>OZ030005.1:152472052-153072052 GCA_964023405.1 Apodemus agrarius
TCACAATTGTAATTTTGCTGCTGTTATGAATCATAATATAAATATGTATGCTTTCTGACAGTGTTAGGTGACCCCTGTGAAACAGTCATTCAACCCCCAAAGGGGTCACAACCCACAGGTTAAGAATCACTTCTCTAAAGAATCCTAATAAAGTAAGTGTCTTGGTAAAAGATTCAACTACTCTGTCCAATACTCAAATAAAAGACAGACACAACATCCTAAGGTCAACCAACACTGACCAAGACACCCACAAATCCTGCCTAAGTTCCTTTCAGCCAGGGATGAACACAACTCGGAGTCATTACTTCATCTCTGTGCACCAATATTCTCATATGAAAATGGACATAAGATCCTCTTAGCTCCTCCATTTAATTATATAATTAAGTGCATTAATATCTGTAGAGTCCTTTGGCCAGAGCTTGACGCATTATATACACCACATAAAGCCTTCCTCAGTGAAACCCATCCAAATTTCAGACACATTCTTCTTGCCCATTTTGTAGTTAACAATAGGAAAAACACAAGTTCAACAAATAGAATCTTGTATATAATAATACATTCTATCCCAGTATTGAGCTGTTATAACTGGCATGCTGGTAACAAATTCTCTGACTTTGTTGTTACTCATTTCCTCCTTCAGATATAATAAGAGCATACTGCATAACAAACAACACAGATGATTCCATATCATGCTATGTGTGTAGTCATTTCATAATCACGAGAACCTTGAGACGAATTCATATTTCCACACAACAGAGAGAAACCTGAAGTTCAAAGTTATTGACCTAGGCACATGTAGATACCTGCAAGCTGGGACTTTGAAATCAGGCTCTAGTTTAAGGATCTGTGCTCCTTAATACTGGATTCGGTGTATCACCCTCCGGGAGCATCATCTGTTCTGCTTTTATTTATTATTTATGTCTATACTGTCTTAAATTCAGCTTATATAACACATTATTTATGAGCAGGCAACTGTTCTTGTTTTCTCTGTATAATGCTACTAAAGGAACTTGAAGAGTTAATAACTTACTAAATTTTCCAGTCACGAAAATGACATCACATTAAATTCTAATACCAACACAAAAAGTAAACTGATGTTGAATCAGCTTTTTTCCCCTGAAGTTCCCTTGAATATGACTGCTGTGTTTGTGCCACGATTTTATGATGTGTTTACATTAGGTCTGTGCAAAATGTTTGCAAATCCACTTGGATAAATTATCCCAAAAAGCTAGTAAGTGACCCATTTGTGTTTCTTGGAAAAGATCAGAGCCAGTAGGCAGCCATTACTATCCTAGAGAGAAAGGGAAATGCTGTAAAATGATGCTGAAGAGGCTTGGGGCCTCAGAAGTTCCATCAGAGACGCTTCCCATCTTGTTATTCATATGCTGTCATAGGCAAATGGTTTAAAAGCAGACAAGGGAGCTCTCCTTCTTCCTGCAAACGCAGGTGAGTAGAGCCTTGATCCACTCTGGCTGCGAACAGCAAGCTGGAGAGAAGGAGGGAGCAGATGCTTGAAACGCAGCAGCACTGGGGACCAGGTGGCCACCTGGATACGGCATCATGGAGAATTGTCTAATTCCGGTGAAAGTGGCTGTGCGGCCTCTAGTCTGATAGCCCAGCAGCTGGCCCCAGAGCCTTGCCTGTGATATATTGCCCTTTTCAACTCATAGCACTTGAAGGCCCAACCTCCAACCCCAGGGGCCTTGGGGCGATGTGTTGCCCCTATACACACAGCCTTAAAAATACTGAACCCTCACGTGGCCCAACCAGGCACAAATGAACCGTTTCTCCTGTGGGAGGTGATGGGGCTTACTTAAAAGGGAGCTAATGATAAACCTCACCCATGCGGGTTTGGCCCTGCTGCCACTGACTCCCTGTGTGATGCTGACAAGTTCCCTAACCTCCTTTAAGCCTCTGTTTCCCCATTGATAGGAGAATGAAAATAATAGTTTCCCAATCCTGGGATTATTGTAAAGATCATTCCAGCTAAGGCGCAGAGAGTGCTGAAGGAAGTACCGAGGGCGAGGGCGTGCTGAGCGCTGGAGGAATGTTAACTATTCTTGTGAAAGTCTTTCTGCCTAATTAGGTAGTTCATTCCTCCCCTGTACTCTTTTCTATCCTACGCAGCAGCACAGTCATACAGAGCAATTTGCATAAAATAGGCGCTCAAAAAATTATAGAAAGGCATGTTGGCACTTCCTTTTCGGGCTTTGTTCTTACACTCGTGAAACTGAGATGGGGAGTGTGGGGTGCAAGCAGTTAGTCCAGTTATTTCAGATGCTCTATAACGTCGCAGGTATCTACCTCGGAGATCCTAAGAGCGCACACCTGAGGCTATGCAGGGAAACGTCCTGGAGTAAATCCAGCCAACTCCAGAGAGAACTCCCACGCCGGTGACCTCTGACCCCACGGCCCCCTTCTTCATCTGGTCTCCTTTCTGTTGTTTGAGAACTAGGTGCTTACTTACACCTATCTCAGTGAACTAAGAATTCTAAAGAAAAAGAGACTCCCAGGAGACAGAGGATCACGGAAAGAGAAGGGACCACGAAGGAGAAACCTGAAGCTTTGCACTCCCCGCCCCCAATGACACCTATAGCAGTTATCACACTGTGGCCAGGCACCAAGCCCGAGGCCTGTGTGTTGGCACACCAATTGGTTAAAATTGATCCTGACAGCCACCACATTGGGTAAGGAATAAGGGTAATGATGCCATCAAATCTTAAAGAGCATGGCTCTGCCAGGTAATGGCAGGGACTCTGCCCCAGAAAAATCCTAAACACACGCCAAATGCAAGAACAGAAATTCTGGGCAAAGTTCCCAGGTGTAACTGCCTCTGACTTGAATTTCCAGTTCCTGCTCTAGTTTCTGAGCCACCCCAAACCCCATCAGTGGAGGGCCTGTGAATTAGCACAATAAAACCAAGAACCACTGTTTACCCTTCATCTGAGCATAAACATTTCAAACAATGCAAACACCCCATGTCCAGTAGAGCCTCTCTCCATTCCCATCTCTGACAAGGTTATCTTTGGCTCAGCAAGGCTGAGCAGGGCGTATAAAAGAGATGAGCAGTTCAAAGGAGAGAAGGGGTGGCCATGAGAATTCAGAGCAAAGATCCTCCTGTAAAATAATAAATTCCCTGCAGGGAGCAGTGCTTTAGAATGTATTACATGATTTCATCAGAGTGAAGAGGAGGGGCTTCTTCACCAGACACGGCTAAGAAGAAGGGCAACCAGCTAACAAGTGGGTTTTCTTTAAAAAAGGAAGTTTATCCTATAATAGAAAAGTCCCATAATGCCTTCCCTAATTAGGGGAAAGCAGGTACGATTTAAATGATTACAGAAAGCTGAGCGACAAGGCAGGGAAGGGCAAAATTCCATAAAATGGCATGATAATCCTAGAAAAATTACAGATAACACCAAAACATAATAAGCGATAGGAGTTTTATGTGAAATTTTATTCTTAAAGTTAAAATTATTTGCTAAATAAAAATACAATAATAAAATTTAAAAAAAGTACTTGGGTATACATAGCAGCATTTTTTTTCACTTCCACTATTTCATGACTTTGCAACCATGTGAAGAGAGAATATAGAACCAGCTACTGCAGGAAGACATGTGTTCATAGACAGTGGAGGAAAATGCAGGGAACATTTGGCTTCTCAAAAGTTACTGTGTCCTTAAATTTTATTTATTATTTTGTGTGTGTTACATGGGTGGGGACCATGCCACAGCACACATAGGGAGGTCAGTAGATAAGTTTCTAGAGTCGAATCTCTTTTTTCAACTTTACATGGGCTATGGGATCCAGTTTAGATCATCAAGTTTGTACAGCAATCACCTTTACCCACTGAGTCATCCTACGCTCCCAGATGCTAAATATTCCAAGAAAAAGATTTGCACTTTGCCAGGTGTGGTGGCTCAGGTCTGTGACACCAAACACTGAGTGAACCAGGAGAGGAGGCCTGCTCTGTATTTGGAGCCATTCTGGATAACTAATGAGACATCCTGTCAAAGAGGAAAAAAACAGAAAACAAAAACAAAAACAAAACAGAAAGACTTTGACTTAAGACAAATTTTAAATCAGTTCTCAAGAAAACAGAAGTAAATAAATATGCTAGAGTTGCACTGTGCTGTACTGCCAAGGGAAAAAAATTATTCAATGTTGCATTGTGTTTGTCAATGATGGATTAAAATAAAAATTTTTGACTCATAATTTCAAGTAAATGCCTCCTGGAACAATCCCAGTTACTGTATATGTGTATGTATATATTCCTATAGAACATGACTTCAATTCAGGATTCTCAAACCTCTGTATCTTAATAACAATAAAAGAAATAGCAATTAAGCTTGTTTTCAGTGAGGTACATGCCTATAATCCCAGAACTAGGGTGTCTAAAGCAAGATCATTAGTTCAAGAGCAGCCTAATCTACATAACAAGATACTTCCCCCTCCATCAAAAAAAAAAGTCTTTTTATTGACAAGAGATTATATTCTTTCTCCTTCATTACAACGCCTCCATGGCTGCCTAGGAAAAGTTTTCACTCTTCATTTATGAAGACTTCCATGTCCTATAAAAGTAAAAAGATATTTATGTTGTTTTCCCTTGTTAATCTGTCTTAGGTACATGAGTCCTGTCCTAATGCTTTGTATAGACAATCTCTCTGGCTTAAAGGCTATCCCCTGTCTTTAAAGATAGCACCCCTTAGACAGGGCAGTGACATGTTAGTGAATTCACAGAAGTGTAGGTTTTCTCCTAAAGCCTACAGTAATATCCTTAGAAATATGTCAGTTCTGTTTCCTTTCAAAGGTGCTACAATTTGGGCAACACATTGTGAGATCCTTCTACTCTGTGGTATGGGGAATATTAACATGTTTATAAACTAGGATGGTACACTCATTTGTCAAATTATATGGACATTTAACAGCCAAAAAGTAGGGCTGCAAAACTCTGACATATTAGGGAAGGTCACACCTTACTCCTTGGGCAGATGTATTAAAGGAACACATACCTACAACTCATAAATAGAAAACCCCTTTTAGAGTGAATACTGTATGATGCTTACCAAATATCTAGACCATACTTCTACTGGCCGAATCCCCAACTTTCTTCTGACTCCATGTCCCTTTAACACAGTGCAAGTTGCTCTCATTCCAGGTCAGGAGAAGAATCCCAATTACTCTAAGCCTCTACTACTCAAGCTAAATCACCACAGGAAGCACTTATAATATCCTGCTAGCCAGGTTTCACACCCTGATTCTTAGCTTGGGAGGGGCCTAAAGAGCTGGCTTTTCAAAGGCTCCCTAAGGAATGGGAAGGAGCAGAGAGTGCTGAGAACCAACCATCCAGATCCTCAGAGTGCTCCCATGACAGGCATGGGAGTGGGCATGGACACAGCTGCAGTCCAAGAGGGACTACGAGAAAGCTCCTCCTCTGCTTCTATAAGTGTTTCCTACATAGATCCTGTCTTCCCTTTTGGTGAAAACTAGTATTGTTGTGGCCTGTTTCCTCTATCTTTAAGGCCCCAAAGAAAATCACCCTTAGGATGAAGCTGCTCCTTGGGACACTAGCGTAGAAAGAAAGAAGACTGAGACTCTGCAGAGCCTCTGCACCAGCTTTCCTGGACAGTCCCCACTTGCTGTAGTTATACAAACCATGGTGGATCCTCACTGAGCGTGGTTTTCTGGGGTTTACAACAAAATGACACCTTCTCCTTGGCTTTTAACTTGTGTATGCATACAGTTATTCACTAATTGCTGCTCTAGCCATGCAGGCTGGTTGGTATAAGGTTATAAAACATTCTTTGTTCTACTCAGAAATGTCCCTTCATTTCATTTTTTTCCAGTTTTTATTACACTATAATAGTGTATGTCATTCAGAATCCCTAATATACTCACAAAATAATTAATTGAGGCCAGTAATACTAAGACCATAATGCTAAACAACATAAAAAATTATTAATAACTTTGTTTTGACAAATAGGATTAAATCTCTAAGTAGAAGATGTCTAAGCACATATATCCTCCAAATTACAAAATGTAACTGAAGTTGTCTTGATGCATCTTGGTCTCTTCTATTGTTTATTGTTGCTTTCCAAAGTTTCCTTCCCCGCCCCCTGGTTTTTCAAGACAGGGTTTCTCTGTGTATCACTGGTTGTCCTGGAACTCACTCTGTAGACCAGGCTGGCCTTGAACTCAGAAATCCGCCTACCTCTGCCTCCCAAGTGCTGGGATTAAAGGCATGCACCACCACAACCCGGCCCAGAGTATTTTAGTAATTGTAGCAGTTAAGAATGTAGATCCTAGGCTAGAGAGATGGCTCAGTGGTTACGGACACTTCCTACTCTTGAAGAAGGCTCAAATTGTGATACCAGCACTCATATCGGGCAACACTCACAATTGTCCACAGCTCCAGCTCCAGGGAAGCCAGCATCCTCTTCTGAATTCTGTAGGTACCCACATTTACCTTTACCAATGCCCCACATATATATACATAATTATAAACAATAAAATAAATCACTAAAGAATATATGACATTCTTAGGGACAGGTGTGTTTCAGGGATCCTGGGAACGATATGTTCCCTTACATATATGTCTCCAGTAAAGATAAAAAGGCCAAAGTACAGAATAATTTTAAAAACTAGGAGGCATGCATAGGTAAGTGATCTGCCAGGCCCCTAAGTTGTAGTAGATGCTGGCTAAACTGGTTTTCTCAGCAACTTCCTTGATATTTCTCTAGATGATATTTGTAAACTTTCTAGAGAACTTTCTCTTCCCTTGCATGATCTTATTGTGCTTCAAGCTTACCCTCTCTCATATGGAAACTTGGAATGCACAGGTTCTGGCGAACAGAGCCTGGGTGCCTCCATTAACATCATTTGAGTTAAGACACTGGATCATAAGGAAGCATCGGCCGTTTGCAAAAAATCTCTGTAGGTTGACAGTTAAAGTCACCATCACTAATGAACACTTAGAATGGTACATTTTCCAGGCACAAACATTCCCAAATACATCCCCTAGCATCCTAAAAGGAAGTAAAGCACATTGCAAGAATACAACATATTATAAATATGTCAGAGTAAGGATTAACAAAACATAACTGTAGAAGAAATGAAGTGGTACTTTAGTAAGGTAGACCAGACAGAGCGAGAGAGAGAGAGGCAGGAGTAAGAGGCAATACTGCACAGAGAAACTGAAAGTGGGAAGGAAACATCCCACTCCAACACTTGCACCAGGGACGGAGGGACAGTCCCTGGTCACAGAGGTAACCCATAATTCTCAGCAAATGAGCGAACAAACTCCACAGGCAGGTCTGTGAAAATTGGGAGAGTTCCACAAATCCTTCTGTGGGAGGATGTCTCTTGCTCCTCGGAGCCTCATCTCAGGCTGGCATGTAATCATTTTTCTAATGCTCGCTGAGTTCTCTCTGGCAGCTCTGCCCTTCACTGTAAATGCCTGGCTCTAGTGCTCAGCCTCGCTCTGAAGCATTCCTGATTCACTTACTCCCTTTTCATTGCTTTTTGAGCCTCGTCCCCAGGGAGCTCTGCTCTGGGATGGACAGGGTTTTCTTGAAATATTGTTATGTATCAGCGGGCAGGCTTCACCTCCAGTGGGCTGGGCTGGCGAAAGAGAGAGAGAGAGAGAGAGAGAGAGAGAGAGAGAGAGAGAGAGAGAGAGAGAGAGAGAGCTCCGTGCACTTGATTTGATTCCTTCATGAGAAAGAAGTGACATCCTGGGATGGTTCTTGCATGGAAAGTGGTTTTCTAATGAGCATCGCTTCACTTTGTGCACAGAAACTGGCTAAGCCCAGAGACTAGACAACTGAGCCTCTGTGAGATCCAACAGTGTTTGCTTCCCTTACCTTAGCAGAGCTCCCAACCCACAGATTCTCTATCTATAAACCAAAGACAACTACACCCACAGCTCGTGGCAACTAGAAGGATTAAGAGAAATAATGTGAAATAATTTTGTGCAATCTGTTGGCCTTGAATATACATAAACAATCCATAAAGCTGGGTGTGGTAGCATATGCTTTAATGTCAGCATGTGGGTTTAGGTGACGGCAAAATCCTGCCATTTCAAACAAAAGAAAAATGTACGTATGTAAAATCAAAACATTTTAGCCAATGTGCAAGTCAGTTTTGCTATCACTGAGAGAATCTTCTAAGACTGCTGACTTCTTTTAAATAAATATCCCTACCTCCCCCATCAAAGTTCAAGGGATGGCAGCTGGGAGTCATCAGGATAAATTCTGTTCCCTCCCCCAGGAACTGGGAAGCAGAACACAGAACATGATTCATTTAACTGTAGGAAGGTGGGCTGGAAAGTCATAAAATATAGACATGAGGTCATTGTCACCAACAGATGGGTGAGCAGAAATGGCAGCAGGTAGAAATAAAGGAAGGAAAGGGAGGAACAGAGGGAAGATAAGACAGAGAGACAAGTCCCAGAAAGCACGGGTCTCCACGGCCAAGCCCACGACAAGCACACGTGGCTTTAAGCTTTTTAAAGATCAATTCTATGGCAATCAAACAAATCCAGAGACAAACATCGAAAGAAAGCTCGAATCCCTTGCAGAAATGGGCGAGGGGTAATGTAGAAAGAAAGCTGAAAACTGAGAGGAAAAGAAGAGACATAACCATAGAACCTTGAATTCAACTTCCCCTCAACACATAGACTGTGCTCCCAGGTACCTCAAAAGAACAAGTCAACTGTGTGGTGAAGGAAAGTGGGATATTTTGAGACTGCACCTAGGACCAAAACCTAGGCCAGCAGCTCTGCAATCTAAATGTGTCACATATTCTTCTGCTTGCCGCCATTGCCCGCCAAGGAGCAAACCTTCGGCTTACCGCCTCAGCCTCTCACACAGAAGCAGAAAAGTCTCCAGAGCTTGGAGAAAATATATCAATCAAGCCATTCTCTGGGAAATGGGAAACACATTAAGATGTTGGAAAGGCTGGTGGCCTGTTATTACCATCAGTGGCAATATGTACTTCTACAGAACTTCTCAGATTAGGGGAATTTGATAAAAACAGCACCATATTATTATATATTATAATGAGGAAGGAAGTGCATGGGAGAAGCAATTTTTAGAAAGTAGGGTGACAGAAAGATTAAATATTTTCCTTATGGGATGCCAGAAGGTAGAAAATGTATCAGGTTGGTAAAGGGGATGAAAGGAAGGGAGGTTTTCTTGCATCCCCGGTTCCGCCATCTACTCTTTCCCTGGGTCTTGTTTTCTTACAATTTATATTAAGATAATAAAGGTGAAATACTGACTTGTGGGGCAATTTATCAGTAAGATTAAAACTGCAGAGGTGCTGGCCCTAGCACTGGTCAGAACACTACTAAGCTCTGACTTTATCATCAGTTCAATCTTCCTCAAAAGAAAATGTGAGGCTGGAATTGTATGTAGTTCACTTTAGGAGGTGATTTCCACAAGCATGTGGCACACACAGCACTGAGACAGCAAGGTAGGACAGCTGATAGAGTCAGACCTCACAACTGGTTGACCAGCTCTCTAATCAGTGTTTTAGAGGATGGGGGGAGGCAGCAAAGGGGCCATAGCACTGTATTCTTTTTTTATTAGATATTTTCTTTATTTATATTTCAAATGTTATCCCCTTTCTTTGTTTCCCCTCCAAAAACCCCCTATCACCCACTACCAACCCACCCACTCCTACTTCCCTGTTCTGGCATTCCCCTACACTTGGGCAATGAGCTTTCACAGGACCAAGGGCCTCTCCTCTCTTTGATGTTCAACAAGGCCATCCTCAGCATATACATATGCAGCAGGAGCTATGGGTCCCTCCATGTGTACTCTTTGATTGGTGGTTTAGTCCCTGGAAACTCTGGGGGTACTGGTTGGTTCATACTGTTGTTCCTCCTATGGGGATGCCAACACTTCAGCTCCTTGGGTCCTTTCTATAGCTCCTCCATTGGGAACCCTGTGCTCAGTCCAACAGTCGGCTGAAGCATATACATCGGGGTTTGTCAGGGTCTAGCAGAACCTCTCAGGAGACAGCTCTATAAGGCTCCTGTCAGCAAGCACTTGTTGGCATCCACAATAGTATCTGGGTTTGGTAAATGTATATAGGATAGATCTCTAAGTGGGACAGTCTCTGGATGGCCTTTCCTTCCGTTTCTGCTCTATTCTTTGTCTCTGTATCTCCTCCCACGGGTATTTTGTTCCCCCTTCTAAGAAGGGCTAAAAGATCCACACTATGGTCTTCCTTCTTCTTGAGCTTTATGTGGTCTATGAATTGTATCTTGGGTATTCCAAGCTTCTGGGCTAATATCCACTTATCAGTGAGTACATACCATGTGCATTCTTTTGTGATTGGGTTACCTCATTCAAGATGATATTTTCTAGTTCCACCCATTTGCCTAAGAATTTCATGAATTCCTTGCTTTTAATAGCTGAGTAGTACTCCATTGTGTAAATGTACCACATTTTCTGTATCTATTCCTCTATTGAGGGTTATCTGGGTTCTTTCCAGCTTCTGGCTATTATAAATAAGGTTGCTATGAACATAATGGAGCATGTGCCCTTATTACATGTTGGAGCATCTTCTGGGTATATGCCCAGGAGTGATATAACTGGGTCCAGTTTTCTGATGAACCACCAAACTGATTTCCAGAGTGGTTTTACCAACTTGCAGTCCCACCAGCAATGGAGAATTGTCCCTCTTTCTCTACATCCTCACCAACATCTGCTGTCACCTGATCTTGATAAATGGGACCTCATAAAATTGCAAAGTTTCTGTAATGCACAGGACACTGTCAATAGTACAAAAGGGCAAGCAGCAGATTGGGGAAAGATCTTTACCAGTCCAACATCCAATAGAGGGCTAATATCATATATATACAAAGAACTCAAGAAGTTAGATTCCAGAGAACCAAATAACCCTATTTAAAAATGGGGTACAAAGCTAAAGAACAAATTCTCAACTGAGGAATACAAAATGGCTGAGAAGCACCTAAAGAAGTGTTCAACATCCTTAGTCATCAGGGAAATGCAAATCAAAACAAGCCTGAGATTCTACCTCATACCAGTCAGAATGGCTAAGAGCACTGTATTCTTATCCCACATTGGGCACCTTAAGGTACAAAACCAACCTGCATTGATGATCTCAGCCAGTGTGATTTTTTTTTAGGAGCACTAAAATAAGGTACAACCACAGCTTATAAGTCTGAGGCTATGTCTATTAAAAATTAAAAGCAACTTGGTTGCTTCAGTGGAGCATGTGCCCAAGAGGAATGAGATTACAATACAAATTTTCAATGGAAAATCAGTATCATTAGCTATCTAAATATATTCATTCAAGCAAGGTCTAATCAATGTAACTGTGACTTTTACTGGGGGCTTCAAGGACAATATTGTCACCTAACACTGAGTGACCCATATCTCACTAGCTATTTTGCCCTTTTAGAGTTTTACCCTAGTCTTCATCTATTATTTCTGAGGGAGATAGAAAAAGGTCCCACATTCATTTTTCAGGTGTTTTTGTTTGTTTGTTTGTCTTTGTCAGTTGGCACTCTTAAAGAGAACCTTCTTTTTTACTTTATGCAAGTGTTGAAATAGCTCCTTAAAGAGAATTGGAAATGGGTTCAATAGCCACACAGTCTAGGTAGAAGCCTCAGGAGCTATCATCCAACATAGCATACATTTGGGTTCCTATCCAAAGCTTGCCCTTTTGTCATGCTTTCCCACGTGAGAATCTTAAATATTCCACCATAGAACATGCAGTCAGATCTCTTTATGCTTATGCTTTCACTGCAATGAAGCAACCATCAATATGCACTCTGCTCTGAGAAGGGTGATCTGATCCTTGTTATACTCTCCCTAGTAGAATATGAAAACCCAGGGTTTCCATAAGGTTGGATGAATGTCCCCTTGGCATAAATGCCCCACATGAGAGTCTATCTCTCTATGCAAAGTACAGTGTTTATTACATACACACACACACACACACACACACACACACACAGTTGTTGGTAAAAATACAAAACCAAAACAGTGATCACCGAGAAGTGACCTACCCCATGGCTGCCCTGCTTGGGAACTTTCATCAGTATTACTGGTACGATTTTCTTAGATTCCATCTCTCCCTTTGGCATATTTTCTTATTTTCCCATTAATTTATTTAATTATTCATTTTACAGCCCAATTGCAGCCCCGTCCTTCCTCTCCTCCCAGTCCCACTTCCCACTCCCTTCTCTCATTCCCCCTCTCACTCTGGCCATCAACCTGGCATATCAAATCTCATCAGATCCAAGTGTATCCTTTCCCACTAAGGCCATACAGTGCATTCCAGTTAGGGGAAAGGTATCCAAGGTCAGAGTCCAAGTCAGAGACAGACCCTGCTCCAATTGTTGGGTGACCCACTTGAAGACCAAGCTGCATTTCTGCTACATATGTGTAGGGGGCCTAGGTCTAGTCTATGCATGATCTTTTGATTGGTGGTTCAGTCTCTGTGAGCCCCAATGGGTCCAGGTTAGTTGACTCTGTAGGTCTTCTTATAGGGCCTTGGCCCCTCTCGCTCTCTTAATCCTTCATCCTACTCTTTCACTGAGTCTCACTGAGCTCTGCCTATTGTTTGGCTGTGGGTCTCTGAATCTGTTTCCATCAGCTGCTGGATAAAGCCTATCAGGAGACAGCTGTGCTAAGCTCCTGTTTGCAAGTATAGCAGAGTGTCATTAATAATGTCAGGGATTGGCTTTCACTCATGGGGTGGGCCAGTCATTGGTTGGCCATTTCCTCAATCTCTGCTTCATCATTATCCCTGCATATCTTGTAGTCAGGGAAAATTTTTTTTTAATTTTTATTTTCTATATTCTATGTTTACATTCCAAAGGCTTTCCCCTTTCCCAGTTCCCCCCCCACCATATGTCCCATAATTCCTCTCCCCCCCCCCAGCTATTCCCCAATCATCCCCCCCCACGATTTCTCTGTTCTGGGTCTACTATACTGGATCCAATCTTTACAGGCCCAGGGTCCTCTCCTTTCTTCTTCTTGGGAGTCATTTGACTTGCTAATTGTGCCTTGAGTATTTAGGGCTTCTGGGCTCATTAATATCCACTTATCAGTGATTGCATTTCATGTGTATTCTTTTGTGATTGGGTTAGCTCACTTAGGATGATATTTTCCAGATCTAACAAATTTTGAGTCAAAAGTTTTATGGGTGGGTTGGTGTCCACTTCCCTCTACTGCAAGTCCTTCCCTGCCTATAGGAGATGGCTGCATATTCCCTGCTGTTAGGAGTCTCAGCTAGGATCACCTCCTAGTGATCAAGATTTTAATAAATCTTGATTGGATGTTGTACTTTGACAACAACGTGGTGTTGTGACTACCGACCTCATTTTGTAATTCCTTACTTTGTAAAGAAATGGACCTGGGATCAGATTCCTGGACTGTATCACCACCAATATAACCATCCTTAGATGGCACTTTCCTTGGGCTTCATGTGTTCCCTAAGCTATGTGATATGTTGTAAAACCATTTCATAAGAGGGGCTCTCCCTGCTCTATTATTTGTTCCACTGCCCCTGCAAAAGGGGACCGTGTGTTCTAGATATCACCAAGTCCCTCTTCCTAAGCAGTTCTTTCTGTTTTCTGTCAACACAGAGGACTCAGACACTTGCTGTCTAAGCATAAAGGCCAGCATTGGACTATCCATTATCTGTTGGGCCTCACAAGACAGTCTTCAGTTGTCTCCATTCTTGATACTTAACCCATTTTGCTGAGTATCCTCTTCGACATTTGGAGGAGGAGCATGGGCACCCTCTCCACTATCTGTTCCTTTGTTCTGGATGTTGCTTCTACCTGGGTCCTTGGAAATGGACCCTTCTTGCTACTGAAGACTCAGCTTAAATATTATCTTTATCAATGCAGCCAAATTACTATCCTCTCAGCACCAAGCTTGAATTTCACTTTGAGCTCAAGCTTTTCCCAGAGAAGACACAGAGACTGCTTCTCTGATTACAATTCTGAAGTTTCCTGTGGTCCTCATACAACCCCATATCCAGCGTTATTTATATTGCCTAGAGCCCAGGATGTTGCCATATATCTGAAGTGGTTCCCTGTAGAATATCATCACCTTCCTTTAATTACCTCCATAGCACATCTCACTGATATTTTCTTATTGTTATTTCTTATATTGTTGCACTACATCATGAGAAGACCAACAATAATTTTGGTTTTCTGTCTTTACTGCATCATCACTGCAGAGCTTAAAATGAATCCCTGCCTTTGAATTAAAGTCTTCCAAGCTTCATCATTGCAAATCTGATACAATGAGTATAAAAGAAAGGATATCATTACTATTGAATTGTATCATATAACATTCACTTAGTGAGTGATTTCACTTGTAGCTTTGACTATCTTTGCAAAGGAAATTAGGATCATTTGCTGACCATGTACTACTATAGCCACGTAAGGAACTATTAGTTGGTTATCTTTGCAAATAAGACATCTGCATCATATGGGCCTAGATTACTATAAGGTCCTGTATACTACTCAACAAACTCAAACCACTTGTCTTCAATCTTAAACTTCAAGATTCTATTCAGACTGCTCCAGTTATCTCCATCAAGAACACATCAGACTCTTGAAAGGAGAAGTGAACTAGTGCAGTATTTCCTGATGGAAACATAGGACCTCAGGTTGATATCATCTGATGGAGAAGCTGGATGGTCAGTTCAGTCTGATCCTTGAGATGAGGATTTATCTCCATGCTAGTTGCTCAACTTGAAATTTAAATTTTTTTCTAGTTGGTTATTTACCAACTAGAACCATGTCAATAATGAAATAACAGCCAAATGTCACAAGATGATGCACCAGAGCTATATATGGAGCTTACAAATCAGCTTTAGATGCCTTCTCTGCATATTGCAGGCACTACATGCCAGTGAACTGCTGCCCATGCAATCATACTTTCTGAGCTGGTATTCATTCTTCTTGCTTGCAGGTGGAGAAATGATTATTAACTCATAGACAATGACAGACAACCACTTTTGGTGTAAGCATGTTAGAGGTAGTTTGAGTTCCCTGTGTTCCTTTTCTCTCTATGAAAGCCCCAGAAATCTAGTTTGGGAGATGGTACCCACACCTGATGCTCACCTCTTCAGCCAGGAGCTGAGTATTGGCAGTGAAGCTCCTGCTGCAGAACACCTGCAGTAGATGAAATTTAAGCCTTTTCCCTGGTAAGCCACTGAGATGGAGGGATTCATTTCCTACTACAGCATAACCAAAGCGATCTTGACTGATAGGAATTCCAGGATCCTCTTAATTTCTCCCATATAGCACCGAATATAGCACTGGGTGGGAGATCATGTAATGATTTGAAGACACTGTTTCCCCTTTGCTTCATATGGGTTGTATTCTGCATATAGCATTTCTATAACAAAAGCTAGAATGATCATTTCCACAAGAAAACTAGGGTAAGAAGGAAGTGCATTTATTGTCTATGGATAAGCACAATTCATTGAAAAGGCTAAGAGGAAAAAAATCTATATGTACTTATTCCCAACATCAGGCATTTTTCATTCATAGAACAATTTCTTGGGGTTTTTCTGGGCTCACTTCCATTCCTTGCCTCTCATAAAACCCCTTACCAGAATACCACAGTGCTTAAATAATGAGAAAAAAAGGATAATAGCTTTTTGGATATAAAACCTGAAGTAATTGTATTGTATGGCATGTCTGTGGCCTTAATGTAAATTATTTTTTCCTTTGATTCCTTCCCACTATGCTAATAGCATGGCCTCCAGAGTAATCAAGTTACCCAGCCAACTAAGCTCTTGCATTACTAAAAAGTATTACCCGGGAACAGCACGCAGCCACTAAAGCTTTTGCCCCATCCTGTGAAAAATGTAACGCTGGCTAAGAAGGAAAGCCATTCTTGGAGCCAGTTTGGACTTTGTTGAGGTTTTTTTTTTTCCTTTCCCTAAGCTCATATGAACAATTTCAAAACAGAATTGGAGTCAAGGCTTACAGTTTCATCACTGTTCTTGCTAACTATTCTGCTTATTGCTACACTTCAGAAGATAACACTCAGATCCAAAGTAAAATGTTAAACTGGCCTTACAGTGTCCAAATTAAGCTTAAAATATACTATTACTTAAATAGTATATTGAATATTATTTTGACAACAAAAGCAAATAGAATTTTTTAAGTTAATAAAAATACAAGGCAGGCGAAACAGCCTTGCCTTTCGTGACTGTGCTCCTCTCCAATGTCATTTGTGACATCATCTAATACAGAATAGATGCATGCAAGTGATAAGATTATGAAGACTTGTGTGCGGAGAAATCTTTAGAGGACAGGGATCTAGCTCAGATGCCTGTGAGAGGCCCTCGGCTTGATCCCACCTGTTAAGATTCTGTCTAAGCTCCACCCCACAATTACCTGGCAACAGCCAGGTAGACCCCTCCCCACAGTTGCCTGGCAACAACCAGGTAGACCTGGCCTATAAAAGAGGGCCCTGGGCTCCCTCTTATCTCTCTTACCTCTTACTCTCACCTCTCTGCCCCTCTTGGGCTCTCCTCCCCTCCTCCTCTCTCCAAGTAGTCATGGCCGGCCTTCTCTCCTCTCCTCTCCTCTCCTCTCCTCTCCTCTCCTCTCCTCTCCTCTCCTCTCCTCTCCTCTCCTCTCCTCTCCTCTCCTCTCCTCTCCTCTCCTCTCGTCTCTCTCTCTCTCTCTCTCTCTCTCTCTCTCTCTCTCTCTCTCTCTCTCTCTCCTCTTTCCCTTTCTCTTCCTCCACTACCCCATTAACTCCCATCCTCTGCCCTGAATAAACTCTATTCTATACCATGTCTGTGTGTGTGTCTGGTCCCTCAGGGGGAAGGGATGCCTGGGCATGGGCCTGCTTGGGCATCCCCTTCCCCACACCACCGTATACCACATTCTCTAAACCCCTTTCTCTTTTTATGAACCCAACACCACCCACCCAAAAAGGAAAGAGAAATAAAAGAAGTCATGAAGAGGCTATACTGTGAGAGGTACATACCCCAGCCAGCCCAGCTGTCTTTTTATCACCTGATCCAGGCTCCGCGAGCTCTTTCTGAACTTGGGTTTGTCTTACCTATATTTTCTGACTGTTTGGTTGGCTTTTACTTATCCCTTTGTCCAGGTCCCTGCACCGCTTGCTCTGCTTAGTTCCAAGTTCTCTTTACAAGAGACAGTTGCCTCCCTCAAGGAAGGTCACCATGTGAGAGACTAAATTGGGGCAGCAGATCTACCAAAGTCAGTCCTCTCTACTTCTCTCCATCTGCCTTCTCCCCTCCCCCCCCCCGCACCCCCACACACACCTCGTGCCCTTGGGCAGAGTCTTTCTTTAAAAGGAGTGGTGTCTCTTAGTGACGTTCCAGAAGACCTATCTCCACATAGTGCACAGGATGTCATTATATCAAAAGTGAACACGTGGGCTATTTCTCATTCGTTTGCTTCAGTCCGACGTTTAATGGTGGTTTTGTCTCACTCAGGCTGCAGCATGCCTACTGTTTCCTCTCTGAGTGTCTCCACCATTCCATCCATTCCAAGGATTTCCAACTCTAACTGGGCACAGGTGAGAATGTCTCCCTCTGTTCTCAGTTGGGAATCCCCTCTTCATGGTTCCCATCTTTGAGTCTTTCTGGTTTATGCTCCTGGAAACATCCAGTGTCCTAAAGCTCATGGCATTGTGTCTAATATCCTACTAAATTGCCCACTTTGTTTTTGGATCCTGGAGAGTCCATTTTTCACTCTCTGGAATGTTGTTTGGCACTGTTTCCTTTTTTTTTTTAATGTTTATTATTATTATTGCTTTCTTCCAAGATTACACTTCTGCTATTTGTTTCAAAATAATTTTGAATGTTTATTCTCAAATCACTCCAATAACTGTAGTACTTGCTAGCCTAGTTCTGTTATTTCTGAAGACACTAAATTTCATTTGTTCCACATGTGCTTCCTGAAACTTGATCTGATCAGGCTCCTCTACGTCCTGTCTATGAAAAGATGACACGAATATTTAAAGTTCACTCATGTAGAAAGAAGCCATGTTCGTTCAACTGTACACATACTAGTAGAGCTGACACAGTCAGTTAGAAAGGGGTGTTTATTTTGATTTGCACTTTCAGGACAGATGTGGCCCATCATGTCCGAAGAACATGGTGGAGGTAGGGGAACCATGAACCCCTGGTGCAGCCTTGTCTGTAGTCAGGACAGAGGCTGCTGTTCATACCTTCTTATTTTTCCTTTTCTGTTCAGTCCTGGGTCCCAGCCTATAGGCTGATGTTTCTCTCCCAATTAGTCTTCTCTAGAAACATCCTCACAGACTTGCAAAACAAACACAAAGTCATTTCCCCTGGGTTATTCCAAACTGGATAAGTTCAAGCTGGTGATGAAAATGAGCCATCCAGGATGAGGAGTCATTACCAACACCCACAAAACTTGTCTATGCCAATGAATTTCCCCAGTCACTTCAGCCCACCTTTTTCTTGTTGTTTTCTTTCTGTTCTCCCCCTTTTCTACCAAAGACAATGGATAAGCCTCCGAAGAACCAAATGCCCCTTTTTCAGGTGCCAAATGACTGTGGACATTACAATGGAGCCAGCCGACCAGTCCTCCACCAGCTCCTTTTCCTCCTGACTGGTTCGTCTCTGCTTCCCCTCATCACAGCCCTTAAGAGCCTCCAGCCTTGGTTACAGGGCTCTCAAGATGATTTTAAAGGTAAAAAGGAACCATCAGCTTGCACTGTGTTCTCTCTTGCTGTAGACTGTACTTGCAGCCTTGTTCTGTTGTGCATGTGAAACACAAATTTAAATACTTTTTGTAAGTGTTGTATTTGGCACTTTCATCATTTTCTAAGGTGGGATGGACTGGTGGAATTGGTGCTGAAAGGGTGGGCATCTAAATACCACCCCCCAAAAAAAAATAGAGGAAGATTTTTACAAATATTTATGTTGTCCTTCTTTTCTGCATTTTTTTTGAAAAATTGGGAGAAAAATTTAATAGCAATCTTGCAAAATAATTAAAATATAGAGAAAATATTTCACAACTATTTCTATACTATCTAATTCCTGTAGGCGTTTGGTTCCTGAAGCATCTGGATTGACTACCTTAAAGGTTCTTATCTGGCACCATCAGGGCCAAACCTGAGAGAAGACTGTTCACTATTAGCTTTGTCAAATGTCATCATATAGTCAAGCCATATAAAGTCTAATGCTCTGTCACTCATGAAATGTGATTGACGTCAGTTTCTATTACATCACTCGGTGTCCTCGAGGAACTATTGCAATGATAAGCAGAATGGGAAAGTCAGCTACAGCAACAGAGTTGGCGCCTGCAATGTATATAATTATGCTAGCATTTTTATTTGCTCCTGATATTTTATTTCCTTTTGTCACTTTCATTTTGGTATGCTGTGTTATAAGCTGCCTCAAATCGCAAAAGGTGTGTGTGGGGGGGGGGGAGAGACAAATAGATTTTCTTTCTAATGCACGTGTGTTGAGCAGGGGAGAACTCTGAACTTCAAAGATCAATTTTGAAATTATCTGCATTATCAAGTTGAGCAGTAATGATGGAGCCATTTGTCTTATGTGTCCCTGTAACTCACAGAGAGTGACTAGTGATCCAAGAAAACATGTCCATAGGGTGTCTAATGAAGGATAAAATTCTGTACGGTAAGTGAAGAAATATTATAACCAAATCCAAGGTAATTAAATTTGGATTTGAAATAAAACTGCATGGTCTCAGCATTCAAATAAAGTCAATATATCCTCATATGCAAAAGGCTCATCCACTGTACCATTTCCTTAAGACAACCATTCCTTTCAGTTTGGGTGACTTTTATTTATCACATAAAACATTAAAAAGCACATGATAAAGGTACAATGCACTGGTGTAGACCAGAATGAACGTAACAGAATCCCTTGAGATGTTTCCCAGCCACCTTTGAAGGTGAACAGCAATGACAGTTAGTGCCACCAACCCTTTGAAACATAAGAGGCCTCTTTTAGCATAAATGAACTTTTATTTCATTTGAATGGTCAGGTTGCAAAATTTACATTTCCAACACTGTGATATGTACCTGGGTCTCAGTGGAGTAAATGTAACCACTGCTTTCATGGGTGATTTCTATACTGCTTGCTGTCCTTTCTGTGCCTCTTTTTCCTCAAATTAAAAAAAAATGCACATATTAATAGTACTGATGTCATAGCTCTAAGAAATAAAATGTCAATATTTGTACAATATATAACATGTGTATTGGTTCTTAATCTCTAAATTTGCAATAATTGCATATAATTAATGCGTAAATGATATTTAAAAGCCACTAAACTTTTTAATATATTATTTCAGGAATCTTGAAAATTCTTTCTTCTTTTAATTTTTTTTTATTTATGGCTTTTGCACTAGGGGTCAAATCCTGGCATCGGCACACTAAGTAAGCCTGTGCCACTAGCCTGTGTCCCCAGCTTCGCCTGAGAGCAGAGCCGGGCGGCTGAGGGCTGACTGCTGCCTGATTTGGACTTCTCATAGAGAACTGCATGCGTGGCACAGAGGAGGAAGTCAAACTTGATTTCTGTTTCTAAATTAGACTGAAATTTGAGTAAATCGTGATTTTAAAAAAAAGGGATTGTTTTATTCCAAAATGGAAAAACATAATATTTGCTTCGAAGTCTGTGGGTTATCACCTACATCGCCTCATGCGATCCACACCTGAAACCCATTACGTCAATACCAACGGTAAAGTGGAATAGTGCAGCATTTCCAACGATGTCTGTGACACACTGCTCCACATCCACTGTGCCGAGTGAGTGCTTCACCAAGCAAAAAGTCCAGAATTGATGGCCAAGGCCACACTCAGGGCTTAATAAAGAAGTAAAGCCCTAAGCTGATCACACGCCTATTTCTGAATATCTACTGAACAGCTCACATCTTTCCTGAACCTGAAAATGCCTTCAAAACAGTTGTGAGGTTAAGCCTTACCTGGAGAAAAACCTGGGCTAATGTAATAATTTCTGATTTGTTTCCATAATTGCAACTCGAAGAAAATGGAAGCATGTTCATCGTGAACAAGGAGGGAGATTGAGTTATTTCTTGAAGTGTCCTGAACATAAGCCAGCTTTCTGTAGCACGGTGCAGGAAGCCAGGCGTGGGTTTTTAACACTGAAACATCAGCACGGCTTCACATTTAAAAGCTGGCTTACGGGAGTAACAGAAATGCTCGTGTCAGGGAAAAAAAAAAAAAAAAAAAAAAAACTCCCAAGTCGGGAAAGCCTCTCATGTATAAGCCACCCTGCTCTCTCTCCCAGAGCAGCTTTATCAGGTAAAAACTCTAAATGGAAAACATAAAAGGAAACTTAACCTTGATAAGTGCTGGAAACATTGGCCTTGAGCCCACAGTCTAAAAAACGGACTCTAAGCAAATCCAGGTGAGAAAGCTAATTGGTTCCAGTAGAACTCATGAGGTGCCATGGCCGCCTCTGTCCTCGGGAATGCTTGACCAACAGTTTCCAACACCAAGACTGAACTTTCCTTCTTCCTACATAGAAGCTTACGGTCAGCTAATTGTTAGGCTGTGACATGTGTCCCTTCTTACTACTGAAAGATGTTGATAGCGTCTACATTTAATAGAAGGGCCTAATGAATACAATTTGATATACACGGAGGAAGAAGGATGGTGAGTTCTGCAGCAGGACAGCCCTGTCAGGAGCAACATCTCCTCTAATCCTGCAGGAGCAGACGTGATTGTATATCCTCATTAATGCCATAATTGGTATCTGGAATCTGTTCAGAAATGCCGGTTTCCTTTGCAACAAGGGATTATGGCTGCACTGGGAGTTCTCTATGGTCTGTAGATGCTTGTAAAATTCAAATACAGCAACTGTCAGTTAAACATCTTATGAAAAGCCAAACCTTATCCTAATCCAAAGGAACAGAACATGTGCTTGGGGGCACGAAAAGCTACAGTATGTCTTGGGCACTAACCACTTACAGAGACATTAACATCCTGGGACAGGGCTGTTCAGTGAGCTCCTAAAGAAACTTAGAACTGATCAGTATTTGCTTCTTAAGAGACTTCAACACCGTGAGGGGAATTGTCAGTCACAAGCCTCCAGTATTTATGAATTATTAATGTTGGCTTTCTGGGTATTTTTTTTCCAAGTTTTGCTTTTGTGTGCCTGTTCAGCTGAGTAATTCAATAGACTGATGGAGACATGAATAGATATGCTAAGTAGCACCAGGGTTAACCTTTAAAGTTCGTTAAAGCTGTCATCTTTCAATGAAATATTTTCATGTTCTTTTTTTTCCTCAAGCTGGAGTATCAACAGTATGTGTACATCGGGAGCAGAGGTGCCGAGGCGGCAAGCAGGCTCCACCCTGCCATCGCTTCGCCTTTAAACCAACGCCACTAATGGATTCATCAGGAAAGGCATCTTTAAAAAGCACTTCTCATTTGTAAAGCACGCCACCCGAACAGACTTGCAGTCTACCTTTATTGCAGAACTTAAAAACTAAAAAGTTGTGGTGTTCTACAAAAATAAATAAATAAATAAATAAATAAATAAATAAATAAAAGAAAGAGAGGATTTGGATAAGGAGAATGGAAGGCTGAGGTGTATGCCCCCTTAGTGTGCAGGTAGCAAAGGTATAAAAGCGCACCTTACACCCGAGAGAAATGTCGGTATAAGCCATTGACAACCTTTTATCCAAACAGGGACTTCTTCGGAAATCAAGGCAAAGAAGAGGTGCATAATTAAACTCAGTATAAAGTTTCCAAATTTTTCAAGGATTCTCTCTCTCTCTCTCTCTCTCTCTCTCTCTCTCTCTCTCTCTCTCTGTGTGTGTGTGTGTGTGTGTGTGTGTGTGTGTGTGTGTGTGTGTTTGCCTAACAAGGCTGAATAACAAACTCCATGATGGAAAATTCTCTGCTTTGAGATCCTTCTCTCTGCTGGCAACCACTAAGTTCCTGATGGCCTCCTGCTATGGAATCATCCATATCACACACCAGAGCCATCCTCTGCCCATCCTGAGTCCTCCTTTTATCTCAGTTCCCATCAAAACAAGAAAGGAGGAATCAGGAAATGCCAGGAGGCATGCAGCCTTCAAATGGTAGCTGCCTCCCAGCTCGGACATGCCTCCCATTTTCAGGACACAGAAAAATAGTTGCTCATTCTTGATGGGGAACAAGAAATGATGCAATAACTTAGCATTGACACCTTATTCTAAAAGAGTGCTACTCTCCTCCATTTTTCCCTCTACCTCATTTGTGTGTGTGTTCAGCAAAATGATAGAGAATGGTTTTACCAACTTCAAAAAAGTAAAGGAAAAAAATCAAGGCAAGAGTTTGGAGTTACTTGCTATTGTTCAGTCATAATAGAAAGACCTTAACCTATCCCTTAAACCCATTACAAGATAAAGACAACTAGTTAAACTAGTTGCCAAACCTATTTCTGTGCATCAAGAAATACTCTGAACTACGGAGCTTTGAAACACACACACACACACACACACACACACACACACACCCCGCACACAGACTATCTGTTCTCTCCCAGCATCTCCAGCATCTATGCATCTATAACTGATGTTTTCCAGTATTCCTACCCCCATACACACACACAAGCAGGACTGAGAAATAAATAAATAAATAAATAAATAAATAAATAAATAATAAAAGCTTTGAGTACTTGAAATTTTCTATTTACTCTGTCTCTCCTTCAAAGCCTTGTTCTTTCTTTTATTTTCCGATATCTGTCTTTATTATCATTTATAATATAGCAGCCTATCATGGAGACAGTATCTTAAATTATTAATGTGCTTTATTTGTTTTGCATTCCCAAGCACATGTCTCAGAGCATCCATCTGCTTAAAGAGATGTGTTGGAGAAGAAAAATAAAAATGAAGACTGATGTCATATTCAGCATCTGACATACAAAGTAGGGGCTTTAGCAGAAAGCTGTAAGCTTGAGTCATGACCACATTTTGAGAGACAAAGGAGCTCCTGGATGCTTTTATTTTCTCCTTTAGTCTGTCAACAGCCAGTCCTAGTGGACCAATGACCATTGAGTTCTTGGTGCTACAAAAACTCCATTTCTACCTGACACTGCAATGGTGGGATGCTTCTCTCTCAATTGCAGAATAATGTAGAGATCAATAAAAACAAAACCGCCTTCATTCCGTTTGGGGGATAACAGGATCAGCAGAAGAAATGAGAGTCACATATTTTAACCACTTAGTAGATTACTCAAGATGAGTTTTGTCAGAAATGCAAAAATGTCAGTCTCAACTGCTGTTTTTCTCCAATGCTGGTTAGCTTTCACCCATAATGGAAACAGCCAGCAGGAAGAAGAGTGTTAAGAAATGAAAGCAGGAAGCAGCTCTCCTTCCCTGGCTAGGAGGGATGAGGATGGCTGCTGCCTGCTCAAATGTCCTGATTCGTTCTTGAGATACAGAAAGGTACAGGTAGGTGACCAGAGAAGAGAAGAGAAGAGAAGAGAAGAGAAGAGAAGAGAAGAGAAGAGAAGAGAAGAGAAGAGAAGAGAAGAGAAGAGAAGAGAAGAGAAGAGAAGGAAGGAATGCTGTGTATTAAGTCTTTAGCTAATGACCTGGCCCTCCCACATACACCCCCCCAGGCTTTTGTTCAGCAAAAATGGTTTATGCTAAAGAAGCAAAAGCCCCAACAAGGGCTGCAGGACTGAAGACAAAGAACATGGAGCATGGCACAGTAGCTCAGGGTCATTCAGTCCAAGAGAGCAAGACATGTGACTAAACAGAGGATGATGATATCAGTGGCTCTTCTGAGTCTCCTTTAATGTATCCCATTGGGTTTGGGCGTCAGATTTGTGAGCCTACTAGCCTCCCAGAGACCCAATTTTAGAGGCTGTTTGGCATATAGTAATAGACAGAACCTTCTCAAAGGACCCCAAGGAGGCCAAGAAGAGAATAAAGGGGGTGGGGGGAAGCTGCACCAGTTAATACTCACAACTAAAAACAGGGACAGCTCCCACCTACTATCTCCTCCTAGAGTCAAGAGCCACACTAGGAGGGAAAGCAAAGGAGACTCTTGGCCTTTGACCTGCAGTTGCTGCTTACTGTGTTGGCCCTGTCAAGATGGAGACCCCCGTCACACTTTTCCCAACATGCTCTCTGCAAGAGTTTCAACTTGCATCCTTGGGTGTTCACATTAAGTTTAAGAATCACCGCCCAACTCTTCAGATGGAGAAAATACAAATGAGGTTAGTCAGGGGATTAGCTGATCCCAAGAGGAGCTGCTACTAAAGAGTACTTGTTAGAAATGTCTCTTCCAGTCCTCCCCTCAAAAGTCCTCTGTGGTGTCCTTTTAAGCAAGCACACAACTGTGCTTCTTAAGACCCTTTTTGCCCTGTTCTGATGATGTTCCTACAGAAAGCAACTTACTCAAGGCATGCTAGTGTTACAGTGGTTCTCAGTGGAGCTTGGTCCCGAACACAGATTAGACTGCCTGATGGAAACCAGTTCTGCTAAATTGTTGAGGGCACCAAGTGCAAGAAGGTGCTCATTGCAGAGATAGATTGCCTGTCTTTTAACAGAGCTGTGCCTATAGTGTAGAAGGGACCATATTTTCGTGGTTGGGCTGGTCTAACAAAGTGCAAGGCCTAGAGGATTCAGCAACAGACATTTTCTTCCCATTCTGAACACTAGAAATCTGAGAGTAAGGTTCTGGCAAAATCAACTTCATCTGAGTCTCTCCTTGGTGTGGGTATACACGATCCTCTTTGGGCACATTTGTGTCCTGATCTTTCATTATAGAAACATGGGTCACATTCTGCTGCACTAAGAGATCAGTTCGTTGCTCAGCCAGAATCTCTTGCAGCAGATGGGAACAAATACACACACACACACACACACACACGCACGCACGCACGCACGCACGCACGCACGCACATGCACGCATGCACGCACGCACGTATGCACGCACACATACCCACACACAGAGCTGGACATTACTTAGCGTGAGACACCTTGGAACACTCATCCCTAAATGGCATATCTCCATCCAGTCCCTTCCTTCAGAGCTCAAGGATCCCTGTAAAAAGGAAGCAGGAAGGGTATGAGAGCTAGAGGGGACAGCGGTCATCAGGGAATCATGGCCCTCTAAATCAACAGGGTTGATGCGCATATGAGCTCACAGAGACTAAGGCAACCCACACAAGGTAGGAATCACATTATACCAATGTGATGCTGTAAGAAACCATGGCGCTGATGAGACAAGCTGACTGCAGTGCAGAAGGAGGCTGGTGACGATGAAAATGGGACAAGTGAAGTTTTGAGAGCACAGCAGAACTTATTTCTTCTCTTTCACAATGCCCATCACCAATGCCATAACTGATGTGGGGGAAATTTGCCTTTCCTCACAAGCCCCATCCACATCTCATGACCCAAAGAATTTAGTGGCCAACTTTAACTGGAAACAAGATGACATTGGATGACATGACGTCCTGTAACTGAAACTGGTGTGGCTAAAGTCCAGGCTTAGCAAATTTGCTTATAAGTCTGTGGTCCTCTCTTTCTACTGGACTCCTCAGAAATCTACCTTAAGACTATTCTAAGGAAGATATACCTTAAATAAAATTAACCTGTATAGATGGACACATACTTGTAATCCCAGCACCATGGCTACGAGAAGAGGCTCAATACTTCAAGACCAGCTTGGACTCTGTGCAAAGACCCTGTGTTGGTAGGAGAGGAGAAGTTGTATAGACCTTAGCTGATGACTAAATATAAACTCATACTCAATTCTTAGCTTAAACTAAGTATATTATGAGACAATTTATATAATAATTTTTACAACATAATTCCTCGAAAGGCTCCTGCCCTAGTCAGTTGGATCATCCATCAATTTTTATTTGTACTAACAGAACTTGGAATCCAAAAAGTTCAGATAAAAGCTGCTTCTGTATGAGCAATAGAATACTATTCACACACACAAACACACAGAGAGAGAGACACACAGAGAGAAATAGAGAATTCTTTCATTTAGAACAGCAGTGGAACTGAAGATGGTTGTGATTAGTGAGATAAGCCATGCACAGGAAAACAAGGACTTGCATATGCAGAATATTAGAGTTGATCAGATAAAAAGCTGAGAATAGAACTGGTTACAGGATCCAGGGAGGTGAGTGGGGGGAAAAGATGTAGGAAGGTTTGAGCATTGGAAACTCAGTTATAGTTATGTGGGGTAAGGAATCCCAGTGAACTGTTACATAGTAGAACAGTTACAAATGACTGTGATGCATTTTATAGTCTAAGCACTCAAAAGAATAGAGCTTGAAAAGCTTTGGACATAAAGAAATGATCAACATCTGTAGAGGCTGACATATTTATACACGTACTTCATTATTACACAATGTACAGGCACATCAAAACCATGTTACTATTATTAATGTGTAAAATTTTTGTATTTTTCCATACCAGCAGGAAATAAATTTAATTTGAACAGCAGTTTCTGTGTTAATTTGCCACCAATGGCACTGGTTCTTGTTATATATTGTGAAAGTCCACTTTGCAGGATTATTTAAGGCATTTTGATTCATTTTTATGAACCAAGATTCATATAAATACTTTTTGTAACATGTTTGGCTGTTGCAACTGACAATGTAAGGATACACATTTTATTACCACCACCATATAGTTAGTTAAAAGAAAGTTACATAAGAAGTGAGTCTCATATTCAAAGACCAGAGTCTATATGCATGACAGAATATCCCATGGGCAGATGGGGCAGCTCAGGCTGTGCTATTTGTTTCTGGTAGCCAGGAGCCAGAAAAAGAGACACTGAGAGTATGTATGAGCTGACTTAGGAACTCAGTGCATCTTTTATCCTTACACTCTCTTTGGCTTTGGAAACTTTGAAAGCTGCAAGACTTTAACATTTATCTGGATCATCTTGTCGTTCGGAGCATCATGTGTTTGCTTCAATATGCCTCAGAATCACTATTGCCAAAGATAGCGATGCTGGGTGCCTCTCACATTGCTTCTTACCCAGAATTCCACAGCATCAGCAGAACGTTAGTTTGGACTCCCAACAGTCCTTTAAAGAAGCTCAGGATAACATCTGGGACAATGTGACTCATGAAGATGTATCAAGTAATCCAAAAATAGATTTTTTTAAGGGCATGTTTCTCAAAACAGACACATTGTAACTTCTTATCTATCTTCCCAAGAGATAGGAATCCCACCCATCTATAACAAAAATATGGAAAACAATAAAACATCTACTCTGAGACTAACATATGCTCTGTCGATACATAAAGTACATGCATGTGAAAAAGCACTGATGTTTTAGCCTCTGTCTTAGTTTGGTTTTCTATTGCTGTAATGAAACATCATGACCAAAAGCAATGGAAGTCAGCACAGGAATTACATGAGGGCAGGAACCTAGAGGCAGGAACTGATGTAGAAACCATGGAAGAATGCAGCCTCCTGGCTTTCTCTCAATAACCAGTTCAGCCTGCTTTCTTATAAAATTCAGGACCACCAGCCTAGGGATGTCCCCACACACAATGTGCTGGGCCCTTCTACATCAATCACAAATTAAGAAAATGCCCTGCAGGCTCTACAGCCCAATCTTAGAGAGACATTTTCTCAACTGAGGTTCATATTGCTCAAATGGCTCTTGCCTGTGTCAAGTTGACAAAAAACTCACCAGCACAGGCTCCAAAAGAACCTGATGGAATTTTCACTCTTTTCATATTTGTGTTCACCTTTCAAACTGAAAATCAAGTGACAGTCTGTTATACTTGAATTCATAGCAAAGGATGCAACCAAAGGAAACTGATTTCCTTAACTATTATTGGGTGGCTATAGTATGCCAATTTTTTATTTTAGGATTTGATTTCATTTGAGATAGGGTCATTGGGGATCAGGCCAGCATTGAGTGCACCACAGCCACTACAGCCCTGGGAATTACAGGCATATGTCAGTATAGCCAGCATGATTCTGAACTGTGTCATTGCTAGTGGTAACTGTGTGGATGCTGTCGCCTTTAACCCTCATCTGTCATGTGACGTGTGACCTCTGACATAGAATGTATTTCTGGGCCTATTTACTTGAAGCCTGTGATCTGTGTCAATGACTGAAAACATCTCACTCATTCTCCATTCTGTGTAAAATAGCATAGGTTTCATAAATATAAACTCAAGTAAAATCCTAGGTACATTAAATAAAGAATCATCAGCATTTATTTTCCAATAATCTAAAGGCATTTATTTAGGAATCATGGCCATCCCCTTAATTTTTGATGGTTTAGGTTTCTATAAAATTTTTGCATGAGGTATTTGTTTACTTGTGAAAATAATTTGAAGATTCTGGTAGTTCAAACAAGTTAATAATTATCAACTGTTCTCTGAATGTGTCTTAAATACCAACTCACTAATTTGATGAAATAAATAAAAATATTCTTTTCATTTACATGAATAAATATGGATTCTATTTTATGAATTAGGATGCTTTTCCCTGTAGTGTAGATTTTTGTTTTATTTTTATCCTACGCACATAGCTTTGAAATAAATAGGTTGGATCATACTGTAGTAATTGTGGATAGACAGAGGTCACCAGGAAACAATAAAACTGTCAACACAAACTAATGGCAGCTGAGCAGAAGGGACCAAATAGGACGCGAGTGTTTTAGGAGGAAAGGTCAGAAAGTCCAAATCACGGGAAGTAAAGATGAGTTTGTCATCCAAACCAAACACACTCTACAAGTTAATTGGGTTTCTAGAACATGTTCCAGATGGTAGAAGAATACCTGGGGAAACATACGCACAAGCAATTGTGGTCAGGGATGAGAAATAAAGGGAGCATTGTGTTGAGAAGAGCAAGAAACCAACAGATTAGAAACAAGGAAGAAGAGGCGTGAGAATGAAGTTATCCCAGTAATGTTTAAGAGAGAGATGACGGTGGTCTCGAGGCAAGGCACATAGCCTTGAGCTAAGGACTAAGGACGTGCCAGCCTCCACAGTTCCTTGTGGTCAAATGTGAGCAACACTAAATCCCAGTGTAGTGTGTGACGGAGTGCTGTGGAATCTCTCTGGGCTGTTGTATAAGAAAGGATGTGATGTCTGTGCTGTGTAGTCTCCCAACTTTTTGGTATATTTTGAAATGGCTCATGAGATCGATTATCAGTATATACATGTGCATGTAACTCTTGCACATTGACTATCCTTCAGTGTCTCTGTAGAGTTTGCTTTCTGGAGCCACACAGATGCCAAAATGTGTAGGTGCTCTGATTCGTTACATAAAGCAATGTAGTGCTTCCGTACAAGCTTAAACATTCTCCCATATGTTTTAAATTATCCTAAGTGACTTATAATTATTAACACAATGACATATGTTTCCATGTCCTTACATGGCTTGTGTCCCAGAATGCTGACTAGAGGTTATCAGGGGATAAAAGAAATGACAGACACTAACAAAATGACATACACATACTCGGAAAGTCTGGGATCAACTGGTCTGCCTTCTCTGATGGAGAAGCTGTTCCACCCTGTAATGTCAGTGTATTTACTATATACAGGCAGATTATTGCAAACAGTTGAACAAGAAAGTACTGTTTGTGATATATATTTGGAACAAGGAGACAGATTTAGCTAATCCTGGTTAAAGTAAGGACCAGTGTAGGTAAACATTCTTAAGGCCATAAACATCTAGGAGGAGAAAGCTAGAATGGACATTTTCTACACATAGTACCAATATTAGTACTCAGGACAGAAAAAGACTGTTGTTCCTCTGAGCCTCACCAAAGGAAGGCTTGGCTTCTTTCATGGGGATGAGGCACTAATCCTTGGCATAGCCGTGTCCATGGTCAGCACTGCACATTCAATCAGGATTTCACTTGCTCCCTACAAAATGCTATGTAAACTATCTTCTACTATCTTATTTGGGAAATAAACACAAGAATCAGAGTCTGTGTGTGCTAAATACAGATGTGATGTTTTTCAAACATTTTCAGCATGGTTGATATGGAAAATGAATGAGGATTGTACTGGGTAAAAATGGTAATTATGAATACAACACATGCAGATACAGACATACACATATACTTGCACATATGCAGATATACTATGCCAAATATTTACCATAACAGCACTTATAAGCCCTAAAGTATAAAGTGGTGCATTTGTTTATCTCCTGACAAGAGGTTTGTCACTAGTGTGTAAGGCCAGGGCTGAGATTGGGTGAAGTGAATAATATACTCATACAAGGGTCAAAACTTAAGGTGTTTTCAAAAGTCTCAGTGACTCAGAGCAAGGCTGGACTGCACAAACTTGTAATCTCTGGGACTCAAAAGACTGAAGCAAGAGAATCACAATTTCAAGACCTGTCCAGGCTGCAGGATAAGTTCTATATCAGCCTGGTTGACAAGATGATCAAGAAAGCAATATCTTCATGCAGTATGTCTAGAACTCCAAAATTAGTGTATCCAAAATGAACAAAATCTCAAAATGCCCATGCTGAACAAAACATCTCAGTTTCAAATGAAGGTAGGTTGCAGTCTAGATCTCAGTTTACCTTGCTTCTTCCCCCAAGTCTGGTTCTAAGAAATTATTATAGGTGTTTATTGTTGTTTCTTCATACATTTTCTACCTGAGAAATACTTTTACCACAGTGTGTAGAATGCATGTGCTGTGCAGTCCCAAGATTTTCTGTGTTTCCCTTGGTACGAAGCATCAGCATTTGCACAAAGAGCCCTGGGTGTGTGAGCATCTGAGGTGCTAGAATCCACTCCCAGTTATGGCCTTTTTTTCTCTAGAAGTAGTGAGGTCCTGCTGGCTTAGTACTTGTCCAAGTCCACATCCTCCGGTCAGGCTGTAAATTCCAGGCATACAACCGCATTCATTGTCTTTACTCTCAGTGTATGGCCAGCATCTTTTCCAATTCTTAATACATAGTGTGTACCCAGTCAACAGTTGTCAAATAAAAAAGATAGTCTTCTCAGATTCTACATTCCACCTCATCTCAAAAGTGTGCAGTTTGTAAACAATCCTGAGGATCCTGACATTGAAGAACCACTTCCTATTGAACTCTGGATCTCAAGACAGTGAGCTTTTACTCTGGACAAATCAGAGATAAAATGACTCTCAGAAGCAAATGTAACACTAAGGGAAGTGATTAAATAAACTAGCTGAGTTACCTACACAGAAATTTAAAGAATGTAGGTTCAGGATAATCCAAAAGGCTAAAAAAAAAAAAAAAGAAAAAAAAAGAAAAAAAAACAGCAAATGTACTTTGGGTGCATTTGTTCAGAGTCTGAGATCCAGAGTTCAATAGGAATTGATTCTTCAATGTCAGGATCCTCAAGATTGTTTACAAACTGCACACTTTTGAGTCAAGGTAGAATGTAGAGGCATTCTCCCAAAGGCTCTTTCACTTTGGTTAAAAAAAATTCACTGAAGATTATTATAAATGACAGCACTCATTCCCGAACTGGCTCAGTGAAACATTTCCCATAATATGATCACTAATTATGCAAAACTCACCTTGAGCCTGGGTCCTTCATCCATTTGAACAATGTTTCAGCATCTCCAATGAGATTTCTCTCAGAATTTTGTTATTTCAATCTGACCCAGGCTGTGATTGATATGTATTTTGAATCCAGGGCAGCACAGGTTTATCTGCCTAGAGCCTACCAAAGCCAGAGAGAAATCACTTCAAATACCCTGGTGGTAAATCTCTTTATAAACAACTTTTACCTCTGCTCATCGGCAGTTTCACCTACACATGGAAGGTAAAGTCCATGACCTCTTTCTATATGTGACCTCTGTCTGCGTGTGACCTTTAGACAACATACCTTAGAGTGTATGTTATACTAGTTGGTGCATTTTTCCTTCCTCTTTGCTTTCTATTCAGACCCACAAGTCTTCAGAAGTGTGTAAATGCAGCAATTCCTATATTGCCAGGAATCCTTATAACATTTGACCAGTGGTTTCCACAAAGGATTTAAGGATTTGAGGAAAACCAGATTTATTTCTTAGTCTTCTTCCTGCTGCCTTACACACACATGCACCGCAGAAGTATTATTATTCTGTATAGTATTTAACTTGAAAAAAAAATAGTGTCTACCATTAAGGATACATTCATTTTACATAGGAAGAGACAAAGTTTTAAGCCTTCTACTATACAAGGTTCTTAGCATTGTGATAGACATGCAAGTTGAAGTGTCTTGACAGCAAAACCAAGGGGAGGGATATATTGGCTTATTCGAAATGTCAGTGTTCCCAGGAAGTGCTGGCTCCAGACAAGACTCACACAGCATCCTCAGGACTAGGTTCCTCTCCATCTGTGTCCTTACCATCTTCATTTTCAGCTTGATCGTCAACTGGGGCTTCATACGGCTGTGGCATTCACCCTCACCCTCAGGCATTATCAGCTTCTGGGAGAGTCTGATTTCTCAGTGGTTTCTAATTAAGTCCAGAAATGTAATCTCACTGCCCTGTGCTCATTTATGAGCCAATCATGGTGAGAAGACGACAGGGGTCTTGCTTAAGGGCACATCTGAGTAATATACCATGTCTAGAGCTAGGGCATTAGTGAAACAGCTACTGAAAAAACTGTGGGTGGGTGGGGGGAATGTGCTTTCTCAGAGAAACATTAGTACAGTTAGGAGAAAACATGGTTTTGAGTGGTTTAAATATAAACACACAAAATCTAGAGCTTATTACAGATGGAAAGATTCAGTGCCATGTCCAAGGTCAATAGAATTCAAGAGCAAAAGCAACAGGAGGAAGATCAATGTTTGTTTACTTCCACTCTGAATGAACACATTTTCCTGGGGATCTTATGCCAAAAGACCACAGTGCATCCTGCACAACAGCTTTAGGGACAAAAGTCCAACATCAGTTATTCATAGGGCTGGTTTCTTCTGGGTCCTCTTTCCTTGGCATGTGGATAATTGTCTTCTTCTATGTCCTCCTGCAGCCTTGCCTCTGTGTTTATCTATCTTAAGATTGATGCTCACAAGGACATCAGTCATACCAGATAGGTCTCGCCCATATCCCCAGGTTAAGTGCATCTCTAAAAGATCCTGTCTCCAAACATAGTCACATTCTGAAGTCCTGGATAGATACAGCATTAATGTATGAGAATTAAAGGGACACAATTCACTCTAAAAACATAGGTTTCATTATGCAAATGGATTGAGGGAAACAAGGGGAAAGCAGGGATTACCAAGGTGAAGAAAGAGCAATGAAAGAGCAATATGGAAGCCTACTCTAATGTAACCTAATTAAAGCATATTTACAAGGACAGCAGAGCATGCTCATGAGACCCTACTTCTAGCTAACTTACAATTAGCAGTTGATGGCTGCTGAGGGAAGAAGAGTCATTTTTCTTTGGGGTCATAATCACTAGTAGGTTGTTCATACTCCATGCCTACATGCATGTGAGCATCACTCACTGAAATCAGTAGGGTGTTTAAGAAAGAAGAGAACATAGAGTTTGGAGAGAGCTACATTGTGGAGAGAGTGTGGGGAGTTGGAGATAAGAACCCAAGAGGTGGATATGAATAAACGTTTGTATACATTTATTAAATCCGCAAAGAATGAATTAAATAGTTTTAGAAGCTTGTGCTTATATTATGTAAGTGGCCAAGTGCAAAGACACAAAACAAATGAATATGCACATGTCTGAGTGTGAATGCATACCTCCCTGCAACACACACAAGGCAACATTATGTAAGTGTTTCTTGCAACAAAATCATTTTTCCAAGAAATCTACTTTAGAGGTAGAAAGTTCTCATATACAACTTTTATCAAATAAGATAAACCTTTTAAACCATTCATATAAATGTCAGTTTCAACATTATCTTTTTCACACTCTTTATGCACAGGGCAATAAGAAATGGAAAGTACAGAGATTAATTTAGGTAACAATTACCATAATTCACAATTGCATTAGCACCTATTAAGGTTCATTGTTCGGTGGAAATTTTAATGATACATTCCTGAGTTAATAAAAGCGGAAGATGATTGGAAATAAAATTGTTTCTATGTGTGCTGACACGACTACTGAGTCTAATTATACATTTTGGAGGCGACCTGTTTGGAGTTTACTCTGTAATTTTATGTAAATGTTAAATAACTTGTAACTTCATGTGTTCTTCCTCCCTGGTTAAATGCTAATTTGTGTTATTTCAACAAGGGGTGCGCTGCAAGGCTATCAAGGGACTTTCTCTGCCAATAAAGCCAATTTCTGAAAGGAAGCTCTGCACACTTCAGCATACAGGGATGTCCTTACTGTTCCTTCATCTCCTGGCTTATAAGTGGGTGGGCAAACTTGCAGTTATGAAAAATTGCTTATGCTCTTAAAGTTTGTAAGAAGAATCCAAGAGGGGAGAAATCATTCCCCTAAATATGATTGTGCCCATTCATCCACTGGTTTAAGTCAAGGTCTACCCAAATGGAAACCAGCAGACAGAATTCTTGAACTGTTCCTTTGTACAATCACACCAATATGTGGATACAAATGGTTCTCTGTGTCCAGAACAAAGCAGAGCCAGCAAGAAGCACTTATTCTTTAACCCCTGTGGAGTATAGGCAATCTTCATTCTTCCCAAACCCTTACTTAGTAAATGATCATCCATTCAGCCAAAGTATGCAGGGTCGGCATTGTCTTTGAACGATGGTCACATTTTATGTCCCCTGCACATTCTCCAGAACAAAGACCCATGAAGAAGACACCATAGCCATATACCCAAGTAAGAGAGCCGAATGCAAACAGGAGTTTCTCTTACAGTTTAATTACTCTGTTTTAAAGCAGGCTAAGCAAAATAATCAATTTTATTGTAAGGGATTTTGGAGATAAGATTGAAAACCAGTCAAATTGTTTGATTCACCCTCAGTGAATAGTTATAAGTTACAAGCTTTCAATGGAGCCATCAAGATCATGTAGAGATAGCTAACACCCGGATGTGCATTCTGGATCGGTTCTATAGTCAGGTTGTGGCAAAGCCAGGTCCAGAAGTTAGGCTGTTCAAACCCCAGACCTAGATCTTCTATCTTCTAAAGACAGCACAGCTTAAAGACAAAAAGAAGAAAATCCTTCCTGCTTTCACTTCTGAACAGTACGTTGGAGTAAAAAGAATTCTGCTCTTCCATTTATGTCTAGTCAAAGTGGATTCCAAGTCTTTTGGGTCACATATAGAACAGCAATGATCAATAATTGATTTTTCTAAAATTGACTTGTCTAAATCATACCACTTCCTTCAGAAGAGACTGGGGGAAACCAATGGCCTTTTCTATGAAACCACAGTGGGAGGACAGTTGTCCTGAAATGGTGATTCATTCCTCATGTGCAGAAGCCCTGTGGTACAATATGATCTCTCAGTTGGTAGAGAGGAGTCAGTAGTCTGGAGAATGATAATGTGTTTGAATTTAAAAAAACAAATCATTAGCTAACCATTGTGGATACCTCATTAATAACTTTCCCAACTATAAACATAAAAGTAACAATGTTGTTCAAAATTGTGATACTCTAGATATTTCTTTATTCATGTGTGAAATCTGTAGACACAAATCTCTGGAAAACAATAAGCTATTCTTCACAATTACATTCTCATCTCATTTAATTCTAGCTGAAGTAGCTGCCAGTTTTGAAAGTGCTAATCAGAGAGTGTGACCTAGTACTATGAGAGTTTGCCAAGTCAAGTCTAAGTTTGTGAAAAAGCCCCAAATAAAATGCTACCTTGAACACAACCATGAGCATCACTATCAACAACCATTAACTGATTTCTTCCCATAAGAAAATGCTTTATTCTAAAGGGAATTTGAAATCTAGTCAGAGACCCAGCCGTAATAAGGTGTATATTTGTCCAGATTGCAAAGGCTGTCACCTAGCTGACTGAATTCTCTACTTGATTTTACTTTGCTTGGTGAGACCCTGTTCTTCCGGCATCTCTTTGCCTTCTCTGCTCTTCATTCCAAATGTGCTTATGCCTCCTGTTCTATAACGAAAAACATGTTTCATAGAGAGTTTCCTCTTTCTCAAGTTTTGCCAACTTTATCCCAGTTTCACAAACACATACACAGAGATGTCACATGTAGTGATAACATGGCCTCGAGTAAGATAAAACATAAGCCAATCGTGGATAAATTTTAAAACAAGGCACTATTTTGGTGATTCAGATAGCAGATGTCAACTCAGAATACATAGTGACACATATCAGGAGGCAACTGCTGCTGCCGAGAATTTAGGAACTACAAATAACTATTGAATCATTTCCCAAACAACTCACCATACTAGAGGGGGGATCAAAAATAGAAGTAGTCAGTACTTCTATTTGAAGTCGATTTGTCTCCAGAGTTAAGGGTGCTGATTTTACCAATTGCTGATCTCAAGAGCTCTTCTGAAAAACACAAGGCAAGACTTTTCATTTCTAAAACTAACAGTACATTCTACTCAATATCTGTCCTTCTTATCAAATTTTATTTTATAATAAATTGCATGAATTATTTAAACTTTAATAAATATAGTTTATTCATCCTTCTTTCCATGAGAATGAAGATACATGAAAGCAAGGACTATGTTTGCTTTTGTTATTGCTGTATCTCTAGGACCAAAGGAATCGGTGGTCCTACACCATTCAGTAGATAGTTGGTCGTTTTTGGAAAGAACAACTAAAGTGTGCATGATATGTGGTGGCAAGACTTATTTAGATCATTCCCCTAAAGGCATGTGGATCAACTGCCTGTAGAAGAAAAGGCTTTGGGTGACTGTGGGAGATGTGAAACTCAACATTGTGAAGGAAAATGTTGGCTGGAGAGTGAGGCACCACAGACTCCTGTGACTCCTCAAAGAGTCCTGATCTGCTGCATACCGCATTATATCTAAGATGGCTCCTGACACACCAGTGAGACAGCAAAAAGGAACTGAGGGTAGGGTGGTGAGCACTTACTTCATGGAAGTCATCACAGGTGAGGATACAAACCCCAGCTCCTTCTGAGTTACCTCATTAGGCAGGGTTTTCATCGGATCATGGTAACCATGTGGCAAGATCCAACTGGCCAAGAATTTAAGGGCATGGGATTTGCTCAAACATTGTATATAAGTTTATGGACTGGGCAATAAACTCAGATCTGCAACCTTATACTGGTCTCCAGAGTCAGATTTCCTGGGATTCATCACATGACTTCATTTCGTGATGCCTCTTATCCTCATCCTATTCCCACGGGTAACCAAAGAATTGACACCAGGGAACCTTTTAGTGGAAGAAAAGTCTATAATAGGATTGGTTACTTCCTTCCAATTAAGCTAGAGCGCTTTATTAAATTAAATAATGAGATCAGGACTTTGAATCCTAGATGAAAATCTGGATAAGAGTTTGGAATACGTCTATGGATATTCTAAAAATATCATCTTTACTCCTTTGTAAACATATGCCAAGATATCCAAAAGCAAACTCAAAATCTAGTCTTTCTAGTGACTGAATCCAAAGAGAATAGAATTCACAAATCTTTAGTGTTTCTGAAAAGAAAGTTGAGTTATTGATTAAAAGAACAAAAATAGAACTCTTAAAATTCAAAATGCTACACATTGGCAAGCTCGAGAGATCTTGAAGCCCTAACTTCCACAGATCCCTCTTTGCAAGTAGATACCCTTCTGTACTGAAGTCAGTGCCCTCTTGCTTATAATCATTTAACGAAAGTTGTTGCCTGGCAATGAATTGCTGATTTTCATGAAAATCCACAGAGCAACCAGAATGTGTTATGAAGTATGGAGCATGAGATGTGAATCACACCAAAATATTGCAAACTTTATCAACACATATAGAGAAACCTAAAGGCCATGTATGAAGATGAATCAAGAGGATCAATATCAAGATGGAGGGAATATAGTACTGGATAGGGATACAAGGATTTCATCCTTAATCAGGAATAACAAGCCAAGACTGTGACTTTGATGTATCGTTTTGAGTGAATCGAAGAGGTTTTTTTCACTTTATTGTAACCTGTTGACCCAGACAAAAATGAAGGAAAAATTCCAGAAGCCCATGGAATATCAAGAAGGCATCAAGGAGCAGGGAAACCAGACACTAGAGTAGATATATTATCTAAGCCTGCTTGCCTAGCTTCTCAACTCTACTTGAGGCAGGTACTAAAGCCCTTCATCAAGGCAATGTAAATCAGAACTATTCAAAGGAAACCACAGTATACTGGAAGAGATCTTCTCTGCCAGTTCTAAGAATGTCAGTGACAGCTGTGGCTCTGCATCTGGTTTCCTGGAGTGCAATCCAGGCGATAGAATGCAGGGTAGGGCAGGGTACATTGAGCACAGCTACTGTACAGGCAAATCTGGAGAGAGAGAGAGAGAGAGAGAGAGAGAGAGAGAGAGAGAGAGAGAGAGAGAGAGAGAGATTACAGGCCTTAAGCTAATTTCCAGATTTCAGGTTCATTCAGTCTCCATGCCTCTCTGCCACATCCGTTTGGATGTTTTTAAGTTCTCCATCTTTTTCGGTTCTATGGAAATTAAGACCATTTGTAAATAACTGCAAGTTTATAGCCAAATTATAAGAAAAATATAAAAGCTTCATGATGTGTCCTTAACTGATTCTCATTTGATGAACCTGTTGTCAGATTTGCTTTCTGATATAGCTTTACTATAAAATGTTCCTCAGAGGCTCCTGAAATAGACCCCTCCTTCTGCTGCTATATGGAGAGAAAGAAGTTCAGGAAGTGAGGCCTAACAGGAAGCAGTAGGGTACCAGTGCATGCCTGGGGAGTTATGTCTTGCCCTGTTCCTTCCTGTTTCCTTTCCTGTTCTGCCATCACTCTCAACACTATGTTCTTCTGCTGACTAACATTATATATTCATGTTCATAATTAGTACTGGCTTTCCTTACCCTTTGCAAGTAAATTTCATCAGACATGGCCCTCTGCCTCTAAGTATTTTGGGGTGTACTCCCAAGATAAAATTTCTTTACAAACCCATTTCTTTACTGAATAAAGTTATCAACTTTTACAGGTTCAACACTAATATAGACATTTGTTTAATCTACATTCTGCATTTCAGTTCTATAAATGTATCTAGTGATGTTCTTTGTAAAAACTATTATTGTCTCTAGAGAACAGGACTTAGCACAAGATCACATATTGTGTTCATATATTATATTATATTCCTCTGATTTCCTTAAGCATATCAAAACCTCTAGCCACTTTTAGAAAACTGATAGTTTGGTTTTGTTGTTGCCATTGTTGTTGTTTTGTTTGGTTTTGTTGTTGTTGTTTTTAACATGTCGTTTGCCCCTGTCCTCATATCTCTTCTTTCAAAGTTTCCTGTATTTAAATTTGAGTGACATTTTTAGCTAAAGGCATCCTGTCTGCTCAGTTCTGCTACCCAGGGGACTTCCTCAAACTACCTGCCTCCACCTGACCTGAGACTCTTTTTACCTGCCCAGGAGGCCCTGGTGAAAGACACACTTCCCTTTGCTCCATCCTGCAGGACCCCTCTGAACCACCAAGCCCTAACTCATCTAAGGCACACAGGCCGCAAACATATCAAAAGCTTATATTAACTGAAAGTTATATCAAAATACACAACTAACACACCTATTTCAAATATCTAGATCCCAGTGATATCAAAACCTAGAAAATATGACCCCACCCCAAAGGTCACCAATGTTGTAGTTATTGTCTGAACTAAAAACAACTTACACGAAACTCCAGACTCAAGATACAGAATAACCTGTGTCTCTCTCTTTCTCTCTCTCTCTTTTCCCCCACCCATGTGTGTGCATGCGTGTGCGTGTGTGTGTGCGTGTGCGTGTGTGTGTGCGTGTGCGTGTGCGTGTGCGTGTGCGTGTGCGTGTGCGTGTGTGTGTGTGTGTGTGTGTGTGTGTGTGTGTGTGTGTTTCTTGGTAGTTTTTTTGTTTACTTACTTTTGTTTACTTATTTGTATATGTTTTTCTTGGTTGTTTGGTTTTTTGTTTTATGTTTTCTATTTTAAATAGAGGAAAAGAACACAAATTTGGGTGGCTAGGGAAGTAGGGAGGATCAGGGAAGACTTGGGGAAGGGAAAAACATAGTCAAAATAAATTGCTTTTCACCAAAAAAAAAAGAGAGAGAGAAGTTGTTGTTGTTTATTTCTACAAAATAAAAGCATAAAATAAAATCAGGCTAAAGAAATCTGTAACCACTAAGCCTATAGAGAATACTATGATGAATACTCTGGATGGAAAAGATATGCACATCAAAGATGGTATGGAGAAGAGGTTTTATACATTAGGAAGAGGCAGTCTCTAAGATGTGCCAGAGACCTGGGATCAGAGCAGGCCCCAGGGAGTCTATGGAGTGACTAAGTATTGACAAATTCAACAGAGAAATAAGATAATTCCTAGGATTAAATGAAAATATATTATACCAAAAGCCTCTCTGATAAAGTAAGAACATTTCTTAGAAGAGATTTTGTAGTCCTAAATGCCTACATTTAAAAAAAAATAACTTTAAAAATGTCAGAAAGAGCCAAGTAGTGGTAGCACATACCTTTAGTCCCAGCACTCAGGAGGCAAGGGCAGGCAGATCTCTGAGTTCAAGGCCAATCTGGTCTACAGAGTGAGCTCCAGAATATCTGGAGATACACAGAGAAACACTATCTTGAAAAACAAGAACCAAACAATACTAACAAAAGACAAAAACAAAACACAGAAGGCAATCAAATAAATCAATAACGAGTGCATCTCAATAGTTCTGGGGGGGGAGGGAAGAAATAACAAAACTGAGGAAGAAAGTTGATGAAATAGAAGTAAACAAACAATAAAAAGAATAAATGGAAACAAAGATTGTCTCTTTATAAAGATAATCAAAATTTACTAATTCTTAGTCAAATTAACAAAAAGAAAAGATCCAAATTAATAAAATTAAAGAACAAGGAGACATCACAACAGATATCAGAGAAATCCAGAAAATCACAACAGCTTATTTTTTTAAATAATTTACTTACTTTATATCCCAACTGCAGTTTCCCCTACCTCCTTTCCTCCCAGTCTTTTCCCTCCCACCCACACTCAACTCCTCCCTTTCTCTTCAGAACAGGGGAGGCCTCCCATGGATATCAATCAGCCTTGGCATATCAAGATGCAGTAAGACAAGTACATCTTCTACTATTGAGGCTAGAAGAGGCAGTGCACTCATAGGAAAGGGTCCCAAAGCCAGGAAACAGAGTCAGAGACAGTCCCTGCTTCCACTGTTGGGAATTTCACAGGAAGATGAAGCTACACAACTGTCTCTTCTGTGCAGAGGGCCTAGGCCAGTCACACGCATGCACCCTGGTTGGCAGTCCAGTCTCTGTATCCCGCTGTGGTCCCAGATTAGTTGTTCCTCTGGGCTTTCTTGTGGTATCCTTGACCCCTCTGGTTCCTACAATTTTTCCTCCTTATCTTCTGCAGAATTCCCCAAGTTCCACATAATGATTGGTTGTGGCCTCTCTGACAATGGTCATGCTAGGCTCCTGTCTGGAAGTATAGCAGAATATCTTTAACAGTATTGGGAGGGGGGCTCCCTTTCATGGAAGAAGTCTCAAGCTGAACTCGTCATTGGTTGGCTACTCCCTGAATTTCTGCTCTATCTTTACCCCTGCACATCTTGTAGGCAGGGCAAATTGGAGGTTGTAAGTTATTTGACTGGGTTAGCATCCCAATCTCTCCACTGAAAGTGGTGAATGATTATGGGAGATGGCTGCTTCAGGCTCCATGTCTCCCACTATGACTCTTAGCTAGGGTCAGCCTCATAGTAACTTGGGCCTTTCCACTGTCCTGGGTTTCTAGCTCATTGAAAAGATGTGCCTCCCCCACCCCATTCCAGTTGTCTCTCCCAGTACTCTTTCCCTCTGTCTTCCCCCCACACCTTATTCACTCCTGTTCCCATTCCTGTCCCCATCCCCTCTCAGTCCCCTCCCCACAACCACCCACAATATCACAACGTCTATTTTGTTTCATAATGATATATATTTTCAACCCGTATTTCACTAAGCTGGCAAACCTAGAAACGGAGCAATTTTAGATGCATCTGACCTATCAAAGTTAAGCCAAGACAAAAATCAATAACTTAAACAGACTTATAGCAAGCAAGGAGATGATGGAAACAGTAACAAATAACATCTACTAATTAAAAAAAAAGTCAAGACCCAGATAAATACACAACAGAATTATACAAGACATTTAAAAAACTGTCACTCAAATAGAACCACTCTGTAGAATTCTCATAAGATGAGAAAGAAATGCCATATAACTGAGCTATGTCATTCCTGGGCACATACCTTGTGAACTTTACATCCCACCACAGGGACACTTGCACAACAAGATTTGTTGCTACTATGTTCACAGAAGCTTATAAATGGAGTCAACCTAGATATCCAGCAACAAATGGATGGGCAAGAAAGAAATGTGGTACACATGCACAATGAGATATTATGCAGCTCTAAAGAAAATTAAAATTGCCAGGTAAATGGATGATAAAACTGGAATATATATATATATATATATATATATATATATATATATATATATATACTAAGATAGTTCAGGTCCAGAAAGACAAACAACCTAAGTTCTTTCTTATATGAAAATCCTTGCTTCATATCTTTTGTATGCTTAACTTGGTGGGAAGGTTTTTTTCCTGGTCTATTAATGCGTACTTAAAATTTTTATTTTAAAAATGTATTAGTTACTCATCAGAGATATTATAATATTACATGTTAAAATTATCTAACTTTAAATGTACTCGAAGTTATTTTTCTGAAAACATTCACCTTAATAGTTTATTTTAGTGTGTTCTGGTTAGGAGTTCCACGTATTCTGTTAACAGAGATCTGTGTTTTGCCTTTATTTCTGCTGAGGAATGCTCTAGCTTGCACTGCTTTCTCTTATCAAGGCAACTACAAGTGAGATTCACTTCCCTCCCATTAATCCAAAGCTTACATCGTCTTATTGGCTGTTACTAGTACATTCATTTTACACTTGTTTTTGTTTTTGTTTTTCGAGACAGAGTTTCTCTATGTAGCCCTGGCTGTCCTGGAACTCACTTTGTAGACCAGACTGGCCTCGAACTCAGAAATTCACCTGCCTCTGCCTCCCAAGTGCCGGGATTACAGGCATGCGCCACCACCGCTGTAGTACATTCTTTTTAGAAATTCACCTTTTATTTGAATGTCCTTCATTGCTCTGGTCTCATCACCACGTTTGTCTTTGGTTTATTTATAGGTGCTTAGAGATTTCTATGATTTCCTGGAAGCCCAGCAGTGAATCCCAAAGTATATTTAATGCAAACTCCAGCTGACTTCCAGAAGAAAAGCCCTGGAGCAGACTTGCTTCACTCTGCCTGTACCTGAAGTCTGAAACCTGCTGCTTCCACCCATGAATCCTCTCGTTAGCTCTCTCATTGGTGCATGAGGCAAGGCCCTGACTCTAAGCTCTTGGAGCACCTCGTTTAGGCCTTCAGACACTCTAAAGACCCCATGGTCTCTTTTCTTCTCTCTCAATTTCTAGTCTCAGAGCACATACTGAAAGAGTCCAATCTGCTTCACCCAGAATCACCAAAAAGACATAGACTCCTGGCTGAATGACTTTGGCTTCCACAGCCACGACTCTTTAATTTCAACATACAAAGCTGTCTCTTTTATCAGTATTTAGGCAGCCTAGCAGGAAATAATGCCCAGGGTAATGAATCACAGCCTGACTCTAGCCAGTCATTGTTCTGCAAGCCTCTTTGATGCTGAGCCAGCCCTCGCTCAGACCAGGCTCCTCCAGACCTCTCCCAGGCCTGCTGACAGTGCACTCAGAGATCTGACTCTACAATGACATTTCCAGGCATCTCCTTTGTCTAAAGCTTGTCTTCGTGTCCACACTCTCTTCTCTGAGTGTCCTGGCTGTGGGAAAAAAAAGAAATCAGAGAGCTTGGCCTTTTAGTGGACAGGAAATGTTGGAGGGAAATGTGAGTGAGAAACATGACATAAACTCACTAAATCTCATATTGAAGCCCATTACCTTATAGCTGGCTTGAGAAAGCAACTGATCAATTTTTAAGCTGATTAATGGTACCACTTGTCTGATCCTATTGAGCATCTTAGGGTGAGGGCAATCCCAAGGACCCGTGGCTCCAAATTCACTTCCAAATGCTTTTACTCCAAAGAGCATCCCTGAGACTGAGCAATATGGGCTGGTTCATTTGTGTATTTTCAAGCTTAATTGATTAATGAGGAATACATCAACATAAGTGCACTAATGAGATGGTGCAGGTGTAAATTAATTCACCGGTAACATATTGATCTGCCCTGTTAGCTGTTCTAGTACAGCAGGGCCTTTAATACCCCAACTCAGAAATGGTCTGTGGATCAGTCTTCTAATGTGAGCAATTAACCCTTGCAATCACACTAGCTATTGCTACCATGTATTTTTATAAAGGGAAAAGTAGCGTACTGAACAGAAAGCAGTCTAAATTCCAAAGCAATATGCCATAATGTTGGCCTAAAAATTAAATTAATGTAAATAATTAATTAGTGTGTTGGATGTTTTATGTCTTCTCTTGTTCTTTGAACATTAACGTTCTAGTGCTGAACAATTAAAATTGTAATATGAATTTTTTAACACTTTTGTTTTCCTAACCAGTTAGTAGGTAGGTAGAAAACAGCACATTTGTAAGTCCACTCTCAAAGGATCCCTTGACGCCTGCAAATGCAACAGGGCTCCTGTAACCTGTCGTCTACACAGTGGCCAAAATTCCCATCGCAAAAACTGTCAAAAATTTTCAAAGTATGAAAATATAATTAATTCAATTTCATTTTTTTTTAAATCTTTCTAGGGCTTTTTTTTTACATAAACAAATCCAGCAGACAAAGTTACCCTCAGATAGACCACATTCATCGGCTTAAGGCTGCTTACCTTCCTCATCGGGGCTCTTCAGAATCTCTTGTCATCTCAGCAACAGTTCTCTTCCATGTTTTCAAAAGAATGTTCCTACTGTGTGCATGGACAGTTTGCCCTCTGCAAACATCTAAGGACTTCTCCAAACTGAACTTGGAAACTAAGTTAGGGAATAAATAAATAAAAGAAACATTAAAGTGCCTCTTCTTCCTATGGAAAAAAAAACATATCAGTGTGCATTTGCCCATGCAAATGTACTCCGAAGTTAGCATCTACCATAACATCAAACAATGAATTATTTAATTACCTTTCCTAAAATGTAATGCTCTCAAGTATAGACACCAATTATACAAGCAAGCAGTCAATCCCAAAGGCACCATTATTCCTTGTTCGCTACAGAAACTCTGACAGTGGGATAGCCCATAGCACCAGGCCCATGTATGCCTAAGTAGCTTCCAGGAAATTGCTAGTCTGACGTACCCAACTCCTTTGAGAACTATTGCATTAGCAATGCCACGTGTTTTCATTGCAACCTTCTCAAGGCAGTTGCTCATCGAGCATGCACTGTGACCCTGCAGAAAAGGTTCAGAAATACAGTGTTTCGGGGCTTTATTTTACTTTAACATCAATATACTTTAAAAGTCTTGGAGAACTTCCCTTTGGGAAAGGATGAACTGAAATTTTTGTGCAAGGTCATTAACAACTAGAATAGAACATCCGTTTATGTATTTATCCCATTGGCTGATACAACGTGAGTTCTCCACATGTCTTCAAAAATCACAAAAAGCAGGTAGCTGAAATTTCATAAGATCCTCACAAAGGAATTGAAAATGCTTAAAGCCAATTGGTCAAGGGTATCATCCCCAGGGACGACATCTTGGGAGTGAAGAAACTTTTCCATTTAGCTCTGCGCTTTCCTTTTCATAGACACATTATGTTTATTTCTCTTTATTATAAAACAGAAAAGTGTAAAATGAAGGTTAAAATCCTGCCTCCACCCAATGCCTCCTCAACCCCACTTGCTAGATGCTGAGCCAAAGGCTAACATCCTCATGGCTCGTCCCACTGCTCCTGTGCATGAATAATACACTTTGTGTGAATGGACCACAATATGCATATTATTAACTTGTCACTATAGATTAGACACACAGAGTTACCTTATCTTTCTTCCAGCTGCACAATATTCCTTTGTATAAATGTTGTATAAGGTATTTAATCAGTCCCTGTTTGATGGATTATGCGAGCTGCATGACGGCTTAAAGAAGCATTTGTGTATAAGTGGTTTATAATCCAAAATAGAAAAGAATAGGTGTAGCCTAAAGGCATATAAATTCAAATGAAAACAAAGTAAACAAATAAAACTTGTTCTGAGCAAAATAGAAACATTTTTATATTCCCGTTAGGAGGAAAAGCTTGCATCTGCACCCACCAAGGTCCAACTTTGGGGACAGCAACATAGGGATCCTGAGTCAACACTGGGAAGTTGTGTACATCTTAAGACAACTTTTGTGGTCTCCAATGGCTGAAGGGCTCAGTAGATGAGGTGTTGGGGAGACAGGCAGGGAGCAGCACAAAGAGTACACAAGAGAAGAGTGTGTGGTAAGCAGTAAGTATTTAAGATCAGACTGCTGTGGTCTGAATCCCAACTGAATAATCACAGCCTCTCATTTAAACTGGATGAACTCAGTTTCTTTGTCTGTAGAATAAGTATATTCTTATGTTATTGCTGAGAAATCTAATAATGAATTAAATACTCATAGGCAGAGACATTCGTAGGTGTCCCTGACATAGTCTCTGGCTTAACTCTGAAGACAATTTCTCATCCTACAGAGAAACAGTATCAGAGAAGTCAAATACTTTTCCTGTGGTCACACATGTAGTAAGAGGGGTTCTGGGGTTATAATTAAAGCTATCTTTAGTTGAGAAGTGTTTCTGGTGGTCTAGTAGCTCAGGATTTCTCACTCTCTCTAAATATTGAGAAAGACAGTTAATTCACAGACTCTAAAGCTCATTGCTTTAAACACACAGCTCAGAGCTTTCTGGCAGTTTCCAAAGACTGCTATCCCCACTGTTACCTGACTTTAAACATCCCCACTCCTACAAAAACATAGTCACTCAATTCACCCTTCTCTCTAGCATAAGCTCTGTTTCTGTGAATTTCCTCACTTGGAACAATTCTTATGATGAACCCTTTGAGTCTGTGACCTTTGTGTTTGGTTCCTTACATGGAATGTATCTCCATCATTTTCCCATGTTGTAGATGGTCAAATTCCCCATTCCCCTAAGTGGCTAAATAATATTCCATTGTATAGTTATCCACCATCTTAGTTATCTAATCATTTGTTGATAGACACCTGAATCAGTTTCATCTTTTGGTGATTATAATCAGTTATGAATTTGCATGATCAAGCTTTAAATAGACTGACATTTTTATGGTTCCTGAGTATATTGTCTAGAGTGACAGTTCTGGGTTATATAGTGCTGTAGTTTGGATCTCAAGGGCCCTTCAAAGGTCTCAGCATTATAGATTTGAAGCCTAACCTGTGGTGCTACAGGAGAAACTGTGGGATTTTGAAGAGCAGGGGCTGGTAAGAGGCCGTGGATCATTGGGGGCATGTCCTCAAATAGAACTGAGGACACAATCCTTTCATTCTTTCTCCCCACATATCCCCTTGCAACTGACTGAAAGCAATGGGTCAAACCAAACCTGGCCTGAAACATCCAAAGCTCTGGTCAAAGCAAACTTTCCTCTTTTTATATTACCTTAGAAAAGTCATTCAGACGTAACAACACATCACAATAGGCCTGTTCAATTTCTATGGGGAATATCATTTCCCAACACTGCTTTCCACAATAGTGGCAGTAATTTTACGTCTTTATGTGCCATCTGAGAGAGCACCGGCTGCTCCAAACCCTCACTGTCACTCAGTTTCCTGTTTACTTTTCAGCTAGTATCACAGGAAATCTCAGTAAGTGTGAAATGGTACCTCGCTGTAGCTTTGATCAAGACTAATGATGCTCAGTATCTTTCATGAGCTCACATGTATTGCCTTAGAGAAACACGAATCTACATCCTTCAGCATTTTACAATTGGGTTCTGCCTTTGCACTACGTGTTAAGACTCATATAGCTGTCTTATTAGCCCCCTCTCAGATATATGATTTACACGTGTTTTCTCCCTACCTCTGTGTTCTTTTTCTTCTTTGTGCTGAGGTCATTTGATGCCCAGAGGCTTTCATTTTGTCATGTGCTATTTGATCCCTTTTTCTCCAGTTTCTTTTACTTTTTGAGTCATCTGCTTTTAAAGTTCTTCTCCTCACAGTACCCAATTCTTAGGAACAAGATTAGATATGCAAAGTCCTTGCCACTGTATCTGACACAGCATAGGATTTTAATATATTTCAGTTCCTTCTTTCTGTATTCAGGAAGCCAGAAAGAGAAGGAGTTTGGATGAGACAAATGTCTGGACTCCGCATATTCAGAGAAAACCCAAAAGCTAACGCAAGTGAGGGGGAAAGGGTGTGGGGCTGTAGGGTGTGAATGTGAGCTAACCAAACACCCAGCAGGATGGAGCTCAACCGGGCAAAGTCAGTGTGTAGGACGTCTGGGAATATTTGGATGGAGATATGTAAAAGCCAATAGTAGCAGTTGTTGGCTAGCATGAAGGAAATTGGAGATGTATTTATGAATTTGAAATTGAAAATGAATTCTACAGTTAAAACTTAGGTGATGAGGTATTTTTAAAGCCCAAGTAAAGTTGCATCATCTCACCTTCAAAGCCACTGCTGCCTCCCCCTTACACTAAAACCAAAACCGACAGCAACACCTCAGGTCTACATACCAGATACACCCATGGAAAATTGGAAACTGAGTGGGCAACCGTGGAAAGACATGTGGTACCTGTGGGTGCAGGTGCATGAGAAAGTATATTGGGTGGCTTCTGACACCTAAGCCTGAGACACACTCTATGTTGAGTTGTGATAGGAGCACAGATTCTGATATGCTGGCATTTGCAGAGTGACCCTGTGCTTGGGCATATTTCTGTCAATGTGCCAGAGTTCTGAAGCTACCTACTACTCCTTTCTAGAAATATGTATCAATATTTTTTCTGGTTACATACTCAAATTGGATTCTCTCATCTGCAACCAAGTACCTTGACCCACGTGAATCAGGATGTAATAATCTTCTGCTCACATTTCTAGTCCTTCCATAAGAACTGGAAAGAGTGCTTCCTAGTTGTATGCTTCCTAGTTGTGTGTATGTTCCAGATGTTAGAAGTTGTTACTAGAACTGAGGGTGTTAATTAAACCCAATTGATAAATCAGGGATGCAGCTAAACAACCTACCAGGTAGAAGACATCCTCCTCAACAGAGGGAAGGCTGACTGAGGTGCTGAGGACAAGAATCTGTAGACGAATACCAGGACAGGGAAGCGGGAGAGGGTTGATGAGGGACAGGAGGAGGGGAGATGGCTTATGGGATTTTCGGGGGAGGGGGATCAGGAAAGGGGACTTTTGAAATGTAAATAAAGAATATATCTAATAAAAAAAGAATCCTACTTTGGGGAGTTGTAGAGCAAAATATTGCCTCGTGCATCATCATGCGTCCAGAATAAGATCCTGGTACTGTGTGGGTGTTGCTAAGTCATTGTGAGAGGAATGGTGTGCGTCAGAGGCCGTGAGTACTCCTGGAAAATCACAGCTGAGAAGCTGCTGAGAAGAACATGTGCTGTATTTCATTGGACTTTACCATTCTGGGTTTTTTTTTTCCTTACTCTGGTCCTCCAATTATCAGAGACTGGGTCTTGTCCCCACAGCCCTCTTCCTGTCTGTTCTTTTCTTCTACTAGTGTCTTTGTGCACCTTCAAGCTTACATTCTTCATAAGTAATCTCCTTCAGTTGTCTAATTCACTTCTAAATATACATTAAGAAGACCTAAAGTGTATTTTCAGATTTCCTTCTAGAACTCCAGCACTGCTTCTGTGCGTGGCTTTTACAATCCACGTTCCCATGTGGCTCAATGGAACACACTTCACATGATCAGCACAGGTCACTCACCAACGGAGGAGCCGGTGCTGTCACTCTCCACCATGGGCCATACATCCTCCCTATGAAACCTTCTACATAGATGCTAAATATATCTGCTCTTCAACTTTACCCTTGGGATTCTTTCAGCCTCTCAGCCAATCTTCCTGTCTCCAGTGCTGCCTCTTCCACTCATGACCAGCTTGACCTTTCTACAAGTTATATCCTGTCATAGAACTGGCTGCCTTCAAAATCCCAAGACATCAATTTGAATAAAATCCAGACCTTTAAAATGCATGGAAATGTAGGATTTTGTCTTTGCCTAATATCCCACCTGCCTTCATTTTTTTTTTGTTTTTCATTTTAAAAATATTCAAACTTTTTAATTTTTAGAATTTTATACATGAGTACTATATTTATATCATTTCTATCCCTCTCTCTTTCTCCTTGATATGCTCCTATGTCCCTCATTCTCTCTCAAAGTCATGCTCTCTTTAATTACTGTTACATACTGTAACACACACCCATATGTACATATACATAAATACTATCTGCTGATTCCATTTAGTATTGTTCATATTGCATATGTATAAATATTTAGGGCTAATCTCTTGAGGTTGGATAATCTCTCAGGGCTTGTTCTTAAAGAAGACTAATTCTCCCTCTCTCAGCAGCCATTAAAACTCTTCATCTAGAGGTAGGCCCTGTAATATTTCCCCTATCTACACTGGCATGTCAGCTAGTATTGTCACTGCTAAGGGCTTGTTTAAGTAGCCATGTTGTTGAGGTTTCACAGGGTCAGCTTCCCTGTGATATATAGAGGACATAATCTTCCAGATGCCCCAGTCCTTGGACTCTCACAATCTTTCTGCTCCCTCTTCCTCGATGTTCCCTGACCCTTACTGTAGGGGCTGTATTGCATATATATCCACTGAGAATGGGTACAGCACAGTAGTTGTTCTCTGTACTTTGATCAGTTGTAGCTTTCTACAAGTCTCTACTGCAAAAAAAAAGCTGCTCTGATAAGGGGTGAGAGCTACACTTATTGGTAGGTATAGGCTAGATTACCATACCAGGCATGCATTCCCTTTTATCAAGAAAAGTAAGCCGGGCAGTGGTGGCACATGCCTTTAATCGCAGCACTTGGGAGGCAGAGGTAGGTGGATTTCTGAGTTCTAAACCAGCTCTAGAGTGAGTTCCAGGACAGCTAGGGCTATACAGAGAAACCCTGTCTTGAAAAACTAAAAAAATAAAGAAAGAAAAGGAAAGGAAAGGAAAGGAAAGGAAAGGAAAGGAAAGGAAAGGAAAGGAAAGGAAAGGAAAGGAAAGGAAAGGAAAGGAAAGGAAAGGAAAGGAAAGGAAAAAAAGAAAAGAGAAGAAAAGAAAAGAAAAGAAAAGAAAAGAAAAGAAAAGAAAAGAAAAGAAAAGAAAAGAAAAGAAAAGTAGTCCAGTTAGATTGCTGTTAGTTATCCCAAGATATATGTTTGGGTTATTTTACACCAATGGCCATTGTTGTGGTGTATAGGCTTTATCACCGGGTAAGACTATGGAAAATGGTTGGGAAAGGTATACATTCCTCCTCAATGTTCAGAAGCAGAGATTTTTAACAACAGCTCAGAGGAGGAAACTCTAGCCTATGTGAGGCCCTAGAAGAAACATATGGCTGCATATCGAGCTTCAGGATGGAAAATTTCCCCAGCTGAATTGAAGTGAACATGCTGTATACTTGAGAAAGCTGGCAGAATGTGCCTGGCACACAGGCAGATCCACAGACAAGATGATTCTTGCCTTAATACTTTTTTCTCTCTGCTGCTTCCTCCATGTAACACCAGCTCTATGCTTTGATCTATTGATGGCTCATACAAGAGGGCCATTGCTTCTATCTCTGATATTCTTTTGCTATACAGATCACATATAAATGTCTGTATGGGTCTGATTCTGTGATAAGTCATCTTTTGACCCAGGGTGACTCTTTGATTCCTAGGAACCTGGAACTAATAGAACTCTGGTATGGAATAATTTCCACCCTTAGGCATAGGTAAGAGTTGGCCAACCTCTTAACAAGATGACACAACCTGAAACAGCTGGGTGCTACTGAGTCTGTAAGCAGAATGAGGAATGGTAGGAGAAGGTGTTTTAAAATTAAGTTTTACTTACAAAGAAAACAGAAATTCCTTTTGATTTCATTTCAAGTTGTAATTCCATCTAGGATGTAAGTGTAGAAGTTTGTATTTGAGGAGTTGGCAGTGCATTATTCAAGTCTAGTCCATTATCCTATGTGGTCTATTTTGACTAAGGTACTTGAACATATCTGAAATATGAATTCACTTGAAAATTCAGCTTGCCCTTGGAAATGGTTTGATATCCTTCTATGATGCCTCTATAGCCCATTTAAATCAAAGATGAACCACACAGCTCATTAGTGCCAGGACAAGATCAGATCCTCACAGTCAGGGTGGGGTCTGGGCTATGGGCCAGAAATAGAATCTAATACCCTGGTGTGTTACTGGCCACTCCTCTCCTAGGACACCTTGTCCGTGGCTGGCCACAGGCTTGACCATTATCCCAATCTCATAAGTGAGAATAGAATGCTGAAGAGAATTTGGGCACACTGGTCAACTCTCTGAGACTACAGCTATCTCACCAGTGATGAAGCATGGGCAGAAGGCTTCTCTTCCTGCCTCCCTACACCTTTATCCACAAATCTAGCTGGAAAAGAGGGTGGAGATGCTCTGTAGGTGTCACCGCTTAAATCATTGGCACATGGTGCATGCTAAAGCAGAGGGCTATGGGTCTCCATCCCAACTATCTTAAACTCTCCTCAGTGTGTCTCTTGCTGCCTATACCAGGGCAAGCTTCTCTAACTACTCCTAACCATGCCCAACACTAGAAAGTGATCCAAGGCTCCTTCCATATCAAATCATACCCATAACCCATCCAACTGTCTCCAGCTCTGCCTTCACACTCTGCCACTGGCTGTTTCCTTCTGTTCTTCCTGGCTCCTGTTGTTTCCTTCTCATAAAAGTGGAATGATATTTTATTTTTTTATTTTTTATTATTTTCTATATTCTTTGTTTACATTCCAAAGGCTTTCCCCTTTCCCAGTTCCCCCCTCACCATATGTCCCATAAGTCCTCTTCTCCACCCCCCTACCCATTCCCCAATCACCCCCACACACACACACCATTTCTCTGTTCTGGTACTCTCCTACAAAACTGGATCCAGTCTTTTCAGGACCAGGGTCCTCTCCTTCCTTCTTGTTGGGAATCTTTTGATTTGCTAATTGTGCCTTGAATATTCAGAGCTTCTGGGCTCATAAATATTCACTTATCAGTGATTGCATTTCATGTGTATTCTTTTGTGATTGGGTTAGCTCACTTAGGATGATATTTTCCAGATCCAACAATTTTCCTACAAATTGTATGAATTCATTATTTTTAATGGCTGAGTAGTATTCCATTGTATAAATATACCACATTTTCTGTATCCATTCCTCCTTTGAGGGACATCTGGGCTCCTTCCAACTTCTGGCTATTATAAATAAGGCTGCTATGAGCATACTGGAGCATATGTCTTTATTGCATGCAGGGGAATTCTCTGGGTATATGCCCAGGAATGCTATGACAGGGTCCTCTGGAAGTGACATGCCCAATTTTCTGAGGAACCGCCAGACTGATTTCCAGAGCGGTTTTACCATCTTGCAATCCCACCAACAGTGAAGGAACGTTCCTATTTCTCCACATCCTCGCCAGCACCTGCTGTCTCTTGAGTTTTTAACCTTAGCCATTCTGAGTTGGTGTGAGGTGGAATCTCAGGGTTGTTTTGATTTGCATTTCCCTGATGACTAATGATGTTGAACATCTCTTAAGGTGCTTCTCAGCCATCTGAATTTGTTTAGCTCTGTACCCCATTTTTGACAGGGTTATTTGGTTCTTTGGGGCCTAACTTCTTGAGTTCTTTGTATATATTGGATATTAGCCCTCTGTCGGATGTGGGGTTGGTGAAGATCTTTTCCCAATTTGTTGGTTGCCTGTCCTTCTGACAGTGTCCTTTGCCTTACAGAAACTTTGTAATTTTATGAGGTCCCATTTGTCAATTCCTGATCTTAGAGCATAAGCTATTGATATTCTGTTCAGGAACTTTCCCCTGTGCCCATATCCTCCAGGGTCTTCCCCAGTTTCTATTCTATTAGTTTCAGTGTGTCTGGTTTTATGTGGAGGTCCCTGATCCACTTGGAGTTGATCTTAGTACAAGGAGATAAGAGTGGGTCAATTCCCATTCTTCTGCATGTTGACCTCCAGTTGAACCAGCACCATTTGTTGAAAAGGCTATCTTTTTTCCACTGGGTGGTTGTAGCTCCTTTATCAAAGATCAAGTGACCATAACTCTGTGGGTTCATTTCTGGGTCTTCAATTCTATTCCATTGATCTACTTGCCTGTCGCTGGACCAATACCATGCAGTTTTTAACACAATTGCTCTGTAGTACTGCTTGAGGTCAGGGATATTGATTCCCCCAGAAGTCCTTTTATTGTTGAGAATAATTTTAGCTATCCTGGGTTTTTTGTTACTCCAGATGAATTTGATAATTGCTCTTTCTAGATCTATGAAGAATTGATTTAGGATTTTGATGGAGATTGCATTGAATCTGTAGATTGCTTTTGGCAAGATGGCCATTTTTACTATATTGATCCTGCAAGGATAATAGGGGAGAAACACCAGCACAAGGAGGGAAACTGCACCCCGGAAGAAGCAAGATAGAAACCTCCTCTCATCAAACCCAAAAGAAGATAGCCACTCAAATATAAAAAATAACTTCAAAAATGTCAGAAAGTAATAATTACTATTCCTTAATATCTCTTAACATGAATGGACTCAATTCCCCCAATAAAAAGACATAGACTAACAGACTGGATACGGAAACAGAACCCTACATTTTGCTGCATACAGGAAACACATCTCAATGTCAAATATAAACACTACCTTAGAGTAAAAGGCTGGAAGACAATTTTACAAGCAAATGGCCTCAGGAAACAAGCTGGAGTAGCCACTCTAATATCAGATAAAATTGACTTTCAACCTAAAGTCACCAAAAGAGACACAGAAAATCACATCTTGCTGGTCAAAGGGAAAATCCACCAAGAAGAACTCTTAATACTGAACATCTATGCTACAAATGCAAGGGCACCCTCATTCATAAAAGAAGCTTTACTAAAGCTTAAAGCACACATTGCACCTAACACAATAATTGTAGGTGACTTCAATACTTCACTCTCCTCAATGGACCAATCAGGAAACCAGAAACTAAACAGGGACACATTGAAACTAATTGAAGCTTTGGACCAATTGGATTTAACAGATATATATAGAACATTTCATCCTAAAGCAAAAGAATATACCTTTTTCTCAGCACTGCCTGGTACCTTCTCCAAAATCGATCATATAATTGGTCACAAGACAGATGTCAACAAATACAAGATCGAACTAATCCCATGCCTCCTATCAGATCACTATGGAGTAAAAGTGGTCTTCAATAGCAAGAAAAACAACAGAAAGCCCACATACACATGGAAACTGAACAATACTCTACTCAATGACACCTTGGTCAAGGAAGAAATAAAGAAATCAAAGACTTTAGAATTCAATGAAAATGAAGGTACAACCTTCCCAAATCTATGGGACACAATGAAAGCAGTGCTAAGAGGAAAACTCATAGCCCTGAGTGCCTCCAAAAAGGAATGATATTTTAAATGCACATAGTCTTACTCTTCCATCACACATAATGCCAAACCTAGCTTCTTGATTCTAGCCCTCAAATCCTGGTCATTCTGGCCCTGCCCAACATCCTAATCTCTGTACTCCTAGTCACATCATCCTCACTAGGCTTCAGCCACAGGTTGTCTTAGTCAGTTCAGACTTTCAGAGGAAAGAGTTGAGAGTATAAAAATATGGAGCCTAAAGTGGCCACCTCCTCTAACTAGGCAGGACTTCCAGTCAAGGGAGAGAAACATCAACCCACCCCAAAAACCTTTGACCCAAATATTGCCATGCTTTCAAGATGTGCAGGGATAAAGATGGAGCAGAGATTGAGGAAATGGCCAACAAATGACTGGTCCAAATTAAGATCCACCTGATGGGAGAAAGCCAACCCCTGACACTGTTAATGATACCCTGTTGTGCTTAAAACAGGAACCTAGTGGAACTGTGTCCTGAGAGATTTCATGTAGCAGATAATGGAAACAGATGCAAAGACCCAGAGCAAAACTTTAGGTGGAGCTCAGGGAGTCTTGTGGAAGAGGAAAGCAAAGGATTGAGGGAGCCTGGGGAGTCAAGAACACACACAAAAAAAACCAGAAAGTCAACTAACCTGGGCCCATGGGGCTCACAGAGACTTAACCACCAACCAAAGAACATGCATGGGTTGGACATAGGCTCCTTACATATATGTAGCAGGTGTGCTGCTTGTTGTTCATGTGAGTCACCTAACAGTTGGAGAGAACCACAGAGCTGACTCTGTTGTTGGCCTTTGGATCCCTTTTCCCTAGCTGAGCTGCCTTTGTCTGAGATCAGTAGGAAAGGATGCCCTTAGTGTACAGTGACTTGATGTACTAGAGCTGGTTGGTACCCATGGCGGGAGTGCTCCCCTTCTCTGAGGATGGAGAGGGGGGTGGGAGGGTGGGACTGGAAAGAGAGGGGAGAAAGGGGCTGTGGCCAGGATATAAAAGGAATAAATAAATTGATAATGTGAAGCAAAAATTACTAGAAACTTACATTCTTACAGTTGTAGAGCTGTAAATCCAAGAGAAAGGGAGCCATGGGTTAGCTTCCTCAAAACTCACCATTGCTTTCATTTTTTCAGCTTGAAGATTGCTGTCTTCCCACTTTGTTTTTACATGGTCTATTTTCTGTGCACATTTCCCTAACACCTCTTCTTCTTTGTTTTTAAAATTATGACTATTTGTGCTCGCTTCGGCAGCACATATACTAAAATTGGAACGATACAGAGAAGATTAGCATGGCCCCTGCGCAAGGATGACACGCAAATTCGTGAAGCATTCCATATTTTTATGCAAATCAAAACAACCCTGAGATTCCACCTCACTCCAGTCAGAATGGCTAAGATTAAAAACTCGAGAGACAACAAGTGCTGGCGAGGATGTGGAGAAAGAGGAACACTCCTCCACTGTTGGTGGGATTGCAAAATGGTAAAACCGCTTTGGAAATCAGTGTGGCGGTTCCTCAGAAAATTGGGCATGCCACTCCCAGAGGACCCTGGCATACCACTCCTGGGCATATACCCAGAGGATTCCTCTGCATACAACAAAGACACATGCTCCACTATGTTTATAGCAGCCTTGTTTATAATAGCCAGAAATTGGAAGGAGCCCAGATATCCCTCAAAAGAGGAATGGATACAGAAAATGTGGTATATTTATACAATGGAGTACTATTCAGCAATTAAAAATAATGAATTCATGCAATTTGTAGGTAAATGGTTAGATCTGGAAACTATCATCCTAAGTGAGCTAACCCAATCACAAATGAATACACACGAAATGCAATCACTGATAAGTGGATATTAATGAGCCCAGAAGCCCTAAATACTCAAGGCACAATTAGCAAGTCAAATGACTCTCAAGAAGAAAAAAAGGAGAGGACCCTGGGCCTGTAAAGATTGGATCCAGTATTGTAGACCCAGAACAGAGAAATCGTGGGGGGGGGGGGAAGAGTGGGGAATAGCATGGGGGGGAGAGGAATTATGGGACATATGGTGGGGGGTAACTGGGAAAGGGGAAAGCCTTTGGAATGTAAACAAAGAATATAGAAAATAAAAAAATTAAAAAAAATTTAAAAAAAAGAAGTAAGAATAAAATAAAAAATAAAAAAAATTATGACTATTTCATATGTGTTCATTTTACCAAACAGTGGGATTCACCATGATATTTTCATTGATGTCAAAATATACCCAGACCATTTTTAATCCAGGAATTATACTTTTAAGAGGTGAATTCATTGGGCTGGAGAGGTGGCTCCACAGTTCAGAGCACTGGAGGCTTGCTCTTCCAGAAGTCCTGAGTTCAATTTCCAGCAACCACATGGTGGCTTGCCACCATCTGTAATGGGATCCAATGCCCTCTAAAGACAGCAACAGTGTACTCATGTAAATGAAGTAAATACATCTATTTTTAAAAAGTGAATTCATATGAAAATGAATGGAAATTTGTAACTGACTGGGGCCATCTTGAGGAAGAGACAGAGACCTGGGATTGGGGAGGAGTGCCTTTAGCTGTGACTGACAACATTGGGGGTATAAAGCATAAGGATTCTGCCTCCTGTGGCCAGATAGGAACCCCAGTGGAGCTATAGGGACATCAACCCACCCATGAAACTTTCAACCCAAAACTTATACTATCTACAAGAAATGGAGAATTGGGGATGGAGCAGACTGAGGGAACAGCCAACTAATAACTTTAGACTCAATTTGAGACCTATCCCATGGACAAGCCTAATCCCTAATACTATTAATGATACTCTGTTATGCTTGCAGACAGGAGCCTAGCATGACTTCCTTTGAGAGTCTCCATCTACCAACAGACTCAGACAAGTGCAGATGCCCACATTCAAACAGTGGATGAAGCCTGGGGACTCTTATGGAAGAATAAGATGAAGGATTTACAGCCCCTAAGGCGATAGGAACTCCACAAGATCAACAGAGTACACTAACCTGGATCCTTGGAGCTCTTACAGACTGAACCATCAACCAAAGAACATACAGGGCTGGGCCTAGGTACTTATGTAACAGATGTGCAGCTTGGTCTTCATATGGGTCCTGGACAACTGGAGCAGGGTCTATCCCAAAAGCTGTTGCCTGTATGTAGAATATGTTCTTCTAGGTGGGCTGCCTTGTCTGGCCTCAGTGGGAAAGAATGCACCTAGTCTTACAGAGACTTGAAGTGCCAGGGTGGGGAGATATGCAAAGGGACCCACATGTGCCCAGAGGAGAAGGGGAAAGGAGGATGAGGGAAGGATTGTGAGAAGGGGTGACCAAGAGGGAGGTAGTGAGCAGGATGTAAAATGAATAAGTAAAAAAGAAATTAATTTAAAAAGAAGTTAATTCGTAGACTTACCTCAGTGCATAAAAAGGAAAAGTCCACCTGTATGGAGATGATCCCCAGTTTAACTGTAACTACCTGAAAATGAAATCCTTATAAAAAATTAGTTACTGGGATGCATTATGTTAATGATGCTAATATACACAGCTAACATGAGACAGCTGAAGGAAAATGATGAAAGGAACCTTCTGAATTCCTTCCTCTGATTCCATAGCTGGTGCCCAAGGATGAAGCTCTTGGCAATGGGCTTGCCAAGCTGAGTTTCCTCGACCTCAGTTGGAGACCCAGCCTGGGTGGTAGTAAATCTTCGCCACCTCTAAATAGCAAATCGAGGCTTAAGTCACAGAATACTGTCTGCAGTTTAACTCTGGTTCTTTGAGGATATTATAAGCACAGGAAGTATCTAGAAATGAAACTATCAACAGCAGAGGGAGAGATGGGTAAGAAGAATGTTCCCATATTTCACTGGGAAGCTTTGTCTCCTTAAAGGTTCAAAGATTTTTGGGTGTTGTATGCTTAGTTTTACTGATTGTTTTTAAAAGAGAAGTTTTAGACTCATGGTAAAATTGAGAGAGATTTCCCATGTACCCTCTTCCCCACACATGCAAATCCTCCTCCATTATCTATCAATATCCCTCACAGAGATGTGCATTTGTGATAATTAAGGAGCTATCAGAGTCATTCAAAGCCTATATGTATGGTTCATGCTGGGAGTCACTGTGGTCCCCAGACTTCCATGACTATGGGTATACAATATGGATGGCTAGCACTGTGGATTCTAGAATATTCGCATTGTTCTAAAGTTCTCTGTTTGCTTCCTAGTCGCCTCTCCTTTTACCAAGCTCTTTGGAAACCAATAGTTTTGTGATAGTCTCAACTGGCTCATCTTTTTCTAAGTTTTCTGTGTCGAGCTCTTACCACATGCCTTAAAGAAGCAAATCACTTTCTCTTGTCCCTCCAGCTCTCTGTAGATACTAAAAAGATATCTGCAGCCACTCACTTGGCTGCCTTACCTTTGTCCTTAAAAATACCCCTAATTCTTTACATTTTTATAGAATTGAACCGGACTCATCAGGTGGCTCTGTTTTTGCATTAGTCCCCTCCTTGTCACATATTTAGTCTAGCTGTGAAGGACATGGTGCGTTAAAGCTTGTCACTCTGCATATACAGTTATGCCACTAAAGACACATTACAAGAATTGCACCTGCATTCAAGCATTTCCACACACTGCAATGGTTCACAGTGTGAATTCAAGTGCACACAGCCTACAGTCCTTGGAATTCTTGCCAGAGCTGAAGAGCTGTGCACTGGAGTGAGCTACTGTGCACACAGTTGGCATCTAAGCCAACTGCTTCTTGGACAGCCCTATCTCAGCATGCAAGGACTACAGTCTCAGAGAAGTAAGCATTACTGTACCCTAGGTACAGTACTCACATCCAAGGCCTGTTCACAAGTCACCAAGCATGCTGGTTCCACAGAGCAAGCATCTCTGCAAGCCAGTGCTTCTTCCAATGGAGCATGTTGGGAGGGTGAAAGGGCAACACCGTAAAAGAAGTGACTTCCCCTGTGACATACAATTGCAGCAAACGCACTTAAGGAGAAACTCTCAACTAACAGGAAAATGGACTCAAATCCAGATGCTTCAGTATGCTAAGGTCAGACCTCATTTTTCTCTTTTGGTTCTTTTTCACTATTATCATTATTATCATTATTATCATTATCGTTATTATTATTATTATTATTATTATTATTATTATTACCTTCCCCTTTCTGGTCTACCCTCCCACAGTTCCTCATCTCATTCCTCCTCTCTACTGTCGTCAAGTGGATGCCACCCCAAACCTGCCAGACCTCCCTACTCCCTGGGGCCTCAAGTCTATCAAGGACTAGGTGCATCTTCTCCCACTGAGGTCAGACCAGGAAGTCCTCTGCTGTATATGTGTCCATGGCCTCTGACCAGCTTATGTTTACTGCCTGGTTGGTGGCTCAGTGCTTCAGTTTTCACGTCTTTTTTATATAGTATTTTTACTAATTCTCTGACAATTTCCTATGATGATGTATTTTTCTCATAGTTACTTTCTGTGCTTCCTCATTTCTCTTAAAGTCACTCCTTGCTCCTCTACCTGCCTTGAAACTTCATTGTGTTTTGTTTTTACAAACTTTCAAGTCCACTTTTTGCTGCATGTACGCATGGATGTGGAGTCATGCACTCTAGCATGGTCAACCCACCTCCAGGTAATAGCCTTAAAGTACCCTTCCTCTCCCAGAACTCATCAGCCATCAGGAGCTCAGAAAACACCACCCCTCATCCTTGCTGGGATTTGGATGAGCTTGATCTTAAGTAAGTGAAGATAGACTTACAGACTCACAGACCAGACAATCCAGACAATCACTGAGCTGCAAGTTCATCAAGAAAGCTGTCTCAAAAAAAAAAAAAAAGATAGGACTGATGTCTAAAGTGCTTGCCACACAAGCAAAAGAATCATTGTTTGGATCCCCCAAAAACCATGAAAAATTGACAATAGAGTGAGCAGTGAACATATAATTCCACCTCAGATGGTAAAGACGGAGTATACTAGCTGCTAGAGATCACTAGCCACATCAGCAAGCCCAGAGGTTGACTGAAAGGCCCTTCCCCCAGTGAATACAATAAGGTAAATCAAGAAAGACACCTAAACATCAACCTTGGGCCTGCATGCATGTATGCACATACATGTACTCCCATACACATGTGAACATGCATACAAAACATTATACACATACATACATACATACATACATACATACATATGAAGATAAGAACAATATGCTGGAGAGTGACCAAAGAAGGCACCCAACATGGACCTGTTGCACGCGCACACACACACACACACACACACACACACACACACACACAAATACACACACCAATGCAATGATGAAATTTCTTTACCATTTATGAATTTTTTAACTAGGCCAATCAAAGACCTTGAAATTAGAGTAGCCTTGACCCATATACTCTCGCAGTACTGCCTGCCCTTAGATACTTCCTGATGCACTCTGGAGAGCCATCCACAAGTCCAGCTGGAAGATGTTAATATTTCCTGACCCCCACACTGTACTCACATTTCCAGACAACCAGGACAAGATTTTTCAAGTCATAGTTTACTTTCCTCTAACCAGGGTTGTAAGGCTAGAGCAGAGTGCTCTGCAGGGCAGGTGTGTGCTCACTGCCCTCCAGCACTCCCAGCCTTCTAGAAACTCAGTGTCTGCCTTGAGAGCATCCAGGTACGCCTCCTTTTGACCTGTTCTCTGATGAATATCACTCTCCGTGAGAGGCCCAGACTGCCAATCACTTTCATCTTTCTGTACTCTCGTCCTCAACAGTATCTGTATTCTCTTGTTCTCTTTTATCTACAGCACAGCCCCAATGCTAACCTCTCACACGGCCTTGTGGAACTGGTCCTCAGTCTCCTGCACTTCCTCAAAGCTTCCCTTTGGTTCTTGCTCTACATGGACAGATTACTAGTGTGGGACCACTTACTTTTTACCCAGCATCCTGGAGTGGTGTTTGTGGTAGCTTGAAAGATTCTGCCAATGCCAGGCCCGCAGGAAGGGGCAGATGCTTGTATTTCATAAAACTGCTTCTTGGCTGCCTTCCCATTCTGCAAAATCATAAAGGCTTCCTCTTTGAGTATCCTGCATTCTTTGCCAGTCACCGCTCCACTTCCCTAATCCTCCAGAGGTTCAGTCTCCTGACTCACTGCCACTTCTCCAATATATTTGGTGACTTCATAGTCCTATATACCACCTCCCCAATATCTTTCACTTTGAACACTGTTTTACATAGTCCAGATTAGCTTTGAACTTGGTCTCCTGCCTCAGCCTCCTGAGCATGTGGGATTAGAGGTATGGAGAACCATGCCTACCTACCTACCGTGCCTCCCCATTCAATGCTGCTTCCACTGTGCCTCATTTACTCGCTATAAGCCTTGTCGCATTCTGCACTGATCATCACCAGCAAATGTGAGCCTTTTGAAATCCCTGTTCCAATAAAAAGCTGTCTTTCCATTTCACTCTAATGCCCTAACTGTATGAAGCGCTGGCCCTGCCAGAGCTTTTAGCCACTCATTGCATCATCTCTTCAGAGTTCCTTAGTTTCTTCTGTACTTGCATATATTCCTACCCATCTTCCCTCATTATTTTCACTTTGGAAATACTCAGGCCTTGTCCATCAACTCAGGGGACTCAGTGCATCAATTATGACAATCTGTCGACTAATGACAGTTTATGACAACGTTGTTGCTGGAGAAAATGATATCAGGCTGTTGGCTGATCTCATTTTAAGTCATGACCAGTTCACAACAAGACTATTCTTAGTCTTGCCCTTCTGTCTCTCCTTTTATCCTACACAGAAACTCAGACTTACTTGTGACTACCACAGAACTATGCAAGGACTTGGGAAAACTCAGATTACTACATTCCATCTCCCCCAGTCTCTGCATCATTCAAGTTTGAGGCTGGTAGAGGAATGCAACTGCATAGACTGTGGATACTACTGGTCTAGATGAAATTCTGAGAATCCCCTAATTACAGGATTGTCTCATCATTTTTGTTCTCCTTAAGCCCCCAATATAGACTTGACCTCTTCGCTTCCAGCTCATGAAGTTGCTTACACAAATGCACAGAGAAGAGGATTAGGAAGCTTCAGCCACTGATCTTCCCTTCTCCCAGAGCAGAGCCATGAGCTCTTCCTGCTGCAATCTTTTAAGGGGAAAGGCTCAGATTGCTCTTCAAAGCCAGCCCCTCTTGAATGCCTTAGACTCCACAACCTCACTCTTGTGCACCAACCAGCCTCCCACAGTTGCCCTTTCCTGGCAACCTCTGGACTAAGAAACTTCTCAGTCTTTGAATCAAGATCTTACAGAGAGGGTCCTCCCACCTCCTACCTCCCAAGGTTACCTGTTTCCATTCTTTCTTTGTTTCTCCTGGCCCTCAGGGCCTCAGTCCTGTTCCCCACCCCACCCCTAGTGTACCTGATCATGTTCTCCCCTTCCCCTCCCTGTACCTCTCCCATCCAAGTTCCTCCCTCCCTCTGCCCCCCACCCCTTTGTGACTGCTTTCTTCTCCCTCCCAAGTGGGACTGAGGCATCCTCACTTGGATCCTCTAGCTTGTTAACCTTCCTGAATCCTGTGGGTTGTATCCTGGGTAGTCCATACTTTTTTTTTTTTTTTTTTTTTTTGCTAATATCCACTTATTAGTGAGTATATACCAGGCATGTCCTTTTGGGTCTGAGTTACCTCACTCAGGATATTTTCTAGTTCCATCCATTGTCTGCAAAACTCATGATTTCCTTGTTTTTTACCCGAGACCTGGGAGGTGAGATATTCTCAGGGCTCAAAGGGAGAGACCATAGTGAAGTATTCTACAGTGGGGAGGGGGAACTTGTAGAGATCACCTCCAGTGGAGGAACAGGACATCAGGTGGTGGAATGGGGTTGACATCCCACAGTCAAAAGCTCTGACCCAGAATTGTTCCTGTCTGAAGAAACTACAGGAAAAGAAGCATGAGAGAAAAGAGGTCCCGTGACAGGCCCAAACTGGGATCCAGCTCAAGGGGAGGCCCCGGGGCCCTGACACTGTTACTGAAGCTGTGGTGTGCTTGTAGACAGGAGCCTAGCATGGCTGTCCTCTGAGAAGCCCAACAAGCAGCTGAAAAAGTCAGATGCAGATACTAGCACCCAACCAGTAGACAGAAGCTGGGGAACGCTGTGGTTGAATTGGGGAAAATCTGGAAGAAGCTGAGGAGAGCAGTCCTATAGGAAGACCAGCAGTCTCAACTGACCTGGACCCTGGAGATCTCTCAGACATTGAGCCACCAGCCATACACCAGTTGATCTGAAGCCCTTGACACATATACAGCAGAGGACTTCTGGGCCTGGCCTCAGTGAAAGATGGACCTAACCCTTCAGAGACTTGAGGCCCCAGGGAGTGGGAAGGCCTGGAGGGCTGGGGGTGGTGGGGACATCCACTTGGGGACATGGGGGAGGAGGTATGGCATGGGGAGTGGTCTGGGGGATCAGACCAGGAAGGGGATGAAGTCTGGACTGTAAAACAGGATTAAAGGACAAAAAAAAAAGTTTTAAAAAAATCTTAAAGAGAATGCTTGTACCCCACATTTCTTCTCATTCTCCCCTTGAGGGTTCTGATAGAATCTTTGAAGATTATGTGAGCTCAATATTTTCACTTCAGACCTTAATGTCATTTTTTCAATGATAACTTTTCAGGCCAATTCAGTTTTTAAAATGCCACATCTGTTTCCCCTGACCTGAATCCCTGTACCCTCACCATCCTGTGACCAGAAGCCCTTGTCCCTTCACTCCAATGACCCCCGCTCTCTCATTCCCACTCCCGCCAACCAGGATCCCCATTCCTCATCTCCATTGACCACAGGTTATTCTCTTCCTTATTACTTATGGTCTGCAATTCAATCTCCGTTGGATTCAGATAACAACTGACACTGAGCAAAACTAATCTCTTTAGACAGGGGTACTGAGGATTCATGGACCATATCAAGTGTGTTTAAAGCTTTCCTAAAAGTATATATTCCTAATGGATCTTTAATCTGGCTCATTTCTCCTAAGGCCACTTCAAATGTGTCTAAGTGTGTATGTGTTTGTGTGTGTGTGTTTGGGTTTGTGTTTGTGTGTGTGTGTGTGTGTGTGTGTGTGTGTGTCTGTGTGCATGGGTGTGTGTGTGTGTGTGTGTGTGTGTGTGTGTTCGTGTGTGTTCCCAGTGCTAAGGTTGAATGCCAGGGCCTTATACATGCCAGATGCTAGCCATTGTTCTACTATTGAATCACATACATGCTCAGCTTAGAAGCTCAATTTTTAATTTTACTTTATTTTATTTTTGTTTTTCAGATAGGGTTTCTCTTTGTAATCTGAGCTGTCCTGAAACTCACTCTCTCTCTCTGTAGATCAGGCTGATCTCGAATTTTTAAACTCAAAAGATTTGCCTGCCTCTGCCTCCAGAGTGCTGGGATTAAAGGCATGTGCCACTCCCCGTGACTGAAGTTCTTAACACTTCATATGACTGTGGGCTATTTAAGACATTGAGATCCATGAGACTTTCTTCATCTCCCCTTCTATCTCCTCATCCAATTCTATTTTAAATAGCCTCTGGAAAAGCCAGGCAAGAAGAGGAAACAGCAGGCTTTGGCCCATTTCTGACCTGAAAGAACCCTGCCTATGGCTTCAATAAAATTCCTGGATATTCAGAAGCTGTTCTGAAACCCAGTTCTGGCTGCAAGCAATCTTTGCTACAGTACACCACTGGCAGCGTGCTGAACCAAAGGGGAATGAATTTAGCTGACTGCAGCAGAAAACATACGTTGTGTAGGGTCCGGGAAAGAAAATAATCTGTCAAAGTGACAAGACAGATAGATCAACCTTTAAACTGAAGGACATGCAATTTCTCCTCTGCACAGTGTCCAGATAAGGGAGGTCACACAAAAGCTAGGATAGCTAAACAATGAATGTAATAATTAAAATATTTATAAAATTTTCTTGTTATTACAACATCATCATTTGGGGTTACAGGGTTGGCATGGCTCAATAATATGAAAAATGAATCCAGCTATTCAATTTTAGAAGTAGATTTAAAATACTCTGGTTTCTCTTCTTAGGTCTGTAATATGTTCAGTAGGTAAAGACATATGCCACCAACCCTGACCATCTTAAGTCCAAGGCCAGAACCACAGTGTGGAAGGAGCAAGCTGATTCCTGTAAGTTGTCCTCCGACCTACACATACACACACACACACACACACACACACACACACACACACTAAATGTAAAAATATTAACTATCCTGGCTTCATGCTAAGAGTGATCTAAAAGGTAATAATAACTATTTACTGAGACTTTCAGTCCTGACTGCCCCAGGGGGGAAAAAAAGGCTTGGCTAAGCCTTCACACAGTCCATCATCTGTCCGTCATGTCACTAAAGGTGTTGGGGAGAGAAATTATATCTCTTCCTTCATGATGACTGAGGTGACATGTGTCAGTGTTCAGAAGTGAAGCAAATAAACCCTCCATATTAGAGGGAAGAGTACCCAGCATTCCGTCCTCTCAGCTCCTTATGTGAATGTGGAATGCAAAACAAACAGAAAATTAAACAAAGAAGGAAGCAAATGCTAAGGTAAAGCGCCACACCCATTGTGTCTGGCAGTGCTCCACAGCAAGTGCTCCACAACAGTAGCCTACCCTCTTCAGGGAACCATTGTGTCTTCTCAAGGAACATTGTTTCCTGGCAGATGGGACCACCTGATCCCTCTAAGGTATCACAATTGCAACTGAGGCTCTGTAGTTTTGTTTGTAGGAAAATTTCTCTTCCATTATGGCACCCAAAATGACCTCTGGGCTAATCAGTGCCTCCTGGGAAACACTGGAAAATAGAAAACACCCAATCCCTAGAGCAAGTCTCTAACCCACTTCATACTGCAGTACAGTCTTTGCGAAACCCATGGGGCCTCACAATCCCCGTGGGAAACCAAAGCCTTTCTAATGGAATATTTATTGGATTTGTCATGAGAAAAGGATAATTATTTCTTTTTGAATGTTTTATTAGTATGTATTAATTATATATAATGATGGGTTTCATTATGACATTCTCATGCATATAGATAATGCAATTTGATCATATTCACCTCTATTATTTCTAGGTCCATTTCCCATCTCCAGTCAGCCCCTTCTTCTTGGCAACTAGGTCCCTTTTATTTTTATGCCTTTTCCTTTTGACATAATAAATTTCATTAGGAACACTTATAGAAATGTGGGTGAAGGGCTATTGACAGGAACGTAACTATCTTACCAGTGGCTGCACCACTGCACCACTTTTGGATAAGTGTTTTGATGTCAAAGTAGCCTTTTATTATTGCTCAAGATAAAATATGTATGACTCATCATAATGAAGGTAAGCACAAACAGAACACAGATTTTTGCCTGACTGTGTCCAGTTGTCTGGTAAAAAGAAGGAAGTTTCATCAAATACCTCCTCCTACAGTCTAAAACATAGAAACCCTTCTGCCTTGGCAGCCAACACTCAATATGGGCTTTCTCCATTCTGTAGGCATTTGAAGGATTGCAGTAAGCCAAGGTTAACTGATACAAAGAACCAAGAGCCTAAAGCAGGGACTAGTAAAACCTCTCCCAGGAGAGGTGGTGCTGGCCACACTTGGGTCTTGAGAACATAGAACGTTAGGTCTGGAGTATTCACCACCCTGTAATAGGTAGGAATCCAACACATCCAGCATAGGGGAGGGGCAAGCACGTCATGGCACTCCCTTTCTTTGTAATGATCTGTGAGTCCATGGAAAAGTAAGAAACCTTACAGATATTCTTGCTCCAACTTTGGTTTCAGTGGCCTCAATGTCCCTAAGCTTCCCACTGTTCCTACCTACAATGAGTGGCAGCACACGGGCTATCATTATCTAAAATCCAACACAAAACTCTAACTCCTCAGAACTGTCTCTGACCTCCATTTACAGCATGTGTGCACCTGCACACACAGACACATGCAAAATAACAAACAAATTTTGTTTGTATAAATATCATCATAATACCTAAAAACAACAACAACTTTCAGAAAAACAAGGCCTGGATTTTGAGGTCCCCTATGGTTTTACTCTACATAAAAGAACATTGTTTGTAAGTTAGAAGATATTATAATTTGCTAATATTCCTATGTTATGAAGAAAGGAAGAGAAGGAGTCTAAAGCTGCAGGCAGCCTACATGCATGGAATGGAGCTGTAACACCAGCGCTAACATTTGGCAAGAGAAAGTCACAGAAGCCCAGGCCTCAGTCATTCACTGAGGACCAGAATCTCCTAAGCACCCGTGAGTAGAGCTCTTATATCTCTGGAATGTTCTCTATCCTCTGGCCAGCATGTCTGACAAAAACAATGGAGTTTCTTGACCCTCAACAGAACCACTTGAACCTGGGTTATGATCCAAGTAGCCGTCGTGGGTGGCTGGGTTGCTTCAAAGAGTTGGCCTAAAACCTCCTCCTCACCAGCAGGAGGGACTGAGGGGTGGTAGAATCCTAGAGCTCTATATGTAAACCAAGCATTATCTCAGTTACAGCATCTCAAATTGTACGATACATTAAATTAAATAAGATGCCAATACGCCAAGCAAAGCTTTGGTGTCAAGTCTAGGAAGCACCCATGCAGACAGCTTGCCCCGGGCTTGGCTGAGGGCTTTCCAGTCCAGGCTTTGGAAAGCTTGCAGGTGTGCATCCATCTGCTTCCAGCCTGCAAGCCCTTCTGACAAAAGAAAGCCTTTGCTGGAAGCATTTTTCTCCTGTCCCTATAAATCAAATAAGAACAAATAACAATTTCTGCTAAGCCATATGCTTCGGCCCCTGTCCTTCAGTTGGCCTAAAATACAAAGATTACCTTTCTGTGTTCCTTTCCCTACCCCCTTCTTCTTTAGGAGGGTGCAGAGAAAGCTAGGGGAAAGGGAAAGAAAAAGAAATCAAACTGTCTAAACAAATCAATCTCATGGTTCCAGGGCTTTTGACCTATAGCAATGTCAGTCGGCCTCAGCCTTCTTTTTCTCTTTCTTTCTTTGAATCAACATAACCTATGATTCTGATCACTCCAGTATGCCAGTGCCTGCCGAGGGCACATTTTATTGTTCATAAAGCCCTAGACGATAATGAAAAATAGGCAAGAAAACAATAAATTCATCAAAGTTGCGAGAATATTTGAGGAAAACGGAATTTCCTGAGGTAACTGTCCCCGACCTGGCTCTCTAATCGAGTGAAATTTCATCACTTTATCTAATATCATGCTTCATGCTTCTGGCTCCCAGCAATCCTATTTCAGTGCGGTCTAATGGGCAGCTGGTGCAGTCGGCGGCGGCAGCAGCACCCAGCACGGTCTGTGCTGACACACTGTGTGGCTGGCAGCCTGGTGGGGACTCCAGAGCAAGGTGCCTCCGCACTGTGCTTACCTGCCTACCCTGAAGACTCTACAGTTTATCAAAGCCCAGGCCCTGGTGGAAAGGCCAGGGCTGATTTGGGTGGCTGTGCATATGCGACTTTGGGTGACAGGTTGGGAAAGCCTGTTACGGTGTCTGCGATCTGAATCTAGACAGTGTAATGGAGAGTGTCATTTGAACCGCTTTGCGGGCGGCTCTTCTCAGAACCCCTGATTCAATTTGATATTCTGAGGTTAACGCACTGTATTGGGCCTGAAAATAGGAATGCACACCAAAAGCTTTTATACTTACTCAGTTCAGTAAGCATGGCAAACTCATCAGCAGCTATTTGTACACTGTGGGCACGGCGGGACTTGCTTTGATGTACTGATTGATGCTTGCTGTTCCTCCCCCCACCTCCCCCAGTCTTACTTTAGAGATGAAATGCATCTTTAAAATGTTGGCTTTTGACATAATAGCTGAGTAAATTATTATAAATGAAGCAAGAGAGAGAGAGAGAGGTGCCATAGACTCTGACTCTAAATTTCCAACATATACAAACTTCAAATTTTTCTACCAATATCGAGAGGGTCTAAGGAGATGTGAAAACTGTGAGAACTATGTGACCCTAGGCTAAATTTAGCACTAGAAGCTGAAAAGTACCGCCCTGACTATCTTCGGGATAACCTGTGCAGCATGAGCCGGAGGTTGGGGAAAAGCCTGGTATGGATGTTAAGTTTTTTTGAATTTAATAACTTGCTGTACTTATGTACGAAAATGTGTTTTCTTAAACACTTCACAGCAAATTAAAGGTATTAATGAGTACAGGAGCATGGTGCATACAAATTACTCCCAAAAGCTTCGGAAAATTTTAATTAGAGAAAAGGGAAACGATAAAGGCTATGTGGCTAGACGCTAAAAGCCAGTGAACCAGCCAAGCAATGCAAAATAATTCTTGTCCAGAGGCAGCAAATAAATTCTGCTAAAGGCAGGCTCCATTGCTGTCTTCACACCCCACTTGAGAAGAAGCAAATTCACTCTGAATCTCCCTATCCAGACGTGAACCTTGGAGCCAGGTACAGCGCTCACCTGTCTCCATTAATGATGAGCCAGGATCTGTTAACTCGCATTCACTCAAAACGAGATTGGCGAACGGGGCCAGACATAAAGGCTCTGCAGTTCTCTTAACCAGCCTTGTGACATTTCCATAAGTTTGAAAATGCTTCAGAACAAAAACATTTCTAAAATTACTATGGGCTGTGAGTTAATGGTGGAGGGGGACTGACAGGGAAATGAATGCATGCTACATGCACATATTAAATAGAATTGTGCTTTCTAGGAGACAGTGTGACAGACTGGGTCCCAGCAATGACAATACTGAGCAAGTCCCCACTAGTCTGATACTGCTCTGGTTCTGAGCACAGCAAAGTCCATGCTTGGTGACCTCGTTAGCACTGAAAGACGTCTATCTAGAGATACACCCCCATGTTGTGTCTTGCTTCACCTTTGTTCTTCATAGTTGGATATAGCAGATTTATAACCTGAAAAGATTGTTGGGTTTTTTTGTGTGTTTTTTTGTTTTTGTTTTGTTTTTTGTTTTGTTTTTTTTTTGTTTGTTTGTTTGTTTTTTGAGACAGGGTTTCTCTGTATACCCCTGGCTGTCCTGGAACTCACTCTGTAGACCAGGCTGGCCTCAAACTCAGAAATCCACCTGCCTTTGCCTCCCAGAGTGCTGGGATTGCAGGTGTGCACCACCACCACCTGGCTTGAAAAGATTGGTTTTAGTCTCCAGTGGAGTGAGCTGTTTTTATCTTGTGAGAGGGGAGACATCACACTGGGTCATATCTTCTGATTCCCAAGGCAATGGGGCATCCTTTCTCATAAAATACTGGTGGTTTCGGTTAGAGAGGAACATTTAGAAGAGAGAATATGGCAGCAGAAAAATCTGTTCCTCAATTGAAAGCAAGTGTTTTCATCACTAGGCCAATAAGGCACGGTCTATCTCTTAAGTGCCAATCCACGTGACACACATTTTCCATTTTAAACACAGTCATTAAGTGTAATGCAACCCATGTCCTCCCTTTGATGTCCTACTTGGCTTTCTCAGGAAGGTGATTGACACCAGAGTTCTACAATGACAGCCATACTTCTCCATAGCCTTACAACATAGTGAGGCTTTAATGGGTGTCAGGTACTCTAAACACATCACCACATTGTCTCCTTTAATCTTCCCAATTCTGTGACATTATCAACTCCATTTTTCAGATCAGTAGAGTGAGGTTCTAAGTGCTACAGGTTGATTAATTGTCCAAGGGTGCCCAGTGCCAAGAGAAGGTTTCTTTCCAGTTTAAGGCTGAAAGGTAAATCCACAGGGCCCAACCCTCTCCTTGAACAGCCTCTAGAACTGATGAAAACTGCCCAGGAACTGCCTTAATAAAGGCTTATTAAAGGAAGTATCACAAACTATATGTTCACAACCTGGTACCCTCTGTGTGGTAGCCATGTGTCATCTGCTACCAGAGCCTCATCCTGACAGTATAGAAACCGCTTTAAATAAAGATGTAGACTATTTAGAGCAAAGGATGCAAAGCAGGGTTATTTACATAGATTTTCCGAAGTTACTAAGAAAAGGGGAGAAAGAAGGAACTACTCCGTTTTCCATTTCGAAGATTTTAAAAAAAAAACTCTACTTGGCATGAGCCAGGCTTTCGAAGACTATAAAACAAAATTTGACTGCCAAATTACCATACGTTTTAAAATGGAAGCTTTGACTGGTGTTTCAGCAATGGCGATAAACTATGCTGGTATTTTCTCCTACAAATAAAAGTAATCTCATAAAGAAAAATGTCAATTTATATTGATCTTTGCTGGTCAAATCGTAGTTCTAATGTTTGGGTCTGAAGTTTTAAATTATTTGATCATATCAGAAACATTAAATCTGTCCACCATGTTCTAAGAGTTCTAACATACCTTAATCATTAATGAGGACTTGCAAAGTTCTGAAACATTAGCTAAATAAAACTGTGACCTTGGGCTCTACTTTGTCACCTGCCTAGTGGTTTCTTCACTCCTCTGGTATTTACTGAATTCACTCAAGATATATTGACTAGTCATTAAAATTGGCCCTCCAGGGATTACCAAGACAGAGAAGTAAGAAGGGGTTGATGAGAGAATGAGCAGAGGGAAGAGGGCTTATGGGACTTATGGGGAGGGGGGAACCGGGAAAGGGAAAATCATTTGGAATGTAAACAAAGAATATAGAAAATTTAAAAAAAAAATGGCCCCTCAGAAGTTTAAAATTAGAAGGTAAAAAACATATGAAAAGGTAACCTTCAAAGAAGGAAAATAAACATTTTATCTCAAATTTACATATATATATGTGAATATAAGAAACAAAAATTACTCTCCTCTTAGTGTCTTACTCTACACAACCCTACTAATCTTGCCCTGTCTCTTTGATCTCAGAAGTGAATAAGTTAATGGCTTAGACTGGCCAATGAGAGAATCCAAACTTTATTAACATAATAAGAGATCCCACACATGGATCCTACGACACACCCTACACATGTCCCTCACCCAAATAGCCAAGTCCTGTGCTGGGTGGACATACCTTCTGTGAATGAAAATTCCACTCCAAAACTAATAACTAAAAGGCTGGGTGTGGTGGCACATGTGTTTAATACCTGTACTTGGGAGGTAGATATCTGTGAGTCTGAGGCTGGTCTGGTCTACATAGAGTTTCAGGATAGTCAGGGCTAAATATAGTCCTCCGTCTCAAAACAAAACAAAACAAAACAAAAACAAAAAAAAAGATTGGGAACCAAATGTACTGGGAAAATATAGGCTTGAGAGCTACTTTCTTACCATATCTAAATGTAGGGTTTCCTATGACTGACCTCAACAGGGAGATCTTAGATCTAAAAACTGTTAGAAGAGATGGATCTGGGTCCTGAGAACATTTGCGTGCACTACCTTCAGACAGCTCATTAATAACTGCTTCTGCTTCACTCCCATTTGTTTCTTTCATTGAAAATAAAATTGCTCAGGCAGACCACACCCATACAAGGTGACCCCAGGCCAGCAACATGCAGCCCATTTGATAAAGCACCCAGGAGATCACCACTGCCCAGTGTCACATGACACAGGTAGGGCATAGCACTCCTGAGATGATCCCAGTTGACCCAGGGACCCTGGGTCTCCGCTAAGATAAACAAGTAAGTGGTGGAGAGGTAGAATAGGAAAGGAAGCAGAAGGATGTGTGTCCTATGAACTAGAGATGTGAGGGTAGTGAGGACCAGCCTAATGTGAGTAGCTAATGATGCCACCCAGGGATCCTACACCTCTCCTGGGTAGCACAATAGAACTGGCCCTGCTTTCCGGCATTGCCTGTGAGCTGACCCTGTGGATATGAGCATGGGAGAGCTTGTCCCGCCACTTCTCTGCCCTTGTAAGTGAGGGAGAGATGCCCTCCCTCTATCTGACCCCTTACCTCCTGAGGCAGGCAGAAGAACTGACCCCAGGTCATGAGAACAGGAAAGCGCTATCCCTCCCCAGCTGTAGCACACTGGACAACAGGCCCTGCATCCTGCCTGGGCACCACAATAAAGCTGGCTCTGTTGCCAGGGGTACAGGTGTGCTGGTCCAAGAGCAGGAGAGCGGGAGAGCTGGCTCTGCCCCTTGCCAGCTGCTGTACTGGGTGACCGAGCTGGGCAGTGTTAGAGAGCTCACTCTAGTAATGTGGATGCAGGAATGCTGGTGGACTGACCAGCTCAGATACTATCCAGGCCCAGATCCATGGCTTTTAGTTGGCACACCCCAACATCCCCATCTATGAAGTACTGGAGCATGTGAAGGGGCTGATTCTACAGACCCAAAGCTTCAGAATCTCCATGACAAACAGCAACAACAGATATCAGAGAAAAGTCCCAGTGAGGTGATAGTATTGATAGTGTCGCAGAACCCAGAGGCCTCAAACAAGATAAATGACTCATTGCAATGAACATTTGTAAGTAAAGAAGTGTGGACAGAAGAGTATGTTATGGGACGCACTGTCACACACTACAGCTTCCGCAACAAGACCTTTTGACCTCTTCTTTTGAGAGGAAGGTTGCAAGGGCAAAGGGCGGGTACAAAGGGATGGAGAGATGCATGGAGTTCTGTGGTGCATGATATGAAATTCACAAAGAATCAATAAAAAGTTAAAAAAAAAAAAGAAAGAAAGAAAACTGCCTCTCGAGGAACAAGATGAGTTTGAGTGAGTTTTCCATCTCTAAGTTTTCTTGACGTTCTCCATGTGCTATTGAAGAGCAATTCCCTTTGTCTGGACTATATATATATATATATATATATATATATATATATATATATATATATATATGTTTGTGTGTGTGTGTGTGTGTGTGTGTGTGTGTTCCTGAAGGGAGCATATGTTCAAGGAGAGGTCTTCCAAAGTGGTAGAAAAGGAACGAGTTCCAAGATGGGGAACATTATTTGTCACTGATATGAACATACACTACCCACAGAGAGATGAAGGAGACAATGAATGGGCAGGGCCCATGATCAAAGAGCAGACAGTCCAAAGATTTTTCTATAGGACATAAAACCACCAAAGGCTATGGGAGGAAACAAAATCTCTTGTCTTATGCTTTCTTCAAAAACAGTTCCTTAACAGGAGTAAAAAGCAGGATTAGGAAAAATGAGAAGAGAAGGCACCTTGGGACCTGGTAACAGACCAGGTGGGAAGCATGAAATATACAGAGTCCTATAGCTCCACTGAGATTCCAGCAACAGCCTTCAGAATAGCCCACTCTCTAGTTGTTCAAGGCCCACATGAAGACCAAGCTGCTCATCCGCCTCATGTGGGAGGCCTAGCTCCAGTCCTGTATGTTTTTTGGTTGGTGTTTCAGACTCTGAGATCCCTAATGGTTCAGGTTATTTGACTGTTGGTCTTCCTATGGAGTTCCTATCCCCTTCAAGGCTACAATCCTTCCTCCTATTCTTCCATAAGAGTCCCCACGTTCCATCCACTGTTTGGCCGTGAGTGTCTGCACCTGTCTGAGTCAGTGGGTGAATGGAGCCTCTCAGAGGACAGCCATGCTAGACTCCTGTCTGCAAGCATAACCGAGTATCATTAATAGTGTCAGGGATTGGCGCTTTCCCATGGAATGAGACAGGAGTTGGGTCACTTATTGATTGGGCATTTCCTCAGTCTCTGCTCCACTCCCATACCTACATTTCTTATAGACAGGATAAATTGGGTTGAAAGTTGTGTGGGGATGTTGGTGTCTCTATCGCTCCACTGGGGCATGGGATATGTTCTTCTGGCTGGGCTCCGTGTCTGGCCTCAATGGGAGAGGAAGAGCCTAGCTTTACAGAGACTTGAAGTGCTGTGGGGGGTGGAGGAGGAGATACCCAGAAGGGGTACCTGATCAGAGGAGAAGGGGAGCATGGAAGGATTGTAGGAGGGGGTGACCAGGATGGGGCAGTGAGATGTAAAGTGAATAAGTAAAAAGTAATAATAATAATAATAATAATAATAATAATAATAAATTAAAATTTTTTAAAAGGATGTACAAAGAGTGTCTAGAAGAAGAGGTTCAAAGGATATCTTATAAATAAAGTAAGATGGTCAGGTGAATAATGCTAAGCCTTTAGAATGGTAATATCTTTTGATACAAAATCTTATAAAGGAATCTTAATCTGGAAAGTTTCACAGAAACAGTTTTCAATGGCTTCAAAACACAAACTTGAAAAGTGGAACTAACCTTTGAGAAATGCTTAGAAATGATCCAAACAAGCAGATGCACTAGGCTCACTCTAGTATCAGGAAGTGAAGGAATCTTAGTTCTAAGTTTTGACTTTGTAACACATTTTAAACTGCAGACAAATGAGCTGGCACAATGAGGAGAGTCACAGTGAGTCTCAAGATGAATGTTAAAAATGGCGCTTCCTCTGGGCCTTTGTGTAGCTGGGCCTGATCTCAGGACAGTAACCAAATGCCAAGGCAGGATGTCTGCCTTCCTCTGCCTGTCTTCTCTGTCTCTGTCTCTATGTATGTCTCTCTGTCTCTGTCTCTCTGTTTCTCTCTGTCTCTCTGTCTCTGTCTCTGTCTCTCTCCCCTCACATCTTCTCTGGTACTCTGCACTACAATTAAATTTGTACCTAGACTTAGAAAAAAGACTTTCTTTCCTAGTAGAAACAATATAAATAACAACAACAAAAAATTAGAAAATCTTTCCCTGGCTTTAGAAGTCACCAAAGCTTTGAAGTTTAATGCTCACTGAGCACATGAAGTACAACGCCAAGACTGCTTGTCCACCCAAGGTAGTCAGGTCCTCTGAGGACACATTGCTTAGAACCTTGGAGAGATCCTTGGGGTTTTTGGTTTTGGTTTGATTTTTGTGTTTTTTTTTTCCTAATTTAGGAATTAGGAATATTCTCGAATATTCTCTTCCAGTAAGATTATATTCCTAATAATAACACAAAGATAGAACCCTTCTTGGATTGATGATATTATCCTTTTGGTTCAAATAAGATGTATAGAGACCTTCCAGAAATGGCCAATGTAATTTTTCTCAGCACTATAAATGATGATTTACAATTGTAACTCTCTAGGGAGATCCTGGCACATTTCATCAGTCAGGTGCACATCAATCATTGGTTGCTCACATTTGCTTAGATGTTGAACTTAATACCAAGCCAGAGCATTCAATAGTGTATGCCTGTGTCAGAAAAGAGACACACATGCTTCCTGCAAGATGAAGGCTGAAAAGAGAAGAAAAATGAAAGCAGAAGAAAATGAATTCCTATGACCATTTCCTATGCACACACACAGAGTAAATAAAGTCCAATACTACATAGACCAATGCATTCATTAAAACATGCAAGATACATTCTAGTCAACCAAGAATAACCAAAAACATTGAATAATGCAAAGAGGACCTTCCTTAAGGACCACAGAGAAAAGCCAGATCCTTGGGGAAAGCCATTTATTCTGGCTGTGTCTCCTCCTTCATATTCCTCAGAATTTTTTGTCCAATTAATTCCAAATAATAAATTCAATTAAACATCCACAAATCTGATCTTAAAAATGAGTATGCTGCTAGAATTTTCTTTGTAGACCTGACAACCAACCATGTGTTCACTAGGAGAGAATGGGTAATAGTAATCTGTTGTATTTATTAGGATTCCTCTTGCATTAACATAAGAAGCTGAGTGGATATATGTTTTCCACATCTGCTTAACCTTGAAGACTGTGTTTTCTTCAGACCTCTACTGGAAGTTTTAAATGGCAAAAACATTTCTGGTTTCATTTGCAGTCTGAAGGAGTAATTCAATGATAACAGTGACATTTGAAATATTTGTGGCTTTGTGCAGCATTTCCTCTGGGAATTATAAATAAGCCAAAAATATTGAATAATGTAAGGAGGACCTTCTATAAGGGCTGCAGAGGAAAGTCAGATCCCAGGGAGAGACATTTATTCTGCCTGTGTCTCCTCCTTCACATTCTTCAGACTTTTTTTTCCTTTTTGGTCATTAATACACTAATAATATATTGAGTTAAATATCCAAGGATCAGCTTCTAGATCTGAATTTCTGTGCTAATGTTCAGCTAAGCAATGGTAAAATTTAAGGATGTTTCTTTTTCAAAATTTTTTCCTTGGTTCTAGTGCACGTGTGTGTTGTGCACTACACACACACACACACACACACACACACACAAAACATATACATATATATATATGTATATATATATATGTATGTATGTATGTATAATCTGCATCTTTTCATTGTTCCTTCTGTCAACTAACATTTCAGCATGGGATCTGGAGGTTCGAGGAAATGCTCTACTAAGAATTTTTTATCCAAACTTCATTTACATCCATTCATGCTTGTGCTAATAAATTTTGAAGGTGTATATACACTATTGATTAAGTTCCCAAATTATATATATTTTTTAAAAGAAGAATTTATACTAAATATAAGTCCTTGGCAAATTAATCAGACCATTAACCATAATCTCAAAATACTTTAAAAGAGACTTCATTAAAACACTAGTCTTACCTTGTCTCCCTTGCTTATAGGCACAAAAAAATAACAAAAGAAAAACATAAAAGGAAATTCCTCTCAAGCCAACAACAGAGAGAAAGTTGAAGACTTCATAAATCTGGGAAAAAATATGATCCATATTTTTAAACTAATGGTGGATTTAAAATTCAAGCCTTAAATAGCAGTGGTTCTGAAACTCAGTGTGCTCTGCTTTAGAACAAGCAGAAGAATCCCAAAATGGTAGGCACACAATGCCTCATGGTAACAAAAATCTTAGACTTTTCTGGAAGACATGATCCAAGGTTTTCCTCCATCTGTAGAATGTGGCTTCTCCAGAGCGAGGGACATTGCAAGGCAGGAAAGCAAGGATGTGTGTGGAGAAGATGGAGGTCAGGTTCTTACTTCCCACATCCTCAAGGGCGGTTGGAGGTCAGAGGGGACACATTCCCCCTGACTTTAGAAGAGAAAGTGCTCTGGTTAAATTCTACCAACAGCCAGAATGCACTCAGCAGATGCCTCTAGTACATTCCCAATGTATTACTTTCCCATGCATTTTTTTTTTTTTTTTTTTTACTATTTTCTCCAAGGTGTGAAGAAAAATCAGGGAAATCCCTACAAAGCTTCCCACTGGTCCTCACTGTTGTGGGAAGCAGATGGATAAGAGGAAGATGGCTTCCACACTTGAGGAATACTGAGTCACTAACTCCTTCACCACTCTGTGTTCTTGATAAACAAAAGACTATGGGGCCATCTGGAGAACTCATTCTCTGCTCCTTAACTTCCACTGGACTTACTTGCACCTTACAGTGATCAGAAAAACAGTATTAATTTGTGCATATGTCTAACTATAACACAAATGGTGTAGCCCTGAGAGGAAAGCCCAGAGAAGCTGTTAGTGCTGCTACAGATGACAAGACTACAGGTGTCACTACCATGAGAATCAAGGGCTTGATTTTCTAAGTGTGCAGCATAAGCAGACAGATGGTACATGCACATGTACTACACTCTGCCAACCACCAGCTTCCCTTCCTCAGGACATTTAATCAAGTACAGTACTTTATTAAAGAGAGTTGTGTGTGTTTATCTTGAAAAAAAAATTCAACAAAGTAACTGTCTGTTTTCCCTTTCCCGCATAATTACAAAAAGAATCGTACTTAATACCCTGGGACAAATTAGGATCTGGACATATTGGTTTTCTAAGTACAGACTGAACGTTTGCTCACATGGCCACTTGGGACAGTCTGGGAGTTAGCCCTGCTGCAACAGCCCCTGCCTAAGACATGTGCCTCATTATTCAGTGAGAGAACATGGATGGGGTCCTCAGGCTTTGCTTAGCCTAGTGCTTTTCAACCTATGAGTTGAGCCCCTCTTATGGTAGAATGACCCTGTTGCAGTAAATCTCAAACCCCAATAAGCTCGGGCGAAAACACACAACTCAGTTACAATATTTATAAGCTGCACACCTAGATTGGGCAGATTTAATACCACCTTACTCTGATCCCCAGCTATGAGATCCCTTGCTACTTGCAGTTTCTCCAGGCCATATGGTTCTGCTCCATTTTCCTTCTACCTCTTCTTTTTCCATCTCTTTCCTCCCTCATTCCCTATGCTTCTCCCACTTTCTAAAACCTCCAGTCCCACCTTTCCTTTCCACTGCCCAATCACAGGCTCTAGCCTTTATTTAACTAGTTAAAATGAGGAGAAGGTTCACATAAAATCAACTGAGTATGTGATCTACTCTTCATTGGGGTAGCCCTTCTTGAGGAAGCAAAATTAACATCAGAATACAAACATCAGGGCAACCCACAACATGAGCCATTCACAGAGGTTGCGTATCAGACACATATCCTCTGTATCAGAATTATAGTTCATAGCAGAAGCAAAACTAGTACTATGAAGTAGCAACAAAATATAATTTGAAGCGTTGCGTATCAGATAGCCTGCATATCAGAAGTTTACATTAAAATTCACTAATAGTAGCAAAATTACAGTTATGAAGTAACAACAAAATAATTTTATGGCTGTGTGTCACAACAACATGAGAAACAATATGGAGTTACAGCATTAGGAAGGCTGAGAGCCGTTAACTTAACCCCTCATCCCTGAGAGGGACAATTTTTCAAATTATATCATCTCACTTCAACTGCCTCTGGGGCACCACCTCCATTCAGGTCAAAGGTTCCAGCAGCAGAATTTGTTTATTTTGAAAATTAGACACACTTGAACCCAACCCTGGAGAAATAGTTTCTTGAAATGAAAGGAAAGCACAAAACACTAGAAGCTAGACTATATAAAAATCCCATGTAGGTCCTCACAGTTGAAGATTAGAGACCCTAGCTCACACAAGCTCTCTAGATCTCAGTCTTTTCCCCTGTAAATATGGAGAGTCGTATCAATTCTCTCTTCCATATAAACTGACTTGGAAAGTTTCTTAAGTTAAAACTAAAAAATGTGATAATTTAACGTATAATAGTTGACAAATGTAAAGAGTTAATAAATTCACCAACAAAAAATTAGGTCTAGAAGACTATTGAGGACAGATCTAGTCTTAAGTAAATATACCTTATAATAATTGTTGTTTGACACAAACAAAACAGAACAACAACAACAAAAAAAGCAGAGGAGGGTCCACCAGCTTCCGGAAGGCCATGAAAATGGCCCCATTATGTCAAAGAGGTCAGAGCCTCAGAGTAGATTATCTCTGAATAGATAAGTTTTGCCTTAAGAAATGGGGACTATACTCCTTAACTGCTTAGACTGCAGATTCTTCTGAGGAGGTACCCGTAGTGAGAGTTTCAATTTTGTTAAAATAAACAAAAGTATTATAAGACTATGTTTTCATTTTAATCCAAGGTGGGAGATGTGGGACTGCTTCAGATTGTCCACAGCAGCTGACCAGGATTTTTTTCCCCCCGCGCTATAGCAGGAGCGTGACATTGTAAGCTGCCAACAGGTTCTGTGATTGTGTGACATTTGGAATTCTGAGGACTTTTCAGAGGGTATATAAGTGCTAGACCCCAGAGAGATGGACTAAGTTGTTGGTTTGGGTGGGTTGTTAGTTGGTTGTTGGTTTGTTGCTGTTGATTGTTGTTGGTTGTTGATAGTCATGGTTTATTAAGTTGTTGAGCACGAGAAGGAGAGGGAATTAGATATCCTGACATCAAAGATCAAACTTGTCCCTATTCAGCAAGAAGCAGTCTAACAATAACATCACCCCCTTTCCAGCCCCTCACATTACTCAAGGATCTCTTTCTTTTCCTCTCTATTCTTTCTTCTATTTTATCCGATGTTAGTGGGTTGAAAAGATGGAAGGAAAGGGGTAGAGAAGGCTGGAAGAAAGAACTTACAACCTAGCAAAAGAGAAGCTATAGGTACCAGCCTCTATTCTACTGACTATTGTGGGAGCCACTGCTACATGTGCCCAATTAATAGTACATTAGTTAAAATGAAATAGAATAAAAAATCGTTACTTCATTATACTAGTCACATCTAAAGTATCTCATAGGCCCAAGTGGCTAGTGACCACCGGGGACAACACAAACTGACAGTGTTCCCATGACAGATGGTTTTACCAAAGATGTAACAACATAAAGCTTGATGGAAAAAAAAAAATAAGTAAAGCTTGATGGGACTAGAAGTGTGGGAGTGAAGAGGACATGTACTTTCAAATCCAAGATTGACTTCAATTCTCTAAGATCCCATTTCTTCATCAGTAAGTGAGGTCTGTAGTATTTACAAAGAGCAAGATGAGAGGAGGAAGCACCTACCACACTAATCCCTGGGTGAATGTTATTTGTTACGCTATTCCATCATCTGAGATGAGAACTTTTCACATTTTAACATATCTCAAGTTCGTATAGTTTTCTAATCAGTGCCAAGAGAAGCTTGGCAGTGGAGGAAGTTGTGACAGGGAAGTCGGTGCCGGCACATGTGCCATTCAGCATGTGTGGGGAAGGTTAGAGAGCTGCGTGAGTCTCACCTAAGCAGAGACACCCGGCTTGCCAGCAAGGCATGGCTTTGAACCTCGTTTTAAATGAGAATCATAATTGTCACTTGGAATGACTTTGAGAAAGATATATTAAGATTGACTGAGAAACAAAGGATCATTGTCTTTGTGGAATATTGTCCTACTCTCTATGCTGTGGTAAAAAGTAGCAGAAATGGCAAAATCTCTTAGAATGGCCATGGGCATCTTGAAACTGAAGGGATTTGATGACATGTGTTACTTTTCTCTCTTGATGGTTAATTGACAGGATAATTGCACATATTTATGGAGAAGAGAACATTTCAATTCATGTAAAGAATGTGTAATGATCAGCTTGGTTATTGGGCACACCCATGGAATAAAATCTTTATCATTTCTTTGCCTGGGGAACATTCACATCCTCTCTACTTGTTAGTTTATTCTACACAGTAGCCACCTTAAGACCTTGGGAGTTGCTCCCCCTGCATGTCTATTCTTGACTTTCAGATGGCTTGGACTGCGCTATCATCATCAGGACATCAGAAACCCCCAGCTGATTACTTTTTTATGGAAAATAAATATTTCATGCAATATATTCTGATCATGGTTTCCCCTCCTTCATCTTCTCCCAGATCCTCCCTATCCATCCAACTTCATACATTGTTTCTCTCTAATAAAAAGAAAAAAAACAGAATAAAAAAAACAGAAAAAAGAAAAAGCACAAGAAAGTCATACAAACACACACACACATACACACACACACACACACACACACACACACAAATATAAAATCATAAACCATAATATATAAGTAAAAGATCGGTAAGTTAAGAATATGCTCAAACAAACAAAAATAATATTTTTTATTTTGTGTCATCTACTGCGGGCCTGGGGCCTGCCCTTAAGCGAGGTTTGTGTATCTACTAAAACTATTGCAGAAAACTAATTTTTTTTTCTTTGTGAATGGGTAACACTTAATGATAGCCTCTGGGTTAGGAATAAGATCTCATGTCTACTTCCCCTCTCAAGGCTAGGACCCCATCTGGCTTGGACCTGGGTGCCATCCATTGTCTCTATGAGTTTGTGTGTGCATCAGTCTGATGATTATTTACATTGTCTTCCCTTCCCACTGGCTCTTACAATCTTTCTGCCTCTCCTGCAGAGTTCCCTGAACCCTGAAAGGAGACAGTTTATGAAGATATCCCATTTAGGATTGAGTGTTCCAAGGTCTCTCATTCTCAGCACACTGCCCAATTGTGGGTCTCTACATTAGTTCCCATATACTGCAGGCAGAAACCTTTCCAATAACAGATGAGCAAGACACTGATCTATAGGTATAGCAAATGTTGTTAGGAGTAATTTTATTGCTACGTTTCTTTAACAGAACAATAGTATTTGATTTTCCCCTAGATACATGGCCTACCTAGTCTCAAGTTCTTGGCCACTTGAACAGTGTCAGGCATGGGTTCTGTCTCATAGAGTGGGTCTTAAATTCAATGTGCTATTATCTCATTACTTCCATAACTTTTGTGCTACTATAACATCATATCTTTCAGTCAGGTCATGGTGTACATTGGAGGGTGTTAGCTATATTGACATGCAAAGTACCTTCCTGTACCATGGGCATTAGTTAACAGGGGTGAAGGCTCTAGTTAAGCATCAGAATGGCTTCTCTGTGTTCAATGAGATATGTAGGTGTTATTTTTCCAGCTGACTCTTAAATGTTCAATGTCCATCAATAGGTAATTTAATGAAGAGAGGGAAAGTGTAGTGATGCTTTTAAAACTATAGCAACTGATCATAAGGCTGGAATACTATATAGGCTTTGCAATTGTTCTTCTATTCCTTATGCAAAGAAGAGAAGCAAATTGTAAAATAGGTTTACAGTTTTATGCTACCGAGAGGCGGCCCAGGTAGACCCAAGTCAACATCTGGACCTGAGATACATAAAAGTGTGTGCTTTGTCAAACTGTTAACTAAAGGATATGTAACTATCAGAGAGAAATGGTAACTCTATATTTGTTTTATTTTTCAGCAATGTTATTGCTAGGTTCATAGTATAGTTCAAATGTATGAAATGTGTGAGGCTAATATCAAGGAAATGTAGGACTATCAACAAGGAAGGATGTATGTGAGAGAAGATGGACCCTCCAGTCTCCTAAGAACACAGTAAGATGGAATTCTTTATGTCCCCACCTTGTTAGTTGCTTTCACATTACTATTATCAACATATTTCACTAATTCTGATAACATAGTTGTAAAGCGCATGGTTACTTTAACTGTCACCAAGAAAAGAAGATGTGTTGACTAAACTAACAAAATGCTGTATCACTAATGTTTTTCATTTTGTATTCACTGAAATTACTTGCTACAACTTATTTTTTATGGACTTCCATATATTTACAAAATAAAAAAGCCATTGGCAAAAATACCTTGACTAAGGTACTACAAAAAAGTATTTCTCACATGAAAGAATCCAGGGCCCTTTCCAAATTCACAAAATCATCACACCTGAGTACACGAGAAACACTAGCAAGGATTAGAGATGCTCCTTTAGTGAGTCAGGATCAAGGTTATTTCAGAGTCCAAGAGGGAGGTGTTGCTACATAGTGAAGAGGCCAAGTCTGTCTACCCACAAACTTCTAAGGCCTCTGATTGCACAGTCCTGCGGATGTCTAAGCTTCTCCTACACAAGCCACTGCACCATTTGTGGATATTACTGTTAGCATTTACAGTTCACTTCTATGTGTGCAGCTTTTTCCTGCCTTTGAAATATATTCTTGTTCATTGTAAAGAGTTTATAAAAACAAGATTTTTTAAAAAAACACCTTAAAAATGAGTACTCTCCAAAATCTCATTGTTACTAGTGATTTGATAAATTAATTTCTAGGATTTTTTTTCCATGTGTTCATTAAGCTAATATTACACATGCTATGTCCCAAAGGCTAGGAAGCATTCTACCAAAAAAATCCAGTTGAAATCACTTTTATATTCAAAGTAACTGATGGCCAGAATATTTTGTTGGAAAATTTTTATAGAGAGATGTGATGAGATAGATAGATAGATAGATAGATAGATAGATAGATAGATAGATACATAGATACATAGATACATAGATACATAGATACATAGATACATAGATACATAGATACATAGATACATAGATACATAGATAGAAGATATTTTAAGTAGATAGATATGATAGACAGATTGACAGATGGGTGGACAGACAGGCAGGCAGGCAGGCAGAGGTAGAGGAGAGAGACAGACAGTGTTAAAGAGGCAGGGACAGAGAGAAACAGAGAAGCATCCAAAGGGGCTAATTGCCAATTAACCAGAGTTGACACTAGTATTTCTTTGATCTTTCCAGAAAAAATCAGGAGACAGTTCTTCAGACACTTCTGGTTACCATCTTGAATATCAAGGGGCTAGCTATGGTTAGTGGTCCAGTAACGAATGATCCACATTTGCATGTCATATCTTTCTGCACAAGCAATCACTTTTTTCTTTTCTTTTCTTTTCTTTTTTTGACTTAGATTGATTTTGAAAATGTTTTTAAAGTCTCTTACATATACACAATGAATTGTGATGGATTTCATTACTCATTCCCCTCTCTCACTTCCCCCTCCACTCCCAATGACCTGAAAACTCCCTTCTTCCTGCTTAATTCATATCCTACTTTTATGTCATTTTTTAAATGCAAGTCTTGTACAGGTAGCTATAGCCCCTGATTGCAATTGCCATGTCATATACAGAAGACAGTATTTCACAGCATGCTTCCCAGTTCTACCTCATCATAGTAGACAGCGAGTAAGCAGTATCCCTCATAGTTCCTACTGTGCTTCCTTGGCTGTGAGGGAATCCCTTGGTCATGGGACAGCAAGCAGGGCTGCCCTCAAGTTCTTCGGTTGAGCTGGCCTGACTTCTCTCAGTGATGGACCATGACCTGGAAGTATAAACTAAATAAATCATTTCTACTAAGTTGCTACTAGTGAGTGTTTTATCACAGCAACAGAAAGGAATCTAGAATCCATCCCTTTCCCCCAAACTGTCCCCTTGACCTTGAAGTGGAAAACATGTCCAGGTTTTATGCTAAACACTCAACGGTCACTTATTCTCAGCACTTCAGCCACTTGGGAGTACTGTGTTAATTGTCACCCACTGCAAGAAACTTCTATGACAAGGGTTTTACTAGGCAATGACTTCTCTCAGTACAGAAGTACAAAAAGCATTTGGGAAAAACAAAATATCAAAGTCAACACATGCGATGGCAGCAAGGAATATAGCTCAATGAAGTGACAACATAAATATCCAAGACTAGTATACACATGCTGAGCAAGGACAGCAGTGTCACGGCTCCCCTCAGAAATCCCTTAATGCCTCTGATGATAGGAGATAGCATTATTTCAATTTGCAAAATACAATGCTATTTTAAAAATCAATGATTGTCAGCCCAGCAAGGCAGCACATGCACAGAATCCAATACTTTGGAGGACAGGACAGGAAGAGAAACTAGAGTTGGCCTGATCTACAGTGTGAGACCCTGCCAGCAAGAAAAGGGGGTGGGGTTAGGCTGAGAATATGATTCACTTGCTAACATGCCTGCTGCACAAGCATGAGGAGTTGAGTTTTTATCCCCAATGCCCATGTAAATGCCGGGCACAGCTGCAAACAACTGTAATCCCAGCCTGAGGTGTGGAATTGAGGAGGGGTGGGGCAGGTAGATTCCTGAAGCTTATTGGCCAGCCAGCATAGGCAAATTGATGAGCTCTATGCTGAGTGGCAGGCCATATCTAATAGACAAACAGAGAGATGATAGATAGATAGATAGATAGATAGATAGATAGATAGATAGATAGATGGATGGATGGATGGATGGATGGATGGATGGATGGATGGATGGATAGATAGATAGATAGATAGATAGATAGATAGAAGAGGGGCTAGAGAGATGCCTCGGCAGTTTAGAGCATATACTGCTCTTTCAAGGGACCTGAGTTTGGTTCCCAGCACCCATGTCAGGTGGCTCACAACTATCTGTAACTCCAGTTGCAGGTGATCCGAGCCTTTCTTCAATCTATGGCTATCTCCACTCATATGAACATATCCACACAGAAACACAATTAACAATAATAATAAATATTTCTAGCAATAAAGGAGGAAGACACCCAAAGCTGTGGTGTTATGACCTAGAGAGGTCATATGACCTATGCACATGAAGTCAACGTATGAGAAATGTAAAGGATATGGTAAGTTAATGCCAAAGGATCCAATCAGCAAACTGCAGACTACGGGAAACTGGGTCGAACAAACCAGTTCCTTCACTTCAAATGAATTTTAAAGAGAAGAGAGAAATCGTTGATTAAAAGTGACTTCAAAGACATTTTTGAAATGTGTCAGTCAATCTTAACGCACTGAGATATCCATGAGGCAACTTAAAAATTTGGATACTGATTTAAAAACTTAAACATATTTGGGTCCTGACATTTCAGGTGTGCTAATGGCACTGCGGGGCTGAATCTGCTGGAGTGTGGTTGTCTTCCGGGAAGCATGCTACAGTGCTGAACAGAAGACATGGTGTGAAATGTGAGATTTGCTTCAAAAGACTGTTGGAAAGAAGAGTTGAATAGAGAGATAGTTACCAGGTTTGGCTTCTAGAAAGGCCCCAGATGACTCTGCCTCCTGCTGTGCCTTCACTTTTGCTAAGATGTAGGCAAAAAGAAATGATCTTTTTCTAGGAATTAGAATATAACAAGGATATAGAGTGTCACCTTTTCCACAATAGTGTTCTCTCTTGTTTACTTTCCTAGGACACTTTGAAGAAGCAACCTGCCCTGATGTGAGACACTATACAACGCTGTCCCCATGAAAGAGATCTAAAGGTACTCTCTGCTAATTCTCTATGAGGAACCAAGGACTGCCAGCATCTAATGAGCAATGTGAAGCACCTTGAGATGAGTGTAGCCTTGTGAGAGTGGCCAATGCCACAGAACCTTAAGGAACCCGTAAGAGAGCTGCTAAGTGTAACAATTTTACTCCCACAAGTAACCAACATTTTATAGGACAAGATTGGTCACCAGTGTGGATGTGTTTGAGATTCTTCCATGACAAAGACGTTTTTAAAAGGAATCCGTGAAATCTGCCAATAACGATCTCTGGCCTTTCCTACCCTCCTTCCTTTAATGAAAGCTTTGCCATTTCCTGAGGGATAGGATTCATTTCCATGTGTTTCCAGCTCAGCTTTCCCAAGGCTGCTCCTAAGGCTGCAGCATTCCTGAGTACCAACCCAGTATGAACGAGGAAGCCCAATACACAGACTTGGAGAGGAAACGCTAAAGAGAAAGTTCTCATGTGTTTCTTTCACTATCATTTTGGGGAGTGACAGTAGGGTAGATTCAGTAATTGGAGTCATAATAGAAAGGGCACACAAGAAAGGAAGGAGGCTGATGATAAACCAGATTAACGTTCCCAGTACAACTAACTGAAAGGCCACCTGTTGCCAGAATGGCCACATTCCTCGTTGGCTGTCTTGTAGCTGTCACCGCTTCAATACAATCTGCAGCCGACAAGCTGGAATATAATGAATATGTCAGAAGTTGGAGGTCAGCCATCCAAGATGGCTGGGACTGGCCAGAGATGCTTGGGACTGGCACTAAGAAGATACAGATGATGCAGAACTTGTCCATTCATTTTCCAGACTGTGGATTCATTGCAGACACTGTTTTTCTTCCTGGTTTTTCCATTACTCTTTACTATTGACCACTTTCCTTTTTTTAAAAAAACTTTCCCTGGCAGAGAGACCTGTGACACAGAAGTCAGCTGTTCCTCCCTATCAACACATGTTAGACATGTTAGAGATCATGGATGTCAATAGCAGAGTCTAACCCGTGTTAATTAACACAGACCGAGGGGCAAATGGAACTTTGCATTGCTACTGAGCACACAGCCCACCCATGCATCAGGGGTCCGAGTTTATAAGGTCACAGTTTGATAAAATTTAACAAGTATCTTAGAAGAGCTATAAAATGTTTTTTTTTAAATCAAACCCACATGTAATTTTCTTATCTTCTTTTGACAGGGATGATTTTAAATTAGCTATTTGCCGCTGTGTTCTCATAAAAAAGAAAAAGAAAAGAAAAAAAACGATTATAGGATATGACTCACAGGAGCTTAAGTTATGTAGAAATGCTGGGATGAACTGTGTTGCGTGTCAGCTGTGGGAGACAGACAACAGTTCATCCCTAGGAGCAGGATTCTTTCCCGTTGTGGTCCAGCCTACTATGTGTAAGCAATTCACCACACAGGCTCCAGGTGGGGCTCCCTGGAGGTAAATTTGAGCTCAGCTACAAAACATGGGCAAAAATTCTCAGATGAAAAACATTTTCCATGTCTCCAGCTGCACTGTGTTCACCTACAAGTAAGTAGGATGATAAGGTAGTTAACTCTTCCTTTTGTTAAAGATCAAAAGAAGTACCACAGGTAAGTGACTTGGCACAGAGCAAAGACCCTCAGCAAGTAAGAGTGATCTCTCTCAGCTCATCACTGTTCTGATTACCAAATTACCCCAGACCAATTCTCCTCCTCAAACACAGGAATTTGAATTTGGCATACAGTGAGATAAATCTTCCCCTCTTTTTAAGTTGATATTTTGATGTTAAAACTAAAGAAGTCAGCAAGATGTATGTGGGCATATGATTAGCTTCTTTAGGATCTTGATGGCCGGTTTAGTTTCTCAACTGAAAACAGTGGTCCTAAGGAGAAGATCGGCAATTTGAGACATCTGGAAACATATGGATGTCATAACTAAAGAGGTTATTTACATGTAATAGATAGAGATCAGAAAGTTTGCTAAACCCCTACAATGCACAGGACCTGTCCAGCAACAAAGAGTTATCTAGTAGGAGGCTCAAGAGTGTCAAGACTTAGAAACTGTCCTCGTGACAGCCAAGAACAGAATTCTCCCTTTAGCTATCCTGTAATAGTTTGGGGCAATCATCGATTGACCAATAAGCAAATCGACTCTCAAATGCTCTCTCTGGAACTGATGATTTCTTAATCGGACTAAGCAAGACTTCAGAGGACTTCGCCAAGCCTCTGTCAGCTTGAACACAGCGTGCTAAGGCAGTGGTTCTCAACCTGTGGATTGCAACAACTTTGGGAGGTCAAAAGCCTTTGACATGGGAATTACATATCAGATTCATCAATGTCATATATTTACATTATGATTTATATGAGTAGTAAAATTACAGTCATGAAATAACAGTGAAAATGATTTTATGGCTGGGGGTCACCACAATATAAGGAACTGTTTTAATAGCATTAGGGAGTTGAGAACCATTGGCCTAGGAAGAAAGGGAGAAAAAACAGTGTGCTGTAAGTAAAGAGGCCATCATGCCGGGCCTTTGTACTGAGCCATTGGAAATATTCTGTATTTTATAAATACACCCAAATACTCGGGATTATAATTCCCCATGCCTAGAGCTAGCTCTTCTGTGCCCACTTGAGCCAACCCCACTGGATGTCTAGAGTGAGTGGGAGAGGACCAGAATGAGCACAGTTAAAATACTTTCAGTAGCTCTGCAATTCCAAGGGGACCTGATTCCATACCAATCAAAACACCAGGAACTATTTATTTGGCTATTTCTCCAATAAGCACTACAGCAGAACTACACACACACACACACACACACACACACACACACACACACACCACTAACTACCATAAATTTCTCAACCCCTATTATTTAAAGAGCTTGAAACCGGAAGCCCTGTTTTTCCATACTGAAAATATTTGAATGGGCTGTTTGACAGCCTCTCAGAAGTGCACCCATCCAACAGAAACAAACCCTGTGCAAACAAATCTAGTGATGCAGAAATCCTCTGCACTAAAGGATGGGGGAGGCCTCCACACTGACACTGTAGGCGAGCCAAGTTTTCATGTACTTGGATGGCTGACCTCCAACTTCTGACATATTCATTATATTCCAGCATGTCGGCTGCAGATTGTATTGAAGCGATGACAGCTACAAGACAGCCAACGAGGAATGTGGCCATTCTGGCAACAGGTGGCCTTTCAGTTGTACTGGGAAAGTTAATCTGGTTTATCATCAAAGTATATTATACTCAGAGAGTGTCATGTTTGAGAGCTCCAGTGACAGATCAAATAGAGAAAGCACTCTTCCATGGAACCTGACATTTTGGGGAGAACAACTCTTCATACCACTCTATTGTTTACACTTGATTCAGAGCTGCTAAGTTGCTCAGTTCTTTCAAGGTTTACATTTCAGATTCCAAATTATGGGCCATGTCCTTTGTCAAGCGCTGATGGAAGCAACCACAATCTCACTGGCCACAATCAAATGTGTTTACTGTTAGGGAACTTCCAGCGTTCATAATTTGTCAGCAGAAAAGCATCCTGAGGAAAGGCCAATGCAAAATTGTGCTTGTGTCTACTGACTCATATTCTTTGACAAATTTTAAATTACACGAGTTCAAACTGGCTTCCCTTAAACTCATTCAAGATGCAATTCATAAAAATAATTAACAAAATTTGAGCATTGTCAGGGTTTGCAATGGGGAGCACTGACCTCTGGAGGTTGATGATGTCTTGCTGGGCCTAACCTTAGATGCTGGCAAGACATCCTCTTCAGTCCTTCTCACATTCTCTGACGTGTGGGACCCACATTGCTGGGTGGTAATGTCTGTTCACTCATCTCATTGCATGGCTGCCTTCCAAACAGACGGATTATGGTTGGCTGTACTTTGGACTTCAACTAAAAATCTCTTAATACTTCTAAAATATAGGAACGCAATGAAAACATCCATCCGTCTTTCACTTGTTTGGTAGCCTTCTAGCCTACTGGCTGGCTCATTATATAAAGAATCTAGATGGATGAGGTGTTGACATGCTCACTTCTTTGTGAACTCCTCTTTTCTAGGGACCGTCTAAGACACCTAAACTCAAATTCACCTCTATAATGCTCAACTTCCTTTCTGCCCTGAGGATGCTGAAGAATCTTAGAGCAGGCATCAAAGGATCAGCTCACTTCTGATGGTTCTGAAGCAAATATTGACCTTCCACTTTGTAATCCCACAAGTACCACTGTAGACAACGGTCAAGCTGAGGACCCTCCACACTCACAGCCTTCATTCATACAGTCCTCTTGTTATTGAGCACTCCAGAGAAAAAGAAACAAGGCTGACATGACTGTCTTCTAGAACTGCTCCAACCATTTTTTGCTTAAAATTTACATTCTTTATTTCATCTAAAGAATCACTGGGCCAGCAAGATGGCTCAGCACATAAAGATACTTGCTGCCTAAGGGTACTAGGTACACACATGAAGCACAAACATACATTCAGGCAAAACAGCAAGTGAATCTTTTTTTATAAAAAGATGGGAGAAAATAAATTCCATGAAGTTGTCATCTGACTTCACACAAATTCAGTGCACATATACAGACACACACACACACACACACACACACACACACACAGCCTATCCATGATGATAATAATAATAATAATAATAATAATAATAATAAAATAGAGAAAATAAAAAATTCAAAGGAATGATTTATGTAGTAATGTACGTGTGCTAGACACTATTCTTAGTACTTTCTATGTGTATTAAGATATTAATCATCAAAAATTAATTAGATACTATCATCATACCTTTTTACAAATGAGAAAAGAGATTGTAATTCTGATTCTAAAAGATTCAAAGATTAACTTCATTAAATTAGTAAAATCCTGGATGTTTAAAAATATCCAGAGTAAATTTACTTATGTTAGGAAACTGAAAAAAAAAAGTGGATCTCTTCACAAAAGTAAATTTCATCACCTTCAAGAATTCTATTATTTACAATTATTCTAAAAATAATTCAAAATGAAGATATTGATGTTAGAATGTGTGGCTAATGGTACAGTGTAGCTATTTCCTCCAAATTGAAATAATCCTGCCTCTAAGCACAGAGAGGATAATAAGATTCAGGAAGTAAACAAACCTTGTAAGGCTCAGGAAGTTTCTGAAACTTTCAAGACTCATAGATCCATCCCCAAAGCTGCATAAGCAACAGTTTCCTGTGAAAAGGAGACTCTGACCTCTCCCGCTATGCTAGGGAGCTCCAGCAATTCAGCTTTCAGTAGTTGTCCACCATCTCTTACATGGACTTTTCCACGATACAGCTATCTTTAGCAACTGTGTTCTTTTAAAAAAAAGATTTATTTATTTTATTATATGTAAGTACATTGTAGCTGTCTTCAGACACTCCAGAAGAGGGAGTCAGATCTTGTTACAGATGGTTGTGAGCCACCATGTGGTTGCTAGGATTTGAACTCAGGACCTTTGGAAGAGCAGTCAGTGCTCTTAACCATGGATCACCAGCCCCAGGAACTGTGTTCTATAATTAACCATTTACCTATATTCCTGTAAGTAATCCTTATGAATTCAATGACTCATTAAGTTAGACATAAATAGAGCTGTTTCTTTGGTCTACTGTTGGTGCCCTATGTAGGGTGAATAGACATTTGTTCATGGAGCCCTAGGAAAAATCCAATAGCAGATACAAAGAAACACCCCCTTTCTAACCAATGTTGCATTTCAACAAGAAAAATGTAGCATTTAGTAGTGGGTGTGTGGAATGTAGAGGAACAAAGCAACACAAATAGAAAATTGATATTAAAAACACTAAATGTCTGGGGCCAGAGCTCTGTTAGTAAAATGCTTATTTAGCAAACAGGAAGACCTGTGTTTAATCCCCAGAACACATGTAAAAATGGCAGATGAGGTAGCACATTTTTGCAATCCCAGTGCTGGGGAGACATAAATAGAAGAGTTTCTAGGGCTTACTGAGGGGCCAATCTGACCTAATCAGTGAGAACCAAGCCAATGAAAAACTCTAATTTTTGTTTTGTTTTTGTTTTTGTGGGGATTGTTCTTTGTTTCCTTACACAGGGCTGTGCTGTATAGCTCTGGATGTCCTTTTATCTCACTCTGTAGATCAGGCTGGTCAGGAACTCAAAAATCTGTCTGCCTCTGCCTCCAGATTTTTAGGATGAAAGACATGTACCACCATGCCTTGCTTTTCTAATTTTAATGCAGTTGAAGTCATTGACTTCTAACTACCAAATTTAGGACACATATCTGTACTTACTGTGTTATTTCTTATTTCACCCTTGATATTTGTAACATGTTCATGTCCTTTCCTGGTTCAAACAAAAAGACTGCCAGATGAGCATACTTCCCGTTTACAAACTGAATCGTTGCTTTCTGGTTTTCTGAGGTTCTTTTATTATCTTACAAAGTGTAATTATGTGGAATATATTTTAGTCACTCTTAAGTCTTTAAAGTTGATTTTATTTCCTTAAGTTCTTGAGGCTTTTTAAAATTCAGTTGTTTGTTGAATCTACTAATTCTTTATCTGGATGTTTTTCCTAGTATATTTTATAATTATGGACTATAAACCTATGTTTACTTTCACTTTATGGTAAGTAAGGATGATGGCTAATCTTGGTTGTCAGGTTGACTATGCCTAGAATCAACTAAAATCCAAGTAGTTGGGCAGGCATGTGTGTGTGTGCCTGTGTGTGTGTGTCTGTCTGTGTCTGTGTCTGTGTCTGTGTGTCTGTGTCTATGTCTCTGTGTGTGTGTCCATGTCTGTGCCTGTGTGTATTCATTCTATCAATTCTGTTCCTGCAGAGAACCCTAACTAGCACAATGGGATTACAGAAGAGATAGCTTGATACTGTGTTCAACGATAAGAATTTCATGTCCAGGGATTGGAGAGATGGGTCAGTGGTTAAGAGCACTGGCTGTTCTCCCAGAAAACCTAAGTTCAGCACCTACATTATGGCAACAACCATCTGTAATTCCAGGGGAATTGAATGTCCTCCTCTGATCTCCATGAGTATCAGGTGTACATGTGATGCATATACATACATATAGGTAAAATATCCATACACATGAAAATAAAATTAGAAAATCTGAAAACAAAACAAAATAAAACAAACCTTCATTTCCTGGCTTTTCTGGTCATCAAGCCAGAAAGATTGACAAACAGTGATCAATTTTGCCATAAATTCTTGGTTCACAGATTATAAAATTATGCAAGTATCTTAATAAGCCCATTTAAGGATACTTAGACTCCGAAAGTCTTGTTTTTTCCATTTGGTATCCAAGTGAAAAATCACAGAAGCAATGTTGTTATCAAACCTTTCTAGGCTGGCATGTTTGCATTTCCTTATGGTTGTTTTCTTTGCCCAATATGTCTTTGGCCCATTCCCATCCAGTGCCTACACAGAAAGAGTACCAGTTGCTCTTTCACACCCTCTCCTTACATGGTTGAGAGTCCGATACTAAAATATATGTCCAGCAACTTTAGAACCAAAGCCCTATCTCCAGACCAAGCAAACAAATCACATTCCCCACCCTAGAAGTCATTCACCCCACCTTCCTCAGTGGCCTCCTCATCAGTCCTCCATGTTTCTTTGTCTTGAATGTTCACATCGTTGTTTACAAATATGCTTATTACATGTTGTTAAGAATATTCTGCAACTTCATATACCCCCAAGGTTGTCATGGAGCAAAGATCCCAAGGACCTCTCAACAAAACCAGAGTCCGAAGTTGAGAGTTTCTGTTAAACCAGCGACTGACTACCTGTAGAGAAACAATTCTCACAAGGCGGCCCAGACTGCTTTCTGCAGGGAGCTTTTAAAGAAAAATTCATATCCTGGTTGGTAGTCACAAAAGGAAGCAGAGCAAGCTAGCAGTTTAGCAGGAGCAAAGGGCCAGCAATTACCTGCTCGACTTCAAGTCCCTGGGACAGGGCTGGGCAAGTTTATAAAGGACTTTTTCCCAAAGGCAAGAGTAGAATGGGGGTCACCTCTGAGTCAGAACATAGGTGGCTGCAGCAGGGTCAAGACAGAGGAAAATTAGCCCTGTCACAAAGCTATTATTACTATGGTTCTTTTGTCATTGGGTCTACTACATTTTGCCAGAAATTGAAATCCAACTCGATTTTCTTTAAAATCCAATATATTAGTCTTCCTTATGATGTTTTTACTATTGTAAACATAAATATTGTTCCTATGTAATTTACTTTCACTCCTGATAGAAATGCCTTTGTTTGTGGTTGCAGTGGGCCAGTCACTCAAGTTTCTTCCACATGCTATTCTGCAACATCTGGTCCTTTCCTCTCTGTCTTCCTTCGTATGCAGCAAGCCTCAGCATGAAAAAGCATTCTGTGTCAATCCTGCATGTCGTCTGTGGACTGTTCCTCGGTGTATCTCTGATATGGCTAAGTCTACCTCTCTAGCCAAGAGACATGAAGTTTGTCTTTTTTTTATTCAATATATTAATTTACATTTCATATGATTTCTCCCTTTCCAGGATCCCCCCTCCCCACAAGTCACACAAGCCTTCTTCCCTCCCCCTGTTCCCCCATTCACCCCTTCCCTCTTCCCTCTTCTGGTATTTCCCTACACTGCTGCATCAAGCCTTTCCAGAGTCAGGGGCCCTTCCTTCCTTCTTCTTGGACATCATTTGATATGTGGATAGTGTCTTAGGTATTCCAGTCTTCTAGGCTAATATCTGCTTATCAGTGAATGCATACCATGAGTGTTCTTTTGAGATTGGTTTACCTCACTTAGAACGATGTTCTCCAGCTCCATCCATTTGTCTAAGAAGTTCATGAATTTATTGTTTCTAATGGCTGCATAGTACTCCATTGAGTATATATACCATAATTTTTGTATCCATTCCTCCATTGAGGGACATCTGGGTTCTTTCCAGCTTCTGGCTATTATAAATAGGGCTTCTATGAACATAGTGGAACATGTATCCTTATTACATGCTGGGGAATCCTCTGGGTATGTGCCCAGGTGTGGTATAGCAGGGTCCTCTAGAAGTGTCGTGCCCAGTTTTCTGAGGAACCGCCAGACTGATTTCCAGAGTGGTTGTACCAACTTGCAATCCTACCAGCAGTGGAGGAGTGTTCCTCTTTCTCCACATCCTCGCCAACACCTGCTGTCTCCTGAGTCTCCATTCTGACTGGTTTGAGGTGAAATCTCAGGGTTGTTTTGACTTGCATTTCCCTAATGCCTAATGATGTTGAACATTTCTTAAGATGCTTCTCAGCCATCCAAATTTCTTCAGGTGAAAATTCTTTGTTTAGCTCTGTACCCCATTTTTTAATAGGGTTGTTTGGCTCTCTGGAGTCTAACTTCTTGAGTTCTTTGTATATATTGGATATTAGCCCTCTGTTGGATGTAGGGTTGGTGAAGATCCTTTCCCAATTTGTTGGTTGCCATTTTGTCCACTTGACAGTGTCCTTTGCCTTACAGAAACTTTGTAATTTTATGAGGTCTCATTTGTCAATTTGTGCCAGAAGCCTTCAGAACTCCAAACAGACTGGACCAGAACAGAAAATCCTTCCAGCACATAATAATCAAAACACCAAATTCACTAAACAAATAAATAATATTAAAAACAGTAAGGGAAAAAGGGCAAGTAACTTATAAAGGCAGACCTATCAGAATCACACCAGACTTCTCACCAGAGATGATGAAAGCTAGAAGATCCTGGGAAGACCTCATACAGACCCTAAGAGAACACAAATGCCAGCCCAGGCTACTATACCCAGCAAAACTCTCAATCATCATAGATGGAGAAACCAAGATATTCCATGATAAAAACCAAATTTGCACAATATCTGTCCACAAATCCAGTCCTACAAAGGATAACTGATGGAAAATGCCAACACAAGGAGAGAAACTACACCCTAGAAAAAGCAAGAAAGTAATCTTCTTCCAACAAACCCAAAAGAAGATACCCACACAAACATAAAAATAACATCAAAAGTAACAGGAAAACAATCACTATTCCCTAATATCTCTTTACAACAATGGACTCAACTCCCCAATAAAAGGACATAGACTAACAAAATATTTCTCATGTAAATCTTCAACTTTATCAGAAAATGTTTTTAATTCCCCTTTTAATTAATTTAGTAATATTTTTATGTTTACCATTTTATCTGCATTATTTTTCATTATAATCTTCAATTTTAATGTCTTTCTATATACTTCCCCTATTTTATCAGAAATGTTTCCAGTGTAAATCTTTGATTTTATCACAAATGTTTCGAATTCCACCTTCAATTAATTTAGAAAGAGTTTTTGCATCAACCATTTTTTATGTAAAATTTTCCATGAAATAGTCAATTTTAACATGTTTGTCTATTTCTTGAATTTTACATGGAAATTTTTTCCATGTAAATCTTCAATGTTATCTGAAAATGTTTATAATTCCACCTTCAATCAACTTAGAATTATCTTTATGCCTATCATTTTATCTATATAATTTCCATGATAATCTTTAATTTTAACATGTTTTTCTATTTATTTTTACAATTTTATCAGAAATACTTTCTGATAAAAATCTTCAAGTTTATCAGAAAATGTTTATTTTTCCACTTTTAATAAACTTAGGAATACTTTTATGCCTGCCATTATTATTACCTATATAAAATCTTCAATGATAATCTTCAATTCTAACATGTTTTTCTACATTTTTCTACAATTTTATCAGAAATATTTTCCACGTAAATCTTCAATTCTATCATAAAATGTTTCTATCCCATATTTCAATTAATTTAGCAATGTTTTACATGTCTACCACTTTACTCCTTAATTTCCATGAAAATTGTCAATTTTAACATGTTTATCTGAAATATTTTCCATGTAAATCTTTAATTTTATCATAAAGTGTTTTTATTTCCCTTTACTTCCCTTTTCAATAAATAAAAAAAAACTTTAAAAAAAAAGAAGTCTCTTTTTATAATCTTCAGTTCAGGAAAATATGTACCAAAATAATCTTAGTAGTCTTATAGTATTTCAGTTAAGTTCAAAGTAAATATTAGCTATAGTTGCAGTATTTAGTAAATTATTTAAGACAGATGGGATGAGATGTAGAATAAAAATACTAACTGTAACATATGAAATATAAAATTAATCTTCTGAATATTCATTAATTCTCTTTTCAAATTTTCTAGACTGGACTGAATTCTAGAGTTTCCCATGACTTAGTAAAGTGAGAAGAAAAGAAAGATATCCTTTATGCTCTGTTTTTGGGTTGATGGCGTCACACGACCACTCAGCCACAGGGCTCTGGACTACGTGACAACAGGTCACATTCTCTGCCTGTGGAGGTGTTTGGGGCATTGCCCTTGCATGACTGATGGCCACAAATCTATGGAGAGCTGAGACCTTGTGTCAGAAGCCTACTGTCTTGGAACCAGGCAAAACACCTGCCATTCCTTTAGGGTCGCCAGAGTTTCTAAGCTTAGCTCAACCAGGAACCAGGCTGCCTTTCAAGGTCCTGCACTCACTGTAAGGGAGCTTCATTACATATGTTCCTGGATGTGTCCTTTCCAGAGGAACAAAGTCAGATTTGTGCATTACCATTGAAGGTAAAAATATTGAGTAGAGAAGGAATAAATTTCAAGACCATAAGAGAAGTTTCAACATTTAAATAAATTCAAACAATACTCCTAAGCCCACAGAAATTAGCAGAGGTAGGTTTCAGAGGTGGGGATATTCAGCATTCAAGGAGCAAAGAGACTGTAAAACTGACAAAATGTGCCGGGTGGTGAACGCTTTTAATCCCAGCACTTGGGAGGCAACCGCAGGTGGATCTCTGAGTTCAAGGACAGCCTGGTCTACAGAGTGAGTTCCAGGACAACCAGGACTACAGAGAAACCCTGCCTGGGGGGGGGGGGAGGAAAAAAAAACTGACAAAATGTAAGAGTTCTCTGATGTCATTTTTAAATTGAAAAGTAGCCTGTTCTTCAAAACGCAGAAGATGGCATGGGAGGGATGGGGGAGTCTTGAGTGTTGCAGGAGTACTTTACGAATTCAACATCAACTTGTGGGAAGGGAAGGAGGTAAAAGACAATGTCAATAAAAACATACTCAAATTTTTGGTTATCGATATTTGCCTTTGATTTCAAGACTGATAAGATTGAGTAGAGACCAGATGTTTATTAACTACAAAATGTAACTCAGATTCTGGTTGAATCTATACATATATGTGTGTGTGTGTGTGTGTGTGTGTGTGTGTGTGTGTGTGTGTGTGTGTGAAAATTATTGTAGAATTCCATTTTGGGTTTTCATGCTTTGGCAAGAAGATTTCTTGTATAGACAGCCTTCATTCTATGACCACTCTTTCCAGCAGTTGCAATCCTTAAGGATTCCCTGCTTCAAAGGGTCATTGACCATGATGTTCAGTGCTTGACATCACACAAAGCAGCCAACATTTTATATCCATGGATTCCATATGCAGGGATACAATTAAATTCCAACTGAAAAGATTTGAGGAAAATAATCTCTACCGGGCATACACAAATGGTTTTTCCTTGTCACAATTCCTAAACAATACACTCTAATAACCATTTGCCTTGCAAAAAATAACCTAGTAGGCATTGTGAGTACTCTAAGGATGATAGAAGTGGAGGAGGGTTGGGTGTCAGCTATAAGCAAGGCATTTTGTTATCTTGGGAGCATGTGTCCTGGAACCAATCAGCCTGAGGCACCAAAGGGCAGCTGTTTATCTTTACGGGCTTATATAACCAAATGCTTAATCAGGCCATTTCCCCTTAATTCTAAGTCAAGCACAATCTGGAGTTTGGATATACAGTAGCAGAATTCAGTAAGGCTTTGTGAGAGATGAACTACTGTGTCTCCCCTTATTTTCACACTAAAGAGAGATGAAAATAAAACAAATGGGGTAGAACTATATGGGGGATTTGCCAAACTGTCATTTCTCTTTAAACAAAACACTCTACATATCCTTGTAAACAAGAAAAACAAAATTGAATGACATTGGATTCCATTTTTTAAGTCTTAATTTAAATTTCCTTACTAGGGAGGCAGAGTAGAAAACATACCTAGAAAACAATCTATTTCTTTGGGCCTTAAGACTTTTGTTGATCTTTTCATCTTATTTTCACTCTTGTTTATTCCTAATTCCCTTAAAGTAGTCAAGTATTATTTAAAACTCTTAATTCATTCTATTTTTTTAAATAAATACTTATAGGAGAACTAGCTTCTGTAGTGATTTTAATAGACAGTAAATTTGGTCTTCCAAACATTTTTTTCTTTCTTAATCAGCAATATCATTTTTACTTCAATTTCATCAATTGGTTCCAAGAAGGTGAGAAAGAATTTTCTTCTTAGAATAAATCTTCTTGTTGCCCTCAGGGTGCAGCACACTGAGCCTCATGGCTTCTTTGTTGTTTGTTACTCTCTCTCTCTCTCTCTCTCTCTCTCTCTCTCTCTCTCTCTCTCTTTGGTTTTTTCAAGACAGGGTTTCTCTGTGTAGCCCTGACTATCCTGAAACTAACTCTGTAGACCAGGCTTGCCTTGAAATCAGAAATCTGCCTGCCTCTGCCTCTGCCTCCCAAGTGCTGGGATTAAAGGTATGTGCCACCGCTGCCCGGCATTGTATATCTTTTCTTAAGGAACTTTTTTTTTTAACTGTTTGGATTTAGTTTATGCTCCACATACGCCGGACTTTAGAAAGAGTCCAAAGCCCACTACAAAACAAATATCCAATACCATGAAGAAAGACAGAATTAACACAGACCCAGTATCTCTCAAGAGTATGACATCCATCTACATTTTTTTTCTCTTTGCATATTTTAGGGCATAAAAAGAGAGGATCTTCTCATTATTTTAAGTCACTTTGATTAACTTTCCACAAATTGTGAACACGAGTTTTAGTATAATATTTTTGAGCAGAATCATGGAATTATCATAAAGGTAAGTAGGCACTGAGACTAAATACAATCATCCTGTACTATCTGTGGAAGGTGGTTCCAGAACAGCACAGAGACACCAAAATGTGAAGATGCTCGAATTCTTGACTTCATTTGTCATAGTGTTTGCAAATCAGCTTTAAGTTTCTTTTAATACCAGATACAATGAGAATGCCATATCAGTAGTTGTTAGGCGATATTGTTTAACATAATGGGAAGAACATATCTGAACAGGTAGACATAGACAATATGGTTGTTGCTGTCATACTTACATCTTCAGACCAAAGCAAAGACACAAACTACGTACCCCTAACCACAAAAACATCCTCACTCTTGCCTCGGCCTACCATCAGGGCACGTGTGCCTGGGCTCCTGCCCTTTTCCACTCTAGCAACTTCCAACTCTCCCACCTGCCTGTGAATCTCTACCAGACCAAGTGAACCAGCTGTTTCTCTTCGCACAACAAGCTCTGCGATGTTATTCTCTGATTGTTTTGTTTTGTTTTTATTTCCATGCCAAAGAAGAACAAAGAGAATCCTATGATCAAATTGTGGAAGGATTTATAAAAGACAAAATAATTTAGAAATTAAAAAGACATAGCATGAGATATTTACCTAAATATAGTTTACAAGGTAAGAAGTTCCCCTAAACATGAAGAAACCCTCCTTGGAAAATTATTTCCCAGCTCCTTTGTGTTCTTAGTGGGCTTGAAACTAGAACCTTGAGCCCGCTAACCTAGTGCTATACTGAACAGTTGTGCCCCAAATTGCTTTTAGACATCTATTTTTCTACACACGTCTCCATTTTTATCTGCCTTCGATGCATTTTAGCAAGCATTCCTAGTGTGCTAATACTTGTCCATACATTTTACATATTTGCTGGATTTTAAAACTTTAAAGTCTAAGATAAAGTGATATAAACTTGCAAGCATCGCATAAACCATGGTGAGTCTCTCCTGCTAGTCCCTTATTATCAGTCCAAATGTCTTGTGTCAAAAGACTTACTGATTATCTCCAAGCTTTCTGCCCAAGAATTCAATGACTGATTGTTATTCCTTTTGCTTTTGAAATGACTAAACATGAACTCATCCTGGGATAGATGAAATGTCAATTTTTGTCATCTTAGACCATTTGTTACTAAGTGAAGATGCAAACAAGGTACAAATATCTGGAAAACTTCCCTAAATGTCAGCTGTAAAAAAGTAGAATGTTTGAGCTGGAGAGATGGCTCAGCAGTTAAGAGCACTGACTGCTCTTCCAGAGTTCCTGCGTTCAATTCCCAGAAACTACATGGTAGCTCATAACCATCTGCAAGATGCCTTCTTCTGCTATCCATGAAGAGAGCAACAATGTACTCACATACATGAAATAAATAAAATCTTAAAAAAAAAAAAAAAGGTAAAATGTTGGCCTGGCACATGCTTTTAATCCCAGCACTTGTGAGTCAGAAGCAGGTGGATCTCTGAGTTTGAGGCCAGCCGGGTCTACAAAGTAAGTTCCAGGACAGCCAGGACTACACAGAGAAGCCCAGTCTCAACAAAGCAAAACAACAATACAACAACAACAACAAAAACAAAAATATTGCTAAATGTAAACAAATGTATAATCTGTCACCACCCCCTTGCTAACCAGTAAGCTACTGTTAGTAAACAATTTGTTTATTTCAGATAATGTATTACCATCTTAATAAAATATTTTCCCAATTTTTAATAGATCATTCCATGGAGATATGCTGTAGAGAGTATACAACCTATCATTGTTATGTCCTTTACTTCGGGAAACAAAACACCTTTTTCCTTAATGTGGGCAGGACCTAAGATGAAGTATGCCTATGTTTCTCCATTTAGAACTCACATTAAGTAAGGGTCTAGGTCAAATCTTTTCTGACCCTTGACCTTCTGATTTAAGAGGGAAGTGAGCAGAAAGCGCAGACCAGGGCACAGTGCATAAAAGTACTTATTTTCCTATTCTCCCTGCTTTCTTTCTTTGAAAGTTAGAAACTGCAGAGCTCAATACATTTAGATATTTAGTTCATGCTGCATCAACACAATTGTTTTATAAAAATTACGCATTCCATGTAATTTGGTAAAATAAAAAAAATACATTAGCATTGCTCATGTCACCGAGAGGAGGCATGTCAGCCGGGTTTTCTAATATATCTAAGTTCAAATTCCGCAAGTATTGACCATCACTTACTGAATGTTTTTAGCAGGCATGTTTGCAAATGTCTTCATTATTCATTTGGTAACCTAAATGTCCCCTCGTCCTTTCTCAGGTAAATACAGAATTAAGCATCAACACCATAGCCATTTCAGAGTCTTTTGTGTTTATACCCATCTCTAGAGATCACTGAACCTGAAAAAAAAAACCCGCTGTCGACTCCTTCCCTGATATATTTGTAAAAGTCCCATCACCATTATCTCCCTCTGCTAATAAAGTCCATTTGCTTTTTTGGCTATTATCTTTTGCTTGTCAGTCATAACTAATGGCACGGAATCTTGTTTAATTTTCCTCATCTATTATATTCCTGTCATGCTTTTATTTCCCTCTACATACAGGTCTTAAAAGGAGTCAAAGAAACTAGTTCATTAAAAAATTATTTGAATGCCTCTCACAGTACACAGGCTTTCATTTTGGTGCTGGGGCCAAAACTCTCCACCTCATTTTTATTCTCCCAATCAGTTCTTCCTCCACGCACAGAGGGGAAGTCTTTAAAACAATCTTTCTGAAAGTCTGCTATCCACTGTTATGATCTGTAAAGCCAATCTGTATGACAGTCAGCTTTATGTTAGCCATGGTAACTGGGGAGTTATCAGCCTGTTATAATTAACTGAACGCTCTCAAAAGGAGCCAGAACTCAAGCAGGGCGTGGCTCTTTACCCTTCACAAAATCTGCTTTTAATATTTATAAATATTTGCAACCAAGCAGTATCATTCCGAACTTCTTGTCTCTTCTGGTGAGCATACTAATAAACAGTAAACCTATAGCAAAGAAAATGTCAGAACCAATGGTCAAAACATGGGATTGGATCACTGATCTCTGGCTCTAAAAAGAGTTTCTTCCAGGAAACGAGGTATGTGACTAACCAACCAAGTAAAGAAGATAACTATTCAGCGTTGACATCCTTTCTGTATCAATCTTGCAAATACTTTGCAAAAGAAAGTGGATTGTCTATAATTTGTAGTAATATAAAGAGGGTAGTTATATTGAAATAATAACATGGTTAATTTCTTGGTTAATCCATGGCATTAGATTATATGTGAACCATTAGCTATCTCAATACACAGACTGCTTGACTTGACCGTGAATATCAAGCACATGGGGCCCACAGGACAGCAAGTCACCTGAGTATCTGGGCAGGTGATAGTGGAGTTAAGTCTAGAGATAGAAAAATTAAGTTATAATCAAAATTTACTGAGGCAAAATTGTACGCTTTCAGCATTTTACTATAGGCCAGACTACTTGAGCCTCATCACTGAAGATACTTCACATAGTTACCCGGAGTCATTGCCCAGACTTCTTCCCTTTCTCAAACAAAGCAGGCATGCGTTTGGAGCACACCTGGTATGGATGAGCTATTGCTAGTATTGAGGACACCCTGTGCATTCAAGGAATCAAAGAGGTATGAAGCCTTCTTCTATGAACTTTTCTTAGATAATTGACATAATTAACACATACCACAGAAGCTGTATCCTTCCTTCCTTCCTCCTCACCTGCTTCTTTCTCTTCAGACCCACTTTGACTGCATAACCCAGGCTGGCCTTGAACTGTAGATCATTCATCCCTAGTCTCTCAGTGCTCAGGTAATGGACATGCATCGACATGTCCTGATCTTTCCTGGGAGATTTTTTTATAAAGTAAATTTAGTGAGGGAGACACTGGTGAGAAGGGAAGGAGCACTTTCCTACTGGTTACAGAACTTTTATAAAACCTTCTTAAGTCATATTTGGACATAGTCTCTGGACCAAGTGATTTGTTGCACTTTTTTTTTTTTTTTGAGTTAAAATAAGAAGAACGAACCGTAACACAGAAATGCTGCAGTGTGAGGGAGAGGCACGTCTTCTTCTGTCAAAAATTGTGGTTCTGACAATTCTGTAAATTCATCTTTAACGTGACATCTTCATTTTGATTGAGTGACAAATAACAGTTTATGAATTAAAGCAGAATTTATGTATGTGCTCCCGGAATTAAAATACTGAAACTATAACATCAGATGAGAAAATATATCTATATCTATGTGTATCTGGGTCTCAGCTTCATGCACCTAAGAGCATTCTAAGCTCGGTGGAATGTGCCTTCATATTCCTAGGTAACAAAGAGAAAATTAGACAGCAGAGTTGTCAAGAAGATGATGGGCAAGTGTTCGGCTCTTCTGATAGACATGAAATAGAACTAGGACTGACTTACAAAACAATTAAGATGGTACCTATCCAGTTGAGTTACCTAAAGAAATAAAATCACAATTGGGTCAGTATTTAAAACAAAAATGACTGGAAACACTGGGCGCACGTGACACTCCGTAGTTACCTCATGGTGGAGAGCCTCTTGAGGAGTGTCTCGTGGAGTGAAAATGTCTGTTCCATATTACCAGCAGCTGTAGCAGCCTTGTCCCTGCCTGGACTCTCTTTCTAGTCAGGCTTGGCCTTTCTTTTCTCTTTGGGTAGGTCTATTGACTTATACATCTATGGGCAACATATCAAGAATTTTATTTGCTCCTTATACATAATCCTACTATAAGACAGATTTGTGTGTTAATTTGAAAGATTAAAAATAAATAAACTGGATAAGGTAAATAGCTGTATGTAGTTACTCCTTAAATGGAGCCAGGGTTCTCCTCCCTGACCTGTGACAATATCCGAGGCAGATTCTATGGTTTCCCAGTCACTTTCGGGGCATTAGAACAGTTTTATTTTTTCAGATGTAAGGTACAATCTTTTCCAAATCAAATCTTCAGTCTTTCAACCAATGCAGAACTTTGTTTCTGTTTCCATGACAAGCTTAGGCCTATAACCATGGGGAGGAGAGCAGGCTTAGAGCCATGGGAAGGGAAGGGAGCACATGACCGGGAAGAGGGGAGGAACTGTCTCTTCCTTTCTTCTACTTAACCCAAGTCCCACCCGCTCAATTGTCCATGATCAAGAACAGCAGGTAGGTTGTTGGTAAAAAGAAAACAACTCTTACAATTTTTTTGAAGAGTCAAGCTACCTCTCTTAGCTATAAGTCTTAGAATCTGTTCCGTTGGCCTAATGGATCTTGCAGAACAGCCTCTTAGATCCTGACTTTTATGGGGCTCATGTCTTTGGTAACATGTCCAACATGTCTTCCAACATGTCTTCGGTAACTTCCTGTTTCAATTCTTCCTCAGTTCTTGGCCTTTGCTTGTATGCTGCATAGAATCACTTTTCCCTCAGGGATCCATCACTCTAGAAGATGTCCCTTTAGTACCGGTGATAAAGGGACAGTCCCAGGACTGATCTAGATCAGACCTAGATGCCCTGCTCCTCCCAAATGTCACCTCCAGCAAACACTGTGACAGCCTGTCCAAGGGAATAATGAAAGTTCAGGTCTTTTCTTGGTGTAGTTCTGTTCTCCAAAAGTAGGGAGTAGGCCAGAGGCTTACTCGTCTGTACTTGGAGCTATGATCTCAAGAAATGAAAACAGGCAAGGGAGGGGAAAGAGAAGCCAAAGGAAATTGGCTCTCATGAGGGCCGGCAAAAGCATCCCATCATGATGGATCACAGGCTTTTATGAAGCACAACTCCAAGCTACAGTAAATGAATAAGGAGATAAAGACCAGCCCCTCTTCTCATCTCCAGTTGGCCCTGTGGTGATCCAAAGTCCTTATAATTTCAAACTGAGTGAGAACGATTCCAAGGTCACTGCCAAGAAACCATAGCTAGGAAGTGAAAGCTTTGCAATCCGGCTCTAGGGAAGGTTCCTGTGTCCTCATTGTGTAATAAACACAATGGTAGCAAATAACAGTAGCAACTGGAATGGCAGATAGGTACATAAGAGGTGCCCACCACTCTGTCACCTCTGGTCTGTATCTTTTTCCAGATGCTTTAGGATAATTGGTTTGGTTTTTTTTTTAAGTATAAAAATCATAATTCTCATGACAATATAAATCTCATGACAATATAAAACCAGCAGGCATCCAGATTAGCTTTAACTCCCTGTGTGATAAGGAAAACAATATGATGCTAAAGTGAGCGAAAATGAGAATCCCAAGTGCCGGTGGCTGTGGATAAAAGCAGTAGCAGAGCGAGCCTGACAACCTGAGTTCAATTCCAAATGTGTGTGTGTGTGTGTGTGTGTGTGTGTGTATACACACACACACATACACATTCACATACACATGCACACACATCATATATATATGTACACATATATGATGTGTGTGTGTGTATATATATATATATATATATATATATATATATGCTAACATACATGCAGGGCTTTGGTGATGGCCGAATGGGAAGGCACGGCTTACTAGACACAGATAGCCACAAACAACCAAAGATCTCTTTCTCTTCCCCTGTCTCAAACTTTTTCACGTTTTCTTAACATGGTTATCCAGAAATATTCTAATTTTTATTTTCTCAAATTATCATAAGCTATTCAAGAATATATTTGTAGTGTAACCTAAAATACAAAAAGGTAGAGGACCAGAAAACTGAGGGCCAGAAAACCGTGGCCCTTGTACCAAGCAAGTCTGAACAGTGTGATTTTTTTTAATATAAAATTTAATTTGAATAAAATCACATCTGCAACTACTTTTACTCAGCAGCAACCGAGCTCAGAGGTTGTAACAAAGAACCACGACCCAAAATAGCTGAAATATTTACTGTTTGGGTCTGTACAAGAAATGTTTGTGAGTTCCACTTTGATCGTCAAGCAGCGGCTGCAGCAGCATGAAACAGCGATGTTCCGTCCCTTCTCCCACCACAGGCTGAGGATCAAGGATCAGGAGAGTGGGTGAAACACCTGCCCAACCCGTTCCTAGAGCTCTTCTCCTCTCTACTTCATCACCTGAAATGACAGAGCCCCGAAATGCATGAACAGCCAAAACGAGGCAACTCCTTCCCGATAGAAACTGGGCAAAACCATCTATCTCTCGCCTTCAGACTGTGGGTGTTGCACATTCATATTAATGAATCTGCAATGGAACTCCAAGATTACACCCTCCATTACTGTCCACAGTAAGCTGCTTAGGAGCTGAGATTCAAAGCCAGGACTTGTAGTTAGTTCGAAGCTTGCTTAGATGTCGGAATGGGCGTGGATCACAAATTCCGAGATGCCGCCTCCCTCGCTGTTGTCCTGGCTTCACAGGCTTAAGTTATCTCTTTCGGAGCCATTTGCTGCTATTTTAAAAGATGTTAGATAGCACCAGAGCACGAGGGTGAGAAAGAATGTTTGGGGCAGAATGCTTGACACCTCCTTACTGCTTCCCCAGCATCCAGATGGAGGAGGAAACAGGGTCGGCTTCCACACCAGCCTGGCAGAGGAAATAGGCATCTGCCTCAGGACGGTATTTCTTACCGCAGATAGCAGCCAGCAGTGCTTTGAGATCCAAAAGAAAAATGTGCCTTTGCTAAGAAATGCGAGATTAGAACCCAACCATATTGAACTCAGTTTTAAATGCAGTCTCTCTCTCTCTCTCTCTCTCTCTCTCTCTCTCTCTCTCTCTCTCTCTCTCTCCACTCCAACAACAACAACAACAACAAAAAAAAAAAAAAAACAACACATCTTCACATCACAAACGTGTCCAGTAAGATGCTAAGACGCTTTCACCTAAAAAGCAGTCAGGAATCTGATTACCTCAAGGGTAGCATATTCCTAATCATTCATTTTAGTCCTTCCTGGAAAAGCACAGAAAAGCCAGACAACCGCTTCCCCCTTTCTTGGCTTCAGTAATAGGAGACTAAGATTCCGCGGTGATTATCTTTTGGTGTGGGCGGGGATTTTTTCAAGCTGAGAGTCCAGACAGTTTCTTAGACCCACATTTGAAGACTTAGATGTGCTTCCCTTGTTTTCCTTGAAGGTATTTCCTATCGTTATTGTTCCTTAGGAAGGTAATACTTACAGCAGTCATGGGGTTAGCTTACCATCTTCTTTTTTGGGTTAAACAAAATAAGCAATGACATTGTACAGGGTTTGACGTGTGCAGTATATAGGGAGGAGAGCAGCTTTGGGGCTCAAATAGGGGTTCAAATCTTGACTCTGCCTTTGAGTTGCTGAGACACTTGGAACTCAGGTAAGAACTGTCATGGATACTGGCAATTATTTCTGTAGCTTTTCCCTGCCTCTCTCTGCTATACTCAGCAGTACAGCCTGTGAGTGATTTTGATATTGTCCCTGACCAAAGCTACACACCACTGTTTCCTCTTCCAAGCCCCTATCACAGATACTCTTTTTCTTCTGCTCATATGACTTCTTTTTGTTGTTTTTTTTTAAGATTTATTTATTTATGTATGTGAGTACATTGTAGTTCTCTTCAGACACACCAGAAGAGGACACGAGATCTTATTACAGATGGTCATGAGCCACCATGTGGTTGCTAAGAATTGAACTCAGGACCTGCGGAAGAGCAGTCAAATACTCTTAACCACTGAGCCATCTTTCCAGCCCCAGTTGATAACTTCTTAATGAAATCAAACCAAAGGGAACTCAAGCAAACTAGCAAGGGTCCCCAACCTAACAAGGCCACTGTCAGAGTTAGGGATGACCTGGTAACTACTTGAATGTTTAGTGCCAAAAGGTCCCTCAGGGAAGAGTGTGTCCCAGTGGAGACTCGGTGACTAAGGAAACATGGGATAATAAGGGGATGCTGAACTTTACAAAGTTTCCTGTGTCTCAGGACTCAACTATTTTCATAAAAGGTAATTTCAGAACAAAAGTCCTGATGATGTTTTAAAATTCAAAGGGGAAAAAAATCCTAAAGAACATGATCACAAAGCACCCGAACATTCTAGAGCTCACTGTTGAAGAGATGTTACTTTTTTCCTCCATTTGGATAGATTTTTCTTGTATGGTCATATTATCTGAATACATAAATAGCAGCCCTGGTGGGTTAGTGGTTTGAATCAATTTTAAGTCCTTCAGTGGATTTAAAAAAAAAAAAAAAAAAAGCTATGTGGCAATTTACAATGTGCTTTCTTGTATTTTTCCAAACCAAATAATTTTGCAAGGTACATTTTGAGTGAAATTTGATGGATGCCAAGAAGTTATAGCCAGAAGATGGTGTAGTCTGTGCCCAATCTAAATAACAGCAAAGGTACCTGCTTCCTGCTGTGAGAGTGATTGTAAGAAGCTTCTCCAGTTATTGCTCTGGAACATCTCTTCCCATGTCAGTAAATAGTTGCAACCCAAGAAGTCAACCAAGATACCCTAGGGTCTGAGCTTGTGATGATCCCATCCACAGACGCTTCTGAGAGGCAAGAAGACCCGGTGGACCGAGAGGGTGCTTCCTGCTCTTTCCTCTCAACACCTACCTTGAGCACATGTTCTGCCGTCAACAGCTGCCGTCATAGAGAACATTCTGATTGCATCTGAGCCGGTGTTATATGCGTCAAGAGGAAAATTATTTTCTCATCAGTTGTGCTACCCCAATCTCATGTGTAAACAGATATTCCCTCCAGGGTGAGGGGCAGGAAACAGTGCTGCTTCTGCTGTCAAGCGGTTCTTAAACTTTGCTAGATCTTCATCTTCAGAACATATATTTTACGTTAATCTATATTTATATAATATGGTGAGTATTGCCATTTGTAAATAAAATTCACAAGCATAAAACCGTGAAATAAGCTGTAATTGTATCCCTAACACTTTTATTTGAATTTTTTGTTTAGTTTTGTCATACTGGAAATTGAACTCAGTGCCTTGCATGTGCTAAAAAGGTGACTTATCACTAAACCAAACTCCCAGTCACAAGTTACTTTATAATACATACATTTGTAATATATCTATAAAAAAAGGAACTTAAGGCAATTTATATATGTAAAGGTCTGAATATCCATTAATACTAAAAGACAAAGATTAATGCATATCACATAGATAGATATCAAAGTATTTGTAAAGCCCAGCATGGGTATACTGAACTCTGATAGAGTGCATGACACTCAGAAAAAGTCAAAAAAAAATGTTTATTGAGTCAATGAGAGTAAACATGTTTATCCAAGGGGAAGAAGTAGGTCATCCAGAGAGGAGGAAGGGAAGAGAAATAGGAAATGTATGAAGAAAAAGGAAAGGAAGGAAGAAATGGGACCTTGGAAGTCACAAAAAAAAAAAAAAAAACCATAATCAAGGGGAGTGTAGAAACATAATCAAGGGGAGTGTAGAACAGAAAGAAGTTAGCAGTGCGTCTAAGTAAGAGAGATGAATGAGCCAGAGATATCCCTCAAAAAATGAAAGACTCTGGAGCAATAAACTATAGACGGCTGAGGAGCAGGGGCCGCTGTTGTCTTTTCCTATTAATCCTTCTCTGCTTTCCTTTTAATGAGCAAATTCATTTCTAACCTAAGCCTTTTTTTCCCTTTGTATAAAATTTTCATTCGATGACTTGACTCTAATAATAACATAGTAAAAGTAATAAAATAGAATGGGAGGAAGGGGAATCGTATGAGCACTGGCTCATCCTTGATAGCATCTAAGTCTTTTCTATTGAAAGCACCTAAGTACAGCGAGTAGGTTCCAGTAACAGGGTGGACGCTGCTTTGCCCTGCATGCCTCCTTGAAAACCACACAGCATCTCTTCCCCCCACTCTCTTTGTGCTGGCAGTCCTAAGGCCATCTCTCTGCAAAGAGAGAATTATACTCAGCTTGATATGGAAGGCTACTTTGTAAACACATGGCTGTGGTCCTCTTCTGCCACAGGGCTTTCTGAAGCTCTAAGTGGAGTCGAAGGTCTACAGTTATCTTTTGCTATGGCCTTTCTTTATGACCCCAAATAGTTCAATCGCCAGTTTCTTGCTCAGCTAGTTTCTTTCTTTAGCGCCCTCAATGAGAGTCCTCTTCCAACTAGAGAAAGAAAACTCCCTTTCCCACATACACATAGTGGAAGAAAATATTGCCTTGGACCCAAGATGATTCTTCTAAACACAGAAGGTCTGACTTCTCCCGTTCCCGCTCTTGGCAGAACCAGCCACTGTTCCCCTAGAGCCAGTTCTGATTAAACACGTTTTGTCCCTGTGAAGCATCCTGTGGAATGTTGCTGCCGATGTAATTGTGTGGAGAGATGATGGGGACTCCGGAAGGCATGTGATGTCACAGGGGATCTGCCTCCACGCGTGGATCAATGTCGCTCAGTTGTCCGAACCTGGCCCTTTTTTTGTCTCGTTGACGCGTGCTCGCTTGCCTTCTATTTCCTGCCCTGTGTGAGAGCAGCATACAGCTCCAAACCAATACTGAATAGATAGACGTCGGCTCTTGCCGTTGTCTTACTAAATTACCCTGCAAAGGTGTCATGCATTTCAGTCTCCCCAATGAAATTCTAAATAGCTCTTGACATCACAGTGTGTCTCCTTCTTTACCTGCTCAAGCCTAGATCTAGCCAGTCATCTCTGTCTTGACAGTCATAATGTCACACTGTAAAAGTCCTAGTTGGACACATGAACTTTGGGCTCCTAATCTGGTTCTGAAAGCTGCCTGCAGGATGACACTGGCTGAGTCGTTAATTTCTCATCGCTAACCTGGGGATCTGGAAACCTTGTCAGCATGTACCACCCATTCTTTAAGAATCAGCTCAGGCTAAAAAGGCTGTGAAAATAAAAGACACTGTTTCCAAGATATAGTTTTTAAGTAGTTTCTAAACATATAGATGTTTAGATATTTAATGTATAATTATCCTTTATTAGTAAACAGTATTTCCTCCACTCCATAATATGCCAGATTTGAAAACTCTACTGACTTTAAACATTTAGTGTCATAAATCTAAACTGTACAAAATATAATTATTAAATGCACTTTTGAGGAACCAAGTCTTAGAACAGAGACACATTGAGTGGTTTCTCTGCCCAGAATTTAAATTCTAAGCAGAGAGAGAGAGAGAGAGAGAGAGAGAGAGAGAGAGAGAGAGAGAAACATCCGAAGGAACACATGCCACAGGACACAGGGGCTTCCTACAAACATCCTTAAGATACACATCATATCCTTGGAAGTCTGTTCGGTGCTTTACCTGTGAATAGTCTTAAAAACACTTGTCAAGAAAACATCACCCACCATCATCACATACTCTATTTTTGGTTTTTGTGTTTTTACAAAAAACTTAACAATTCACCCTCAAGCCAGTGAGTGCTTGCCACTGCAGCAGCCATACAACCAAAGCAGAATAGCTTCCTTTCTTCTTTCACATCTTACTATTCCCTTGAAACAAACACTTAGATATCATTAAAAAGTGAGGTGCTGCACTTACCAAAAGTTTGCTTGGAATTCCGAATATTTCAGAATATTCTAGAATATTTCTCTGGAATCTCCTAGAGCATTTGGAGAGATATTTAACTCAGAAATGCGAATCAAATACATTGTTTTCATTCTTCATCTCCAATGACTAGAAATCTTAATCAGAAATTGATATATAATTGAGAAAAATGATTTAGTAATTATGTGCAGCTAATTTTCACTTAAAATTTTCTAACCATTCTTTCTTTTAGTGAAGGAAGCTGTGTGTCCCAGTAGCGTATAACTAAACTTCTAAAGGAACCAGCTAAGGCGGGTTCACTGTCTCTAAAACTGGTTTGGATCAGGAGTATCTCTTGTTCTTCCAGTAACCCAAGGAACTAAGAGCATCAGCGTTCATAGAGATGATTATACAATCTGAGGACCGTGGCTGGAGCTGCATCCTACGTACCTCTTTCTTTCTGCTGCTCCTGTGTCTTTCCTTCCCAGTCTTCCACTCCCGTCTGACTGTTGGGCTCAGTACTTCTTTATTCTAGTCTCTTCCCTTCCAGACACCATTCCTTCTGTCTCATCGCCTTTATAGTATACCCTACGGGCTTTAGAGATAACATTTATAGTTTTGACTCCTTGGAACCATGAAGGATCAAAAGAAGAAGAAATCTGTCGTATCACTAAAGCACAAACCTTCAAATGCATTATAAGACTATTGTGAGATCAGAGGTCACTTTAATAAGAAAATTTACCCACTAACTTTCGTCCAAGATGTATTAAACAGGCAACATTTTGGTTCTCAAAAATAAAACCCGTGATCTCTGCAAGGAATCTAAATATAGAGAACATGCAGATGTGATGATTCTCAGGAAAAAAAAAATTCACCAAGTAGTCCAAGGGCTAGATTGTTCTACTTGCTCTATTCCTAAATCTTTCTTGTGTATCTTGCACGGCCTCCGCAGTGAATAAAGCTACCCTCTCACTTTTGGATCAGCCATATAGTCATTAAAATAAAGCACAAAGTTGCAAATTTTAGCAAATAAAACCACAAGATCCCCAGGTGGAAAGATGGTGTTCTCCATTGCAAGCCTAGACCCCAGGGGTCCAAGCATGTTTCTGCTCAGTGTTGCTATTCTCTCAGTTTGGGCAGAACAGGAAACAGAACCAGAGAGCCAGACCATGTCCATCTATATCAGTCTAAACCAATACTATCCTCATGCACATGAACGGCCCCACCCAGATCATCAGAGCACTGACCCCTGAGGCATGAGCGACGGACGTAATTTCTTATATTCCATTAAATTCATGGTTGCTTGTGATATGCATCTCCATCTTGAAAGGTAGTCAGTACAGTCTTTTAGGGGAAATATGTCAATGTAGAACATAGAGGCATACTGACTGCAGAAAGAATTCTTGACTTGCCTCTAAACATCCATTAACATGTATTCTCCCTTCCTACTCATCCTGCATACTGAAACATACGGAGTAGAGAATGTTTTTGCTGCACATTTTTCCTTTTAATGCAGAGAACTAAGACCCTGCCAACCTGTCTGTTGCCCTTCACATCATTGACTCCAAGAACTAAGTAGACATATCAGCATCTTTTACGGCTCCTAATGAAGGTCAGATTTATTCTCTGTGATTTCTGGAGATGGCAGCCCCAGTAGCTTATTTAGTATTTCTGAGAAGGGACAGATTAAAGGTGCATAACTGTCTAATCAGATTTGCTCACTGAAGCATATGAGGAGTGAATTACTTCAGTCTCAGCTTCAACTGGGTTCAGAGAACTGATGCGGCATACAAAGATGAGTCCGTTCACCTTCGTGTTTGGTACCTAGAGGAAAGAGCTCCAAGACATGGCTCCAGGGATCTTAAGCCTCTCAGACACATAACAGATAGGAAAGATCAGAAAAGTGGGGAGACGTTGCCAGGATTGCCTGTTGTTACTCGAGATGCTGTTACACGGAATGCTTTGCTTTTACAAGGCTGAAGAGTGATCAGTGACAGCCCTGCTTTCCGTTTTCGAACAAGCGGATGTACGAAGGTGAAAGCAAGCAGAAGAGAAAGAATGACGAGTAACCAGCAGAGATAGAAGCAGCAGACAGATAGCAGAACATCCAGCACGAAGGAGTGGATAGCCTGACTAGGAGAACAAGGGAACACCATCAAACCAGGGGCTCACAAACACTGAGCAAAACTCAACGGGGAGAGCACATAGTTGTGGCGGAGTGGGCGAGGCAGAGCATCTTCTCTATCCTCTCCGTAGACCAGCTTCCACCTTCCCCTCTCTACTGTAGGCAATCTGGCACAATGGGATGAACAATAGCAGCATCTGTTGGAATGTTCTCTAGCAGTTCTCAAAGACATAGTGTGTTTTAACAACTTTTAGCTGCTTGCTATTTGCCTTTTATTTTCCTATCAAAATGGAGGTGGGACAGGTTGGGCAACCTGCCCTAGAATAAGGTGTTTTAGAGAACACTTGAAATCTAAGTGGACTGGAAGAACTGGTGAACACTGCTCTCCACTGGTGCCGCACACACGAGTGGTGTTATGTGGCTCTGAAAGTGGACCCGCCCTTAGTCTCCCGAAGTGGAGAAGAAACCCTTCCTGTGGCCAGCCCGCTTGATCTCCATTTTTATATTTTAAGACTTGCCACAAGAATATTCTAGTGTGGTAGAAAGCCAAGCGCATCTGAGTAAGTAGAGGTGACAGAAATTAACATAAAGGTTTATAGACAGAGGGTCCTGAATATTTTATCTGCTGGAAGTTACAGATATGGCACATTCCCTAGGTCCTAAACCAGATGTCCCAAGATAAAATGAGAACATTTGAGCAGGAAAGAAGGATCTCTGTGCTCATTTGCCGTTAGACTCTTAGATGCACAAAAGTCATCATAGTTGTTATTTTTAAAAAGCCAATGCAAGTTTTGCCCTGGGCATGCTAAAACTAAGCACCCCCCCCCCCCAAGATATTAAAGGAATTTCCATTGTTTATATTACCCCCATCTTTTTCTGGCCCAACCCAGGTGACATCCTGCTTGGTGGAGAGAGGTCAGTCCTGCATTCCAGAGAAACCTCCCTGAGAGGGGACAGGCTACAGCTTAGAAGCACTACTGGAGCCTGGAACACACTTTTGTCCCTGACAAACCAAGCTATGCTAATGCAAAGCAGAGAGACTGTGAGAAAAAAAAAAAAAAAGGCAGCTCAGTTCATCTCAGGAAATGCAAGAGGGATTAGGGGGTGGGGACAATCAGAAATGGACTCTGCAAAGATCAATTGCTCAAGGAAGGAACCGAAGTAGAGCAGCTTGGTATGCGCACTCACCCTCCCTGGAAGAGCGCTCTCAATCTACTACATGATCTTCACTCTTGCAGAAACATTTCAAGCTCTCAGTTCAAGCTAGATGACGGGAGACTTTTAAGCTACTTCAATTCAGCAAGAAGTTATTAAGCATCCACTTTGTACAGGGCACTGTGCCAGGTGATACGGAGGCAGTAATGATGAACATAACATGGATTCTGCCCTCAGGGAGCGTTTGGCCAAGGGAAGACATGAACAGAAATAATAAAGGTAACTACAAGATACTTTGGTGTGTGCTCTAATACAGGAAGCACACAGAGGAAAAAGATTAAAGGTAGCTGACATGGAAGAAGTAAGCAGGATCCTAGGAAGCCTCGTAGACCCAGTGGCCTCAGAGATGCATGCTGGGGGGTATAAAGGAACTGAGGAAGAGAGGAGGGGGAATAGGACCACAAACCCTAGCTGGGCTGCCAAAGAATAACTACTAACATTCCCATCTTCGTGAGACTAATCCATCTGAAGAGGCCAAAGGCACCAGGCAATCTGAAAAGGCAATGTGACCAGGGCCACAGGCTAAAAACAGGGTAGAGGAGGACTCTCCATACACTTCCCACCACCTTTTCCAGTTGTCCTAACAGACTATCCCCTTCGCTGGTAAGAGTTCGGCACGATCCAGCGTAGTTCCCCTGTAGCCCTCGCCTGTGCTAGTTATTACTAAAACAAACAGGACGAAAGCAGAGTGAAGATGGTTGGAATTAACAGACTGAATTTTGAACCACTTGCCTCACTCATTTCATCTTCCCTCCAGATCCTCCCTAACTCCCTTTGCTCCGTTTTTTTTAAGCTATCTGCTGGCATCTGATGTCTAGTTTATCATCACAATAAAGAATCTGACATGCTTTGGTAATTACATCATGTCTCTCATAGCTTCCAGCTCCAGGCATTCTACCCTGCATACTGCCAGTTCAATTTGAAGCAGATTCTTCTGGGTTCAAAGGGATCTAAAATGCATCATAAAAGCTGCTCCTATCCTGCAAAAAAAAAAAAAAAAAAAAAAAAAAAAAAAAAAAAAAATTATTGATGATGGCCAATGGGGCAATTGGGCATTTAATTGCATTTAGAAATCTTTTTTATTTATTTTGAGGTAATCATCCCAGTGGACAAAATAAAATGCAGCATTTGTTACTCAAATGTATTCAAACTGAATACACTGCAGGGACCCCTCCCCCCTTTTAAAAATTCTGTAGAAAAGTGCATGTTGATGTTCTTGCTTTAACAAGCAATAAGACCTGGCTACCGGGGCGTGTTCTGTGTAAGTATCATCCGGGCCATGGGCTGCATGGCATGCAATGGTCAATATAAGTTAGGGCTCCCTGTTGTAATCACCAGTAGTCCATCAAAATACACATGCTAATTGCTTAGTGAACAAATGGTTCTAGCCAGATCGTTTAGCAAAAGATCTGCAGAAACTGCTATTTTTCTAGTCAACAGCTGCAAAACCAAAACAAGTGCTAGTAACGAAAAGTTATAAAGAAAACTACCTCCCTCTGCCTCAGTTTCTTTGAGTAGTGGGGACAGATGGTGGCTGCCTTGTGGAGGTGCTGAGGGAAATGAGTACATTGAGTTTAGAGTGCTTCAAAGTCCCACTGGACACACAGTGAGTACCCAGTCAGCACAGGACGGCAGGACAGGCATAGGCAAGGGCAGCCATCCATCTCTCAGTGGCAACCCAGGGACTGGACTCCATCCAAAGCATGCTGTTTGGAAAGCTGTTCTAAAGAAAGAATCCCTGCTTGGTAAAAGCCTCAGTCTTCCTCCTTCCAAGCCCAGCCCTCCCAGCCCTTGAAGCCTTGACCACAGCATAGTTTTGTGGCTTTTCAAGTGACCACACACATCAGGAATTCTTTCCATGGCTGGCCAGGCCACTTTTCCTTCCTATAGGCAGGCAGGCAGGCAGGCAGTAAGGAGCCAGCAGCTGTTGGAAATTTAGACACTTGACCTCCAGCCACTTCCCAACCTTAGGTCTGTCACTTCACTCTGAATCAGAACATCTGAGAGTTCAATGTAGCCTTACCCTGTCAGCTTCAGGGAACTCACACCTAACAAGTCAATACACAAACTTCGGGGAGGAAAGCCCAGCTGCACCCATGTCTTACATGAGAATGCTCCATTTTGCCTCCTCTTCCCCGATTTCCTAGGAACGTCTGTGCAGATCTACAGGTGCAAACACAACTATCAGACCCTGTAGAGGATTGTATGGCAAGGGAGGAGAAGGGAACAACTTCGCCAAGGCCTGTAGTGTACACTAATCTCAGTTAAGGCTTTCCTAGCATTCAGAGCACAAGAACACATAATTAGAAAATGTCTAGGTTTTCAGGCTGTCCCTCCTTTCTGCTTTCTCAAGGAACTCTGGCACACAGAATGTAAGACCCGAAAGAAAAACAAGGATGCCCCCAGCACCCCACGCCTCGGAATGTGACACCCAAAACACTCGAGAGAAACGTTCTTGATGCAACAGCAAGAAGATTTTTATTTCAGAGGCTCTGGGGATCACAGCCATACACCACACAGGGTGGAGGATTGTGAACCCCGAGTGCAGAATCGGGATAGCTTTTATAGGCTTACAACAGAACCCGCCTAACACAAACCAATCATCCCTTAGCATCGAGAGCCCCGCGCAGTGCGAGCCAATGGATTTGTACCACTCCATAGCTTCTAAGCCAATCAGTTTAAATTATCCAAGCCTGCACTCTGACAACCAATCAGTTTTCTATAGAAGCCAGATAGAAACTAGTTAGCTCATTTCCGCTTACATGGCCAGGGTCACACACACGCATTTCCCATTGCGCATTTCCTGTTACGCATTTCCTGTTACACATTTCCTGTTACACATTTCCTGTTATGGGGCCAGGATTACATAGTAGGCGCTTGGAGACCTGAACACCTGCCAAGCGCGAGCCCCACAGCCCTTGCGGTGACCCCCCTGCAGCCCTCGCGGTGACGTGTGCACTCCTGGGTTAACAAAGAATGGGCTAAACTTCTGCTTTTTGGGGTTATTTAAGAGTTAGGCACGGGGGATTCTTAGCCTGTAATTCATAGCCTTTCAAGAACACCTGTCCATCCTTAGAAACACATATGGTCTGAAGTCCCATGGCTTCTGTTGGCTCCCGCTGACTCAGCTGGTGGATTGTTGATCCATTTCACAGATGAAGAAATTGAGTCTCAACACAGTTAAAACTTGAAGCAGTTACACTCTCACTCATATGTTGTAGGTAATAGGTTCTTGCTTTCCAGTATGTCACACTCTTTCAATTCTACTCACACTTGAATCTATGGTCAAATGGGGATGGGGGAGACAGAACAGAAAGTGGTCACCAGGGCTCACCTGCAGGGAGATCTGTCACTCAGACACTTAGGTGAGGTTCTGGTAGTCATTTTTGGAGCAGAGATTACAATTGTTCTCTCTCTCTCTCTCTCTCTCTCTCTCTCTCTCTGTGTGTGTGTGTGTGTGTGGTATGTGTATGTATGTCTGCCTGTCTGCCTACATATGCACTTTATCCAACATGGAGATAGATAAAGGGACAGGGCCAGCAGCACAATGACTGGAAGAAAGTAAGTGAGCTAGCCGGGCGGCGGTGGTGGCGCACGCCTTTAATCCCAGCACTTGGGAGGCAGAGGCAGGCAGATTTCTGAGATCAAGGCCAGCCTGGTCTACAGAGTGAGTTCCAGGACAGCCAAGACAGGACTATACAGAGAAACCCTATCTCGAAAAACAAACAAAAAAGAAAAAAAAAGAAAGAAAGAAAGAAAGAAAGAAAGAAAGAAAGAAAGAAAGAAAGAAGGGCTGGAGAGATGGCTCAGTGGTTAAGGGCACCAACTACTCTTCCAAAGGTCATGAGTTCAAATCCCAGCAACCACATGGTGGCTCACAGCCATCTCTAACAAGATCTGATGCCTTCTTCTGGGGTGTCTGAAGACAGCTACAGTGTAGTTGCATATAATAAAGAAAAAAAAAAAGAAAGAAAGAAAGAGAGAGAGAGAAAGAAAGAAAAAGAAGAAAGTGAGCTAAAGCTTCAAGAATGAATGAGAAGGGCTGTTTTCCTCCTAAGTGGAATCAGCATTGGCTGCTCCCAAGGAAAAGCAAGTAAAATTCCTGAACCTATCACCCCACTGGATACTTGGAAAGACCCAAGAAGCTGTAGGTAGGTTCAAGCTCACTGATGTGGTCACAACGTAAACTGACAGATGAGGACACATGCATGAGGAAACTTGGGAAGAGAACAGCCTATAGCCTGTGGATATAAAAGGTGTTTGCAGCAACATATGTCATCTGTATCAGTGATGCCATTTGTCTAATTGTTTTTTGTTTTTTTCCCATAGATTCATCTTTAGAGTCCAGGCAAAAGCTTGTCCTCCCCATTTCTCCTGGGATTGCACAAGAGCCTGAAGTAGGACATAACATTCTGGAGATGGTACTGAGCACATCTCCAGCTTTGGTTTTCAAACCTAGTATGGATTCAGACGTTTACCAGGACCTCTCCTCCCATGAAGCTCCAGCAAGCAGCAAGGGTCCACGATACAGACTGTGAAAGTGGATTTCTCCATAGATACATGAGAAAAGAAAGATGCTGCCTTCCAAAACAGGAAGCCAGCTCTCCAGATTTTCATGACAGTGCACTGCCTCTGGACTCAGGGTGCAAACACAGCCCATGTGAATGCCTGGCCTCCCACTGGAGCCCCTTCATCTACCCTCCACGGTGTGAGAGGTTGAAGGTATATTACCGGATGTCTGACCTACTTCAGTAGCTGGAGGTCTTGCCTTAAGGGACCATGATTACTTAGTTCTGATCTTCTGTAGTGTCACAGCAAGGCTGGAAGAAGCCGAATTGCTTAGAATTAAAACATTTTAAATGACATTAAAAATACACAAGACATAAAGCTATAAAGTACACAAGACATGGACTTTAGAGTGCCAGGGGGAAAAGATGTATGTGAACTCAGCTAACATGTGATAAGGAAGAAATACAGGTGGCGTGACCTTGAGTGAACCGGAAAGCCACCTCATTCCCTTTACTTTTGCCTTAGAAAACATTTCTAAGTTATTTTCTCAGGATATTCATATTGATTGCCTCCTTTCGCTTGTTTTGCTTTTTCTTTTGTGGTGCTGGGGATTTGAACTCTGGGCTGCATGCCTATTAGGCAAGCACCTCTGTCACCAAGCTATATCCCCAGCCTTTATCCTAACTCTTCATGTCAATACAGTTACCCTGTAAAATTTCATCTATTTCATTTGGACCCAGGAGGCACTTGAGCCCACATATCTCACTTTATGTAACAGATGGATTTTGTGAAATTTTGAAGTAAAAGGAATTTGGGCATAGTGCTATCAATGTATAAGGAAATGGCGCCATTTAAGAAATGAGTTTCAGCAAATTATTAGGCATAAACTAAATGATTCTGAAAAGGACCATACTTTTACAGAGGCATGGTCGTTGTAAATGTATCTGTATTTTCACACACCGAGGTTTCCTACAACGAGGAAAGACTGCCCTTTATTGTCTTATTACTTCTGATTGGCTTGATATCTTTAGAGTCTTGTACAATTTGTACAGCTACTGTGAGACGTAAGTATATGGGGCCTGACCCTCTAAGTGAAAAGAGAACAAATTGGAGGCCACTGGGGTACAGTTTGCTATATTAAACTCACTCTGCATTTAAATTTCAGGCTAATAGAATGAAGTCACAGTTGGGTAGAGAGAAGACTAGTTTCCTGCCAGTCTGTGTAGCTGCTGAGTAAGGCAACAGAAAGGCTAGCTGTTCCCCAGTGAGTAATAACAGAAGACCGAGCATGGGCAGAACAGTTATGCATCCCCAGCTCAGGGACAGCCACACAGAAGCACATGCACACCACGCCCACTGTGTTACTTAGAATGTAAGTTAGTGTAGATAACGAAAGTCCAAAATCACAGAGGCCATTAAAGACCACCAGGAGCTTCCAGTTTTTTTGGGGGGGGGCTTAAGATACATATAGACTTTCTCTCTACCATCATTGGGAAGGGGTTACCATTATCACGGTTCCAGCATATGATCTCGGATGGATAACAGCAACCATTTCCCCATCTAAGCTATCATTCAGGAGAACGATTATGGAGGAGACACAAAATTATTATATTTGTTCCTCTTTGTCCAATTAATGTAAGCTACTTGAATCTTTTTTTTTTTTTTGGTTTATCTGTTGGTTTGTTTTTGTTTATTTGAGATGGGATTTCTTTGTGTAGCCCTGGCTGTCCTGGAACTCACTCTGTAGATCATGCTGGCCTCTAACTCAAGGGATCCGCCTGCCTCTGTCTCAAGGACTGCGATTAGAGGCTTGTGCCACCATCATCTGGTTCACTTGAAAAGTTTTAAACATCACATTTCCAGTCTCTGTTTCAGTGAGAACTTCCAGGCAAAGGAATCCGAGAGGCAGAGACATGCCCAACTTCCTGACCATGTCAATGACGCATTGCAATTGCTCTGCTGCTTTCCGTCTTCCCACTGCCCAGGATCAGGAGTCTACCCACCCTCAACAACTACTCAGGCCTCTTTCAGTGGGGCAGTTTTGTTGCTACTCCCATTGGAAGTTCTTGGACATGTAATGTCTTCTAATATACCTACGTTCACATATGTAATTAAATATGCTTTTTATAGTAAACTAGGAAGTCATTTTAAACACAGGAAGCACAAACATGAAGATCTTTTCCCTCTTCTAACTTTCCACAGTTTGTGTACAGCTTCAGCGTGCACAGTAGCAGATTCCCTTATGATGGTTGCCTATGTGTTTGGGTTCGGCTCACCCTCCATCCATCCCTGCTCTCCCTCAACGCCCCACCTTCCACGCCCACCTGAATCCACCCAGCCGGTTATTCACCCTTTTCATTTTTATGCTGCATGTCTTCTATCACCCATATCCCCACTTCCCTTAATGTCTCCTCTTCCATCTCTCATGGGCGCCTTCCTAGTTCCTTGCCATGTGTAATGCCCTTCTTTAATGTAAGATGTGCATATAGAACAACTGGAAGCTATTTTTATCTGACTACTTCAGACTCTCCTCCTTTTTCCTTTGTGCGTGCCTCTCTGGCTATTCCCCACATAAAACCATATCTGGATCCTTTCGCCTTATGAGTTTATCATTTCTAATAATCTTCCCTGAAGAAGAAAACAAAAAGGAGCCTGGACAGACATTTACAGAATTAGTACACCAACTCTGAAGTCATATCACACTTTTTGCTAGAAATACTTGGCTCTTAGTATATCATTTGCAAAGGTAAGCCAATTTTCAAAATTACAGACTACCAGAAAATTCTTACATGAGATGAAATTTTTTTAAATCAATGAGGCGTGTATGTGTTTTCAAATTATAATACCAAATCTGGATGATCACTCACCATGTGGGTGAAGTCTGGCTTGCCTACCCACTTTAAGGCTTTCTAGAAAAGATGACAAGACATTCTTAGGCACCAGGAAGACTTGTCCCAAAGAACTATCTAAACTCAGCCCAGCAGAGGACCTTGCCAGCTGCAGCTTTGAAGGGCTGCGATTCTTCACATGATTTGCGGTTACCTAACACTAGTTGATAAAATTAACAACTTCTAGATCATTGAAGCTCCACAAAATCCAAGCTTATTTCCTGCCTACACCATCATCCACTGGATGTGTGTGGCCAGCTTTCAATATAATCATTAGATACTCAGACTCCTAACATATGCTGTTTCCTCAGAGTAGTTGCTCCACCACTGGCCAAAAGACAAAGGGGGTGAGAACTGAAGAAAACTGCATTGTCGCTTCATGTGGGGAATGAAGATATTATAGTATGACTACTCGGTCAGTCCCAGGATCTAGAACACACAGTCTTAACTCAAAGGAAGAGGAATATAGGAGATATGAAATCACAGAGCTAGATTTCACCTCCCAGGCAACATAGCTGATGCACATTTTCCCACACCATTTCACAATGTGGATTTAGGTGTACCTCCCATCTGCCCCATCTGATACCCATGGAGGAATGGGGGGGGGCTCTTGGCCAGTAACTGTAGTGTCTAGTTGTTACGTTGGACGGCTGCTGCTGTGTCTGCCAGCTTACCTCTTACACCACTGTGACCTGCCTTTCATCAGCTCTCGGAAGGAGAGTGGTGAGCCTTTCCTCACCACAGATAACAGAGAAAGCAAAAGAAAACTTACCCTGATTAGAAGAGTTGAGTTGGTGTGTATTAGCTTATTTTTGAAACAAAAGTATTCTATCTCCAGGAGGGATTCCTTCCCAAGACTATCAAGAAAGAAGCCTTTCACTGCAGTATTGACAGCACAAAAAGCCTGTGCTCTTCTGGAACACTAAATAAAAGACACAGTAATAGCCTCAATATTTGTCATCCTGGCTGACTATTCAGGCTTCCCCTTTCCCTCAACATACCCCTGTGATGACCTAGAGGTACAGTGAAAGTCACAGCAGCGCTTTTCTCTGGCATCTCTGACTGCCCAGGTCCTGGAGTGACCACAGTAGTCAAAAGCATGTAGCATGATAGAAAAATTAATTTTGGCCAGGCAGTGGTGGCGCATGCCTTTAATCCCAGCACTTGAGAGGCAGAGGCAGGCAGATTTCTGAGTTCGAGGACAGCCTGATCTACAGAATGAGTTCCAGGACAGCCAGGGCTACACAGAGAAACCCTGTCTCGAAAAAAAATTTTAATTAATTAATTAATTAATTTTGATTTCTTCATAAAGCTACTGAGAATTTGAAGAATAGCCTACTGCAACCAAATAGATACTGGTTTCATGCGATTGCTTCTCAAGCCAATGTTTTTTCTTTCTTTCTATGTATTGGCATTATGTTGTGAGGAACTTCATGTTTGCATGAAGTTTCATGTTATATAACATATTTCTGCATTTTTAAACTTTGTCCAGAATTTCAGAAATTTGCACAGAGCTGGGCATATGTCTTTAAACCCAACACTCATAAAACAGAGTTTTGGTCAGTCTGACTACATAGCAAGTTCCAGGTTAACCAAGACGTAGTAAAACCCTGCCTCAAAAGGGGGAGAGGCAGGAGAAGAAGGAAGGCTCAGTGATTGCCTTAGTTTGGGTAACTAAGTGGTATTTCACAGTGGTAAGATAGCATTATCAAAGCAACTTGGGGAAGAAAGGGTTTTTTGACTTCCACTTCCACACAGGAACTCAAAACAGGGCACAGCCTGGAGGCAGGAGCAGAGGCAGAGGCCACAGAGGAGTGCTGCTTACTGGCTTGTTCCTTATGTCTTTCTCACCCTGCTTTCTTATAGAACCTAAAACCATCTACCTGACCCACAATGGGCGGTGCCCTCTCTGATCAATCACTAATTAAGAAAGTGCTCTGCAGGTTTAGCTAGAGTCCAGTCTTACATAGGTATTTTCTCAATTGGAATTCTCTCCCCTTAGGTGATTGTAGCCTGTGCCAAGCTGACACAAAATTAGCCAGCACAGTGGTTAGCAGTGCATACTGCTCTTGCAGAGGATCAGAGTTTGATTCCCAGCATTCCTATCAGCCATCTCACACACCCATAACCTTAGCTCGGGACATGTTATATCTCTATCCTCTGTGGGTGCTTACACAAATGAGCACATACACGCAAATATATAATTCAAAACAATAATTAAATCACTGTTAACAAATGGACATGGTTTCTTCAACTCCACTGTGTGATTCTCCATCGTTGCTGCTCTCTTCCCCCAAATGTAACTACTATCTCATTTTGAGTTAATAATAACAATCCCTTCATGTTACTTAATTGTTATCATAATAGCCATATCTTTCTTAGTTTAGCTCATTGTTTACTCATTTAATATTATTTAAGTGAAAATTTCTTGTGTACATTTTTCTGGAACTTGCTTTTTAAACATTTTTTTAAAATTATGTGTATATGTGTATCTGCACTTGTGCATGTTATACACATATTCAATGTATGTGCAGGTGTCTATAGAGACCATAAGAGGGTGTTAGATTGTTGTTAAGCTGGAGTTACAGGCAATTACACTGCCGAACGTGGATACTAGGACCCAAACTCAGGGCCTCTAGAAAAGCAGTAAGTGGTATTAACCCCTATATTATCTCTGCACTCCCATGAAACTTTCTTTTTAATCTAATCTTACATTTTCAGAGTCATGCATGCTGACCTGTCTGTGTAGCTGTGCTCAAGTCATTTTTGCAACAGTATTGGTTTCCATTCTATGAACCAAATTCCACACAATAGTCATTTGGAGTTTCTGTTTGAGCATTTTGCTATTAGAAATTACATTAATGAAAAAATTCTTGTCTCAATTCTAGTATACCTATATAATAATGCCCTAATATACCTTGCTAAGAGGGGAAATGCCCAGTTGTATAGTATTAATGAGTTCCACTTTTTAAGATGAAATTGTCTTTATAAAGTTTCTGAACCAAATCACATCATCACCAGCTGATAGGAAAGTTCTCTTTGTAGCACATCCTCACTAACACTTGATGCTCTTGGACTTTATACACTCAAGCCTGGTGGAATAAAATGAAATTACATCATGTTTTTAATTTGTGTTTCCTTTAGTGCATACTTTAATTATATATGAACTTAAGAAACAAACTTGGGAAACCGAAACAATTCATCATGGCTCCTCCTTAAGAACCAGGCAAGCTTCCCTTCTTAGAGAACAGGTATGTATTTTTTAAAAAGTGTGTGTGTGTGTGTGTGTGTGTGTGTGTGTGCCCTAATTATTCATTAGACTTTAGCCGTTAGAAGATATCAGAGGCCTTAGGCTACTGTTTGCAAGATAAACACCAGTTCTTAGGCCGCTCCTTTCAGTTGATCTCCTTATTAGCCAAAGCCATGGGAAAAGCAAATACATTTCAAAGGAATCGTAAATATTTCTTTTATCTTTCCAGATAAAGACATTTCGTGTGAGTACTAATGCACGGGCTGAGCCATACACAATTTATAGCAGAAGAGGGCTTGAAACACTTTTGTGTAAACAAGCACAGATAGTTTTTAAAGGTTGCTAAAAGGCGGAGTGGCGAGGGAGCGACTCCCTGGGAGACCAGCCCTGGTCAGTGTCAGAGCCCTTCCCACTATGGAGGCCGGCCGCTCCATTAACCCTGCTGGCTTTCATGTAATGTTTACATCATTGACACCTCCCCTTAGTGAGTCCCGAATATAAACAGAGGCTGCAACAAGCTGTAATGTATTTAACAAGATTTTAAAAGACCCGACTCTGGAACAAGGACAGCCAAACGGGGAAGAGATTAAAGCAGAAGTTTTACAACATCTCTGTCTCCTGTGACCAAAAAAAAAAAAAAAACAAAAAACAAAAAAAACAAAAAAAACAAAAAACTCCACAATTTATGTCCAGGAGAGAGACAGTCTCCTTGTGTTTATTCATAAATTAAAATGTGATGAACTCCAAATGTGCTCTGACCAGCCAGAGTCAGCAACCTAACCTTTTAGCAGAAAATTATAAACCCAGATTATAAACTCCGGAGATGTGAAAACAAACTTGATTTAAATCCATAATATCAACACGCTAGCAGGAATGAGGCCGGAATACATGGGATTCGGTATCTTGATAGACAAATAAAAGGGGGGGGCGGGACTGTAGGAACGGATCCACACCTTGCTTGCTGCAGTTTAGCTGAAGGAGGCAGTGTAATGTGTGCAGTAACTTTCTGACCAATCTGATTGAAGGTGTGACTTCCGGTTGACTCTCATTCCCTAGAGTGAGGCTGTCCGGGGCTCAGGCAGCCTCAAGGGCCATTGTGGGTCAGGAGTCCAGGGCACTGGAGAGGTACCTTCGAGGTCAGGGCTTCTCAAAGGAGGTCTGTGGACTGGGTGTGTCGGCCACACTTATCAGCCTCTGATAAGAAAGGTTACTGAGTTCAGAAGACGTGTTTCAGACTAACAGAAATTGGACTCTGGCCGGCAAGCAAGCAAATCACTGGCTTTGCCTTGTGGCATCAGAAGCTTTAATAAAGGCTTCGCCAGAGAAAATATTGTAAAAGTGAGGGGGGGGGAGGAAAGTGTATCTCATTCTCTCTACGGTCTAGAAGGCAGAAGGACTGTGTTCGTGTTAAAATGCAGGCATTTTTGTTTTTAATTAACAAAACTATATATTTATGGGGCACGGCGTTCTGTTCAGATGTACTGTGAAACGATTAAACCAAAGGAACTAACAGGCCCACTTACTGATTTGTAACATTTAAAGTCCTCTATTAGCAGTTTGGGAATATTCTCGATATTCTAAACTCTGGTGAGGTGGCTGTACGGTTGGGCTCGACCTGAGACGCGCATCTGCTGAACTGCAAGAACCCAGCCTTGCGCCTCCCCGAGCTCTGCTCGCTACATTCTGCTCTCTCCCACTCCTATTCAGCTTGCTTAGATTTCCACAAAGATGTGAACTCACAGGATACCCATCTGTCTGTGCCTGGCTTGTTTGACTTAACAGAATGCCATCTAGCTTCATCCAAGTGGTCCCAAAAGATGAAAAAGATTCTCTTGTTTTTGTGGCTGAACGCAATTGTGTTGTAAGTATGTATGTACGCGCCTCGTTTTCTTTATCAGGCGCCAGGCTGATGATCTAGTGCATGGTCAGTGGATGCGAGACTGGAAGAGAATTTGCCTGTCGAAGACTCAGATGCTGCTGCCTGTGGCCCTGAGTGTGCTGTGGGGAGCACATACCCAGCAAAGCTCAAGCCACTCCCCACCACCTGGCCCTGATAATTAACTAACCTGGACATTTCCCTTTTGTGACCCTCGAATGTTAACGCCCATAGCTATTTATAATGGATAGCTCTGGCTTTCAGGAAAGCGCTGAAGTAACGTTTGTTGTCCTTGACCGGCTGGCTGTCGAGGCTTTCCCACCTTTTCACCTTCTACCCTTATAATTAAGTCTGGCTTTATAGAGTCGCCTCTTCACGGGAGGATCTGCCGGTGTTTGCTGCACCACGGAAGACGCACGCGGAGGCTGACAGTGCGGGCAGGCAGCACTTTCAGACGAGGTGTGGCTTATGACTAGCAGATGACTAGATTAGGAGTTCTGACCTCAGCTTTTAAAATGTTCTCACAAAAGGAGAAAGCTTCGGTGGCTGGTGCAGCAGTCAGTACTGCCTTGCCATCCAAGAGGCTCGGGTACCGTTTGAGGGCTAACTTGGGTTTCTCTGTGGTAGTTTCTGAATACGAGCCAATTTGTGCTTTTTTTTTTTTTTTTTTTTTCAAAACAAAAAGCTCTCAAGCAGGATATTTGCAGTCTTTGGCCCTCAAAACTCCATCAAGAATGTGTAATTAAGTTCAATATTTGGTATTCTCTATCTCTCTCTCTTCTGTTCCTTTTTTTTCTCGACTTTCCTTTCTTGCTTCACCCTTTTCCCTCTCCCTTCTTGCCTGTTTACTCAGGAGTAAAATGTACATGTAATAAAATTCACATACATTAAGTAACCATTGCAAGGGCGCTGGCAGAGCACCTCTGGCACAGACTGGGCCTCTCTAAGCCAAATCTTGGTCAAGATGAAGAATATTTTCTCTTAGTTCCCAGCTGTCTCCAGACATTCATTATTCTGGTTATCCCTGACAGATTAGTTTAGCCTAGTCTAGGGTTTTAAGTAAATGGAAGCAGATGGCATTTGGCCTTCTGTAGAGACTTCTTTTACAAGGTATGTTTTTGAGATACAGGTGTATCTGTATGTCTTCTCTCTCTCTCTCTCTCTCTCTCTCTCTCTAGTTACTGAGTAGAAATTATATTTATTTGTAATCTAGGAAACTTATGGCGTGGTCATTTAAGGATTCTATTCCGTTCTTTTCCGGCTTGAAGCCTCTTTGGTTCTGTCAATCCAATCTCAGCTCTGGTGTTTGCTCAGCTCCCTAGTACTAATGAAACAAGAGCGCTTTCATACTACGACATTCAAATTTTACCTACATTTAAGTTCCTCTGAGTCTTCTATAAAGAAGGTTAAAAAAAAAAAAACTTCCCAATCTCTTCAGTTCTTTTTAGTCCAATACTTTTCAATTCCTCACGTTTTTGGATGTTTTCTCTATGTGTGCTCTCCAGCGCAATCTTTAATGTATACTAGTGTGCGTTCTTAGTCGTTGAGTATCTTCTACCCTGATTCACAAGCTCTGCTGGGCAGCATTCAGTCTATTTTATGTGCACCCAAGCCTATTGCTCAGCAACTAGAAGACTGCAACAAACTTCTGTTCAACAAACATCTGAAGGGAAGAGCATCCCAAGCACATTAGAACTTGTCTCTGTGTGTCTGGGTTGGTGGCCAGAGTGGAAGGTGTGTAGACGGCAGAGTTAGACTCAAATGTAATTTCCCCGGGGTTCACCTCAGGACCTGCAACAGCTGGATTCGGCTCTAACTTCTTCCCCGTGAGCCAAGTGGAGTCAGAGCTGGAGTTTACATATAAAATTGTTCAGAATTAGCTGATCTATAATCTTAGCTCCAAACCACTTTGGTCTCCAAAATGAAGCAGATATTTCTCTGTGTATACAAATCCTAGTGTGTCAGATAATGCTTTAAAATATCTTTTTTTTTTCCTATAAATTCTTCTTGTATCATTGTTTCCCTTCTTTCCAGCAGATACTCAAATATTTTGGTTTAGTTCTTTGCTCTGGAGAAGTTTGTGACCTATAACAGCACCGTCCCCTCACAGGATTGGCCTAAGATGTGTTTTTGCAAAAGCACAGGATTCCTGAGGGAATTTCCCCAAGGATGAAGAGGGAGGAGGCACTGAAGGAAACTCCAAGAAGCAAAGATGGTGTCCCTAGACTGGAAAAGGCACCAGTCTCAATCAGTGGGTCTGGACCCCTCTGCAGATAGAGCGACCTTTTCACGTGGCTCACATATCAGATATCCTGCATATCAGATTTTCACATAATGATTCATAATAGTAGCAAAGCTACAGCTATGAAGTAGCAATGAAGATAATTTCATGGCTGGGGGGTCACCATAACATGAGAAACCGTATTAAAGGGTCACAGCCTCAGGAAGGTTGAAAACCAATGGGTTAGGTGTTGGGTGTAGCCAGATTGCTGCAACCAGCCTGGAAGGTGGCAGGGTGATATGTATGCGGGAACTGGGTGAGCCTGGACTCATCACAGCCCCCAACAGCAGCCTGCAAGCCACAGACTGCTGCTCATCTGTGAAACTTGAAATATAAGGATTCAGCACTCAGCCTGATGCCCGGAGGTGAGAGGGCCAGCTCCTGGTGTCAGTTTAAAATTCCTGATTCTTATGTGGCCCCAGAAAAAAAGAAAAGGATTTCATTCACACAATGATAGAAGAGAGAGAGAGAGAGAGAGAGAGAGAGAGAGATGCATTTGATTTAATGTTTAAAATTAAAGAAATAGCACACTCTTAGACACTTGATGGATGTAAGGACAAAGAGGAAGGAAAGGGATAGTGAGGCAAACACCCGAGTATCACAGGAACGAGAAGGGACGTGAAGGGAGCAAGTAATGAAGGCAAAAGTGCGGAGAAGTAACAATGTAACAATGTATGTCCACACTGCCATAAATGGCTACAAATAAAAGGGAGCTGAGAAGCCATGAGTAACAAACTTTCTATCCCATGCTTTTCAGGATGATGAAATAAAAGCCTGTGCTTAACCCTGTGGTTCTGCTTGACTGAGACTCAGCTAACTCCCCAAAGGACTCACCTTAATTGTATTATACATGTCTGCCTGTCTCCACGATGGGTCAGTGATGCTTGACAGCTAAAATAATTGCTATTAACTCACAAATACAGCCCATAAAATTTAATTTTCTTGCTTTTGTTTCAGCCACGCTAATTAAGTTATAATCAACACTTTTGCATATTTTACATTCAATTGATAGCAATGCCAAAAAGAGGCATTTTTCTTCAAATATCATTGTTGTAGAGTTTCTTTAGTTTTTTTATTATTATTATCTATTTTAAGAGAATGCACTCTGCTGATGCAGTAAGTACCAACTAGACCCATCCACAAAATTATCTTGTGTACCATGTTCAAACACTGTTTTGGGATCATACATAGTAGACAATTTTACCACTGGTAAAATTACACACTGTTATCATCTCTACATAAATATACAAAAAGATACTTTCACCACATCACAAAGATATCTAGAGCTGTTTACTGGAAGTTACAACTTCTCACATAGGTATATGGCCACAGACTTAGGAAAATTTAGATTATTAAATAATGGACAATATTCTGCAGATTCCATGCAATTGTGTTCCAAATGGTGGGTGACTTGTAAATGCTTGTGCATCCATGAATATAAATAAGAAAATAGAGGTTTAGCACAACTGGGAACAATCGTGGGTTTCACAAGACACTCTTATATCCTTGTTCTCAGAGCAAAACAATCTAACAAGTGAATCTACCTGTTTCCTCTTACCTAAGCACCTCTGGGGTTCAGATCTTCACAGGCCTCTGATGTGTGAGCCTGAGTGCAATTCCTGTCTTCAAGAAATTTAAGTAAAAGGTGGGGGTCCGAAAGTGGTTCTCGGAAGTCAGCACGATGTTAGTTCTGAGGGTTGTGGCTTAAGGTTACTGGTCCCAGCACTGAGCTCCGGCCCTCAGGTCACAGGAGGCCACTCCTTCTCCAGTCAGCCTACCTTGGTCTCTGTGATAAGAAGGGCTCCCTAAGGTATGAGGCTAGGAAATCCAGCCTCACCTGATCTTGGCTTAGTATGGAGGACAAGCGGGGGAACTGAAGAGAAGGAAGGAGTTTGGGTAGAATAAACGACGAACAACTGAAACTACGTACACATGCCAAGAAACTAAAACTTCTGATTTCTGATAGTCTGCCCAAAGACCTCTAAGTACTTACGCAATCATGAAAAACTGTAGTTAACCTGCAAATAATCTCCATAGTACTGAATATATATAAAACATCTTCATGTGTATGTATATATAGAGAGAGCTAGCTAGCTACAGAGGCTCGCGCCTGTGCGCGCACGAGCATGCGCCCGCGCCCGCGCCCGCGCACACAGGTTCCCTTCTACTTGTTTGCTTGTTTGTTCTGCAGCAAATCAGATCGTTTCCTTCTTTCTAGTCCCTTCTGTTTTTACATCCCTATAACCTCTCCACTAATGAGGTGGGCAATGCAGGTATAGGATCGTGAGACAGCAAACATCACATTTATAGTTGATCATTTGCACAGGAGGAGGGCAGATAGATCATTAAAACCAAACATTAGCCATCTGCTGGCTCCATCAGCTCTAACAAAGACTTTGTTATGTCGGAAAAATAAATAAGATGCATTGGTTTATTTTTTATTTGGCGGTAAGGTCTCCCTACGCACTCAGCATGGCTTGAACCCAGTCTTCCCTTTGAGCTCCTCAGCGCAGGGACTGCAGGTGTATGCTACCTGCCCGAGCGGAAACCTGTTGTTTTAATTAAAAATACATTCTCTCTCTCTCTGAAAAAATCTTCTGCTGGCTCACCTTCTCTAGCCATGGTTTCCAACACAAAGTGAACAAGGACGTTTCTAACATATACAGATATCGTCAAACAGACTAAAGACTCCCGCTTTAAATTTAGTTCAAAAACCTTATTGCCTTTAAAACAACAAACAAACAAACAAACAAAACAAAACCTCTTTTGCTTATTCATTTGTTGGTTGCCACAACCTGGTGGTGGTAACTTCCTCAGTCCAAGAATCCTGTCCTTGATCTAACTTTAAGAATGAAGAGTTTGGGTGAATTAAGATTCTGAAAGACTGTATACAACAATCTTATGATACATCGGGACACCTTTTTTTTTTTTTTTTTTTTTTTAATGGCAAGTTATTAAGGAAGAAACAAAAACTGATAGAAGAGTAGTTTTAAAACATCTCTCTGGTGATGGTCACGAAACACTAAGCTATTAGAATGTTTCTCATTTATCCAGGTACTAGCCATAAGAGAAACTCTGGTATGTCCCTCTAAGCTGAACCAGAAACCAGCAAGGAGGGGGCGGGGCGGGGCGGGGCGGGGCGGGGCTACGTTCCATCCAGAGCTAGAGGAACAGCTGAAGCTCTCTCTCCTTTTCCTCCAAGGGCCCAGGTGGGAAGTGCATAAGGACAAGGCCTGCGGGAAGGCAGAGAATACTTTTGCTCCTGGAGGGTAGAGCGCTCACAGAAGGCTGACAAAGTGCTAACAATTCCTCTGTAACGCAGGCCTGATGCATAGCCTTCTTCTATGGCATCCAGAGAACAGTCAGAGAGTTGGGGGAGGGGGGCATTGCTGTTCCCTCTACCATGAGTAGCACCCAAGCTACCTTCGAAGGCTAGCTGGTCTTCCCCCACAATAAGGGCCCAGGTGCAACTCCAAGTGGACCTTTTCTCCAAGGTGGTGAAGGTAAAGCCATCACCCTTGAGCAGTGAAGCTGGAGAGATATCCAACACAGAGATTTGTGCTAATCTCTTTGCTCTCTTAAGCCTTGGTTTTCCCTGCTACCACCAACCACACAAAAGTCAAATGTCGATTCATGGTAAGAGCATGTTCAGAGAGCCACATGGTTTGGTGATTGTATGAAAGGTCATAGTGTGGACCTACAGGAGCTACGGAGGTACGCTGTGTATGGCAGTAATTGCATCACTCCAGAAAGTCAGTGAAAGGTTGTAGATGCAGTAACCTACTCAGCAAAGGCTTCCGCTGACCAGAAACTTGCTCTGTAGACCAGGCTGACCTGGAACCCACAGAGATCCACCTACCTCTGCCTCCTGAGGTCTGGGATTAAAGGTGTACACCATTACCATATGATTTCATTTTATCCTTAAAAATATATTATTATTTTGGGGGGTGTATACACATGTACACATATATGTGTGAATGTGTGGAAGGCAGAGGACAACTTTAGCTGCTGTTCCACAGAGGCTACCCACCTTTTCTTAAGAACAGCAATCCTCCTCAACAACATATTTTGATGCAAGGGTGCACGGTAGAATGGCTAAACTAAACTCATAGTGTATTATCACTTCACAGATTGTTGGGATTTGTGCTCAAAACACCCAAAAGCTGCCCTCTTATCTTTATTTTTTCAATCATATGCCAATATTAACTATAGTTATTGTGATGAAGAATATTGTGTTGAAGCATCTACCTTGATCCACTCTTTCTCTTCTTTGTTGACTTAGATTCCACCACATCAGATGATTTATTGAGAACAAACAACAACAATAATAACAACAAAACAACAAAAAACAAAATCTTATGTAACCTGGGCTGGCCTCAAACTTGAAATGTAGCTCAGGCTGGTCTTGAACAACTGACCTTCCTGTCTCTATCTCCCAAGTGTCCCGCCATGCCCAATGCAGATCACACAATATTTGTCTTACTCCGTGCTTGGTTCATTCATACTGTCACAAATGACAGACATTTCTTGTCTTTTTAGAGCTAACTGGTTTTCTATTGTGCGTTTTCTCACATTTTCTTTACCCAGTCACCCACTGATGGATGCTTAGGTCAATTCCCTTAGGTCACGATGGTCATGACCATTGTGAATAGTACAAATATTTCTTTGGCACAGATTTCATTTCCTCTGGGTACAAACACAGCAGGGGGATGACCTGGTCACCCGGCTCTTCTGCTTTTCATATTGGAAGAACCCATGTGCTGTTTTCCATAATGACTGCATTATTTTCTCTTCTCTAAGGTTATTTTCCTACCAGAATATGATCATCTCCTTATACTTTATATCTATAATACAATCCTTTCAAACTTTCTACCAGCCTGTAGACTTGAAAATGACTACAACTTCTGCCAGATAGCTACAGAGAGGGATAGTTCTAGGGTTGTGTGGCATCTCAGAGTCCCCTTCCCTTCCCTCATAGGACTTGGAGAGACTTGCATGAGGAAGCCACTTAGATTTCTGCCTCTGGAAACATCCTAATTCCTCAGCGGAGAACACTGGAGCATGGCTTGTCACTGGGCCCTTTCTGCTGTTCTGTCACTACTTGCTGGCTCACAGCAGTCAGGCTGTCCCGTCACATACACACTAGCTGCCCTCACACACATGCAAAACAACCAAACAGACGCTCCCCCTCGGTGGCATGAACCAAGTTCCTTCTATTTATAAGCAGCCGCCCAACAGACCCACTCCCGTTCTGTAACTTGCAGCTCTCTGCAAGCTGTACCAGAATAGAGATGTGTTCGTACTTTCCAGTCACCCAGATTGCCACTTCAGAAGGGGAGTGACAGACAAACGGGCTGCAATCCGTTTAGAACATTTCCCCATGTTTAACTTCCAAATTTGAGAGCCTTGAGCTCGGTTGCCAGAGCAAGTTTTACTAAATGCAGTTTTTTTTTTTTTCTTCTTGGTCTCTTTGTAAATGGTAACTGAATATTTTCCCCCCTACTGTTTCTTTTCAGAGGCCAAGAGTTTTTTTTTTTCACTCCTAGTCTGCAATACCCTGCCTGGGCTGTCGCCCAAGTGGCTTTCACACCTAAAGTGAGAAAGAATTAAGTGCTTCTGCAATTCAGAAATGGCTCTGTCTGCCTGGGAGCTGCAAAGCTCTCTTGACTGAACTATTCCTTTTAGACTCCGAAGCTAAGAGTATGAAGGAGCCCACAACGGTGCCAAGAAAGAAGCTATCCGAGAGAGAAGCTCAGTCCGTGATCTTTCTATCCGGAGCTCTGGAAGGTGGGGGCAGCTTACGGCTGATCCCTGCTTTTCTCGTGCAACCTCTTATGTTTGCCCTCTTTCCCTATATTCCACAGAATACTAATTAATTAACACTGGCCCTAATTCAGTGTTGTTCTTGTGTGAGGGGAGAGGAAATGGGTTATACTTGCCCTCAATTATTCTCATCTGGAGGTGTCTCTTTCAGACACGCATATTATCCTACAATCTGTGAAAATAGATCTCGGAGAAAGCAAGCTTGTCAAAGTTCAGAAATGGTTCAAGAGATATCTTTAAGCATCTAACTATCTCGCTATTTTTATAGGTAAGTTCTGCTATGTGGAATGGCCCCTGTACACACTGGAGACAATGTTGGAGGCTCACGCTTCAGCTGTGAGTGACAGACAGGCTGGGCTGCTGCTCTCAGGTCTCCTCAGGCCTGAAAGACACCGTAAGTCATGGTTTCTGTTATCACATTCTCCTTTTCTTTAAATGAACCGGAAAATTTCAACCACTGTTTCCTTTTGGTGTTTGTCCTTAGGTAACTTCAAAGCAAGGCTAACAATGTCTTTCACAGGCAATTTGAGAGATTGGACAGGGAACAGTGGGTATACTAAAAACTGGTTAAAAAGTAGAGCAATCTATACTTGAAGCTGAGAAAAGGACTGTCCTGAAAAAATCACAGGGCAGTCAGCCTGTTTTCATACCCGGAAAATACTAGAACAAATCATTGTCATCCAAAAAAAAAAAAAAAGAATCAATTTGCAAACAGCCATAGGATCACAGAATACCAGGTAATAATCAACATTGCTTTGTAAAGAACAGTCTTGTCAGAACATCTAATTTCCTTCCAAAACAGAGTGGCAGGCCCGGGAGATCAGAGGGATGAAGTAGATGTAACTGAGCTTGAATTTTACAAAGCTCTTGATTCTCTCTTCCATGCAGTGCTCATCAGCAGGTGACGTCAGAGCAGACGAACTCTTCGGAGACAGAACTCTTCAAAACAGCACAGTGCTCATGTGCTTGTGCTGACTTGACAGGTAGGCCCTGGGGAGGAGGGGACTTAGTGCAGGCTTCTTATGGGAATGAGTAGCTTTTTGGGCCTCTTAGAAGTCTATTGGGATCAAACAGAATCCTAGCACATACTACATGCTCATTAAAGTAATGAACAGGGCAGCAGTGGCTGGGGAAATTGTCACAACTCTATAATGAATGGCTGAGCAGAGACCCAGCATTGGAGGAGAAACGTGCCCCCCCCCCTTTCTGAAGAGGCAACTCCCCAGGGAGCTGAAACTACATTAGGTAAAGGCTCCACATTGTCTGCTATAGATTTAGTTACAGATTATTTTGAGTTGTTTCATACATATGCAAATACAATGGTATACCATTTATGTGGAGTTAGAAAGAAGCTATACAAGTTCAAGCTTTGTAAATGCAAAGGGAATGCTCTATGAAATGCTGGTTAAGTCAAAGGCAGGCCACACACACCCTCACTATATCTTGGAGTACAACTTTTAAGTAAGGCTCAGTGATGCCAAGGACCCCGTGTTTTGGAGGCAGGGCTTGACAACACACTTTGCTAGTACTCATCAATCTCATTCTTTGCTGTGAGATGCTTAACTTGGCTTAGCCTTTCATTCCCCAATATGTACACTGGTTCTCCTAAATCTTAGAGTTGAAATCAGAAAGAACACACATGCATCCACACCACAAGTATGTGTGTTCATTTAGGTAGCCATATACTAACAGGCACCTACCTGCCCCAGTGTCAGCCATATTGCAGGAAGGTGAAAAACAATAGCCCCGGCTGTCCATTCCCATGCGGGTGAGTGTACCCAGGAAAGCACCTGGACACAGCTTTAGTGACATGTCTGTCAAGACCTTTTCTTATAGCAGTACTTTTAGTCACCCATGGGTATCTGTTGTCTATCCCCTGTTCCCTAACTCCTATTATTCACACATTTTAGATACAAGCTTCATTTAGCAATTGGCTAATCATGTTGAGGGTGGGGAATCAAGTGTTTTGCTTCAACCTACTCTTCCAGCTTGTCTGCATGACACCCAAGTTTTTATCACCACACAGACTACTCTCAGTTCATCTGAAGTGGGCACCTGAGCCAAGGACTGGATCACCGCCATCGTAATGTACTTACTGTGCATCAGTGGCTGCCTTAGTCCATTTTATCTTGCCATAACAAATTATCTGAGATCAAGCAACTTATAAAGAATCAAAGTTTACTTGTCTTATGGGTCTAGGGCTGGGGAATCTACAAGCATCCTGCTGGCATTTGAAGGGTCTAGCAGGTAAGGGCTTTCTTCTGTAATATATAACACGGGAGAAGGCATCACACGGCAAGACGAAGCCAGCTGCTAACCCAAATCTCTTGCCCTGGTATAAAGCCACAGGGATCACACCTTTTTGATTTCAGTTAATCCCAAGGACTTTTCAAAGGCCCCACTTTCAGAGATCTTTATATTATGTATTTGTTTATTATTGCTGCTGGGGATTGAACCTAAGGCTTCCTACATGCTAGGTAAGTATTCTGCAACTGAGATGCACCACCAGCTTGTTTTCATTTCTTATTTTTAGATAGGATTTCACTAAATTGTTCATTCACTCTCTAGCCCAGGGAGGTCTTCAACTTGTGACTGGATCTTCCTGCTTCCATTCTTCAGAGTAGCTGAAATTTAAGGCATATGGCAAGAAGTCCGGTTCTCCAAACATCCTTAACATATGAATTGGAGTTTAGGCATTTGATGAAAGAGCTTTTTCCTAGAGTACATTCAAACTAAACAGTAGCCATCTGACCCAACCTTCCAGCCTCAGTCTTTTTTATGGAGTTGTTTTTTAATTAAAACTGAGAGAAGTTGTGAGTCAACTTCTCTTTTGCTGATACTGTCCACTAAAACAATATTTCCCACCATGAGGATAAGCCTTAACAAAATAAGATCTTAACAAAAGAGTTCTGAGAGAGCAGGAGATAGGAAAAATGGAATGAGGTTAGTACTATTCAGACCTCTATTTGAGCGGTTCCACACACACAACTTAGACTCCTGTACTCAATTAGCTTAGTTCTCCAAACTCTGCAATCCCAGACACTTAACTGCTATTATTTGGAACTAGGTTCCAATTTTTTAAATCAAAAAATAACTTTTTTTTGATAAAAAATAATTTTTTCCCTAAAAAAATCTTTGGCAGCTATGGAGGCACACACCTTTGATTCCAGCATCCAGAGGAAGAAATAGGAGGAACTCTATGAATTCTAGGACAGCCAGGGCTGCATACACCTGTCTCAAATAGACTGTCTCAAAAAGCAGACAAACTAAACCAAGCAAGCAAGCAAGCAAAAACTCCAACATTGACCATACCCTCAAACACATCAAGACAAAGAAAAACCATATTGTTCCATCAAAGCTCATGCAGATTCTTGGGATTAGAACACCCTCCAAAAAGTACTTCAGAGTTTTTCCACTTTAACTCTTATCCATAGTCCTGAAATGTCTAATATTCATTCCTTTTAACAGTGAAAACATTTTGTCCCTGGTTTATAGGAGAAACAATAACTTTCTTGAAATTGTGAATGAAAGAATTCTCATTTTGCTTCCCCTTGAATCCTTTGCCTAATTCTCCTTTGGTGCATCTTCCGATTGTTTTGCAAAAAGCTATTTACATATAAAATATTTTAACATCTTTTATCACATGTTGCAAGTAATTCACATATTTTGTTATTTGCTTGGTTGCTATGTCCTTCTACGAGAGCAAATTAGAGGCTGAATTAATAATCACATCTATTCCCGATTCTTAAAATGCACTAATGTTGCATTTAGGGAATTCCTGAAAGCTTTAATATCCACTAATTCTTAAATATCACTAACTAATTTAATCAGCACAAAATCAACATTTTAAAGCTTTTTTTTTTGACCACTGAAACTCCCCAGATTTCAGCTCCTTTTCTACCCCTTCGAGGAAAAGTGAAGCAGTGACACACATTGAGCTGATTCCTTCATCTCAGAAGGAGCGCCCAGGGCAAGCATCCTTGCAGTCTAGTCCTGAGATCATTTGACAACTTTTCATTCTTCCTTCTAGAAGTTCAGTTTTCTTGGCCCTTTCTTTCCTCCACTGTAAGTACAGTGTGCAGCATCCTCTGTGGGGGATACAACCAACAGACTCCCAACAAGATAAAGTTAAATGACCATTAAGGAGAGAGGCAAGGGCAAGATGACTAAAACTGACAAGTGACCCTGAACGCCATTCCTGGTTTAACCAGTTGATGGAAAGCCAAAGATAACTAGGTTACAGTGTCAAGCAAGACACTGCTGAGGCCTGAGCTTCCTGGAAGCTGTATTATTACATCACTTCCACATGTAGTAGTTTAAAACAGGCATATTCTCTCGGTTTCTATGCCATCAGATATTCGCTGTCCACACCTCTCTTAGCACTCCTCTAAACTGTGTTCCTATCAGAAAAACTGGATAAGCACTGTGTCTTAGTCAGGGTTTCTATTCCTGCACAAACATCATGCCCAAGAAGCAAGTTGGGGAGGAAAGGGTTTATTCACCTTACACTTCCACACAGCTGTTCATTACCAAAGGAAGTCAGGACTGGAACTCAAGCAGGCCAGGAAGCAGGAGCTGATGCAGAGGCCATGGAGGAATGTTCCTTACTGGCTTGCTCAGCCTGCTGTCTTATAGAACCCAAGAATACCAGCCCAGAGATGGTACCACCCACAAGGGGCCCTTCCCCACTTGATCACTAATTGAGAAAATGTCCCACAGCTGGATCTCATGGAGGCACTTCCCCAACTGAAGCTCCTTTTCCTATGATAACTCCAGCCTGTGTCAAGTTGACACACAAAACTAGCCAGTACACACTGCTTACAGTACTCAATGGTTTTTCCATCCACGAGTTCCAAAGTCTTGCATATTTCTCAAAAACCTAACCAAACAAACCCACCGAGATGACAGTGCTCATTCGGCAGTTGGCTTTTCTTCTCCAGCTGTGATGTCCCCGAACAATCCCACTTGCCTTGGTATCAATGTCTCTGTTACTTTTCTGTTGTTGTGATAAAATACCATGACCAACCGCAACTTAATAAAGAAAGATTTTAGCTTACCATTGTAGGGGGAACGAGTCTGTAAGGCATGCGGCACAGGATCCGTGGCCACACACATTAGCAATTGTGTGCTTATGATTAGACAGGAAGACGTGGCCTTTCTTAAAAAGTTAGATTGAAAATCAAATTTTGTTTTTAAACTTTAGAAAGTGCATTTTTATCATAGTTGTCACCTGTGTTATCTCTACCATACTTTACACATCAACTTTTATTCACATGAGTCAAATAATTACTAGAACAAATATCTGCAGAAGATGCTGTCTTATCCAACAGCTGGAGAGAAGTCGCTGAATCAGGGAAAGAGGGGACATTTTACTACTGGCTGACATTTCAGTCACTGGCATATGGTTATCGCCATAGGGAAAGTAAGACTAGCCATGAACCAGCATTCAGTTCTGGATGGGACACCTTCCCAGATTTGGCAGAATTTATTTCAGAAAACATTTTCCAGGGACCACTGAAGAACAGGATTTTAGGTGACATTCCTAAAAGATAATACCTAATTTTCCTCTTGGGAGCTGATTTTGCATTTGTCTGAACGCACTACAACTTGTGGGGGCTCGCTGTCCCCACAGGATAACAATTCAGATGGGAACCAAGTTGGTTTGGCTCCGGGATGGCATGTTCACTAAAACTACAAGCTCATCTCTGCATTGCTGGACGCTTAGTGGCTTTATGTAACACAAGTGTGAGATGCTAAACCTGAGGGAGTCTACACTTGAACAGCAGGTAAAAACACGTTTGGTCAACCAGAATAGTGGCTCTCGGGTCTGCAAGATAACCATGTCCTTTGCCTTGAAGCCCACCAATCTTTTGAGAGTGGGGCCTCTGTTATCTCAGAAACATTTCAAAGCGATTCAAACAATTCTGTGTTAACTGTCATGGTGGCTCCTCTATGAGCTCATGAATCAAAGCCCAAAGAAGTCATCAAAGGTTCCAGGGCGACACATCTCTCAAATATGATTATTGGACATGTTACAGAGTGCATAAACATCCCCCAAAACAAAAACAAAAACAAAAAAACAACCAAAACAACAACAAACCAGAATAGAACAAAACACATTATTTATCAAGGCTAACGTGAACTTTTTGAACAAAATCTACCACAGTTTGAAATTTAGATGAGAAAAACAAAACAAAAACACATATTCTAATAGAAAATTTAAAAAAATATTTTTGACGTCATGTATTTTTAAATGTCTTCATTAAAATGAAAGTATATGGCTTTTAATAATAGTACCTGCCTATATATACACGCTTAGTCACATATTTTGGTTTTAGTTACAGGCCTCTCAACATGAAGACTGTCTGTGGTAAAACCCAGACCTCATTTAAGAAAAAAAATAGTAAAAGAAATATTCTAGCAGTCTTATTGGCCATTGAGGCACATAGACTAAAGCAGAGAGGCTAAATCTTGTCCCGGCAACTGTCTATTACTTCCTATCGATCATGGCATTTAAAGTCTGTATATCTGGTACCTCCTCAACAAAACAGTCTAAGACCCCTTCTCTTCAACTCCAGATTAAATACTGAGGGGCTCTGGAAGTTTTTCATAACCGTTGAGAAAAGTGAGCAGCAGTGGAGCTGCAGGTTTCTGTAATCAGTGCTTCTCCCTTGGAAGGAGCCACTGGATGTCCTGTCCAGAACAGGACTGGGCTTGCCTGTGGAATGCTACTGGCTGGGAGGCAACACAGGACGCCGCATCCTCTCGTGTAGCCCAGCCTGGCCTCGGAGCTCATGTTAGCTGACATGGGATTAGACTTCTGCTGATTACAGGTGTGTGCCATCATGCCTGGATCTTATCTCTTAAAAGACCTAAAGCATTCTGTACCCCTAAGTACTTGTGGGCCTAAAGATTTAAAAGCAGTCTGAGACCCTATTCCTTTATCTCACAGGATTGGAATAGAGACAGCAAAGAGGGAAGGAAAACACCCTCAGCTGATGCACACTGTGGGAACTCAGTGCTTCTCATTAGCACTGAAAATAATAACAGCACAGGCACACAACACAAAATCAGATAGCTGTTTCTTTGATTTTTCTGCCAAGGGGACATTTCTAATCTCTTTTAAAGGGAATGAAAGGCAAGGGACAGTTCAGTACAGTTGGATTTTTATTTTTGGTTAAAATTTACACTTTGGTTCTTCAAAAAGTGAATGCCAGTTATATGGAAATTCTAATATCATAGAGCTTTTCGCTCCTGGCCTGCCCGAGGTGAAAGGTACAACACACATCTAAAACAAGACTTCCAAACATTAAAGGACCCTTCAGAAGCTGAAGCAACACATTTGTCTTTTCTCATTTTCCTGTACAAGTCTGTCTTAGTCAGGGTTTCTATTCCTGCACAAACATTATGACCAAGAAGCAAGTTGGGGAGGATAGGATTTATTGAGGTTACACTTTCAGGACTGGAATTCAAGCAGGTCAGAAAGCAGGAGCTGATGCAGAGGCCATGGAGGGATGTTTCTTACTGGCTTGTTTCCCCTGGCTTGCTCAGCCTGCTCTCTTATAGAACCCAAGAATACCAGCTCCGGAGATGGTACCACCCACAAGGGGTCCTCCCCCCTTGATCACTAGTTGAGAAAATGCCCCACAGTTTGATCTCATGGAGGCACTTCCCCAACTGAAGCTCCTTTCTCTGTGACAACTCCAGCCTGTGTCAAGCTGACACACAAAACCAGCTAGTACAAGAGATCCGGTCATGAACATCCAAGTTTTACACATCTAATAGGATGTATTAAGATACAAATAACAGGATCCTATGAATCTCATGTATTTGAAGATTCTGGGAGTGTGGTGGTTAATGGCTCCCACTTACAGCTGGAGCTGCACGAAAACCAGTATCTGCTGAGCTCGGGGTGCTTCTGCATACCCCATGTTCATGTTAAGGTGACCTGACATGGGAGCCGACTATCTGAGGGCCGCAGCAAAGTCCATTCACCCAAGCCCCCACTAACACTCACTGTGGAACTATGCAAATGGTATCAAAGAGCATTGCCTACAATAAAGGCAGTGAACCGAGGTCCTGACCAGCAGGTACCTCGAACTTCCTGTACTCAGAACGTTCTTGTGCCCAAAAATTATCATGGAGAGGGACTGACTATCACTGTGGAAACCATAACTAATTTTCCTGACCCTGCCATAAAAATGGAAAGATTTCATCAACACGGCTGCTTGGAGAAAACACGAAGAACTACTAACATGTGATGCATATTTAAGAATAAGCTTTAACAGCTGAGTTCAATGACTCTCCAAAGCTTTGCTTTTGGGGAAGGGGGGGGGCTGTGCTTTAATCACAGCTGTACCTGGCTTCTCCTTATTAAGCTAAAATCCACTGGTATTTAAGTATCTGCAGTTCTTCAAGTAATGGGAAGTTAATACCCGCAGAACAATTCGCTGCCTGCAGTTTTGGCATCTCCCTTTGTTCCTTGCTTCCTGAGGGCATCTTTTCTGGTACATTCTCTAGTAGCCTATGATGAGGCAGGTCCCTGCATTACAGGTCTCTCAGGATGATGCATTCCTACCGAGTCCTTCTAGACCTTCCAGGCCTCCCAGGAGGAAAAATAATTAATCCCAGCTCAACTCATAGCCAAGAGTCTCCTAGGAGATACCAGAACATTTAACCTACGGAGGGGTCACAGCACAGGAACTATAAAGACAATCTGCTATTGATCAAAGGAGTTGTCAAGTTGAAATAGAGCAATGTGCAATTAGGTGGAAGCATTGTGAATGCCCCTTCCCATTTCTGCTCCAGTTCTGCTGTACACAAAGTGACTCTGGACTGGACTGCAAAACAGGAAACCGTGGTTTCAAGTCAGCTAGCCCCCCAAATTCCCACTAGAGTTTTGGTAAATAGTGTTTCCCTTCTGGTCTTTTCCTTTCTATGTAAACAGGACTATGGCATCTCCTCTCTTCAAACTGGGCCCCTATGCTCACAGTATCCTAGACTAAGGTCAGTCCTATGGGAACTATGAAAGTCCCAGGTGAGAATTCTGTAGCTTAGAAGGGCAAGCCCAGCTAGCTGTCCTGCAAACTCCTGAGATGTACAAAATTCTACCACCCATTACACCTACTGTCAAACACCCAATCAAAAGGAAACACACAGTGCAGCTTAACAGGGAAGAGTTCTCCCTGCCCTTGGTTCAATAGTATTTGAACACTCATAAAACCCTTTGTGCTGTATTCAAGTTATTGAAAATAAACCATTTCCATTGCCAATTTATAATCTGTCAGCACCCCAAAAGTGAAGAAATGTAATTAGCTCAAAAGAAGAGAGACAGCTGCTAGCTACTGATCTATGGCAAATGACCCCAGAACCCGAGAAGTGACAAGATCCAGGTCACCATTGAAACTTAAATTTCTCTGGAATGTAGCTGAATTAACACCCTTTTTAAACTGATTTTTGTAATTGCTTATTCAAGGTTGAACAATGAATCTCTGGACTAATTTTCTTACTATTGCCAGAAATCAATCAACAAATATCCTAGTCAGTTTTCAGTATAGCACCAGGGCATGAAGGTTCACTGAGGCACCCAAAAATTAACCAACGCTCCTGGCTGACATTAGGATGCTTATCAGGTTGGCATGTGCATCGTATCTGTCTAGAACGCCATCCTTTCTTCTTGGTTGCTGGAATTTCGTGATTGTGTGATGTAGTTTGAACCTAGAGTTTAATTCTCAGCACTTGTAAGTGTTGCAGGCACATACAACATTCCAGGTATATCACCCCCATGAAACCATTTTGCCAAGTATCAAAAATGAAGTGTGCAGCTCTGAAATCTTGAGATCTGTCACTTTGCACCAGATCCACCTGTCTTAAGAAGGTCCATTGGCCCCGGGCGTGGTGGCGCACGCCTTTAATCCCAGCACTTGGGAGGCAGAGGCAGGCGGATTTCTGAGTTCGAGGCCAGCCTGGTCTACCGAGTGAGTTCCAGGACAGCCGGAGCTACACAGAGAAACCCTGCCTCGAAAAACCAAAAAAAAAAAAAAAAAAAAAAAAAGAAGGTCCATTGGCTCCTTTGCTCTGGTTTTTCCTTTTTCTACAGTTTGTATACTAACTACTCTGTCCTCCCATTATAACTAAATTTTCTCTTGCTTTAGAGAGATGCATCTTCATTGTTCTTCAGACTCTGAAAGAACTATACACAGGGCAAAATTTATGGTGAAAACAACTGAGCTTCAGTAATTATCGTCCTTCTTTTCAGTGATATCAGATCATCAGCATTTGCCATATCACAGAGCTACAGTCCCAGTCCCTTAAAATTACCTATATAGTTCAACAGTTATGGCAAAACTTCTGTGTACATTAAGACAGGCCTCCAATTTATACAGATAGGCTCTGTATACCCAACCCGGCAGTGGATTTACTCTGGAATATCACCCAGAGCCTCTTGCTTTTAGAACTTGTTCCCTAGCTAGCAGGGTAGTATTATTTGGGGGAGGCAGTGGAGTTTTTAGGAGGCCTGGAAATAAGTCACTAGAGGTCACTAGGGGAGGATTTTTGGAGGTTTTCGTGCCCCTGGTTCCAGCCTATGATCTGTGCTTCCCAGTCAGAGCTGCCTACTGTCAAAAACTGAGCCAATACTGTTACCATGCCTTTTTCAGCTGGGCTGAAACATCTCTGCAACAGTGAGCAAAACTGCAACCTGCAAACAAACGCCTTCTTCCACCCCCAACAAAAACCCAACTATCCTCCCCCTTAAACGGTTTCCACCAGGTATTTTGTCACAGAGATAAGAAAAGTAAATATACTCCTCTAAGCAAAGTACTGGGGAATTGGATAAGCTCTCAGTATTATTTAGAGACATCAATTGCCATAAAGTCTGTTTATAAAGGCAATTCTCTGTGCCTTTCTGGCTAACCCCACCAGACTCAGAAGTCGTCATGTGTTCTGGTGTGCAGATTTGTTTTTTCCTTCTGACTTTCTATGTTGTCAGAACCACACTGGAGGACTAACAGAAGTTCGAGGCCCTCTATAGATCCATCATTATTTCTTCCACACCCAACAAAGCGTCACCCCACCTGGTGTTGATCCCCAGATGGTCATGTATTATTTAAGAAATACTATCTCATTTCCCAGCATCTTCAGTGGATTTGCATACCGTCCTGCAATGCAGCCAGCTCATGGCATCTCACTGGACTTGCTGTTTTGGTCTACATGATGAATGACATTGGAATCCACTCCCTTAGTACCTAGCCGGGTCTCCTAAGGCTGATCACTGCAGATTATCTTGGTGTTCCCAAATCCTGTCCCACAAATTGGGATTCCTTTAAGTTCTTCCTTGCCTGAGTCTTTAAAAAAAAAAAATCTAGCCCAAGATGCTTCCAGAAACTTGTGTGCCTTGGAAAGTCCTCAAACCCCAACACTTGGCAATGATCCAATCTGCCAAATTCTGAATGCTGTGTTAGCTCCAGAGCATTTACAACAGTGTGGGAAACATTGCAGAAATCTGTGAGGTCCAGTACAAAAGCTGTTAGTTCCTGTGGAGCTATTGAGCACTTGAAATTTAGCCTGTGTTATTGGCAGAGAAGATTTCTAATATTAATTAGTTCCAAGAGTTAAGTTTAAACAGCTTAAGTGGCTAATGCACCAGAATGATGCAAGTTCGAGAGTTCTGGACAGCTTCTAGATGAGAGACTGTCAACAAATGAGGGCACAGCAAATATTTGGCAGCCACCTGCCTTCCGTAACTTCTTTCATGCTTTCTGGGTTATCTCAAAAGAAAAAGAAATAAAAATACCAACAGTTCAAAACCCACAGTACTTAACAATCTGACTTGAATATAACTAATGATTTTAATATAGGGAGTGGCAAAGACAAAGAAATTAGTAAAAATAATTAGAAAGTACGCATTCTAGAAGTTATTTATGTTTAATGCTTAAAAGTCTGAATGCACAAACAATCTACCATCATAGAAGTACTGGTGGCCAATACAATGCGTTAGAACTATGTACAATGCACAGTTTAGTATCAAAATCTTTCTACACTGTAGAGTTTTATGAAACTGTTAATGACATCAAACACTAAGCACTTAAGACACTATTTTTTTTTGCTACCACACAAAGAACGTCAATGACAGTCCATTTCAACTTGCAGCATCCATCCATTTCTAGTATGAAATTAAGTGATTTTTCTACTTATACAATAAAGTTTATCTACACAGTTCTTGATTTTGATCCATAGCAGCAAAGGCACTGTACATCAGCAGATCCACAGACTTAAAAGATCTTTTTAAAGCATTCAAACAAAAAATAAAAATAAAAAAGGATCACATGTTATAGTTTAACAGCAACAACAACAACATAAAAGATAACACAATGTTTCTGGCACAATGGCACAGCCTGTGTCCATTTCAGGGACATCCAACTAAGACATGGAAAGAACCAGAGGTAAATAAAGCAAGTTATCATCCCGGGAGAGTCTCTTCTTTGTGGCTTTCAGAGGGTAGGCTCTGCAAACCCTCCTCCTGCTGGCGTGTGTGTGTGTGTGTGTGTGTGTGTGTGTGTGTGTGTGTGTGTGAAAGACTTGCTTTGCACAGCGGTAGGCAAGCAGTACTCCGTACCTGCAGCTCCTTAAGAGCATGCCACAAAACAGCCTGCCCTGTCTCACAGCATCACAACTGCCCAGAGACATAGCTCCCTCTGCCAGTAAATTTGGCAAAAATATTTTGAAGAAATTAAGTTCTCTCTTTGAGGCCCAATTTAATTTTTGATCTGTCTATAATACAATAAAAAAAGGAATTAAAAACATATTACAAAGATACTTGTCAACAAGTAAAAAAGAAAAAAAGAAAAAAATCTAATTATTTTTTGTTGAATGTAATCTAAAGTTACAGACATATTGGTTAAAGTTGCCCAAATAGACTCAAAGGAATAGTACTTGGCCTGTTATAATCTACTTGTTCAAACAGCCAAATTTCCAAATGTTTTTAATATAAGTAGAAAACAAAACAAAACAACCTCATAACAACACAGCAACATATTGCTTCCATGTGTAATTATACATTTCACATCTCTATACAGTCAATAGTCTACATTTAGTGACATTTAAATCAGTTATTTTAAGCCTTCCTTTCCCGTCCCTTACCACAAGGGAGGGATGGAGCATCGAATACAATGCACCTTCATTATCAATGCAGGAGCGGACAGCTTTATTTAGTCAGTCATTGTTAGAAAGCCTTCTTTAAACAAAATAAATATATTACAGATATAATACATAATTAAAGATTCCATTCATTGTTAGGTATTCCATGTTCTTCCAAGTCGATAGCTGAAGATTTGGTATCACAGGTTCTTAATGAGTATTCACAATTCAATAGCAAGGGGGAAGTGGGGCTATGGAAGGGGATTACTCCACAACTGCAATGATTATTGGAAATCCTTGGTTTTAGAGTGGGAGAGGGGTGAACAGAAAAGTACAACAGCGCAAAGTGCTATGAGGAGGAGTCCAGTTTGCACGAAGATTTGTCCTTAATAAATAACTTCATAAACTGTAGCTTTCTTGTCCCCAGAGCCAGTGACAATGTACTTGTCATCCACAGAGATGTCACAGCTAAGCACCGATGAGGATTCTTTGGACTGGGAAAGAAACATATCAAGAATATCACATACAGGAACTAAGAGGCAGGACTGGTGGGTGTGGCTGAGCAGACGCAAAGCCAAGGTGCGCCACAGAGTACCCAGAAGCTACAGATACAGGGCAGTCCCAATAGTCCTAGACCTGGCAGTACTAGATCATCCCTAGCTTAGGCTAATGATTCTTGTCCTGAGGCATCAAAGAGAGAGGTAACTCAGAGTGCTGTGCCATGAGGCAAGTCCTGTTCTTTAAACTCTATTCCTGGGGCTGGAAAGATAGCTCACTGGATAAGAGCATGGAATGTCCTTTTAGAGAAGATGGGTTCAATTCCCAGATCCCACATGGCAGTTTATAGCTGTTTATAACTCCAGTTCTAGGGGGTACCAGGTATGCAACGTAGTGCATAGACATGCAAGCAGACAATAAAGTAAAAGAAAAAACAGATCCCCTTTATTCTCTAGAAAGTACAGAGTAGGATCCTGAAGACATGAGAAGACCTCAACTGCCACTGACAGGTAGACTGGATCGCGGTGGTGCCACAGAGCAGCAAGTACAGCACAGGTCTAACAACTAATGGCAGACACTAGTAAAAATAACCACTGCTACTAGCACAAAACATGAAAGCATGTAAGAGGAGATCAACAGTTGGAAACAGAAACACATTTCACTGAAGAGAGGTGTGGGGTGATAAAGGGAGGAGAGCAGACCACACACACAAGGTTTAAGATTATACCCTGAAGAATACTTGGAGCATCTGAAGCTATAAATGTAAGACAAGTAACTACTATACTGCATGTCAAACTTTTTTATTGTAATTGTTAATAATTAAAATACCCAAGTCAGCATATAGATATAATACTTGTATTTAATAAAAAATAGTCTAATATTTTTCTTTCAGTTTCTGTACCTAAAAAGGTCACAAAATCCCCAATATTAAAATTTAAGCTTCAGCCAGCCATGGTGATGCATGTCTTTAATCCTAGCACTTGAAGACAATGGGAGGTGGATCTCTGTGAGTTCCAGGCCAGCCCGGGCTAAAGGGGAAGGGGAAGGGGAAGGGGAAGGGGAAGGGAAATGCCACAGAATACCTAAAACCCCTAATTCAAATATAAAAAGAGGATTGAGTCATGGGTAATTCAGGATTGGCTGTGACAGCAGGATCAGAAATCTGAGCAGATGACCAACCCTTGTGCAACCAATCCCGGTCCCTGCTTTGGAGGTCTTGCTCTGCCTGACAGAAATAGTGTCAGGTGGCACTTAAGCAGGCACGCCACTCATAGGGTACATGAAGATGACATGGCCAGCACTCTGCAGGCAGCACAGCACGGTTCACTCAGCGAGCAAAGCATTACCTGGAATATGCTGGCCCCATAAGGTGTCCTCCAAGCATTCAGAAGGTTGTCCTTTCCAGTGCTTACAAACCATTTGCCTACAGGAAGAGGGTTTTGTGTTACTTTGTCATTTGCTTCATAGAGTGCTGAGTTAATATAGAAATTCATTCCATTTATAACAGATAAGAGTGTCTTTTCACTTCAAAAGTAAAGCCCACCCACCTTCTGGATTTCATGAGTCACTGATTGTTGTGATAAGGAATAAAGTGGATTAAGGCCAAAAATTTACGCAGCTTGTTAGGAAAGCATGCACGGTTAAGTAAACTATATAGTTGTGAAGAGAGACACATTAACAAATAAAAGACTCAGCTTAGAATGAGTCAACAGAAGAACCAAACAATCATTCTGGTTGGTAGAAACTGGAAAAATGGGGGGTTGCTTACCACAGTGGGCAAACTTGAGTGACAGCACACAGCTCTCATGAAGATGCAACTGGTATTTGTCTGGCTTGGTGACATGCAACACTTCCACATTGCTATTCTCCATCCCCACTGCAAGCCACTCTCCAGTTGGGCAATAGCCCAAAGAAAAGATCTGGAATTAAAACAAATGATAGTTGCTGCAGAGGATAATAAGGTCTCACTAACCAGGGGATATGCTCCTTAAATATAGAGGAAATCAACAAAACTCAAAATGAACAGAAAGAACCAAGTCTAAATGATGATCTCTAAGAAAGCGACATTCAAGTCCAGCACGTTTTCTTTTAGTAGGTCACATTACCCACACACAGGCCACACCTGAGAGGTGAAGTCGTGTTGCTGCAGCTGCCGCCCTTCACGAAGGTCCCAGGACCTCACAGTGTTGTCCAAACCACCTGTCCAGAGCTTGGTGCCATCATTAGAAATGTCAATACAGCTGGCTCCATCTGTGTGCCCCTGGAATTGCCTGAAAATGTAAAATGGAGGGAAAGCCCTTGAAAAGTTAGTTTTTATTTGAATTGAGAACTCTTTTCTCATCAAATTTAGTGCCGTTTATCTACAGATCTCATTTGGTTTATGCTTCTAATTATTTAAAATAATAACAAAATATACCATGTATCTGTATTGGCTGTGCAGGGTGAAAGGCCACCGTACAAGAAACACCTAATGAAGTACATGCACTCTGTGTGATCTACTGTGCAGGGACACTTCTGGCAAAATGTACATGAGGCATGAAGGAAAGAGCTCAAAGCGGGTCCTCACTTCATAGCTGAGAATGGCCTTGAGGATCTGAACCTAACCCTAAAGCCGCAAGAACAAATTCTTTGCTTTTGGAATTGTAGCCCTTCAAAATAAGAGTGCAAATGGCTCTTCTCCTCTTCCATACACAACCCTTGCCTCACAGCTAAATTTCCCAATCTTCTCACGCCCTTTTCCAAATCATACTGTGCATTCTCATTTCTATAACCCTGCTGTCCACTTGTCCTTAAATATGAGAACACAGACAATTTAGGCCAAGTGAGTGTAAGCAGCAAACTACCAGAACTGGGCCCTTGGCAAGAGTCATATAAACACTGCTGAAGTTACGACCCATGCATCATCTAAAATCTATAACCCTATAACCATATACTATGGCTTCTCACCAAGGAGCTAGGGGTGATGATGGGTGTCAGCAGGCACACATAACAAATCACAGATATCTAATGAGCCCATGAGGTTCTAACAACATTCATTATGTATGTAAAAATTACCTTCACATTCAGTAATACTGTGTGTGCGTGTGTGTGTGTGTGCACGCACGTCTGTGTAAAATGAAACAAAAATAAGATATATTGCATGGAAGCAATATTTCACATAAAAATTTTCTTATTTCTAAAATGCATCTAGTTCGTAACATTTTTTTAGAAAGTAATTGCACTCAACCCAGACAGTCACGGATAAACACACAAACATATATACACAGTAAGAATTTTGAGCATCATGTGGTAAATTAGCTCTCCCTGTCAACATAGAAGTAGATTCAGTGGACCTACCTCACCAGGGTCTGGTTGTGCAGATCCCACACTGCGATGTTGCCGTCGCTGCAGCATGAGAAGCAGACCTTGGAGTCAGGGCTGATGGCCAGAGCATAGCAGGCAGGGGCTGAGGATGTCAGCTCTGCCTTGATGCGTGGGGTTGGAGCTGCCAGGTCCCAGATGGACAATGTACTGGCTTCCCCTCCAACAATTAAGGTGCGACCATCAGGGAGCAATCTGCAGGAACGGATGTAGTTATCCCTGTTCTGGAGACAAAAGCCATCATGAAATTACTCATGAGGAAAAGAAAACAGCATTAACATGAGAGCAGAAATCCATAAAAGTATTGTGTTCCCTTCTGGTTTAATGAGCCATTTATACTTATGACAATGATAAAGTAGATTAATGCTACAAAATTACATGAAATTAAGGAAGTATTTAAACTTGATCTACAAAATTTAGTACTAAGATAGTTAATCTTAATTAGCACCCAAATGCAAAGATCTAGTCCCACTCCCACCACCAAATTAAACAACTGTGGATGTAATCTGCACACACAGATCCATATTGTCTATGTATACACACCACTGCAGTTCTCTAATCTCTAAAGGCCTGCCATACTTTGCTGAGGATAGAGGGCCTCAGTGAAAGCCACATTCACTTAAAAGTCAATTGGCAGTTGGCTCTTTTGACCTAGCATTGCTATATGTGACAAACAGGTATTAGGAGTTCAATGAAGTGCCCATAACAGGCAGCAAGACAGGAAAAGAAACTGTTCTTCCCTGTTCATGAGTTTGTGGAAATCATATGTATACTTAATTATGTTAGTTTATGTGATGCACCAAAAAATGCTTCTGATATAAGGGAAGAAAAGTAAGTTTCAGTTTCCTGTGCTAACCAAGGACAATGGTAACAGCAATTAAGGGGAGTGAGAGCCACACGAATTGTTGGACTTCAGAGAGTTCTCAGGTGGCCACGTGGTAGTGGCACATGCCATTAATCCCAGCACTTGGGAAGCAGAGGCAGGTGAATTTCTGAGTCCGAGTTCTGAGTTCTAGGACAGCCAGGACTACACAGAGAAACCCTGTCTCGAAAAACCAAAAAAAAAGTTCTCAGGTATGCACTGTAGAAACAATGTATGGACCTCTTAGTATTCTTGGACCAAGTGACTTACCTTTGACCTTGGGGACAGGGTGAATGCAGATTGTACAGGTGCACATAACACACATAAGCAACTGGATCACTCTGAGAGAAAACCCCCACTTTTTCTCTTAGGACTGCTACGATTTTTCAGTCAGGGTCTTTGTCATCCCTGCTTACTTACCAGACAGTCCAGCTGAGAGACCGGGCTCTTGTTGCCAGGGTGGCTGATGTCCCAGACCTTTACACAGCCCTTGCCACCTGTGTACACATGCCTTGTGGGGTTGCTGATGGTCACTGCACAAACCACTTCCCCATGGTTGAGGGTGTTGATCTGTCGAGCATGTCGAGGGATTCCCGGTCCAATGAGGGCATCAGGGGGAAAGGGGACAGGCTGCATCTGGCCATCAGCACTAACGTGAAAGGAGTATGCTCTACAGTATAGAAAGGAAAAACAGAAGGACAATGTAGAAAGCATTAGCTTTTGAAAGAAAATAAAGCATTAGTTTTCTTTTAGATCAGAGTCTTATGTATGCATGGGTAGCCTCACACTCACTATATAGTGGGGGGTGGCTCTGGATATCTAACCTGCCAGTCTTTACTTCCCATGTCTGGTTCAAGCAGTGATGAATATCAAACCCAAGTTTCATGCATACTAGAAAATATTCTATTCACTAAACTACCTTCCTTGGAAATATGATTAAACTGTCCAATAAAAGTGAGAGAAAAATCCTTTCTTTCAGTGCCACTTCAGATGTGCATAAACAAAGAAAGAAATAATAAAAAAATGAATCTGGTACAACACAATAACATTAGCTGTCAAGATATGGTGCTAGGTCTACAACCAAATGCCAATTGGTTGTTTAATATTTACTATGTGACATCAGTAGTTACTGAGCCTCTCTGAATGCAATTCTAACTTCAAAGAGAAAGGATGAGCCTATAGTTTACAGAGAACTAAGTATGCTAGCTAATGTATGTCTCTCTCTCTCTCTCTTACACACACACACAGGATATATATATATATATATATATATATATATATATATATATATATATCCATATCCTGTTTTTTTCACTCTGTACTTTCATAGCTTTATATTTTTCTGTGGTTCCATGGGCTGTATAAGATTTTACCTATAAATGGATTCAATCCAATCAGATGAGTTATTAATAGAGATCAGTAAGCTAAAATTATGAAGCTCTGAAGAATCCAGATTCTGTAGGTTAAAAACACTGAAAGGGCAGATAGGTAAGAAAATAGTTTTAACACATTGATCAGACTCAAAAGTCACAAATTCTAAAAGATACAAAAGTAAAGGAAACCTGAATTGTCCTGTCCTATCTGTACAGCACTTCCATTTCCAGTTCACAGCTTTAAAAACCTTCTGGTGTAAAAATATTAAAATGGTCCTGAAGTCTTCATCAAAGATTCTACTTTTAGTAGACAACTATTAATGTTAGCAAGGGCATAGTGAGGCTTCTGAGATGCAGACTAACTGAAGGGAAATAGATCCCAACAGCACGTGGGAAGGAGCTGAGCTTATCTTGGTAGCTCTTAGGGACCACAACCCTTTTTGAGAAATATGTAACATATCAAGAGAAGGCATTTGTGGATATATGAAAAAATAGGAGCTTGAACTAAACTAGGCACAGATCAGAATCAAAGCTGAGATAGTGTGATAGTGTTTTAATGAGAAATGCCATCCCAGATTGGCAAGTACTTGAATTTTGTGTTATCCAGATAGTGGTGCTATTTAGGGAGTTTTAGGTGGTGCTTCTTTGCTGGAAGAAGTATGAAGGGCTTTGACATTAAAATCCTCCAGCAACTATAGTTTTCTCTCCACTTTTTGCCTGCATTTGAAGACATGTGCTGTTAGCTACCTGCTCAAGCCACTATACCAGCTCCTTGCTGCTTCCCTGCTCAGAGAAACTATTAACCCTTTAGAATCATAAGCCAAAATAAACATCTTCTACAAGTTACTTTAGTCATGGTGTTTTATCAAACCAACAGAAGAGTAACTGACATTGCTAATTTACAGTTTTTTACTGCAAAAGTCTAAGCTGGTAATGTTTACAAAATGTTAGTCCAGCACTGAGGGCATGCCACCGCTGCTGAGGGAAGGGTAGGGTGGGAAGGCTGGGAAGTGATTAGATAGATGGTATTTTCTGAGTCAAATAAAGAGGACTTGGAGCCACACCAATGTGCTACCTCAGTAGAGCAAACTTATGAGATCTGGTAGAAATGCTGGGAGCGGGATTTGCAGTTGGCAGGACCTGGCTTGTAAAGCCATGTAAGACTACACTAGATAGGATGCTTGGACTGTGGACATAAAATCTGGGATGATGAGAACTTTTAATATAAGTAACTGAAACCGAGTAAGGCAGATTTTCACTAGAGATGATCCTAGGAACAGAAAAAGCCATCGGAGGTTTCACTTATAGTAGACACCAGTCACAATCTAAGCCTTGTGTGAGATCTTTAAGGGAAACTCCCTCAAGGTAGAAGATGGGGAGGATTCAAATAGCAGAGGTCTGAAAGAAGCAGGATTTTCACAGAAGCCAGAAATCTAACTCATCAAGAAGCTGCCAAGGAAAGCACTCAAGAAACACCATTGGACTGGTAGCTTGCAGGTTGTGAGGGGTGCTGCAGAGGAAAGGGTGACTTCACGGGAGCCAGGTTGAGACAAGGCCGATAGAGATCAGGGGTAACAAAGACTAGGTCTTACAGGAAAGAAAGGAAGGTTAAGTCCAAGCTCAGGTACTATTATACTTTTCTCCCTCTTTGGATTTTCATGACAGAATTTAATCCGGAGTCCTGGGATTGAAGGTGTGTACAAGTACTGCCCTGCTATTATGCATTTTCCCCCCAAAACCAAATTCTTTCTTAATAAAGGGAAAATGATCCACACAGATCCCAAATTGATAAGAAACAAGGCAAAGGCAGCCTGGGCCCTAAGCCCCAACTTACTGACCAAAGTCATCTTTTCTTTGCTCTTCTCTACTCCCAGTTTTCCAGCTGTGGCCAGCATGTCAGCAAGTGTACAACCTCTTCCACAATGTGGACCCTTCAGCCTCCGCCTGAAACTGATGCTGGAGCAGCACTGCCACACCCTGTCACGCTCCAACATCCCCTGTACTGATACTCACTGATGGATGGATGCTCCACACTGAGTGAGGTGCCCCAGGAAGGTGGGAGGTTGTTTTCAAGTTGGGAATAGCTGCTATAGACCCCTGATCCCAATGTGGCAAGACTTCTGTCTATCAGAGCCTACTGATGTGCCTTTGAGTAAGCTGTTGTCATGGCTGATGCCAGTCCAATTCCGAGGATGCTCATCTGAGATAGCATACCCCACACAAGCTCAGTGCCAGTGAAGTATTAACACTGCCATTTACCCACCCTCATTACTGCTGTCCAATCCCTGGCCAAGATATATTTTGTGTGCAGTATTAGGCATTGGACCCAGGACCTCACTCATGTAAGACACTCTACCATGAGCCATACTTTTTTGAGACAGAGGCTCACTAAATTGCCCAGGCTGCCTTGAAATTGCCATCCTCCTGCTTCAGCTCATGAGTACCTAGGATCAGGGCAGCTGGCTCCACAGGGCTCATCTGAAGACTTTTCAGTGGCTCAAAGGAGCTCTAGCTGGGCAAGAGAGAGAAGGCTTAAGAGAAATAGGACACCCAAGGGACACCATGCCTGCCCCTTGCCTCTGCAACATTGGCAGGACCTGGGCTACCTCATCATCTATGAAACTGGACAGCCTACCCAGCAAAACTCTCAATCATCATAGATGGAGAAACCAAGATATTCCATGATAAAACCAAATTTGCACAATATCTGTCTACAAATCCAGCCCTACAAAGGAAAACTGATGGAAAATGCCAACACAAGGAGGGAAACTACAACCTAGAAAAAGCAAGAAAGTAATCTTCTTCCAACAAACCCAAAAGAAGATACCCACACAAACATAACATCAAAAATAACAGGAAGCAACAATCACTATTCCTAAATATCTCTTAACAACAATGGACTCAACTCCCCAATAAAAAGACATAGACTAACAGAAATATTTCTCATGTAAATCTTCAATTTTATCAGAAAATGTTTGCAATTCCCCTTTTAATTTAGTAATTTATTTTATGTCTACCATTTTATCTGCATTATTTTTCATGATAATCTTCAATTTTAATTATTTCTATAAAAGTCTTTTTTATATACTATATATACTATATATAATAAAAAAAGAAAGAAAGAAACTGGATAGCCACACATGCAGAAGCAGTGGGTGGTGGCATGGCTGGCTTAGCACAACTTCTCACACTATGTGGTGTCCTTCTGTGATGGCCTGGTGCACAACACGCTGTGGCACAAGGCTAACTTCCCAAAGTTTCTCATATCTCTTCCATTATACATTCTTACTGACAGTTTCTTTAAAAAAAAAAAAAAAATCCTCCCAAGTCTCATTAAATGAGACATTAAGAATTTAGAACTTTAAGAATTTAAATAGTTTAAAAAAAAACCCATACTTTACTTCAAAACAACCTCTTGTATGTTCATTACCAGAAATGCTAAGTTTGAGTCAGGTTTCTGAAGAAAGCATGGCAGTTGTCCACTGCGGTGGTAATGGAGACCTGTGGTGCTTTGTGTCATTACTCAAGACTGAAGGAAGCGAATCAGCACAAGGCTCAGAAGCATCGTGAGCCAGACTGTAATTCTAGAGTAGTTGGACACTGCTTCTTTAAATATTCCAAACACTTACACTCCTGGGGTTTCAAGTCTGACCTATACCAAGAATCTTCAAGTTATCCACTCTACTACCTCTAATGGTTACTTACTTGGTGGCTGTCAACAGTGCCTGAAGAAATGACTGTACCTCTTCCCTAAAAGAGCCCTTCCATCTCCTCTCAGTTCATGTGGAACTCAGAAGCATTTGAGTTGTTGTTTGATTAATCCCATGGCCTTGTTATTTAGTCACTGCCTGAAATAGACTAATCTTTCACCTTCACAATTCTTGGCCAACAAAACTTGTTAGTCAGTCAACTACTATTTGCACAGCATACACAAGTACACAGAATTTTATAGTAATTGATATTTATATCTTCAACTCTCAAGGAACCCAAAGTCTAATTTGCCTTGTTTCCCTTATTAATAAGCCAAATATTTACTCAATAACTTGGCTTATAGAGCCAGCACTGTTTGATTCAACTGGGACATTTGGGTTAGTCTGTAGTAAAGTTAGGTATTGAAGGAACAACCTTGACTTTTATTCACAGATAGAAAACAAAAACAGGGTTAAAGTCAGTCAGGTATGCTTTCCACTGAAGGGCAAGTGAAGAGAAAGAACACAAGGAGTCACTAAGGTGGTGAGCAAACACCCATGTAACACTGAAGGAACAAAAGAAGAACATTAGAGAAGGAAGAGTCAACATATTACATTTATTTACTCTGAATAAACTTGCATTATGAGCATCAACTGTGAACTATGCAGTATTTAAGGCATTGGAAGTTGTTTGCTTATTTGTTTGTTTTTAAGACAGGGTTTCTTTATGTAGTACCGTCTGTCCGAGAAGTAGTTCTGTAGACTAGGCTGGCCTTGAACTCGAAGATCTGCTTGCCTTTGCCTCTGCCTCTGCCTCTGCCTCTGCCTCTGCCTCCTGAGTACTGGTGCCACCACTGCCCAGCTTTGGAAGTTACTTCTAAAACTGAATATTCATCGTTGGTAGGAAGTGCTAACTGGTATAGCCACTATGGAAATTAAGTGTGGGGGTCCCTCTAAATGCTGACCTAGAACACTACTTTTGGGATTATACCAAAGGGATTCTACATCTCACTACAGAGATACTTGCTCATTGATGTCCATTTCTGCTCTATTCCTAACAACCAAAAAATGAAAACATCCTAGGTATCCAGTGAATGAATGGATAATGAAAATGGGGTATATTACACAATGAACTCTTTAATCAGCTGTTGAAAAAATATTATGAAAACTACAGGTAAATAAATGGAAATAGAAATAATCATCCTGAGTGAAATAATTCAGACCCCAAAAGACAAGTACTGCAGGTTCTTTTATATATGAATATCAGCTTTTAAATTTTAAATGTGTGTGTTCTATTCAGAACATCTAGAGTTCGGTTACTAGTAAGTGACTAAAAGTCTTCCAAGGAAGGGGAAATAGAATGTAAAGGAATAAAGGGGGAAGCTAGAATAGGAGAATTAAATGGGAAGGGTGGTGGGAGGGGGTACAGTAGGAAAGGGAATATTGGTAAGGATAACTAAAGTTGAAGGCCTTTTTATGTGCACCATATAAAAAAATACCATATAGAATCCTATTATTGTAGAAGCTTCCTAAATATATAAAATATACAAAAGGAATTTAAATGGCATTAACCATACAATAGCAGAGACAATGTTGCAACTAGACATTATATTACCAAACAAAACCTGCAGTACTAGGAGTGTCTGTGTGACTTTTTGACTAAAGGTACCATATAGTCAACCCCACACCCTGCTCAACATTACAGGTTATTGTCAATGCTATTACTTAGCCTTTCATAACCTGATAGTTAGACCCTATTGTTGAAGATATACCATATACTTTTATCAAAAATTAGAAACATGGAAAAATTGAGCTGCTACGCACCTAGAAGCTTCACCTCCTACTGATTATTGTTCCTAATGCTGGAAGGCACTATGCATGTTGCTGGAGAAAAAAAGTAATTATAAACTTCATTCAGCTACAATCCCTTTGCACTGTAATAGCAACCTGCCTAGAAAATATACCCCCTGATAGAATAGAGACACAAATCTTATGGAAGTAACCAATTACTGTCTGATTAAAGTTAAGGTCCACACCATGAAATAGATCTCAAACCTGACACTATTAACAAGGCCAAGAATCTAAAATGAGATAGGTCATGGGCCTTAGGGGGAAACTAACTAGTTATTTTGCTAAATGAACGTAGCACTAAAACAACTCCTAATGAGATATTGTTATACACCTATAGACCAGTGCATTGCTAAGGCCTTATCAGAGAAGCTTCATCTTGTAGCAAGTGGTAGTTAACATAGAGACCCACAGCTGAACGATGTGGAGAGAGTGAAAGACTTTGGAGTACTTGGGATCACAGCCCTTCCCTCAAGGCTCAAAATCTATGTGGAAGAGAAAGTGGGAAGATTCTAAGAGCCAGAGGTAGGAGATGATTCCAAGGGAGTAGTACTTTGAGATCCAACAAGAGCTGATGCACATATGAACTCACAGTGACTGTGAGAGCATATATATGACCTGAAAAAGTTCAAGCCAGATAAAATTCCAGCATGGAAAAGGTTGAAGAGGACATAGAGGCCCACCACTAAGTAACATTTACAAACGATAGCTGCCAAGGGAGGTAAAAACCTTCAGTAGAGCAATACTAAGTCTAACTGCCATTCTGCAGGGTGGGCCTTGTGCTCAGGAGTGGTTTGGTCAATGCAATATGGAATCCATATGTATTTATAGATGTGTGTATACTCTTTTGTTGGCTCTGTTGAGAAAGAACGTGGAGTTGGGTAGGTAAGAAGGCTCTAGGAAGAGTCAGGGAGGGCAAGATTATGATCAAAATATCTTTCATTTAAAGGGGGCAGCATCAAATATGGGACCTTGTACCAACTGGACTTTTCAACCCCACAACTGTAATCAATATTTCTGAGCATTATATTAAAAAAAAAAAAACAAAAAAACAAGGAAGAATCTGTTCTGCTTTTGCTCTTACAGAACTCATATTCAAGTGGGAAGAGGCAGACAATGGCTACAAGTAAGCTTTCGAAAGCTGGGCATAATGGTACCCCTCTCTGATACCAGCTCAGCACTTAGGAGACAGGCGGGACGATCAACAACTTTAGATCACTTGGGGTACACAGTGAAACTCCATTTCAAAAACAGTAGAGGAAAATGGCAACAGGGAGGGAGGTATAAAGGGACATTGTTTAAAGACAAGAGTTATCCATGCAGAATGCTGTTATAACAGAGACATGAAGTGAGACAGTGAATCACAGAAAATGTTGATACAGGAGGATCAGTGTGAATAAATGCCCTACAGGCAAGCAGCCAGGACAGCCTCTGAGAGAGGGAGACTTCTGTACTCTGTCAAGTCTGGATAGTACAGGAGAATGGAGATGTAGCATATGTGTGGTAGGTTCAATTTCAGGAAAGATGCCAAAGATATGTGTGTGTGTGTATGTGTGTGTGTGTGTGTGTGTGTGTGTGTGTGTGTGTGTGTAAGGGGGGATGCTCACAAGCACGCATGTGTATAATGAGGCAAGAATGTTTCCAATGAAGGAAGAAAAAAGTTTCTTTGAGAATGAAATACTACTCTGAAAGTTTTCTTGCCCAATTTTCTAATCCAATTAGAACTGCTTTTAGGTAATGAGAATAGAAGAACACGTGTATACAAAAACCAAGCCTGAGGAACAGGATGTGATGAAATTAGAATATACAAAGAGGCTGGAAGAGGTGTGTTGTACTTGGTCTGTTATCACTCTAGGAGAGTGTGAACAGACATTCCAAATGCTCAGCTCACAGGAAAGATGCCGAATGAGCAAACTACCTTTTCTAGAAATAGAACTGAACAGAAGACTGTCCTGATTTTTTTGAAGTTTTAGCGTGTCTGTTCTCTACATGTTCAAATTCTAATCATGTAAGTTTGCATATAAACATCACACTTTCTGAACAACTGCCTTAAAATCGGCAACAGACAGAGAGAGAAGCCTTGACTGCCAGAGCTGCTTTCCCAACTTACATTTTATATGAAGGCTTGATTTTTTTTTTTTTAAATGGAACACACAAAATTGAACCTTATTATGCCTTGTCTTTTGCTAAGAGAAATGCAAACTACTTTGATGCTATTCAGCAATGTCCCAATTCCAAAAAGAAAGCAAGGACCAGAGCTTTGTAGATAATGAATCCAAAGGACAAAAGGTACTCACGGTTTTCCTCCTGGGATGCCTGTCAAATTTGGAGGTATTGCTGGCACACGCATATGATGGTGTGGATCAAATCCCACCTAAAATTGTCCCCGTGCAAAACAACAAAAAGATTTGTTATGCTTTTGCACAATATGGCACCTAAAGCCGAGGATCACAGATAATTTGAAAATACGATTTTACAGACATAGCAGTATCTATTGATAAAATGACAGGATGCTTAGGATTTAATGGTTCTTTATTCAGGACTGGGACATACAAAAAATTATACTGATTATTGAGGCTTATGACAAAAACAAATGCTTTATTACGTTTATTCTCCTATGTGGTCTACTTTGGTAGTTTAAAATTTCAAATGACTACTAAATTTAAAGACATAAATGTCTCATCCTCCCAAAGAGAATAGAACAAGACACAATCACATGTTTATTAATAATACTCAATCCTTTAATAAGTGTATTATATAAGCTACATTAAAAAGAATGCTGTGTGTTCTGAAACTCTAATCTATAAAAGCATGTAAACATACCACAGGTGATCTTCCATAGGCAGCTGCTGCTGCAGCTGCTGCCGCTGCTGCACTCATCTGGGGGGAGATGTTGTGTAGCCCAGCATAGGCGGCTCCAGGGCTGGTCAGCTCTCCGTTCATCCCAGCATGGGGCACAATACCAAAGGGGGTTGGATATGGACAAGGTACAGCCATTGGGGTCCTCAGGCTGGATGCTGAAGAGAAAGTCAAGAACATAGAAAATAGTAGTTGCACCTTCTTCAGTTCAACAATAGAAGCCATAGCTCAAATTAATTGATTTTACTACTCTCAAAATCAGTCAGACCAGCCGGGCGCACGCCTTTAATCCCAGCACTTGGGAGGCAGAGGCAGGCGGATTTCTGAGTTCGAGGCCAGCCTGGTCTCCAGAGTGAGTTCCAGGACAGCCAGAACTACACAGAGAAACCCTGTCTCGAAAAAACCAAAAAAAAAAAAAAAAAAACAAAACCAAAAAAAAAAAAAAAAAAAATCAGTCAGACCTTTGGAGTGGATCAATCATTTATCCATTTTTTTGAACACTTAACGACCTGTTAGCTGTGGATGGGGCCACATACCTAGTTTGGAATACTTACCTTCTGTAACAGACAGTTAGTGCTGGTCATTACTACTTTTAAGGGATTTTATTGGGTAAATTACAAAAGAAAAAAAAAAAAAAGAAGAAGTATAAATAAATAAACAACATTTTTTTCCTTACTAACCTAAGGGGTCCACACCTGGTGGCTTTCCAGGTACAGGCCTCAGTCCGGGAGTAGAGTTACTGCCAGGGGTAGGTGCATCAGTTCGTGGAGTAGGGGTATTGGACTTTGAAACAGGAGTAGTAGACTTTTCATTCTAACAATAGATGGAATATATCAGATATGAGAACATGATTTTAAGTTATTTTTATATTAAAAGAGCAAGCAAAACAAAACAGAGAAATGAGAGAATTTCGTTAGCTTGTCTTATATCTTGCATCAGTTAAAAGTAGCTGGCAAAGAACCAAGAAGACACAGTTCAGGAAAATCTGAACTGAAGTTGAACTCAGGAAATTTTTTTCTAAGAACCTGGTCTTATCCAGAAGCTAAAGAAATTCACCAAAGACACATCCTGTATGTGGGTTAATGCTGGTGGCCACGGTTAAGTCAGGCCCCCAAGACACTTTTCAGATCCTAAGAAATTCCATATCTGACTCGCTACTCTCAGGATACACTCACACATGAATCACCATTGATCCCAGAGGAGAAAGGATGCCATGAAAAGACAACCAGAGTTCCAGAAGAAAAGGACAGAGGTTGAACCCAAACCTCAATCTAGCCTTCCATCCATTCTAAACACATATATTCTTTATCTGCACACAAACACAAGAATCCTCTGATCCTTCAGCTGTGAATTCCAAAGGTCACTGAAAAACACATATGGCTTTTTAAAAATTGAAAATAAGTGGTGAAGAGAAAAGGAGATTTACGACACACAAATGCAATCAACTCCACAGCCCTGTATAGGAGGTGGTACAGGGAGATATGCTGACTGTGGGAAGTTTAGTCTGGCATTTGTGTTGTGTCAAAGCAGCCTCTTATTAGACAGAGTACTTAGGCAGAAGCTAAACTATTGCAGCTGTGTCTAGCTTGGCAATTCAAATGAAGCTACTAATAAGATGACAGCGAAGCTCCAGAGCGAGTTCACCATAAACCACAGGCAGGCAGACCATCGCACTAACTCCAGGGTGTCTTTTCCAACTTTACTATCATGCTTTTCTCTCATTTTCATCCACCTCTCTCTCTCTCTCTCTCTTAGACATACAGACTCAGGAAGCAAATACCATCAAGTTAATAAACGTTTTTGATCCAAACATCTTTCCTAATTAAACTAAAAATCTAAGCCCCAGAGATAAGTGGGAAATAACACAAAAATTGAAAACCCCAAACCCAACAAGTATCTCGGAAGTGTCAATTCTGGTTAGAGAGTAGCTTACAAGGCTAAGCTCTTTGGATTTGGAGGAAGGAGTGCTGCTGGAAGATGCAACAGAAGCGGGGCTGATGGGGGCATCTTTCTTGAGGAGGCGTGTCTTGTCCAGGCCATTCTCCCTTGGGGAATGTGCTGGGCTTCCTCGAGGGGAAGATGGATCCTACAAGACAAACATGTAAGATTGACAACTGACTCACAGCACTGAATTCTTTACTGGGGACACTTCTAACTAAAAGCACTTAGTAGTTTACTTAAGAGTACAAGATGTCTGGAATTAACTGGGCTTTAATCAATTAACCTTAACTGAAATTACAAAAGGAAAAAAACACATGTTATTGAAATGAAATCCCAAACAAAAGCAAAAATCAAAAACTCCATGAGTCTGCAAGGAACATAAACTCAGTAGGGTGACCCGACACCTGTTATTTCTAGTGGTGGGAAAGGACAGGGACACCTGAAAGGAAGGAGCAGCAGTCTGAAAGGCCCAACAATGTATAAAGTCAGTAATGCTTCAGACACCTGCCTTTGCCGTAGCTGCAGAACAGCAGGAAGCAGGGCTAGCTCTAACTTACCTCATTGGACACATCAACTACCAAGTTGTCATCGCTCTTCTCACCATCACTGTCCTGCAAATAGGAGGAGAGGCATCATTTCCACCCCAGGGGAAAAAGAAGCACCATCAATTTCAGGTACATTTCTGTCCCCACATGAGGTCCTTATGTTTGATGAAAACTACCCAACAGAGTTAAATACTATGCAAAATACTGTTTTCTATATTCTTCATGTTTATGTTTTGAGCTAGGTAATGATTCCATTTTCCATTTTTGAAGTAAAATGGCCTGCTTATTACTCTAGAACACAAAACACAAACTTTCACACCCACCTAAAACATCCTACAAGTGGTGGGGTGTGGTTTGGTAGCTTTTATAAAATCTGAATAAGTCACTGCGTGGTTAAACTGCAAAGCAAAATTCCAAAGTTTGAGCTTCTTTTGAAGCCTGCACTCCTGCGGGGACGCAGCTGGCAGCGAGAGAACAACCAACACCTGCCTCCACACTTCCTATCCAAAATGCTCCCTTCTCTTCTGACCTGCTCAGACCTCAGAGGAAACCGAGATTCAATTCACATTAAGGACAGATCTGCACATGTATCTTCCACAAAATCTCAAGCTTTCCTCAATATTCTAGTCCATCCAAACACCTTGGATTTTACATCATTTCTACATCTCTAAGCAAGCTAATCACATACAGTTCTACCTATCCTAACAGAAATAATAGCCTAGTATATCCAGGTCTTAGACAACCCGCCACAGGAAAGCACTGCAGTCTTGCACACACACGAACATTGTCTTCAGATAATTCGTGGTCATAGCTTGATACACAGAGAAAAACACAGTAATTCTTAAAAAAAAATATTGTAAAGGACACTGTTACTGTGTTCTAAACTTGGTTAATAATGGTTAAAATTACCAATTGATAAAGAACAAGACAAACCAGCTTCCCCCAAAGCAAAGGTGGAAGAACTTACATAGCGAGCTGCAATTTCTTTTTCTTCTGTTTTCTGTTTTTTGCTCTCTGAGGAATAGTCTGTAGAGTTCCTGTGTTTCTCAGAACCTCGGAAACTGGCTGATGGAGATACAGAAGAGCTCTGGAATTAGAAACAGAAGCAAGATTGAAAAAGATCATTCACTTAACAGCAATTAGATAACTCTTTTGTTCTGTAGTAGATGCCTGGGAAACTAAGCGGACACAGGAGAGAGGAGATGGGAGGAGAGCAGAAGTAAGAAGCAGAGAAAGACAAAGCAGAAAGATGAGCAGAAGAAATGCACAGGGCAGAGGCTGAGTACAACCCCAGAGGGCAGATCAAGTCTGAAGCACACCAAGCATGTTACACTGTTCAAAGCTGTCAAGGGAGGAGTTGGGGAATGACAGACAGGATGGTTTTCTTTATTTTGTTTCATAAAGTTTACTGGCTGACAGAAAGTATGTATTTGAAACTTCCACAGAAAAATTGAATACAGTTAAGCTTAAAGGATAATCAATATTTTTCCATTAAAAACTAAAATAAAAGCAAAACTAATAATTAAAGATTTGAGTAAACAAACATGGTGTCTATGTGGTCATATGATCATATTTATAGAATATTTTGCTCAGCCTAACATCTACAGTCCAGAACACTCAGAAGTTTAAAAAAAAAAAAAACATCTAGCTGGGCAGTGGTGGCGCACGCCTGTAATTCCAGCACTCTGGGGAGCAGAGGCAGGCGGATTTCAGAGTTCAAGGCCAGCCTGGTCTACAGAGTGAGTTCCAGGACAGCCACGGCTATACAGAGAAACCCTGTCTCGAAAAAACAACAACAACAAAAAAACAAAAACAAAAACAAAAAAACTACCCTTGATAATCTGTCAGTGCCTGGGGATGACTCAGTATGTACAGCATAAGGGCCTCTGCTGATCTCTAGAACCCCATTTGAATCTAGAAGGAGCATGTGCCTGTAATCCCAGCCCTTCCACAGGGAGATGAAACTTTGAGACCAGAAAATCCCAGAAGGCTAAAAGCCAGCTAGCCTGGTATACACAGTCATGGACAAGAAGAGACTTTGTTTCAAAAGAGGTAAAGGCAAGAACCAATACCTCAAGTTGTTCACTGAGCTCCATGCATACCCTATCCGACTCACCCCCTGCCCCCCTCACACACAAACACACACAACCATCCATTCTGTCTGTTACAGACTGACCAAAGAAAAAGTTTTAACAAACATTCAGTTTGAAAGGAAGAGGGTCCAGACTTGAGGATATTGAGGAGGACTAAAGGTATGCAGAGTAGGTATTTCCCTTAGACGAGCACCGAAACAGATTTCCAAGGGTGATATCAATGCAGCTTAGTTAAGAGTAGGCTCATTTTGAAAAGCAGTAAAAAGAATACCTGGAACTAAAGTAACAAGGAAAAAGTTCTAGAAGAAAAAGGAATCATCATAAACACATCCTTTGGCCTGAAATCTGAAAATCAATCCAAGAAAACTGTTCAGCAAATCACTCCTTCTTTAGAACTTAACTTATCTCATAGAGAACCAATTCATTTGATCCCTTTTCCATATGTTAGTCTGGTAGTAATTAACATTTACAGATCCAGAACCTTCGCCAGTGCCTTTAAACTACTAGAGGCCATGTGACAGCCATAATTTCTGGTTCTAGAAGTTCCATTTTATTTCTGATGAGTCATAGTGTATGGCATGTCTAAACTTCTGAAGGATGCTGTTTGGGGTTGTGCTATGAACTACTGGGTAAGGAGATGATCACTGTTAGAGGCTATCGATCCTAAGCCCATCCTTACTCTAGCCAACCTTGCTGGGGTTTAGATGAATGCTCTGTGAACTCTATGCACTAATTCCTACTAAAACATTTAGCAAAACATATTGTGTAAAATTCCCAAAGACCAAAAACCACATTAGACACATTGCAGAAGGTCACTGAATGAATTCCACAGGAAATCATTTCAGCACAATGGGCTGGGTGCCTTGGAGGGTAAAAGGAAGTTCCACGATTTCTTCATCTTATCCCTTTACCAACAAGATGCATTTACCTACAAGATGCAGTATCTTACAAATGAAGTCGGTGATGAAAAAGTTGTGTGTATGTGTGTGCCTGTGTATTGCATGTATGTGTTTAACCCGGACCTCTCTGACAATCTACTTTCAGTCAATTCCACTTTTTTCAAGAGTAAAAAACAATTTTTAAATAGTATTGAACACATTCTCAAATATTAACACTCAAAGGTAATACCTGTTTAGTCTTCATGCTTATGGGTTGGCATATGAATAAAATCAAATAGCTTATTTTGTCTTAAGGTTGTTGTCTCTCACTCTATGGACAAAAAGCTCCTCCTTTTGTGTGTTTGTGTATGATATGTGTGCATACTTGAACATAAGTGTGCATGGGTGGGTACAGGTGTATATATAGACACATGGCATGTGCTATTTGAGGCTGGTTGGCTTTCTTGATGTCTTTTCACTTTATTCATTAAGGCAGGGTCTCTTGCTGAATTCAGGCCTTGACATTTATGCTTGTCTACCTAGGCAGCTTCCTCTACAAATAGGGTGCCTTCCATTCCAGTGTTGGGATTGCAGAGGAGCTGCCATGCCCGCCCACCCACCATGTGGGTTTGGGGGATCTGAACTCACCCAGACATCCATCTCTCAAGGCCCCTGTCATAATTTTACTGGAGAACAGAGTTACACATTTGATTTTGCTAATAAAGTAATAAAATAGTTAATTATCACTAGCATCTCAAGGTAAAGCTGTACACTGAGTACCGAGGTGATCAGTGATACCCTAGCAATATAAGAGCTCTAGAGTTAAAGTGATGCATGGGTTTCCACCACAAACTTACAAGTCGAGCACTCTGCTATTGGATAGGCACTTGGGTTTCCCGAGCATGAGAAAGATTTAAATGACAATTAAAACACTGGAAAAGTTTATTTTCATATCTCTTTGATTATTATAAAACTTTAGGTAGGCTGATTATTTCCATAGCTTACTATCTAAGGCACTTACTGGAATTCAATCATGGCACTATATATATCTAAACACTTATTCAGAAAAATATTTTCATTACAGTTTATCATACATATAAGCAAATTCACTTCAGTGATCAATTTAGAAGCCAAAAATAACCTGGATGTTAATGTTTAGTACCCATTTTTACCAGTAAAAGAAATGGTTTGTTTAAGGGGATAAGGAGGAATGGTAGCATAGAAAGAACACGAGAGAAAAATATAAACTTGTAAGTTCCATATGAAAACACCAACTATACTGGCAGGACAAATGCATTCCAGGTATGCCTAGATTTATATACCAGGCGGTTTAAAAAAATTTTTTTCTAGGACTTATTCTGAAGTCAACCTTGATTTTACTGAGGCCTTGGGCAAGTTGACTGTAGAATTAACATCTCCAGCAACTTGAAATGGGTGGCCCACACCTGTCAACCTCCAGATCAAAGATGGCCATGTATGGGAAAGAGTTCTATAAAATACTCTCCAAAGAAAGCCATATTAATATAATTGGCTAATTGTAATAACAGGGACACTGTAATAGCACACAAGGGCATCTCTCTGGAGTCAGACAGTATGGAGTCTCCCATTTACCAGCCTTGTAGCCCCAGGAATGATGTTTACTCTCACCCAGTCTCTTTGTAGTTTGGGATAACAAGATGCTATCTTTACCTACTTTAAAAAAAAAAAAGAAAGAAAAGAAAAGAAAAGAAAAGAAAAGAAAAGAAAAGAAAAGAAAAGAAAAGAAAAGAAAAGAAAAGAAAAGAAAAGAAAAAGAAAAGAAAAGAAAAAAAGAAAAGAAAAAGAAAAGAAAAGAAAAGAAAGAAACAATTTATATAAAGCTCAAGAAATAGTCTTAGGCACACAGCCTAGCTCCTCAACAACAGTACAGCTGATACATCACTGCAGTGTGGGTTAGTCCATTCCATTTACAACAGATGAAGAAAGAGAAGGTTCATATGAGGACTATTCTAGGCCTTCCTGTAGTCCTTCCCCTCAGCACATATATTCCAATGGTCCATAATGATAGGGTTTCAATGAACCAAAACATACCTCTCAACAATTATAATAAAGTTTTGATTATACACTACAGAGAAAGGACTTTACTATATTCACATAAAATTTTCTAATTTGATTTAAAATGTCTACCAAAGTAATTCTCCTTTCCATTCACAAAGGTACTACTCTAAGTTACCCCTGCCCATTTCAGATTACAAGCAGAAAGAATATGCTAGTGTTTGAATGAACACCCAAGATAACAATTTGATAGCAAGATAGCTCAGCAGATAAAGATGTTTTCCACTAAATCTGAAAACCTGAGTTTGATCCCTGGAACCCACATTTGTGGAACATGAGACAGTACTTTTCCAAGTTGTCCTCTGACCTCCTCTGTAGCAAGTATGCATCCCCACCTACCCACAAACACACAAACAAGGGACAAACTTCCTAAAACTCACTGGCTATTGGTACTGACTTGGTATCTACTAGGTATTAAAGAGCAAGTCAGCAAACAAGGATGAGGAAGAGCCAATGGGCACCATGAAAATCTAATTAGAGTTTGCTTTGCTTTTTGGGCTTCTTTTATTCTCAACAATAATCATATGAATGATAAATTACATGTTACTCTAACTGTAGTATAGTTCTAAAACTCTAAAATCTTAGTATGAATGGATCATGGTAAGTTTATCTTAGGAAAAAAAAGATAGAGAAAGCCAAGATACCCAGAGGTCCTTTATTGATACTACAATAGAAGTTCTGAATCAACAATTCCTCAAGTTGAAGACTGATGCCTACACCAAAAGAAAACAATGGTGACTTAATTTCATCCAAAAAGATTAGATACATTTCACAAACATGAGTGTCTTGCGTGAGGGTATGAATGCACACTGAGGGTATACCAGGTATCATGAATTCCCTGATACTGGAGTTGTAAATGACTGTGTCAGGTAGGTGCTGTCACCAGGTCCTTTGCAAGAACAGTAAATGCTTTTAACTACTGAGCCACATCCTCAAGTCCTTTAATTCTGAAAAGTCATCATTTTGCTCTATCTCAACAATGAAGCACTGACTGCACATTCTACAAATACTTGCAAGAGGTTTATAAAGGTGATAACCCCAATAAATATATGCACACCAAAATAACGTGGTACCATAATCATCCAATAGCATCCAGTAAATGATTAATATTTTTATTGAATACTATTGCTTGAAATGTTCACATTTCCATTCAGAGAGCAAATGAAAATAATCTTTAATTGTGAAAAACAGAATACCTTAAAAATAAAAAACATTTGGTCAAAATACAAAAGTCTCAAATACCAACTCATATCACATTTAGATTTACGTAAATTAACTAGAAATCAAGAGTACACTCTTGTTAACTGTGGCAAAGTTCAGAGTTAGTAACTGGTGTTGGCTTACTGCTTATTTCACCAAAACTTAATTTAAATGGCCTGATTGATTAAAGATGTCATAAAAAGCACACTCTGCAGACAATCTCACAGAATTTGCTTTTTCAAATTAACATAACTCACGCTCAAAAATTTACTGAACTTTCTGAAGACCTGCCCTTGTTAAAATAATTATTTAATAAAATCTCCACATAATAAAGTCTATTGTTACTACAATATTTCATCTTTGTAACATTTCATAAAGAACATACTCTTAAAAACCATTTGTTGTTATTGCCTGTTTCTCTTCTGTTAAGAAAAGCTTGGGTCAAGACAAAGTGCTACATATAATCAAAATAACACCAAACCAGAGAGACGATTCAGTTTCACAGTGCAGATATAAAGTATTGGGTTCAAGACCAGCCTGCATCACTTCTGTTATTATCTGGGACAAGTTAATAAAATTTATTTAGTTTTCATTTTCCAAAGGGTGGGAATAGGGTGGGGCCATGACTCTAAGGACTCTCTAAGAACTGAAGACTTCATATTGTGAACACAGTACTTAGCATCTATTACAATGAGCCAATAAGAAAAGCCAATCCTCACTGGCAATGGTGAAAACAACTGTATAATCTTCACTCACTTATGGGCTCACCCAACAAGGATTTACTGAATATATTATAAGTGAAGAAATGAGAAGAGAAATGAATTCCGCTACTTGCCCTTTCATCAGAAGTCACAGTATTTATAACTCAAAGGCATATGTATTTTTTTCCTTCATGAAATAGAAAGACAGTGCTTTGCTATGCAGTCTCTAGTGCTTTGTTTCTGTGGTCTTGGCATTATGCATTCTTTGGTCAGGATAAAATGCCTAATAATTTATGAAGTATCAATACAATTGATTTTAAATTAGAACATTATCTTAATGTCCTCTTGAGGTTTCTTGACTGATATTTCCTCTTCCTGGAATAAAGCTTTTGACTCTGCACCAGAAATTTCATTAAATACATTTGTTTTTCTCTTGCAAGTATAGCTGCAAGAACATGATATTTTGATGCCAAAGATATGGGCTTGATTCTGATACAGGAGACTTATTTTCCCTCACTTGATGTCACTCTATATGTGGTCACATATGATTTTCATTATCTAGACTGGACATTATACATATGTAGCAAGAATACATTGTTTGACCATATTCTTTTAGATTGTTGATATTCAATATAATCATTTCTGTCATCCCAAAAGCTGTGTGTGTGAGGGGCTAGGGTGGGTAGGAGTTTGTGTACTTACACCAAAGGAGGCAGACTTTCAAAAGTGGTGATTTTGAATGACAAAAATATGAAGCTAAAAGGTATTAAGAGGGGGCAGTAGAAACCATAGAGCTGAGACAGAGGTAAGAATGGTGCTGAGAAGTAAGTCCAAGTGATCCCCTTCTCTGCTGCAATGCCCCCAATCCATGCCGCAGTCCTCTTTCAGTGCCTGTGCCTCTTGCTGCATAGGTGATGAGTGCTGCTGAAGAAATATACCAAGGCCACTGAGTTCTTCATTATCCCTAAAAGGAATAGATCTCTAGCAGGAGATGGGCCCCTTTCAACCAGTTAGCTTCATCCCTGTTAATGCTGTGCTGTGACTAGGGAGAATCACTATTTTAATTAATGGACTGACTAGTGAACAAGTGAGATCATAGGAAATCATGTGTGAAAGACCCACTGCAGAATGAATACAGCTCTCATCTGTCATGGTCATTTAGAAAGTAACAATCTCTAGGGATTTCCTCCTAATGCTAATACCTAAAAGAAAGAAAAAAAAATCTTTCTATTTTCACTCCCAGGCACTTAAATCATGGCATACGAATCAAAGAAAAGGACAACTAAGACAGAAAAAAAAATGTAATACTTATGAGAAAAGGGTGTCTATTGGTTGATTTTTAAGTTTTAGACTACCTGTTATTTTAAGGAAAATTTTAGCAAACAAAACAACATAATGCACTATTATCTGTGATTGCTAGTAACTCAGTATAGTAGGATAAAAGCAAATGAGATACAAATACTTAGATATATGTGCAAAGGTTTCAAGAGAAATGATTTTAAGCAATAGCTTTCACTGACAGCTAGATTAGCAGATACAGAGTTTGACTAGAGGAAAGATTGATTTGTGGTTACTCTGGTTACTATATACATACAAACAACAAAACACATAATACACATACATAATAACAATAAAAACAAAAAAACAGGGAAAAGAGGCTATATGTTTGAGAGTTGCGGTGTGGGTGCATGAAGCAGTTGGAGGGAAGGGACTTAGGAAAGGGAAGACAGAAAGTGATATCATTACATATTTTAATTTTGAAAAGACTAATCTAGCTAAACCAAGAAAGAGCTTGACATTAAAAAGTACGATTAAAAAGTACTGAAATGTTGACAGGCGAGTCAAACTACAGCTCTCACCCTCTTCCTAAACAATAAGTAGAGAGCTAAGTTACAGTCCAATGAGAAAGATTTTTAGCACCCCAGTCTACAAATGTAAATGATGCTGAAGCCTTTCTTCCTCCCCCATCGGATTTTCTCACACTTATAAGAATGCGAGCGCGTGTGCATGCGTGTACACACACACACACACACACACACACACACACACACACACGTTCCCTCCCTCTACCTCTTCTCTAGGCCTACTAGCAACACCTCTGTCAATACTTAATCTTGCTGTTGGGCCTATTGGCAAAAGAGGCTGTTGACCTTTATTCTAACATGTCTTTTCTGGGTTAATTTCTTTTGTATACTTGGTGTACCCTATGACATTTAATCACTACAAGGCTACTCAGTAAACAGAACTGAATGGAACTAACTGTAATTCAGCATCAAGCTAAACAATGCAGTGATAGCAGCATGGTAGGAATTGTCTAGAAGAAAATACTTTTGCAATATGGAGAAATAAAACAAATACTATTTGATAAATGACCATTTTACTAAAGAGAAAGAACACTAGATCGGAGGGGGGGGTACACTTTTGCTATTAAAGACTAAAATGGTTCAATGGACACCCTTTACTTTGTAGTGCAAGTGCAATGCTGTGTTTGCTAAGCAAATGTCTGGAAACAGACAGTGGGGTGGAGAGGTTGCTAGTTGCTAGAGCACAGGGACAGGTTCACTGCAGAGCTTCAGTTTTAGCCAGTAATGGGAAAGATTTGATCAAAAAGGCATGCACTGAAATGCCAGCTACCGTAAGCTGAATGATGGCCTTATGCCAGATACTTGGAATGTGAAGGTGAACAAGGCACCAGCTTTGTTTGTGTAACAGACAATCTCAAAAAGGAAGGAAGGAAGGAAGGAAGGAAGGAAGGAAGGAAGGAAGGAAGGAAGGAAGGAGTAAGAAGGCAGCCAATGACATTACTTTCGATAATGAAGAGGCAGGTATGCTGCCCTTTCTCCTCTGCTTAATTCTGGAACTTGTCCTTAAAGGAACAGGCCACAAGCCTTGACCAAGAACTCACTCTGGGCAGGTGGAAGCCAAAAGACCTGCTATTAAGTATGAAAACATAAAGATAACTGGGAAAGAACCTCTTATTTACTTCCCCAGATGAAAATATCTGAAGGACGGTTGCACCTCTGTGCCTGTAACTACACACTTAGCTCAGTGCTTCCTTCAGATGTTCTCCCTTCACCCCAATCTGGAGAATTCATGGTAATGGTGCCTTTAGAACAAACGCTGACTCAAGGTAACAGGAATGTTCCTTACACCTGGCACATCCAGCTTCTCAAAACTTGACAAATGATTGTAACAAGAAATCAAGTACAAGGCAGCTGCACTAACTTGCTAATTATAGTTAGTGAAGCCTACAGGTTGCTACTGAGCCCTACTCTGTGTCTGTGGCAGGCACTCTACTGGGTCTGAGACAACAGGAAAAAGAACAGGCTAGTACCCTCAGTTAGGGGACATAACCTAAACTATCAAAAAATTAAAAGTGCAAACATTCTGTAGTATACATGGAGATAAATCAGGGGGTGGAACTGGAGCACATGAAGGGAGGTGTAGGGAGTGGCATTAGAGGACAGGATGGAAAAATGTGGTGACGCCTGGGTTTAGTCTACATGTCACTGACAGGCAGTGAAGATACTCTGATCTTAAGAGTTCAACATCTTGGAAAAGATTTAAATTCTCAATCATTTTCATCTGCTTTCGCAGTTACTAGAGTAAGAATTTTCAAAGTCTCATGTTTTCACATCTATCTTTTGCAATTAAAACGAACAATTATAAATGTATAGTATAAATTTTATATGCATATTAATTCATGTTAAGTTAAATTGGCAAAAATTGGAAGGAAAGATGGTTTTAGTGGATGGAAGCTGGCTTCCATCAGCAACTATTTACTAGGGCTGGATCACAGAGCAAGAATGATGAGAAGATGGATCAGAAAAACAAGTCAGAGTTGTAGCTAAATAGCTTCCTTTAGAGAAGTATGTATGTGAACACAAAACTGGAAATAGGTTGGTCAATAATGCCAGCTTCATGCGCCTTAAATAGAGGAGTCTGAAGTACCTCGTACCTCATGAGAATACTCTTAGCCTCAAAGGGCTTATAGGGCCATATAGGTCATGTGACAAATATTATCCTTACATTTATCAAAGTATGAAAAATTCAGCCCAAAGGCTTACAACTACACTGATAAAATCAAGCAGAATGAATCTTCACACAGTGGCATGTATACTAAGTATGATGCTAAACTATACTCATCTTGCACTTGCACATGTACACTAACACACATGCACACACATATGCAAAATTTGAAAAATGAGAAAAGGCTGTATTTTTTTTGACAATAGAAAAATGATAAGAGAACATAGTACAGCAGTAAAAAACAGTGTTCTCAGGTTTCTGAAGGAGTACGATTATCCATTTAAATTTCCTTGGGAAAGGTAAGGCACTAATGCTGGGTAGTTACTGTACTGAACCCTGGAATACGGCTATGTTAGGCATATGAAGCAGCTGGGCAAAGTTTTAGAGGTCTAGAATGAAAAAGGTTTTCTTTTGTTTAGGATCAGGTCATTGTGCGAATGAGAGAAACCAGTAAGGAATAAGCAATCTGAGTCTTTGTACTGGCTCTCAGCCATTGGAGCACATAAGTAGTAAGAGGGAGCAAGGAAGGAGAGAGGCAGGCAAATGGGTGTGTTGTGGTGGGGATGACACCCTGGCCCTATCCCAGAGCAATTATATTTACAAAACTCCTGGGTGATTCTACAGTTGACAACCTCTGACCTAAGGCAGAGTAAGCTAATGGCAAGCCACTGCTGATTGCTATCAATTAGAATGCCTAATCAACTGGAACTGCATACACAGTGGCATGAGATCACCTTAGGGACCTCTGCAAGAACACAATTAGCTCAGGGAGATCCTAGACTTTCTCACCCTGTAGCCACTCCTGCCATAATGAACTGCATAAGAAGCTGCAAATTCCAAAGCCATAGTGCATAGCTGCGAGGGAGAAAAACTTCAATCACAATGCTGTCCTGAGACAGTGATGAACTCTTAACCGGTTTCTGAATGCCTGAATGGAACCTTCCTATTACACTTTATCATTCTACAATGCTAACGAAGAGATGTATTTTGAATGTGATAATTAAAACAATAATCTGAATGAAGTGGGCATTATGAGATAATTGTCCATCCTCAGAATTTAAGCAAACTGTGGTAAAAAGCCAATCACACTTATCATCAAGGTCAATTACAATAATTGCTTATTTGAGTTACATTATTGCTACTGTAAATCCTTATGGGGGATTAAAAAAAAAAAAAGAAAGAAAGAAAAACACATACTGAACTATAATGACCTAGAAGGAGTAGTAGTTCTTGTTGCTCAACTACTGGCATTTAGGAATTCTGACAAATTTTCTGAGCCTTCTAACTTAACAACACTTGAGACGTTAGGAGAACAGAAGTCCATAGTGATTCAGAGATGAGCTGACTACATCCTTGTTCTTTGACCCCAGTATGTTCAAAGGTCATGGGACCATCAAGAGATGAGACTTAGTGCAAGGTACTTAGGCAACCGAGAGAAGCCTGCTCTTAAAAGGTATTACTTATACTCTATACAGGCCCTGAATCCCTCTACTTTCCTACTTCACCACATGTATGTTCATGCCACTGTCATGTCATACAAGGCTCCCACCAGGCTGTCAAAGAGAACCACTCCTCTTAAGGCTGGCCTCAAAAACTGCAAACCAATGAAACCTTTTTCATTTTAAAATACCCAGCTTCCGGTATTTTACAACAGAAAACAAAACAAACAAAAAAAAAAGCAACCCATTATTATGCCTCAGCCTCTAAAACTGTAAACCTAAGAAACTGTTTGTTTGTTTGTTTGTTTTCTTAATACCTAGTCTTGCTGGGCTGTAGTGGCATATGCCATTTAATCCCAGAACTCTGCAGGCAAAAGCAAGCAGAGCTTTGTAAATTCAAGGCCAGCCTGGTCTACAGAGTGAGTTCCAGAACAGCCAGGGCTACACAGAGAAAGTTTGTCTCAAAAACAATAACAAAAGCAAACTCTAGCCTTGGATTTTTATGACAAAAGAAAACAAAGTAATAAAATCCATTATTATATCAGTTATACTCATTTCCCATTAGTACTCAAAAGAATTCATGACTGTCTTTTGTTGATAGTGATTCTCAATGAGACTCAATTACAGCTTGTAGGAAGATTATTTTTGTCTTCCACATGCTACTTTAGCTTGTCTAGATTAATATTTAGGCTCAAGTACCAAGAGCCAACCAGAAAATAATCTGGAAAAGCTTTGAAGACTAGAGAGGGGAAACAGAATCTTTGACCTTCCTTCGTCTAATTGGAATGTGTTTGGCAATGGAAGAGTGTTAAGACTTTAAAAATGTTGTTAAACATCAAGACTTTGATGTTTTATACGGCATTCTTCCCCGATATACTAATGAAGTTAATTAGTGGGGAAGAATGCCGTATAAAACATCAAAGTCTTGATATTCAGTGTCGACATCAGTCCACTAAACAGTAATAAAAAAATAATTCTGTAAAATGCATTGAAAGAGCCACTTCTGCTTACAAGATCAAACTATACAATAGGGATGTTTTCAAAATAATTCAAAGATACTATCCACACAGCATTTCAATTATTCTGTAGCAAAGCATAGCATTTAATGTAGTATAATTAAGTGCTCAAAATGTCACATTGAGCAAAAGGACTGAGACATCTCACTATAGTTATGTTGATGGTTATAACATCACCATTGCTGTGGGATAAGAGAACATGTGAAATACAAAGCAAATAGCCATAAGAAGGAAACACTGAAAGGTGGAATCTAAATTATGTATTACTTTAAGTAGCATGTTTAGTTTCAGGCTCAAAACATCAACACCAGAAGAGGAGAAAAAAAAAAAAAATCAGACAAGTTATAAAACAAGAACTGCAAGAAAGAGGTCTTCTCAAGCTCCAAATGGACAGTTTTTGACCTTTCCTAAGATATACAGTGTAAAGAGATTGAGTTACTAGAATATGAAGACAGCTTGGGTAGGTCTTCTTAACAGGAATAAAGCTTAAAGAGGGTAGGTCCCGTCTTTATTTGGGAGCCAGAGAAACCATCTAGTTGTATTACTCAGAGTGTGGTCCAGGCCTGTGTATCAGGCACTTGGGGGACTGCTCAATAGTAGTACATTTGCATAGCATATGAAATGGGGCAGGAGGAAGAAGGGGTTGGTGGTTCAGACTTTCAGCAGTTTCCTATCATTGACTAAACCAGCATCAGTGTTGTAACTAAACTGGTTATTTTTTCATTATTCATTAAAATTTGAAAAGCATCCATGAACCTTCTCATTTTATATAGAAGGAACCCAAAATTCCTGAAATAAGGCAATTAATGTATGACTACAAATAAATGGTTGATAACAGAAGACAATTCTTTAAATAAGGATTTTAGTACATTATAAAAGTCAAACGAAAAGATGCCTAGCTACTAGGTTAGAAAAATCAACAAATACTTAGCAGAAGGGTATCAGGAAAAGGGTGCAAAGATGAGATGGGGCAGGACTGGGAAGGGGGTACTCAGGTGGCTTGGTAGCAGATCTAGATTAAAATCTGACTGAGTCCAAAAACTTTCTATAAAAAAGAAATGTTTTAATTAGCATATATTAATTATACATAATTAGTTTTACTGGAGCATTCTCACATATGTACATAAATTTCAATCAAATTCATCCTCCCCTTTATTCCCTGTTCTGTCTCTTCTCCTAATCCCTGTCTTCTGCTTAACTGAACCTCCACTCCCAATAACTCATGTCCTATTTTGGATTTTGTTTTGTAACCCAACTTTATTACAGTGAGGAATAGGAGCATGGGTAAGAGTTTGTTTACAAGACTATCTTAAGCCAAAAACACATGAAATGAATGCTTATACTTTCTATAGGTTATGAAAAAATGCAAAGGATATGAAATGCTAACAAAAGGTGAGGAAAGAACTGAAGTCAAGTTCTAATTTCCTCCTGGAGACTTTTTAATTTATTTTTTAAAACATGAGAGGCAGGAAGGGAGAAGCATTGGCATTAACAGGCCCAACCACAGATGACTGCAGAGGGTGCAAACTGCATAACGTAGAAAGTACCATAGGCACTGACAACTGCTCATGGCAACAGTAACCCAGTCCATGAAGGCACAAAGTCCACAGGCAAGCTTAACTGCTTCAGAAGAAATAAAAGCATGCATCTTACAAACAGCTAACTGAGGTGATTTGCTATAGATTGAAGTGCTCACAGGATAGTTCATACGTCCCTGGTGAAATGTGAGCTGCATGCTGGCTGATACTCCCTGACCCTTTCCCACTACTTTACACATGTTCAAATCATACAGAGCCTACAAGTACCCCAGCCCTAAGTGACAACTATAAAAGCTTTAAACATGTATCAATGACATTAAAAGATATTAAGGAAAAGTGATTGTTGCTTCCTGTTATTTTTGTTTTTAGAGGTGAAATTATGATTATGTGGCTATCTTCTTTTTGGTTTGTTAAAAGATTAATTTCTTGCTTTTTCTAGGGTATAGTTGCCCTCCTTTTGTTGGGGTTTTCCATTTATTATCCACTGAAGGTCTGGATTTGTGGAAAAATATTGTGTAAATTTGTTTTTGTCATGGAATATCTTGGTTTCTCCATCTATGGTAATTGAGAGTTTTGCTGGGTATAGTAGCCTGGGCTGGCATTTGTGTTCTCTTAGGGTCTGACATCTGCCCAGGATCTTCTGGTTTTTATAGTCCCTGGCTAGAAGTCTGGTGAAATCTGATAGACCTGCCTTTATGTTCCTTGACTTTTTGCCCTTACTGCTTTTAATATTCTTTGTTTTGTGCATTTGGTATTTTGACTATTATGTGACAGGAGGAATTTCTTTTCTGGTCCAATCTATTTGGAGCTCTGTAGCCTTCTTGTATGTTCATGGACATCTCTTTTTTTAGGTTAGGGAAGTTTTCTTCTAAAATTTTGTTGAAAATATTTACTGGCCCTTTAAGTTGGGAATCTTCGCTCCCTTCTATACCTATTATCCTTAGGTTTGGTCTTCTCATTTTGTCCTGGATTTCCTAGATGTTCTGGGTTAGGAGCATTTTGCATTTTGCATTTTCTTTGATGGTTGTTTCAATGTTTTCTATGGTATCTTCTGCATCTGAGATTCTTCCTGCTATCTCTTATATTCTGTTAATTCTTGTGTCCACAACTCCTGACTTCTTTCTAGGTTTTCTATGTCCAGAGTCATCTATACCTATTATTCTTTGGTCTTTTCATTGTGTCCTGGATTTCCTGGATGTTTTGGGTTCTTTTTGCATTTTGCATTTTCTTTGACTGTTGTGTTAATGTTTTCTATGGTATCTTCTGCACCTGGGGTTCTCTCTTTTATCTCTTGTATTCCGTTGGTGATACTCGCATCTATGACTCCTGATCTCTTTCCTAGGTTTTTTATCTCCAGAGTTTGCTCCCTTTGTGATTTCTTTATTGTTTCTACTTCCATTTTTAGATCGTGGATGGTTTTTTATCAATTCCTTCACCTGTTTGGTTGTGTTTTCCTATAATTCTTTAAGGGATTTTTGTGTTTCCTCTTTAAGGACGTCTATTTGTTTACCTGTGTTCTCCTGTATTTCTTTAAGGGAGTTATTTATATCCTTTTTAAAGTTCTCTTAGCACCATGAGATGTGATTTAAATTGTAATCTTGTTTTTCCAGTGTGTTGAGATTTGCTGTGGTAGGAGAACTGGATTCTGATGATGCCACGTAGCCTGAGGACGCAGGTATACTACTCCTGGGTATATACCCAGAAGATGCTCCAACATGTAATAAGGACACATGTTCTACTATGTTCATAACAGCCTTATTTATTATAGCCAGAAGCTAGAAACAAACCAGATGTCCCTCAACAGAGAAACGAATACAGAAAATGTGGTACATTTACATAATGGAGTACTACTCAGCTATTAAAAACAATGAATTCATGAAATTCTTAGGCAAATGGGTGGAACTAGAAAATATCATCCTGAAGTAACCCAATTACAAAAGGACACACATGGTATGCACTCACTGAAAAGTAGGTATTAGCCCAGAAGTTTGGAATACCCAGGATACAATTTACAATCCGCCTGTAGCTCAAGAAGAAGGAAGACTAAAGTGTGGATACTTTGATCCTTCTTAGGAGAGGGAACAAACTACCCATGGGAGGAGATACAGAGACAAAGTGTAGAGCAGACTGAAGGAAAGGTCATCCAGAGACTGCCCCACCTGGAGATCCATCCCATATACAGTTACCAAACCCAGAAACTTTTGTGGATGCTAACAAGTGCTTGCTGACAGGAGTCTGATATAGCTGTCTCCTAAGAGACTCTGCCAGTGCCTGAATAATACAGAGGTGGATGCTGTGAGCCAATCATTGGACTGAGCACAGGGTCCCCAATGGAGGAGCTAGAGAAAGACCCCAAGGAGCTGAAGGGGTTTGGAACCCCATAAGACAAGCAACAATATAAACCAACCAGACCCTCCTCCCCGGCCCCCAAAGCTCTGAGGGACTAAACCACCAACCAAAGAGTACACATGGAGGGATCCATGGCTCCAGCTGCATAGCTGCATATGTAGCAGAGGATGGCCTTGTGGGACAAGGAGAGGAGAGGCCCTTAGTCCTGTGACAGCTCGATGCCCCACTATAGGGGAGTGCTAGGACGGGAAAGTAGTAAGCAGGGGGAGGAGGGATTTTGGAGGGGAAAGGAAGAAAGGGAATAACATTTGAAATGTAAATAAAGAATCTAATAAAAACATGTATCACTTGTGGTTTATTACTGTAATTTAGTATCATACAGCAATTGCTACATTAATGAAACAAAACTCACAGATAAACCTTCCAGTGTGACCAGCAAGATCCTACATCTAAGTAAGTCACATTCATAGACTTCAGGAATTAGAACTGCCTGCCAACTTTTTGATGAATGCAATTTAACCCATTACAGGAGCCAAAATTATATACCTAATAAGCTTAAGGCTTTGGTAATCAGTTATTAAGCATGTGTTCTTGAAAACAAAGAACTGTAACTTGAAAAGTGTTCTCATTTACATATGTACTTCTCATGAGTGACATATTTCCCAGGTCTCAGGAACTACCTTCTAGACTGTTCTGCACACGGGCACCAGCTTCACTGTCATGGTGGAGGTTAGGTCAACATTTATGTAGACCTCCTGCCATTTCCTCTCATTCTCTACAATCCTGCCACATGTCTTTCTGCTTTGGAGGAACTGACAGAATTCAACTTGTATTAGTTCTTCAAAGAAATAACATTTATATTGAAAAGGTAGAGGTGAAACTATCCAGAACATTCTGACTCCTGGATGAAGATAGCAGCAGACAGGATGTAACAGACCCACCAAACAAAATTAACCAATTAAAACAAACATAACATAACATAACATATCATAACATAACATAACATACATGGCATAAGTAGCGTGAGAGATGAGCGATTAGGTTGAAGAATGCCTAAGTGAGCAATTTCTTTAAAAAAAAGTTATTAACGGGCTGGAGAGATGACTCAGCGGTTTAAGAGCACAGACTGTTCTTCTGAAGGTCCTGAGTTCAAATCCCCGCAACCACATGGTGGCTCACAACCATCTGTAATGAGATCTGACGTCCTCTTCTGGTGTCTGAAGACAGCTACAGTGTACTTACAAGTAACAATAAATAAATCATTGGACCAAAGCAAGCGGGCCAGAGTGAAGAAAGGTCCTGAGTTCAATTCCCAGCAACAACATGATGGCTCACAACCATCTGTATAGCTACAGTGTACACATATACATAACATAAATAAATAAATCTTTTTAAAAAGTTATTAATAAATATACCTAAATTGTATGATTGGTATTTAAGTTCTAATTACAGTCAATTTCTGAACTCAATACTATCTCAATCATAAGATTATCTTTCATTTGACAAAATTTTTAGGTAGTAAACAAAACATTTCCAATTCAAATAAGGTAGCTAGAAATATATGTTCTCTTACATCCCAATGTTCTGGCAAGCAGTTAGGTCTCATACCTGACATTCAGACATATGACCTTCTGTTCAATTTAAATGTTATCTCTAGATATTCTATGGTGACTATTCTTATGATTTAAGTACTGCATAATAAACTCCATTTTTTCATTTTGTTTTGGTTCAGGAAAGGCTTAAAAATTCCTCTCCAACAGTATTCTGGCAAACACTCTTAAATTATGTAATTCACCAGGTTCAACTGCGCTGCTACAATCACTTTCAAAGAAGATAGTTATAATACATTATCATTACAGCTATACAATCCATGCTGAATGCTCCTTGGCTGAATTCCTAACATTTTAATGCTGAAATTGATCTGTTTTAAAAACACCATGTGAAGGGTTTTTAAATACCATACAGGCCCAAGCTCTTTATTTTAAATGCCTTAGAAATGAGCTTATATAAACAAGGAGAACAAACCCTGTTCTCTAATCTAGCATTAAGCATATTTTAAATAACAACAGGCATGTTTCCAAACAAACTTCTGTGGTATACAAATTACTCAGCATGAATCAATGTAACAATGCTTCTTGTATGAGTTTAACAACCAGAGAAAGCTGACATTTCATCAAAGTTGTCTTGGAAACAATATTCTTTGTGTTATCTCAAACATGAGAGGTGCATGGTTGGGCTTAAGCTACATCTGTGAAGCAGTCAAGTGCTGGCGCTGCCAATGTTCCAATATGACAGGAAACAGGGGTGTTGGGGGGAGAGCACTGCAACTGTGTGAGGCATCCACACAGACATAAGAGCACCATGACTTACACACACCAGACTCCAAGCTGGTTCCCCTGCCTCCAGGAAGGACCACTCTGGGATAATGGGCTGCCATGGCATTCATGACTAATTGACATTTACCAAGAGTCCATAGCTGGTAGTGCCTTGACACCCATGTGTTTTGGTCAGTAACAAACCTAAGGCCAACAGAGTTTCTTCTAGACTACTGACAAAAGCATAAGCCTGCCTGCTAAGGGGGTAACAAAAGATACACAGGGACACTGATCATTTGAGGTGAAGACAGTCTAGACCGCTGAGTTATATAAGCAGTGTCAATGTAGCTTAGCATAACCTGGATAAAATCACTCACACTCTCAGCTAACTAGAAAGACTGCTGAGATTTTCTAGTACTATGTTTTAGAAAGAAACTTTACACAATTCAAACTGACACAGCGATTTAACTTGGTGAATGCAATGCCAGAATTATGCCCCTTTTCTCTTTGTCAATAGGCAAAAAGATACAACTATTATAAAGTTATTAATGTTTTCTCAACACCCTTTCCCCATGTTATCATACACAGGCTATTGCACAAAACAACTATTTGAATTAGTATTAGTGATTATTAATATATAAATATAGTATTAATATATTATTATATTGGTAAAACTAGTAAGATTAAGTGGCTGATTAAGATGATAAATGCTAAAAAGGAATGAAATTAGTTTTAGAACAAGGGGTTCCTGGTTCTGGATCCCAGAAGATTTTCACTAATACCCAAACAAAAATAAAGTAGAATGACAAGGCCAGTCAAATTATCTACAGTTTCTCCTATTCATGGACAAAGCACGAGATTTTTTGCAAAGCTATATACTGGTATAACTGCATAATAAACTCCTTCTTGTCTAATTTCTAAATTACGCTAGTGGCATTCCAGAATTATATGATCTAGGTACATATCCCTGTTGTAAAAATACCATTTCTTTTAAGAGTCATGAACTGCCTGGTATTTTAAAAATAATTCTTGGTATTCAAAGTGTACAATTCTGTAATGTAGAAGAACTCAGGAGGTAGGGGTACCATAACAATGAGAGCTGGAAGTTGGCGGGTCAAACATCACGGCAGCTCCATCACTGGCTCTCTATATCAGTAAAATAACTTGTTTATGGTCAACTGAATTCTGTATTTCATTTCCATTTCCATTTTCCTTTGAGTACATTCTATTAAAATTATGTTATCATACGGTTAGTATTTCCTGAAAAAAAAAGTAGGCCCTCTAAGAATGACAAGCCTTGAAGACTTGAAGAAAAAAAATTAGCCTCAAAGACAGGAATATGGGTGGAGATAAGCCAGTGATCTACATCACAAGCTGACACTCTTTCTGTAAAGACCTGACAATATTACATTTAAGGCTTCGTAGTCTGTATCACATTCAATGCATTTTCCTTCCTGAACCTATACACAAGCTTTAAGAGTGTAAATCCACTTTCCTTTTACAGGCCACACAAAAAGCAACAGTAGTAGATTTGGTCTGAGGTCACTATGCTTCTCCCTTGTCTACACAACTGAAAGAGTATCATGAATTTTTATACTTTTTAAATGATCTGGACTCAATAACCATAGTGGCTCTATCAAATTCCCAGTACTACCTGGTTCTCAGGACACACTCTGCAGAACCTAGAGGTAAGATGTTGGCTCTGCTGAGTACCCAACTCTACCTTGACATACTACACACTCAGATTTAAATGCATGAGCAAGGTCTGAAGTTGCTGTCCAATAACCTTACTTATCAGACAACCAACTGCTCATGGCGTAACTTACAGAGAGGACGCTAGACAGGAAACTCCTGGCTAAATGGTTTGGAGCAACTGCCTGAACTTTCCTCCTTATCCTTCCTATTTAAAAAAAGCACTGGAGCAGATAACTGTCCTGCAATACAGGGGTGTGAGAAGCTGAAATTGACAGGATTTTTTGTTGTTGTTTTGTTTTTGTTTTCTTCAATGGAAGAAAATGAATGAGCAAATCCTGTGGCTAGAATTATAGAATGTAAACCAGGAAAGCTTTAAGAGTCAGATGTACTTGAATTTTTATAATTCAAGTATGCTCAGTACTTGAGAGGGGCTAGTATATATTGTATTAGGGTCTAAAGTAATAATCTATAATTTAAAGTTAGTATATTAAGTTAATTCAGGCCAGGTTCCATTTGTTAACAAGTGAAGGAAAAATTTATATCACTAAATATCAGCAGCTATATAGTGTTAAAAGTTAATGTTCACTTACAATGGCCACTTTAATGTAGTTATCAGATCTCTCATTCTCAAGAGAACACATAACTCTAAGGAAGGCTGGGATCTTCCCACTATCTCCTTACAGGAGTGCTATCATTCTGGGGAGGAGAATGGTGAACTTCACCCCTGCTCTAGGGTGCAGGCCTATCTGCTCTATGATAAAGCAGTACACTTATCATTGACCTGACTGATGACTTCCTTACACTACCATGGTTAAGTACATGAAATTATTCTAGTTCCTCAATACATAATTGCCTCCAGACTAAATCTTAGTCTCTAGCTGTTATACAAAGCTTAGTACACTAGGTCAGTGTTAAATACTAGGTTAAAATGGGAGATGGGCCTTATCCAAGGTCCTGCAGTCAGTAAGAGGGAAATAATGTTGTAAGTATCTCACTCACAACTGCAATACAATTTTCCTGATAAGCACAAGACATCTGGTGCATTTCATGGATTCTGACTGAAGCCTGTGCAATTCTGTTTCTAATAAATCGGGTTCACAACAAAGTGAGAGTCAGGAGACAAAGGCACTGATATCAAGAGAGTTTATACATATAAATTAAATTATATCTGTGGACTTCAGCACCATTGATATTTTATGTTTCTCCATACACATCTTTTTTGACCTTGCTTCATACATTTTATAATATAGTTCACATACTTATTTTCTGTAACATATATATGTATATATATGCATATACACATACACATATATATATATATAAATATATAAAAATAAATATAAAAAATAGTTCCCTGGATCTATTTATCAATTACATCAGTAACTACTTGTTATACTGAGCCATCTATTTATGTGATATTAATCCTCATACATAATCTAACATTCAAAAGAGAAAAAAATACAGCAAAGACACTGATGAGGCATCAAGAATTTGATGAGGGATTAAACCCCTAGAGAGCCCATTTCTTTTTTTTTTTTTTTAATTTTTATTTTCTATATTCTATGTTTACATTCCAAAGGCTTTCCCCTTTCCCAGTTCCCCCCGACCATACATACCATAATTCCTCTCCCCCCGAGCTATTCCCCAATCATTCCCCCTGCCCCCACGGTTTCTCTGTTCTGGGTCTACAAAACTGGATCCAATCTTTACAGGCCCAGGTTCCTCTCCTTTCTTCTTCTTGGGAATCATTTGACTTGCTAATTGTGCCTTGAGTATTTAGGGCTTCTGGGCTCATTAATATCCACTTATCAGTGATTGCATTTCATGTGTATTCTTTTGTGATTGGGTTAACTCACTCAGGATGATATTTTCCAGGTCTAACCATTTACCTACAAATTGCATGAATTCATTATTTTTAATTGCTGAGTAGTATTCCGTTGTATAAATATACCACATTTTCTGTATCCATTCCTCCTTCGAGGGATATTTGGGCTCCTTCCAATTTCTGGCTATTATAAACAAGGCTGCTATAAACATAATGGAGCATGTGTCCTTATTGTATGCAGGGGAATCCTCTGGGTATATGCCCAGGAGTGGTATGCCAGGGTCCTCTGGAAGTGGCGTGCCCAATTTTCTGAGGAACCGCCAAACTGATTCCAGAGTGGTTTTACCATTTTGCAATCCCACCAACAGTGGAGGAGTGTTCCTCTTTCTCCACATCCTCGCCAGCACATCGTCTCTTGAGTTTTTAATCTTAGCCATTCTGACTGGTGTGAGGTGGAATCTCAGGGTTGTTTTGATTTGCATTTCCCTGATGACTAATGATGTTGAACATCTCTTAAGGAGTTTCTCGGCCATCCGCATTTCTTCTGGTGAAAATTCTTTGTTTAGCTCTACACCCCATTTTTTGATAGGGTTATTTGGTTCTTTGGGGTCTAACTTCTTGAGTTCTTTGTATATATTGGATATTTGCCCTCTGTCGGATGTGGGGTTGGTGAAGATCTTTTCCCACTTTGTTGGTTGCTGCTTTGTCCTTCTGTGGGTGTCCTTTGCCTTGCAGAAACTTTGTAATTTTATGAGGTCCCATTTGTCAATTCTTGATCTTAGTGCTTAAGCTATTGGTGGTCTGTTCAGGAACTTTCCCCCTGTGCCCATGTCCTCCAGGGTCTTCCCAAGTTTCTTTTTAATAGTTTCAGTGTGTCTGGTTTTATGTGGAGGTCCTTGATCCACTTGGAGTTGATCTTAGTGCAAGGAGATAAGAGTGGGTCAATTCGCATTCTTCTGCATGTTGACCTCCAGTTGAACCAGCACCATTTGTTGAAAAGGCTATCTTTATTCCACTGGATGGTTGTGGCTCCTTTAACAAAGATCTAGTGACCATAAGTCTGTGGGTTAATTTCTGGGTCTTCAATCCTATTCCATTGATCTACTTGCCTGTTCCTGTACCAATACCATGCAGTTTTTAACACAATTGCTCTCTAGTACTGCGTAAGGTCAGGGATATTGATTCCCCCAGAAGTCCTTTTATTGCTGAGAATAGTTTTAGCTATCCTGGTTTTTTGTTGCTCCAGATGAATTTGAGAATTTCTCTTTCTAGATCTATGAAGAATTGAGTTGGGATTTTGATGGGGATCGCATTGAATCTGTAAATTGCTTTTGGCAAGATGGCCATTTTTACTATATTGATCCTGCCAATCCAGGAGCAAAAAATATTTTTCCATCTTCTGAGGTCTTCTTTGATTTCTTTCTTCAAGGACTTGAAGTTCCTGTCATACAGATCTTTCGCTTGTTTGGTTAGAGTTACCCCAAGGTACTTTATGTTGTTTGTGGCTATTGTGAAGGGTGTTATTTCCCTAACTTCTTTCTCAGCCTGCTTGTCCTTTGAGTACAAGAAGGCTACTGATTTGCTTGAGTTAATTTTATAACCAGCCACTTTGCTGAAGTTGTTTATCAGCTGTAGAAGTTCTCTGGTGGAGTTTTTTGGGTCGCTTAAGTAAACTATCATATGGTCTGGAAATAATGATAGTTTGACTTCTTCCTTTCCAATTTGTATCCCTTTGACTTCCTTATGTTGTCTAATTGCTCTCGCTAGAACTTCAAGTACTATATTGAAAAGATATGGAGAGAGAGGGCAGCCTTGTCTAGTCCCTGATTTTAGTGGGATTGCTTCAAGTTTCTCTCCATTTAGTTTGATGTTGGCTACTGGTTTGCTGTAGATTGCTTTTACTATGTTTAGGTATGGGCCTTGAATTCCTGTTCTTTCCAAGACTTTTAGCATGAAAGGATGCTGAATTTTGTCGAATGCTTTTTCAGCATCTAATGAGATGGCCATAAAAATATGGAACGCCTCACGAATTTGCGTGTCATCCTTGCGCAGGGGCCATGCTAATCTTCTCTGTATCATTCCAATTTTAGTATATGTGCTGCCGAAGCGAGCACGACAGCCCATTTCTGATTCACAAGCTAAGCATAGCATCCACTGTTTGCTGACATGCACATTGTAGAGGTAATGATGGACAATCCTACAAAATTCTCAAGGAGTGCTATGATGATATCACATCTTGATAGCATTAGACAGTCTCAACTTTGTTTTCAAAAAAGAAACCAATTAAAGTTATCTCTGATTATATCAAAATACAGAAGTGCCTTCTAAAAAGCTTAATGAAGAAACAATTATATTAATTGTTGGCATAAAAATTACCAACCTAGAGACAAAAGAAAGAAGCACAAGGCCTGCGGATCCATGGTATCACAGTAATAGTTTTTCTACAAAAGAATATATAAAATTGAGAACAACTTTAAAGGGGTTGTAGAAACGGCTCAGTAGTTAAGAACATTGGCTGCTCTTCCAGAAGACCCCAGTTCAGTTCCCAGGAACTAAACATGGTGATAACTACCTATAACTGCAGTTGCAGAGAGTTTAAATGCTCTGATATCCTCCTCTGGCCTCCAAGGGCTCCATATATATGCCTGAGTGTTTTATTTATTTATACATATGTGTGTGTGTGTATGTGTGTGTGTGTGTGTGTGTGTATGTATGTATACACACATATAAACTCAGGCATACATGTAGGCGAAGCATCTATACATAAGGTAAAATTAGAAAGAAAAAAGAAAAAGAAAAACATTAACTTTAAAAATCTCTTTAGAAAGTCTGTTCTCATGTCCTTTTTTTGGTTTTTTGGTCTGAAATAAAGTTGATTAACAATAAAAAATAAATGAGGACCTCACATATGGTAGGCAGGCATTCTACTACTGAGCTATAGCCCCAGCAATTTTTCCTTTTGCTTTTTAAACAAGGACTTGCTAAGTTGCCCAGGTGTTCTTTAAATTCACTCTGTAGTCCAGGTAGAGCTTGAACTTGGAATTCTTTCTTTAGTCTTTCAAGTAGCCTGTAGCACGAGGCCTGGCATAAGACTTAATTTCTGTCTTAATTCTATGAGAATGGATGCAGAAACCCCCCAAAGTGTTTGTCAAACCACAGGTCTCAGTTTGATATTTTCAAAGTGTAACTCACCATATCATTCAGAATTTAGCTTAATTCATCAAGGCATTCTCCATAAATTGATGAAGTGCTAGATCAAGCATTTCTTTGTCTGTCACTCAACTATCCCATCTGTTCCTTTCTACATATATTAAGATGTCTTTTTTTGGAGAGAGCACAGCATTTAAGAAAAAGTAGAAAAGTTAAACAGATTTTTTTACAATATGAATAAGTATAGATACTTAGGTTATAAAGTATCACCACTAAGTTCAGCTAATGGCTATACTCAAAACAGCCATCCATGGTTGGGGTGTCCATGAAATAAAAATGAAACCAAACTATAAAACCCAAATCAGGGAATTCTGTTATTATACAAACATTGCTTTTAACCTCCAACAAACTGATAATGCTACAAGTTAAATGCTGTCAAGATTTTTTCATTAGCATAAATTTTAATTAATCAGATAACAGATTCTAAAAGCTGCAAAAGAAAGATACATCTGCTGGAAATGAAAAATATAACACAAACCACACAAGGCTGTGTGATGACATTCTAAAATGCTGTAAAGTAAAAATGGTCTTCAGTCACCAGTTTTAGAGGTCCTCAAACTGTGAACTACACCCAAAATGTGTTTACAGAAGATCAATCACATAGAAGGAATACCATCACAAGAACGCAATAAAAAATGCACGAAAGAAGCATCTATTTAGTTTGAATTTTTGTTAATTTGACAAGCATGAAATGGAAGCAGCTCACATAATAGTAAGTACTTTTTAAATGGTAGGGCTTCCTGGTGTCTAACTTACTCTAACTTACATAGCATAGGCTATAAGAGTTTAAAATGAGCAGAAATGATGACAACAGACTACCTCACTCTCCTGGTTTGCCAAATGTGCTTCAAGAAAAGAAGTCTCAAATGTTACCTCATAGTGTTTTGCCTAATGAACAGAGTTGTGTTCAACAATGGTTTAAAGTAGTGGACAGTGGGTTGAGGTCTAGAAATTACAATAATGTATTTGTTATTATCAGATGTTACTTGCCTGTCTCCCAGAATAAACATGACAACCATTTAAAAATTTCTAGATTTAAAGTCAAACAGAACAAGCTTTTTAAAAATTTCATTCCTTATGGAATCAATATACTAGACAATTCTTTTTGGCCTTTATCTATTTTAGGGATATATCCTCCAGGTTCTTGAAGGCCAAAGTTTTCTATTAGCAGTGCCCTTTTCACTGGCTGCTGACATTTTAAACATGCTTTCACACATCTTACGATGCTCTAAGACTATCTAAATTGATTGAAAATATATTTTTAAAAATATTATAATATTTTCATCACATTACTTTTTATTTTGTTTGTGGGAGTGCATGCATGTAGTGGTCAGAGGCCACCTTATTTCCTTCCATTATGTGGGTTCTAGGGAATGAACTCAGGCTGTCAAGTTTGATGGCAGTTATTAATTCAGCTGAGCCATTCCACCAACATTTTTTAACTGGGTCCCTGGGCTGATTGTTTTCTCTACCTACTCCCACTTGTACCCCCACCCCCAAACTATAAGGTTACATAAGAGTTCCACTTAATCTAGTCCTTACTCTTAGTATTTTCTGAGCTAGCAAAGTTATAATTTTACATAAAACAAATTCTCAAAGAAACAAAATGGATGACTGCAAAATATGAATCCCTCTTAATGAAATTGTTAACTTTAGCTTAAGCATGTAAACTAGCATTCCAGGTAGATAGAAAGTAGAACAATTACAAAACACAAAGATGTCTTTTATTGGGTGTTTTGGTGGACCTACTTTTCAAAATACAAGAGTCTAGTGACTGGTAAAAAGAGGCTGCCCCAAACCTGACCTGATGATTCCGAGCCTTGCCCGGATTATCCATGAAAAGGGCTTTCCACTTAATGGATGAGGCAAATCACTAGAAAACAGATCTTTGCTAGAATAGTCCTGGCTCATGTGGGCAGATAATAACCGTATAATTCAGAAGTCTCTGAGAGTTTGACCAAACTGGTAAATTCAGTTTCATCAACCTGCAGTCCTAGCAATCCTAACTGCCAAAGGCAAGTACCACCCTATGCCCAACATTTTATTTTCAAGAGCTCTTGGCATTTGTATTAAGAATCATGGAATATGCTATATACCCCTGTTAGTTTTATCAATATGATTTTACATTCTGGCTATCTTGTATATGATAGATGGTCTCCCTCATTCTGTAGCTGTGGACACAGCTTTCATAACACACCAATGATAAACTAAAGGGAACACATGCCAAAATGAACCAACAAAATGCTGAGCCCTCAAAAATGCACAAAGCTCCCTCCCTAAACCCACATGTTCCTTTTTTTTCCACATAGATTTGTAATAGAAAAGTGAGCTAGTTGCTCCTGAGGTTACCTGTGATAATACTCTGTGAAGGAAGGAGTCAGGATTCAGACAAGGACGGGCACAGCCTTTAGTCTTGCCTGCTGGATCAGCGTCTGCTGCCCCCAAGTATCCTAAATGCTGCAAAAGGCCCCTTCCCTGCACACGCACAACACCAAAGCTGATTCTTAATGCCTCAAGAGATTCCTACGTTAACTCAGCCCGAAGAAAAAGGAGCTGCAAATCAATCAGTATTATAGTGCAGGGATGTGTGTTCTTTCCCCAAATAGCCAACCTTGTTGACAGGGATTAGGTGTGTGAGTAGTAAAATAATGAGAAGAGGCAAAAATCTCTTCTGCTCAACAAGCTCTGCTGGGTATGCTCCCTCCCCATACAATTAGAGGAAGGAGGCACTATGAAGCTTTACAGCACTAGAGGGACAAGTCCATTTCACAGATAATCTGACATGAAAATAAAAGAGGCACTGTGTAAAACACCAGTAACCACACTCCTCAGCCGCCCACTCGTCTCTTTCCTAGCAGAAGCCATATACAGTACTAGCACAGAAGCCTTTTTTTATACCGATTTAAAATGACAAGAAGCTACCAGGTTCGCCAGTGTGATCTCTGACTTCATGTATTATGAGTGGCAAGTGATCTTGCTCTCAAACAAATAAAAGTTATGATCTCGGCAGAGGCTGAATGATCCTGAAACACAAAATTCCCTCAGATACCTATACTTAATTTTATTTCATCATCACATTAAGATCCATTTCATAGATTGGTTGTATAAAAATTTAATCCCACAATAATCTCCCCAACAGCCTCACACATTTCTAGTTTGTTTCTTTCTGCTGTCAGTCTGCCTATGGAACACAAGCTAATTTAAATATTCCAAAGAATAAAGAAACCCATTTCGTTTGTAACTATTCATATAGCATACTGACTTATTTTAAAGGATGAGCTAAGTGCAGAGACCCTTGGTTGTCACAGCAAGCACCCCTCCACTGCCTTCCTCATTTACCCCTTGACACAAGCACAGAAGTAGACAGGTCCCAACAGGTAAGCCAACCTTCAGAACTAGGTTCAAACAGTATGTAAAGCACTTCCTTGAGTCACTCTTTACAAGGATGTTATTTTAGCTTTAAGAGCAAAGCAGGTATGAATACTTGCTTAAGCAGTGGGAAAGGAGGAGGAGGAGTATTAGGAAAAGCAGCAGGAGGAGTAAAGCTACAGAGAGGGCTGTAAAGTCTCTGTGAAAACATGCTTATCCTTGCAGTCCCAGTCATCGCCTTAGGCACGGTGTCCCAATCTATTTGTCTTGGCCTAAGTACTTTCCCTTGAACTCATTCTTTCATTTATATGTCTTTTATTGTGCTTTGCCTTTGCCTAAGGTCTCTCATAATTTTGGAATCTGGCTGAGACAAGCATGTGATGTTTCGTATCCTCCCACTCTTATTTTTTTTAAAGCTTGTTAAGGATGATAAACTTGTCTTGCTATTTTTTTCTTCAAGTTTTTTTCTCCCCCCTTGAATACTAAAGTTGGGAGAAATGACAACTCCTGAATCTCAGAGCAGAATGCCTACTCAATACAGAACTTCAGGACATAGATCCTTTTGTTTTTCATTATTGGAAGAAGAAACATACCACCAGAGAACCAGAAGCCTGTGAGCTATATTTTACACCACTTTTTAGTAAACTAGCACATAATGTACACCTGTATTTACAAATCAGGTCTCCAACCCTCAGCTGACTACTGATCTCCAGGATTGCATAAAGTACAAACCTGCAAGATCCATCTTGAAATGCCCACTCGGTCAGTATTTATACTTTCTGACTATATGATTTCCTAAGATTTTATCCATGTAGTAGGTTAGCCAAAGCCTTATTACAGAAAGGCAAAGAGATACAATCCTTCTTTACTGGTAGGGGGGGTGGAACGAAATATCTGAGGGTGGAGAAAAGAACAGGGAAGATAGTCTCAGTTTCTCCCTTGCTCCAGAACAAAGTATAGCAGTACCAACAAAACATCCCTGGATAGGACTAGAGCACCCTGGACCAAAGCATACAAATTCAAGTTAGGGCTTATCTTGTTTTCACTAAAATATAGTCAATTTGACAAGCATTAAGCGTACTGCTCCAAGGGGCATTTTAATTCCCTCAATGTTTCCATTTAGGTGTGCTAATATTTCACAAACATTTTCCTGGCCTCATTAGTTATTCTAAATGAGAAAAAAAAATAGGTGACAGTTTCCACTCACTGCACTGTGGTATGTTTTGCTGGCCAACGTTTTTAGACTACCTTTACAAAATTTCTGACAGGAATCTGTAAGCAGGGTCCTTTCTCTAAAGATGATTCACCTCCACTGACAATCTGTGCCCTGAAAACAAACTCTTTGTCTTGTGAACAAATACTCAGGGCCAAAAGGACTACTTACTGGGTTCTGATAGAGAAAGCACATATACAAAAAAGCCAGAGAAGATTTGTTCAAAGTGGAATCTTAGAGCAGAAGGATGGTGGCTTCTCCAACACTCAATCATTTTCAGTCAGTCACACATGCTGTCCTGTAACGTGCATTGATAATTCCTCATGAATAAAATGCCAACATTATCATCTGCAGCTATGCTGTTGACATGCTTTTGCTATTTCACTAAAAATACCATTAATTTTCTGGCTTTTTAACAGCTGAGCTACTCCACATTTGAATATACAAAAAAGTATTTTGTTTCAACCAAATTAAAAGTGTTCTAGTAAATGACTTCCATTTTCCTGGTATACTATTTTAGTATATATGGTTCTTCCTAATTCCCCCATCATGACATCATGTCTGTCATCACTCAATTCAAACAACCTTTGTTATAAAAACAAAAAGTAATGATACGCTTAATTGTTCAAAAGGAGTCCCGAAACTATTTCCGTTGTGTCATTACTGGTCAGCAGCACACCTGACAGAGAAGGTGAAATACGATATGGCATTGTTTTTAGGACTATAGTACTGGTAGCCTCTTTGGTTCTTTGATCTTTCAAAAGAGCCTATGTTCATAATCAGCAAATCATTTTCCAGTTTGGTCTCTAAAACACATTATATATAACCATATATAAAGTTTCCCATTTAGGAAAGTTCCACTATCCCTCTTTAAGTCAGGATAAAATCTACAACTCCTGCCAAGCCCTCTTGGCATCTCACCACTTTATTTGTTCCCATTTGTATCTAATGCTTTTGTCAACAGTTCAACAAAAGTCAAAGCAAACAACCCACTGCAAACACCAGGGTAACAGCAACAAGCAGGAATCCTTCACAATTATCCAGCCCAGCTGCTCAGAGATCAGCAGGAGCTGCTTTCATTTACAACAATGTCAACAAAAGGCTGAAACCCAATAACTAGATGGGTCAATACCGCCACTGTATACCCTATGGAGGAGGAAATGCTGTTCACCTTCTTAGCTGCTTCAGCAAACATGTAGAATAATTCAGTCAGATGGACAAGTCCTTGTCTAATCATTTGCTATGTGAATAATTCAACAACTTCCCACATAAACTACTAAACAAGGCTCTTCAAATATTCCTGTGGCACTTCTAGCTAGCCAACCAAAACAGAGCATAAAGGAAGAAAGGCAGATGAAAACAGAAATCATGACCCTAGCTAGTTCTGAGTGATAATCTGTTCTAAGAAGTCAAAGGCTTTAATGACTAATCCTTGTAGGTCTAACCTTTGCATGGCATTCTCACCACTGTCTAGGCGCAGGTGTGTGCAGTGGTGGTGGTTTTGTGTGTGTGTGTGTGTGTGTGTGTGTGTGTGTGTGTAGTGGGGGGTGTTACTGGTGTTACTACAGAGCCCCTGAGACCTCCACTCAGCTCTCTTCCCTTTGTAAGCATAAATTTGGGTAATGCATAAATTTGGGGTTTGAAAAGAATATGGTTTTAAGTATAGTTAGACTCTGTAAACAAGCTGTAAATGTAGTTTAAAAGTACTGGATCCTGAAGGTATCTTAGAATTCCCTGGCCTAGTTTTCATAAAAATGTTTATTCAGAAAACCAGTATTTCAAGATGCAAAAGTTTCCAGTTCAGTTTTTCTTCCTAAAGAGTATGATTTATGAAATGTAATAAAAACCAAAGAACCTGGCAAAAGGGTTCCTGACTTGAGGTAGGGCCCTCTGACAACTGAGTACCTCCTGCTACCCCCACAGCTTCTGTACACAAAGACTCAAGACTATGAGCCTGGGTATTACTTCCAGGATTTATCCAGTCCCCTTCTTGAGGCTTCCCAAATTGCTGGTTTGAGAGCACCTAGACATCAAGGCAGTACCTAGGGTACAATAAAACTGAGGACTCAGGTTTCTCTAAGAAAATATAGGAAAGCCCACCCGGTTCCAATAAAGACAACACCAAAGGGTTGATAATTAACACCTGGTGTCCTACACACTTAAAAAAAGGTATACTTGATAATGATATACATAATCACAAGTGATTTACACAAATGGCATTAAAATGACCATTGAGATTTTACCCTGACCGACAAAAGTTAAGGGCAGACTCAACATTGCAGATGTAAGTAGTTTTCAGAAGACCCATCTTAAAACACTGAACTCTTCCACAAAATAGTTCACCCACCATACGTTTAAAGCTTACTGGTAGAGTACTCACCTAACATGTGCATGGATCTACATTCAGTGTCCAGAACATCAGTTAGTCAATCAATCAATCAAAGATTAAGAAACAATGCTCTGTCAAGCTAACATAAGCAAGAGATAAAATATCTAAATGCTAACCAAAATATCTTCTACAGTGCTATTCTTTTTTTTCTAGTTCTTAAACCTACAGAGCATTAAATTACACTTTTAAAATACTTTGTCAAAACTAAGTGAAGAAAGCAGTAGAAATTCAAATTTATTTCCTGTCATCACTGTCACTATACTGATAGTCTGCTGACTCACTGACAGGCGCCAAGTCCATTTAATTCGGGGTTTTACTACTTACCACAAGGTACCACAAATCTAGAGGTTTTGACATAAAGAATTATGCTTGGAAAAACAGTAGTCTAGGACAGGAAAGCCACATTTAAGATTTCTACTTCCTTCTAATGGTATCTTGTGGTTCCTGTAACTGTTCTACTTTACAGGCTGGTTTCAAGTCAATAACTAAAGCTTCTCACTTTAGAGAGAAAGAAGAGGCCATCAGAACTACAGATGGAAATGTAGGGAAACGATGATTACTCTCCACACCCAAATCTGAGAAATCACCTGACAGTGACAATGACCAAAGTCTCCACATTCCTCTTGTTTCACTGATTCTACAGAAAGTTTGTTTATGGAAAGAATATCTCTAACCTTACTAAGTAAGCCAATGAAACAGTGCAGTGTCTGCTAGATGGCAAACCATACATACATACACTCATATACACATAAAATAAGAAAGTCTAGTTTAACTATTAATATCATCAGGTTTCAAAGGTCAAGGAAACTTTTGACTAGTTGTTTCACAAAAATAAAGACCTTATCTCATTTATGTTTTTTTTTCTTTTGATACAAAAGATATTTGAACTGAAAGAATTAAGTAATTTCTCTGTCAAATATCCTTCAATAAGGCTAAACAAATCAAATGGACTGTGAAGATTGTCTTCATGTATTTACTAAATGTTTTACTCAAGAGAAAGAAAGAAAGAGAGAGAGAGAGAAAGAGAGAGAGAGAGAAAGGAAGGAAGGAAGGAAGGAAGGAAGGAAGGAAGGAAGGAAGGAGAAAGAAAGAAAGAAAGAAAGGAAGGAAGGAAGGAAGGAAGGAAGGAAGGAAGGAAGGAAGAAAGAAAGAAGAAAGCCCACCTCCATCATGACAGTTATTCCTACCACAGCATTCTTTTATTTCTCCCCCAGAAAGAGCCATAGGAAAGGCTGTGGAGAAGGAAAGAGACAGAAGTGGCAAACAAGGAAGGGTGAAAGGAATTGACAGCAACCAGGGAGAGCAGAACAATTTACACTGGAGAATTTGGGAAGAACAGGAAAAACTATGCAATCTGAGGAGCTAGACCAATGTCAGCAAGGTGGGGGCAGTGTGTCAAAGAGAAAGAGACTGAAGAAGTCAATCCAGAGACTGAAGAAGATTAGACTGGTGGAGAACCTAATCTTGCTTTTAGTTTGTTTTCCCAAGGGCAAAAACACCACTAGTTTATGCTGAAATTTTGAAAATAAAGTCATGCTAGGTAACTACCAAATTTTATTATTAAAACAAATCCCAGCCTAACCATCCAATTCAGAAAGCTGATTCAGACCACTAATAGTTCAATATTAGGCCAAGGGCTAAGCCAATGACAAGGTAATTTCAGAGCTTTCAAGTACAATAACTAGTAGAAACAAAAGTGATTTTAATTTTCTCTGTAGATTATTTTTTCCAGGGTAGCCCAATAAACTCAATGATGTCCAGATTTACTAGCAAAAAAATTTATTCAGTTCCACATGCCACCAGAAAGCAAGCTAATAACATCCCACTGAGAGTGCTGTCAGGCTAAATCCCTCTAGTCCTGCATGCACTACCTGGATAAATCTCCCTTCACTCTTCATTCCACCACCCACTCAGGGCAAGGCCCTGGGGACAGCTCCAGATTACCCTTCACACTCAGTGTCACAGGCCCTAGCCCAAGTGGCCCAATCAGTGCCAAGAAAAGAACAAACCAAGAAAAGATTAATTCGCAGATGTTCATGCATTTCACATACACTGTGCCCCATGGTCCGTTGCTAGGGTAACAGGAGACCACCAGTGTGAGCTTTATTGGCTTTATGAAGTGCATCTCAGGGACTATAGTCCAAGAAATGCTGCATAATAATAATGTGACTTCTCTGATGCCTTGTTTTGTGTTTATTCATTGTTAACCTTATAAGTATTATTATAAAGAACACCCCTCCCTATAACCTCTGACACTGTCTATTCTCCCCTTGCCATAGATTTCTATACTGAACTATGAAAGTACATCTCCCTATAGCTCCATTTCAAGAACTGATAAGCCGATCTCATGGCCAAAATATAAATGAATAAAATACTAAACCAGTTTTGAGATCACCATATTAGTGCAGCACCAGCACTGACCACCAAAGCCAATACACATATAGCCTCTGGTCTGCCTACCTGCCTGCGTGGCTTCCTCCCTCCCACTCTCTCCCTCAGTTCTGTCCCCTAAGCCCTCAAGCCTGCCAGGCAAATATTCTCTATCACTCAGCCCCAGCCCAGCCCAGCCTACCTTTTACTTTCTATTATGAGATAGTCTCACTAAGTTACTCAGGCTGGCCTTGAATGGGGTGATGAACTTCTAAGTCTCCTCAGTGACAAGAATTAGAGGCCTCCACTACCAAGCCCAGCATGGTCGCCCTTACTTTCTATATATCCAGGAAGACCATGCCTTTAAATATCAGCAGTCTGCTTCAGCCAGATGGAATAGCAGAACCAGTAAGCCTAATCAGGATCATCTCTTCAGTGTCATTAAGGGAGCTTCCTGCAATGATGTGTATTCTATGTCTCCCCTGTTATGGCTACTGGGCACTTCAAATGTGACTAGTGCAACTGGGTGTTATACTTTTATTTTAACTAATTTGTTTTTTTTTTTTTTTTAAAAAAAAGGCTTCATGCAGCTACAATACTGGACAATGCAGCTTCATAATTCAAATATTGCTTAATTCATGAAAATATAACTTCACGTGTATGTATATAAGGTCAGTCTTTCTGCTCACCGCCAGCATTCACAGTGTTGGTTCCAAACAGCCCTGAGCCCTGAGCCCATCCAAGAAGCCTGGCTCTTTGTAAAGCATGCCCAGTGAGCAAGCTGCACTTCCTCCTTCAGGAACACCCCCACCCCCACCTCCAGGATGGTAGGTTAAAATCACAAATGTCACAACTCCCAGGGCAGTAGAATAGATCAAGTGTTAATCTAGAGGGAAGTAGTGGGTGAAGGGAGAATATGGGCTGGCAGGGACAGGGAAGATCTGTAATGAAGAAGAAGAGAGGAAAAAAAAAAAAAAGCCAGTGAATAGATCAATAGAAGCAACAGCTTACATTCAGATTCACAGGGAAAAAAAACACAAGGAGACAATCATTTCCTGGGAAAAGCTCAAGCCTAATGAGAATTTACTCTGCTCCTTTATGTGACAACCAGCTCTTTTGTAGCACAGGCTTCCTGACTGACAGCAGCCCAGGGCCCCTTAATAGGATTTCCATATTATTTCCAACACCTGCCCAGAAGTTATTTGTTTACATTGAAGGAGGCAAGATTCTCAAATCAGACATCTGCCTCTGGTTCAGGCATATCTTAGGAAACCATCTAGAAAGCAGCTTTGTTACCATGGTGACATTTTTATTTTCCTCCCTTAGCTGGCTCAGAACATTAGCATTTCCAATTTTATATTGTTTTTCAAAGGGGCAAATGTCATTCAAGAAAACATAAGTTTTTTAAAAAGCTAAACAGAATTTTCACAAATTTCAAGAATAATTAAGATCATCCTAAGGAGGACTAAATACAAAGTGGTGTTATGAGACCTTCAGAGGCACTCTTCTAAGGGTGACACCCAGGCTTGTTCACTCTGCCCTCAACAGCTCTTTTCCCCTCTGGACCATCAGGGGCTCAAAAATGTACCAAGTTAAAGAAGAAAATTGAAGAATCCTTCAGGATGTGATACAGTTATATAATAGGCCCACTTCCGTGTGAAGATTCTTCACACTTACCCTAATCCACATTCTGAAATCTCACTTACAAGAACACTTAAGGATTTTTATGTCCATCTCACTGCCTGCAGTTCAGCAAAGAGTGAGAGGTAGGGAACATACAAGCTTTTCAGGAACATTTAATGAGTGCACAGGGGATGGAATATTAAGCAGTGTAATGAAGAAGAGGGACAGGTGGTTCTGATCTCTAGTCACATAAATCTAGGCACAACTACCAACCTCAGAGTGTAACTGACCACCAGTAAAAACTAACATCAAACAGGCATTGCTTAAGTCAGAAACACAAGACAGTGAGTTAAGTAGATTTTTCAGTACACATCTTATTAAATGTGGAAATAGGAAACACATGGGTTATTCTGATGAACTGCGTAGCAAACTTAAATCAATGTGACTTATGGCCCTTAATTTTAGGAATATTAAGTGCTTGCAATACTTAGTTTGACTCGCATTATCTGACTAAACAGTATCAATCCTGAAATAATTTTATTTCTATGAACAGCAGAAAGCTTATTTAAACCAAACACTTGTTGAGAAGTACTACTTGGCCCTCAGCAAACTTCTCATCACTTGTTCCTCAGCCTTCTAATTCTCTTCTGCTTTGTCACAGACCATTGCATGGGAATGGCTAGGTATGACAGACTCTCCAAGACCAAAGTCACAGTGCTGATGACCCTTGTTAGTGGCATACACATGCAGGGGGCTGTCTACGCCCGAAGACATCTGAGTTATTTCACAGCACACCACAGACCAAATTATGAAGGCTGAAAAGCAGTATTTCAGAAGGTCCAAAGAAAGAGAAGCACTAAATGTCCTTCTAGGTCATTTTTGTGTTTCCTACACCCCGAATAGTTAAGTATTTTTAACACAAAAGAGATAGTAAATAATACTTGGGAGATATTCTTTTGAAAAAAATTATGTATACATTGAGAAACAAATGCTTTTGAAATTCTAGTGCCAAGCATAACACTTCAATCTTCTCCAAAATATTTTTAAATGTTAAACATAAATTTATTATATATTTTCTCAAGAGAAAAATGCATTCTAATTAAGAAAATTAAAGATAATAAGCACCAAGATGAAAATGTCTAATAACTGTTGATTTAAGGAGGAAAAGAATTAAACTACCTTTGCAAAATCAGCTAGGGAAGGCAGATCTGACAATCAGCCTACCCTGTTAATTAATATTTGTTCTGCTTCAGCAATCGGTGTAGGCAAGTGCAGCAAAACAAGCGTGACTCCCCTGTCACATCATTAATCCACTCATGCTCACCACCTGAGGACCAGCTGTGCCCTACAGACATTCATTCATCTGTTCCACAAACAAACAATTACAACACATTTTCTGGAATTAGGGCACCTGTTACATTTCACACAGCTTACATGCCTGGAGGCAGGGATCAATTAATACTGCACAAATTAGTGCATCATAAACTAACAGAACAAAAGTTCCTGATGGGTCTTTGATAAGGTAACTGTTAACAATAAAATTCATAGTAAAAAAAAAATGCCATTACACCAATTAGAAAGCAACAATAATGCTAAAACATTTCGTTACTATTATATTTTAGAAATCAGAAGGCACTACACATTAAACAACCCTTATAGCAACCCACCCCCCCCAAAATTACAATTACCAATGTTCACATTTGGTTAATGACATGGCCACTTTCACTGCTCAAACAATTATGCATTAAGTCCTACACTTTAAGATTTTCATTTCCAAATTCATTTATAGAATAGGCCTGGAGAAAACATAACAACTACATTCCAAATGTACCTAGAGTTGCAGACCTGAGGTCTAGGGAGGTTAGGTGACTTAAGTGACGTGACACCCAACTTACCTGGTACTAAAGAAGAGAATCAAGAACCTGGCCTGGCTTCCTGTAAACTAGTTCACATTCTAGATGTTTCCACATGCTTCCTTGTGGTTTTAAATATAACAGTAAGACTCTTACTTATGACTGGAGGACAGAAAGAATAAAGTATATTATTTGCATATACATGTGAGGATGAACAAAAAATGTTACAAAAAGTAAGGTTGCTTGCTTTGACAACACATATACTAAAAGTGGGGGAAATACAATACTGATCATCAATAAACAGAGTTCCAACTTGTGTTTTTTATATGTAGACTACTACATATTGGAATTACAAATCTACTTTCCAAATGAAGTATTGGCTAACTTAAAGTATATTTTAATATTTGTTTAATGTAAACTAGAATTCTATTTTAATAGGATTTTAAGAACATATTAAATACATGTTTCCCCATAACACTACAAAACACTACTAAATTTTTAGGGTATTGAGAGAATCTAATCTGTGAGTCAATGAGAAGAGGGAAAAAAAAATCTAAATTTGGTTTGAGAAGGGCATTATAACAAAACCAGGTCCAGAAGAACTGCTCAGCTGGTAAAGGTACCTGTCACCAAGCCTAAGGAACACCATATTTCAAGTCCTGGGACCAACATAGTAGGAGAAAATAATCATCTGAAAACTGACCTCTGGTGCCCACACACATGCCATGAAAAATATGTGCAAACACATATGACCTCAATGTAGCTAGTTGTGGTGATGAACACTGGTAGGACATGCTGAAGGGTAGGGGCAGGAGAATCATGAATTCAAAGCCAGCCTGGGCTATCCTTGTGGGGATGGAGAGACAGCTCAACTGTTAAGAGGGTTTGCAATTCTTGCAGAGGGCCTGGGTTTAGTTCCCAGCACCCATATCACATGTCGTTCACAACAACCTAAGTCCAATTCCAGAGGACCTGTTGCCCTGCCCTCTTCTGGCTGTTGTGGTAACCAGGTGTACAAATGTAGGACACTCATAAATTCAGTCACATACATTCACATGAAAATCAACAACTGAAAAAATTGTAGTGTCACTAGACAAAAATTAGAAAGGAAATCTTTTTTTTTTTCTTTTTGGTTTTTTGGATTTGATTTTTTCAAGACAGGGCTTCTCTGTATAGCCCTGGCTGTCCTGGAACTCACTATGTAGACCATGCTGGCCTCCAACTCAGAAATCCGCCAGCCTCTGCCTCCCAGAGTGCTGGGATTACAGGCGTGTACCACCACTGCCCGGCAGGAAATCTTTTTAGATAAAGACATCCTTAAGAGTTATCACAAAAAGAATGATGAATCCTATCTGTATTATATTTCAAGAAAATGAATTTTGTGAATACTTACAAGTTCAATTACTATATAATTGTGTAGACACAAAACCACAAATAGAACTATTTATGATAATCAATATTGCATCTCTAATAATAGACATATTAATTATTTTTTAAGCAATGAAAGACATCATGGTTATCCTAAAATTGTGGAGGGCTCAGTTAAGAGCACTGATCAGAGTTCCATTTCCAGCAGCCACATTAGATGGTTCACAGTCCTACAAGTCATGAGCACATTCAATCTTCAACACATAAATACAGACAAGAATAAAACAATGTTTTAAAAAACATTATTATTTATATGAATGTGTACCTTTTCCCCAAGGGCCAAATGCATGTTATCTATAATATACTTGAAGATACTTCAGTGAAAGGGCTAATTGTTAGTTTCTAATAATAGCTTCTAATTTTTAACACAAAATATAAGACTAAATCGCAAAGAGCTTTCTTTCCTTTGAGGATGGCACTGGGAATATGACCTTTGGCAGGGCCTTCACAACACTAACTCTTTCCTACAGTATGCTATAGGGTGAGCATGGCACCTGCTTTCTGCAAGTGGCAGCTATAAGTAGGATATCAATGTGCAAGATGGAGGTGTCTTCAAAGACATGAAAGTACCACCAAATCACAAAAGAACACACACAATATGCACTCTCTGATAAGTGGATATTAGCCCAAAAGCTCAGAACACCCAAGATACAACTCACAGACTACATGAAGCTTAAGAAGAAGGAAGACCAAAGTGTGGATACTTTGATCCTTATTGGGAAGTGGATCAAAATCCCCATGGCTTACAGCCAACCAATAGAATGAACACAGGGTCCCCAATGGAGACCTCTAGAGAAAGGACCCAAGGAGCTGAAGAGGTTTGCAGCCCTTCAGCAGGAAGAATAATATGTACGGACCAGTACCCCCAGAGCTCCCAGGTGCTAAACCACCAACCAAAGAGCACACATGGAGGGACCCACAGCTCCAGCTACTTATGTAGCAGAAGATGACCATTTCAGACATCAATGAGAGGAGAGACCATGTGTGCTGTGAAGGCTCCACTCCCCAGAATAGGGGAATGCAAATCAGGAAATGGGGGGGAGGGGGAAGCAGGGGGATGGGATAGGGGATTTTAGGAGGTGTAACAAGGAAAGGGCATACCATTTGAAATGTAAATAAAGCAAATATCTAATTAAAAACATTTTAGAAAAAATTAAAATGAAGGGTCTATATTAAAAAAAAAAAAACATGAAAGAAGTTAATTGGAGACTCGGGGATATCATCAACATTTTTTTTCTTCCCTAGGTTTGAAGAAACCGCTCTGTGGATAGAGTGGGTATGGCTAAAGGGAAACCAGAAAACCAAATGATATTTTCTGTTTGGGTAGCTTTTCTTTAGATTACTGACTACTGAAGAAAGGCTAGTCTTAAGGCATGCCTACCACTGTTATTCTTATTTAATTCTTTAGCTATTCTTTATAGGACTTTAGCAGTGTCTTCTATTCCTCACTTTCAAATTTCAATTTCTATTCTTTTATGCCTTTAAGAAATCAAAGAGCTAGTGGTAGTGGTTCACGTCTTTAATCACAGCACTAGGAACTTGGAAGTCAGAGACAGTCTGATTGACAGAGCAAGTTCTGGGATAGCCAAAGCAAACAGAAGAGGAGAAAACAAACTACACACAAAAGAAAACAAAACAATGTGCCTTTCTAAAATCTACATTATACAAACTGCCCTACCATGCTTTCCAGAAAACCTAATATCCATATAGTAATATGCATAACAAAACTGCCCAAGGCATATGGTTAGCCCTCACCTGAACTTTTCCTCCCGTTTCTTCTTCAGTGCTTTCTCTCACATAGGAGATTTAAAAAGATTAAACATGTTCAAAACACATGCCTTTTAAATGGAGAGTCCTTTGAGACAGGAAAAATCCTATGCTTATTTGGGGGAGGGGAGGGTTTGGTGCAAGTATATGCAGGTTACAGATCCTGGAACAGAACTTTGGCCATTAAATCTTAATGTGCAAAGTGAAGTGGCAAATAGAAGTAATCACTCTGCTAATTCAGGCTCAAAAGCCACTCTCACCTGTAATACCCTGCTAATGAGGCAACAGTACTCTCCTGGCCTGAACCATACATTTCAGTATGAACATAAAACCCGTCTTGTAATTTTCCAGTGATAAACCTTTACTGCCAACAGTGACTAACTGGGAAAGTAAACAGAAACATAAGATGTTTTAGTCATCTGTGCAGAATAAGCAACTAACATACAGATGAAGCTGAATAAACAGGCATTGCCTTACACACAACTTGAAGAGATTACCATAAAATCCTTTAAGCAAAAAGCAAAGAATTCTCATAGGATAAATGCATAATATGCATACACACAGAAAAGCATTTAGTGTGAAAAATCATATGCAAACCTTTAAAATTAAGTGCAACATTATTATAATGTAAAATGTAAGCTAAATATTGACAGAATTTGTAAGGATACATTCAAATACTGCCTTCAGCATTTGAAATGAGTGTGAAGGAGGTTTTGGAGGTAATTGGATAATGTACAGCCCACTGATAATGGCCAGATTCTCTGAAAGCATACAGTATTTTGGGCAAGATATTTTGACAAAGTAACAAAATTAAAATCTTTGCCACTTATAGGGAAAAAAGTTTTGCACTTCTGCTATATTTTACAGATTAAAAAATGGCAAATCCTTCAGTTCTGATACAGAAGAGTGCTATATTCAAGAGCATCACAAGAGGACTATGTATATAAATAAAAGAATTTAAATGAAAATATGTTCAATATTAGCATCTTGGAAGAAATCACGGAGCTAATCAACATTCCTTAGTTATGAGTTTATTTGTTTCAGTTGACCTTAAGTTTGATGCCTAAAGTATGTAGACGGCAGGGTGTGGGGATGGTAGTGGCAGCAGTTTCTAGCCTTAGGTTTTTATAAAGTTTAGGCAGCTTGGTGGTAGTTCTTCTAAGTTATTAACCCCATTTCAGTCGGTTGACAACTAGAGAGTGATATAAGACCTGAATGGCTTGAAGCACTTGATCTCCTCCTGGAGAACAAATATCTCAAGCAACTGGTTTCTTGCCATTTTCAGGCTTCACATGTGGGGCTTACTACTGGTCACAGTCAGCAGACAGCCAAAACAAATAAGGAAGGTGGCAGGTGCGATGGCCCTTTTATTTCAACAGTACTACTGTACACAATGTTTTAGTTTCTCATGACCAAGTAAATTGATTCTAGGACTCCCTACAGTGCTTTCTCCTTTAGATCCATATTTACATTCTCTATCAATGTCAAAAAACTTCAGATGGAAGTCTGCAAATAACAGGCTTAAGAATGAACTCTGCTACTGGAGCTAAAGAAGACTAGATCAATAAAGCCAACAGCATGTGATTTAGTGGAACAGAAACTTCAGAGTGGGGAAAGGAAAAGAAGGGAAAGGCCCTTCAATCCAGTAAATGATTGCTCTGCTCTGCTTGGTTTCTCAAGGAAAAGCACCTTAATTACTTGGCTCTTTATAGTGAGTCTGAATGTCTGTTTTATAAGCTGTTCTCAAATCTGCCCTGTTTAATAATCAGTAGCATCAGGAAAACATTTTTTAAGAGTGTCTCTTATAATTAAACCCAGCCATAACTTTGTATAAATCAAAACTTTGCTACCATATCAAACGTTACAACGAAGCAGTGTAACACTGCCCACATCCTCATTACATGCAACACTAATTACTACCAGCACATTCCGATTTTCCTGCACATTACAGGCTTTTAGAGGAGCTATAAAATTTTCAGGCACCATTAATTTAAATTTGTATTGAAATTTCCTTTTGACAGATGGCCAAAAATTACTTATTATTTAGAGTACAAGACCTGCCTGTTTGCAGATTAGAAGAGGAAAGGGAAAAATTTAGAGCCAGAAGGAATTTATGTCACATTCATTACCTGTTAAATGTTAAGGAGAATTATTATTCATGAATGAATTATTTAATTCTAGCCCAACTAGCAGACAACTGGATAACTGGTTGTTACAAACCACCCCCAGGCACATATCAGCCAAAAACCATAAAAGACCCCTCTTGCTGGGCATGGTGGCGCATGCCTGTAATCCCAGCACTTGGGAGGCAGAGGCAGGCGGATTTCCAAGTTCGAGGCCAGCCTGGTCTACAGAGTGAGTTCCAAGACAGCCAGGACTACACAGAAAAACCCTGTCTCGGAACCCCCCCCCCAAAAAAAAGCCCCTCTTAACCAGAAACTCCTTATGTAAGGATAAGGATGCTCAACAGAACTAGCTGCCACATCTGAAGCCATCACAGAAACATGTAAAAAATTTAAAAAAAATTAGCCAACTATTTTACCTTGAAAACCTGTAAGACAATCCCAGACCACACACAGCACACTTCAAGCATGGACTTATAGCTGCCATTCATAATAAATCAGAGCAAAACAACTTATTTCCTTAGTACTTTCTTCTGGCTTCTGGATATTCTGACATGTCCAAGCTCACTTGGATTACAGATGAATAAAAATATACATCTTATTCTTTCTTGTGTGGGGTCATATGAAATGTAAATAGCATAATATGTACAGTGGTGGATAAATATTTTCACAATCATCTGTGAATGGAGCTGGAGAGGAGTCTTTTGTTTAGTCCACTGGACAACCTGAAGGTATGTATACATCATAAGCCACCAGGGAGTATTTATATTACAGCCTCAGACAGGCTTCCCTAGAGTTCCTCTCAGCTGATCCTGACTACATGATTTACTTATTATTTCTAATATATATGTAATTATACTCTAAGAAATTTTTTAATGTAGGTACTGATGTGAATAGGATATAACAAAATGTACAACTACAAGTATATAATAATTAACATTTAATGTGTGTAGTTCTAATTGTTGGCAGTTGTTTGGGACTGCAAGTGCACTTTTAAAATCAAAGATTCTCAAAGGGTAAAATGGATATACTCAATATTGAATCTCTGTTATTTAAGGGCTATGAAAACAATTTTAATTTTCAAAAGGTCAACAGTAAAGTACTATTCACAGTCAAAGCAAAGACCTGTGTCTGGGAAAGACTTTAGTTTCATATATAGTTCACAAAAAAACTGCAAAAGGTCTAACCCCACTGGCAGTGAAACAAACCTTCAGAGATCACCTAAGACCCCCCCCCCCAAAACCACAGATGCTTATATTATGATTCATAAGAGTAGTGTAATTACAGTTAAGGAGTAGCAACAAAAACAATGTTATGGTTGGGGGTCAACACTACATGAGGAACTATTATTAAAGAGTAGCAGCATTAGAATGATTGAGAACCACTGAACTAGCCAATGGGCCATAACATTTAATTATTTAAAACTCAAAACGACAGTATCCATACCCGGGGCTAGTGTACCAGATTACGTTACTTTTGATGGGTAATACAATGGTATGTGCTACACAACTGTGCATGCACATGACATATTTAACTGGACCTGACTCAAGGGTGATTGAAACACATTCACAGTTTATTCATTTCTTGCATAACAGCCTGTATTTTGTTTGCATAATATGAAACAGATTAAAATCTTCTAAGAATTACTTGCCACACTACAAACCCAAATATTACAAAAAAAATGCAGGCCGGGCAGTGGTGGCGCACGCCTTTAATCCCAGCACTTGGGAGGCAGAGGCAGGTGAATTTCTGAGTTCAAGGCCAGACTGGTCTACAGAGTGAGTTCCAGGACAGCCAGGACTACACAGAGAAACCCTGTCTCAAAAAAAAAAACAAACAAACAAAAAAAAAAAGCAATGTCTCTGGTAAACAGAAATACTGTTAAGGAAGATTTTTGTCTCCTCCCCTTCACGCTGAGCATGAACCTAGGGCCTTACACATACTAAGCACAAGCTCTCCCACAGAGTCTATACTACATATCTGGTCCAAACACGTTTAATGCTTTGATTGTTTTCTGATAAGGACATATTTCTTCTCAATACATTTACTTCACTGCAATATCTTAAAGCACTTGCATTTTTTGCCTAATATGAGCAATCCAGTTATTAGTCAACTGTGTTCTACAAATTTGATCCTCAGAAAAAGATGATCATTGTTCAAAAAACTATGTGACTAAGCTGACCATAATTTGGTAAATGTCATCCATACTGGTCTCTAAGGCTCAAAGAATCCATTATTAGATTTATTTGCATTACTCAGAATCCCTTTACACTATCTTTGTGTCTCAATGTTTATGAGTCCTACCTTGATGGAGTCTCTGTCTGTAGGCAGAACAGCAGCAAGACAAGCAGACAGAGAGGCAAGAAAAAAGGAAAAGTGCTAGTTAGTTTACATAAAATCATGGTTATCAAACCTGACCCTGCTAAATAATAAATTGAACAGATGTCAACTTTACTGTAAAGTTAATTATTAATACTATTCTAACAAGATTCACAGAGCACTGGTTCACCTTTGACACAATTTCAAATGAACCAAAGTTAGCCATTCTTATTTATGTATGTCTTATTGACTTTTCCACTTATGAGTTTATAATCATGAGTCAGCTCTGTACCATGGCATTAAGAAACTCTAAAACAAATATCACGATATTCCTCGCATCACATAAGATAAATTTATCTCTATGTAATATGAACAACTTGCCCATGCTCTAAACTTTGGTAATGATACTGAAAAAGCAGTAGATAGGATGCTTTCATTACAAGCCACACCCTTTTAAACCAACAAATTGTCCCTATGCTGCATAAATTATCATAAAGGAATGGAAGAAGAACTTCTTTTTCACTCTTGTGGTTACCTATTGAAAATTATCAGTAAGCTCTGCACAGGCAGTGGAGGGAATGGGGTGGTAAAACCTGCAAACAGCTCTTTGCCTTTTGAACAACCACCAGGGTCCCATGAGACACATGACTCCTTCTAGTAAAATAATCTGCCTTTTGGTGGGAATCCTTTTATTTAGACACTGGCAAAATAAAATTCAGACAGAAGTGATGGCATCTGGAATCTACCCCTAGAAGACAGATAATGCCACGCTGATCCCCTCACTCACCTCTTTGGTGATCATTGTCATGGTGCTTTTTCTCATCCTTAATCGGGAGGTGAGACTGACCTCCTAGTGCACTGGAGAGGGCCAAAAGTCCTGCACTGCTACCGATGGGTGGAATGGCTGGGGGCTGAAGCCCTGAAGGGTGTGGTGTCAGAGGCACAGGCAGACCATGTCCATGTGATAAATGCTGAGCTTGGAGTTGTTGCTGCTGTGAAAAATTAGACACAGATATTGAATTTGTCCTTTGTATAGTCCATAAGAAAAACAGTAGGTATAAATAGATCATGAAATCAATCTTGAACACAAGAGCTACCCTCATCCTGAATCATTTTGAAAGTTGGGAGAAGGGAAGGGGAAGGAGAAGAGATATATAACTGATGTGTTATTTTTCTTCTAAAATCTAGGGTTTTTGCTGCTGTTGTAATTTTAAAATGTAGGGTAAATAACCTAGATTTTAAAAATGGCAAACTGTTTAAATGCCTTTTAAAAGGTGAATACTCTTTAACAAAGCCTCTGTATTTTGTTCTCAAACAAAAGGCATAGGTTGAGTTATCATGTATTTCTAATCAAAATGTATATGTGAATAACTGTTAAAGCAGTGATGTTGAACAAGAAAAGCTGAAAATCGAGAAAATTAGTGTTAAACAGTTGTCCCCAGAACCACTGCACAGCATGCAGGGAGAGTTAATTTGAAAGAGAAAACCTGAATTAACAACCCAGAAAAGGAAGCTGGTTGCAGCCACAGTTTTTTAAGCCCTTTAAGTGTCCTCAGCGGCACTTGAGCAAATTACTAAAGAAAATCCAATGTAGCAAGGCTTGGGTTCTCCTGTAGGCTTGCTCAATAATGCTGAAATAATTGGGCACTCTGTGCACGTTTAGTGATGCTCGAATGAAAAGCTAGAGGCCTGCCCTTGTACTCTCTCTAGCAGCTGACTTTGTGTTGTGACAGGTTTATTTGAGTGGGACCGTGATGCATGCACCAGTAACTACGCTGACAAGAGTTTAAAGTCATTTTTACCAGCACACTGGCAACACATTGAGAAAGCCCTTCAGAGGTTGGAATGGGAGTGCTTGACCTCAACAGAGACTGAATCAAGCCTGACTGCAGGAGCCACTATGGGCAGGTTTGCTGCCTCTGCTGAATGGGCAAGGGGAGACAGGGAGGATGTTGAGTTAAATAAACCCTCAACAGGAATCTCCAACTCAAAGCCTGCTATCAAAATTCTATCAGAACAACTGCTGGGTAGATCTAACACTAGCATTCATAGTCACTAAATATTAATTACTTCTTTTAAATAAACCAGTTTTTTATGCTAAATCTAAATAAAATAGACAAAGATATTCTATAAGTTTCTTTCTTAGCAAGATTTCACTAGTCTTAAAAAAAATGAAATTATTCTCTAAAGACAAACTTTAAGTAGCTTTTTCAGGATTTCAAAGAAAATGGTGAAATTTTACTCTCTACAAATCACTTTCTTCTTCCCCTCCTGTGGGCCTTTCTGTGTGTGACTGAAGTGTATCATGAATCAGTTCTTTTCTCCTGCTGACCTGCATGACCTTCTGGCTCAGACACCTAACATACAGCAAGGAAAACTGAAACAACGAAGGCAACTACACAGGAACAGAAAACAGGAGCAGAACTCACATACTCCACCAACCTAGCCTCACACTCCATGCACATGAAGTCTTTCTACCTGTAGTTTTCAAATTAGATGTTTCTTCCTTGGGAGCATGAACCTTGGGAGCTGCAACCCTTATTGGTTATTCAACATATAAACAACAAAAATGGGCAAGGAAGTTCAGAGATGGATATGTATATAATATGATGTATAATGTATATACAATAAATATGAACATACATATAAATTCATCTAGATGGCATGCATCTATATATAGAGATATTGTGCACCCATATGCACATGCACATATCTGTACACCTACATATATATACATGTATGTGTAACAATAATAATAGGCTATTAACTTGAAAGTACAGGTGCATGAGCAGGGTTTGAGGGAAGGTAGCTGGAAAGGGCAGGAAGGAAACTTTTAAAAAAACCATAGCCGGAGATCCCCAAGAAGAAGGAAGGAGAGGACACTGGTCCAGAAAAGACTGGTTCCAGTTTTGCAGGAGAGTACCAGAACAGAGAAAGGTTTGGGGGGTGATTGGGGAGGGCGGGGACTTATGGTGAGGGGGGAACTGGGAAAGGGGAAAGCCTTTGGAATGTAAACAAAGAATATAGAAAAAAAAAGAAAAAAGTCTCAAATAACAAAAAAAAATTATATAAAGCATAGAAAGAAGGAAAGCATATAAAAAAATTAGATGGTTCCTCATTGGAGTGACCTAAATCATCTCCACGATCATCTTTTAATACTATTTAGTTATGACCAAAGTGTTCATGCAAAATTATATTTTCTAAATATGTAGAAAGTTACATATGTGGTGAATACAGGAATTTAAGTAAACACAATATTTCCTTATTGACAAATTGTCCCAATTTTCTTTTTTCTTGAAATTTCATTAATATTTCTGTACATGGTTTGGGCCTATAGCTGCTTATATCTCTAAGTTCAACTATCAAGGAAGGAACTACAAGCAACTGTGAATGTATTTCTTCTTTGACTGCAGGAGTCTCTATATGACATCAAACCTTCAGATATATAGAAGCATCTGCACATTATCTGATATGCTCAAGAATATTTGCGTCATAATTCATGATAAAAAGAAAATCTCAGCCTAAATGATACATTTAGTGATTTCAGTATATTATTCTCTCGATAGTAGATTTAAAAAAAAAAAAAAAACCTTTAACTTCCTTAACTTCCATTCAACCAGGACATTTTCAAGGACAGAAAATATATCCCAGTGTGTCTTGCTACACATGAGAACACAGTAAGCTTCTTGGGTCCCCTTTGGTCTGCTCTCCTTCAGAATTGTTCACACAAGGGGTATATAGCTCCCTCCTCCTTTATGTGTATCTCAAAGAGCAGGATTCACCCCAATACAGCAGGGAACCAAAAGGGGATTTCAGCCTTGATAGTACTCTAATAAAAATGCCTCTCTGAAAAAATATTCCATGGTTTTAAAAACAATAACCACTCCCCAAATAAAAGCACTTCAGATTTCTTAGCACACAAGATCTTCCATAAAACTAGTATCAGTTTGACTATGCACTACTATACAATAGCAAGGGAACTTTGCCTGAAATACTAGCCAACTGAGTAAGTGCTCCAAACTTCCATTTATTATAATTACTAATAATATTATTAATAATATTATTACCAGTTACCATCAATATACATATATACTAAATAAATCTCTTGTGTTTAAATTCTCCTTATCCTTCTATTCCAACCTTGTGAAGGTAATGCCTCACCCTGATTATACTCATCACTGATTGTTCATGCTCTAGCACTATCTCTGAATTCTGACGGCATTTGAGGACAAATCATATAAATAACACTCAATAACCCAAGAAAATAAAGAGATTTGTATAGGGATAGCTAGATGGAAATACATTTACTATAAGTTTATGTATAGAGCTATTTCTTTTAAAAATCACAAATTACTAGATATTTCTTATTCTTATATTTATCAAATAGATTATCAACTAAGGTCAGCACCATCCTATAAGCAGATGAATTTCGGCTTTATTTTCTTCTAATGACATGAAGTTCAAATTTTAAAATAAGAAAGCTAGCTGATTCTACTATATTTTTCATTTGTGACAATTTAAAAATAAACAACTACAATCTAAAACGAGGAAGACCCATACTATCGTGATGAAACTAAAGAGCTTGGCACCTCTTCACATAAGATTTATAGGCTTATTTTTATTGTTGAACTTTTAATTTTTTTATAAATTTCAAATTTCTTAAAGAGAACTACCCCCAAACTTTCCTTAAACCAATGAACTCAAAATACTCAGTCATATGGGTTTATTCAAAGCTTTTATTTCTAGTGAATATATGGAATTCCCAATTACTCTTTGCCTAGCTTCCACTAACATTAATGTCATATATAATGTTTTACCAAATTTACCAAATTAGAAAACTTCACACCACCACATCAGTGTCATCTAAGCTGCCAACCATACTCAGACCCTGCTATTCGCACACCAATGTACCTTTTCTGGTCCAGAATTTGGACCATGATAGACTATGGACATTTAAAGACATTACATTTTCACCTCTGTTTCTAAAAAGTCATTAAAGATTTTAGGAATTGTAATAATTATAGTCCTACTGTTAAATAGCATATGGTTTGAATAGGTTTATAGAAGAAAACAAACTGAAAAGAGCTATCATAAACTCATGGCACAAGTCACTCATTCCTACAATAAACAACAAAATATATTCATCATGGTATTCTCCACAAGAATGGTTTTTATTGTGTTCAAAATATAAAACTACATATAAAATATTAAATATAACATGTCATTAAAAGGTATATAATAAAACATAGATACTAAAATATTCCAGTGACTTTCACAGCAGCATTACAGGTTCCTTTTGGACTTTAGTGGCCATGTTTTAAAGTTTATGTCCAAATTCTCAGTATAAAACTGACCTAGAGGCTCAGAGGAGAGATGGCTCAGCAGTTACTGGCTACTCTTCCAGAAGTCATTAGTTCAAATTCCAACAACTACATGGTGGCTCACAACCATTTATAAAGAGATTTGATGGCCTCTTCTTGTGTGTCTCAAGACAGCTACAATGTACTTACATATAATAATAAATCTTAAAAAAAAAAAAAGAAAAGAACTGACCTAGAACCACAGCCAGCATTTGATACCTTCTTTAAATAAAGTTTTAATAGATTAAATATCAAATGAAATTCAAGAGTTAAATTTCAAAAACTATTTGTATTATGGCTTCTTCTTGACAAAGCAGAGTGTGTGCAAAGGAGTAGGCTTTCTGCAGCTACTACCTATGACTGCTGTGCATGAGTCCGCAGCCCTTTCAGCCCTGCCCACCTGTGCTTACTGAAAAGCATTAGCCTATAAGGTTTCCTACTTTATCCTCTCGTTTAAACGATCAAAGGAAGGGCAATATGGATACAGAATGCTGACACAGATTTGTTATCAAAGTAATTCAAGATGAATTACTGCTCTGGAAAATAAAAGTCAACATGCTGAATAATAATAATAAAGTTAACTTTGAAGGAAATAACCCCCCCATCAAGAAAAAAACAACCAAAGAAAAAGGCATAACCTGTAAAATCAATTTAACAATAAGTGTATTTTCCACCATAACCACAAAAAAAAAATCTTAGTTCTTTTCACTAATATTTTTTGATAGGTCATATCTTTATTTGTATGCCTTATTTCACTAAAATATACTAAAAACAAACAAACCAGAGGGGGCATGGATTTGGTGGGAAATAGAGGGGGGATACAAGGGGTTAATAGGGCAGACTAAGATTAAGGAATTGGGGGGGGGGATATAAAAGAATAAATTATGTCTGTTTCTCTCCTAACTAGTTACTCAAGGAAATAAACATTAAAATACAGCAAACTTCAAACTCAAGTAAATACTCTATCCAGATAATTCCATTCTGAAAAACTAGTAATTATGACTGAAAATACCTAGCAGAAAGGTGGCACACACTGTTAATTGCATTTTACTGGCTATCCCTTAACAAAAAACTATTTCCTTATATTTTCAAGTTCAGAAAAAACAGAATTCACTTTTATATGTGTTGTCTATTAGTAAAAAGGAGGAATTTTTTAAATCTGGGGTCCTCAACTATTTGAGGACTGAACTAGCCAGAGCTGAAGCAGGAGCTGACTAGGGTAGAACAGCTCCCACACACTGCCCACCCCCCCACCCCCGAATTCTGCCCATCCCAAGGTTTCCTTGCTCATTACTCCATCCTTCATATCTACCAAATTCTCAACAACAAAGTTCTCAAACACTATGCATCCTCATTAGAAACAATACACTTAGAGCCCATATATTGGTTCCTACCCCCTAGGAAGTTTTTCAATCTTGGTGGTTTTTCAAAAGCAAAGCAAAGCAAAGAGAATAAAAGGGGCTAGGGGCAGAGCTTTGTTAGAGAGCAAGAAATCCATCCAGACTAACTGTATCAGAAGAACAAGGAACTAGCTGGCAATAAGGATACAGCCTCACAGCATCTTAAAAGACAGACATAAAGGATAGCCAAATAGTGTTTGTTTGTTTAATCCTTGGTAACCTGAGAAAACAAGTAGAAGTACAGACATTTTGTGTCAATGACTAAAGAACAGCTCCCAGTTCCCAGACTCTCAAACACAGAGGCTACTGGCTCCACAGCACACACCCATCCTACCAGCCATTGGCAGAGCATAAACTGAACTGATCTAGTATACAGGAAGGAAAGGCAGACTGAAACAGACTTAAGGAGCCAGAGGACGCTCCATGCTACGAACTGGACAGAGGTAATATAAGTAAATGGTAATATAAGTAAATGAAAAAAACTGTTTTATACAGACAGCACTGTTAACCCAGCTCCTAACTCAAACCTGGGCTGCATCTGAGAAAGGTTATTCAAGAAGCATTACAAGGAAGTGTACAAGAAACAGTCACCTGATGTTCCCAAACTTGTTTCTTATGTAAATGTGAGATAGTCCTAACATCTACTTCCCAAAGTAGCTGTTAATATTATACCTGTTACTATTACTGAAAAAAAGGTATCTGTATCCTCTCAAACACAAACACACACACATTCTCTCTCTCTCTCTCTCTCTCTCTCTCTCTCTCTCTCTCTCTCTCTCTGACTCTCACAGAAGAAGATGCATCAATTATTTTCTATTGCTATCATAAGGCCACCACTTCTTCACTCTGAATTAATCCAAAACACATAATAAAATTTGGGGGTACAAAGTTGTTAAACAGGTTATTCAGTGTCAAGAATCAATCCACAGATTACTTATCTTCTCCACAAAGTGATATTTAGAAATATATAACATCATTTTGGTAGTATTCCTGCTTAAAAATAAAACAAAATAAAGCCGGGCGTGGTGGCGCACGCCTGTAATCCCAGCACTTGGGAGGCAGAGGCAGGCGGATTTCTGAGTTCGAGGCCAGCCTGGTCTACAGAGTGAGTTCCAGGACAGCCAGGACTACACAGAGAAACCCTGTCTCAAAAAACAAGCAACAAGCAACTTAGACTGGAAGGGTGTTTGCTTTGTTCACCCTCAATGGTTTCTTCTCCTAGGTATGAAATTTGTACAGACCTACAGATCTACAAATTGCTTTGAGTTAACTAAGAAACACACCAAGGAAAATAATAATAATAATGACGACAACAACGATGGCGACGAGGACGAGGACGACTACCCTTTTGCTTCGGCACCTAAGTGGCACCGCCTTGCTGCTCAGAAGACAAATCTGGGCAACGTTCACCTCTCCAATTTTATGGCTCTGATAACAAAATAAAGTAAGAAACATAACAAACCTTTAAAAGGTTTCAAGAGTGATCCATCTTGAGTTTTTCTTAAGAGGATGGGGAGGTAGCTCTTATTCCTATTAGGTCAACAATGCTTTTTAAGTTTGAGTGTTACTTTTATCTCACAAAGTATTTGCTACTCATAAGCAACATATGAACCCAAGACAAGAAAATGGAACCACAAAAGAGGAACAAAGCTTACAATGAAATAATAACATAATTTCAAGGAAAGAACTATTCAAACCATAAGGCAATTCCTGTGACTTTCAACTCTATTTCTCCTTGACTGGCCTTGGCCTGGTTCTCCTCTCTTTGTCACCTGCTTCCTCAGCCATTGCTTACAATTAGCTAACAACCACCAGTCCTTACTAAGCCCTTCTGTCCCTAACTCCCTAGACAATATTTGGAAAAACTTATTGTAAAGTCCTGATTAGCAAATTTTGAATAAACTCTGCAATGCCCTATAATTTGATTTTCTTGGCTGGCCAGCTACCAAATAACAACATGAGGACCTTTTATTAATTACAAAAGCTTGGCACTGGCTTAACAGGCCCTGAACTAACTAATCTAAGTAAACCTGACCAGCTCTGTCTGTCCCCCACGCGGCTTGTTAGTTATCTATTCCCATACTCAGTTTCTGGCTGACTGGTAAATCTCTCTGACCAACAGGCAAATCCCTCCCCTCAGACTCTTTCCCACAGTTCCTTCTCCCCCTAGAAGTCCTGCCTGTCCTCTCTTGCCTCAGCTCTTGGCCAGTCAGCTCTTTATTAAATCAGTCAGAAGCTGTTGGATGGTAGTTTACAAGATCTGATGCAGCCATGTGAGTAACTAAGTGGGTTCTGCACTCAACTTTCTACAGTAGAAAAATCAGAATTTGAATAATACTAAAACAATCTGTGTTACCCAGTGCACAAAAAGATCATGCCAACAATGCCTCTTAAACTTCTAGAGACAAATATTCTGTGTACATAAATCCCATAATGTTTTACTATTTCTTATTTGGTTTTGATGTTATTTTTATTACATAGTCTTATCTGCACAGGTTCAAAGATCATTTGTGTTGAGACCCTTTGTATTGAAAGATAAGAAACTTTTATCTTACTGGTGATATGTATATGTGTGTGTGTATATATATATATATATATATATATATTACAACTTTTGATTCTTACGTGTAAGAGTAACATCAGCAGACAAGAAGAAGCATAGTATGGATCAAGATAGTGCAACCAATCTAGGAAACTGACATAAATCAGATAATTTGTGCTAACTAATCAGTGTGTGTGTTGGGCACCCACTTCCCTCCCAAGGCTGAGCCCAGAGGCCCCTGATAATGTATTTGAAGCTAAAGACAACACGCTCACTGAAAAGGGAGAGCAGTCAAGAGAACAAATAAAGGATGATGGCCCCCTGACAATCAGGAGAAGCAAAGAACCCATTTCTGCCCTTCTTCCTTGTATAACCCCTTACAGAAGTTACTTCTTGATTCTAAGTTGTGTTGTTATTATTATAAAGTTATGTGACTATTTCTACGTAGAGTTAATGTAAAATTAAACAAAGCATATGTAAATGCTTATTAGCATAGTGCTTGAAAGAAAAAAAAATCCAAAAAATTTCTGAGGTAAAGAATAAAAGCCTAGAAATGTAATCTAGAGAAATAACTAAAGTAAAAAGGACACTAAATTTTAAAATAACAATTCCATAATCATTAAAATAGGATTATAAGGTGAAACTAGACAAACTGGTAGCTATGACTCCAGTCTTGAATTTTATAGAAAAGAAAACTTAAATGGCATTACTAAGATCTCACACTATGGTTTGTATTTTTCTACTAGACTACATTTCCTTTCTACCTGGGCTCAATGCTGGAGAGGGAAAAAAAAGGCAAATAACAGTTCAAAATATAGAACACCTATACATTTACTAAATATTATAAGTCATATTACTTTTAAAAATAGAGCTTAATATTTGTTTTATAAACATTTATTGAAAATATGAGATACCCAATGCTTTGGCATCATGGCTAGACAGTGAACAAGAGTGACACACACAAATCAATACTAAGTGCTATGAAGAAAATACATGAGGCTAATGGCACAGAGACGAACGGATGACACACCCATAAAAAGGGCTGCCAGCCAGGAAGGCCTGCCCTGAGGCGAGGCCATCTGAATGAACATTTGAAGTAAAGCACTAAGAAAGCATGAAGGAGATGAAGAGAGCACTGTGGAGAACCTGCTACACAACCTTCACCAAGAACATGTTGGGTCCTGCTTATCAACTGTTAAATGGGGTGGGGGTGGGGGCTGGGTAAAGTCTGTAGACCCTGTGAGATAATAAGATTTCCCTTAAAAAATTTTCCTTAGCAAAAAGGTCAATGACCAGAAAATTTTTAAAAAGAAGCAATGAGATCTGATTTTCATTTTAAACAATAATCGCTGAAGCCTTGGTCCACAAATTAAAATAAAGGAACAACAATAACAACCACCACCACCACCACCACCACCACCACCACCACCCCCCAAAAATCAAAACCCAAAAATTGCATCATATTAGAAAGCAGCTATGAAGCACTGGAGCAGTAAAGCTAGGAATTAGACAGCACTTTTAACAAAAGGTGTGTATATTCAACAAACAAAATAAAACCCACCACCATAACAAAAATAAATGGGATCATGAACTTAAACTTAAAACTTCTCATAGAAAAAAATAGGAAAAACTATTTGTGATGAGTTAAGTATTACTCAGAGACAAAAATTAAGTAAAACCACACAAAAAAAAATTATCAAACTGGAATTACCTTAATTTTTAAAAAGTAAAAGTGCTCTTCAACATAGCAGATTATGACTGTGACCTCAGGACTCAGCAAGCTGAGGCAGGATGATGCATGTCTGAAGTCAGTCTGGATTTATATTACAAAAACATAAAGTATTTATATCTAGGATATTAAACGGCAACCAAAACTTATAAATGACTAAAGGAAGAAGGTAAAAGTTTCACTAGATACTTTTTAAAGATAACAGAGATAGCAACCTACATCAAAAGACAACATCGGCCCGGGCTTGGTGGCACACGCCTGTAATCCCAGCACTTGGGAGGCAGAGACAGGCGGATTTCTGAGTTCGAGGCCAGCCTGGTCTACAGAGTGAGTTCCAGGACAGCCACGACTACACAGAGAAACCCTGTCTCAAAAAAACAAAAAAACAAAAAAACAAAACAACAAAAAAAAAAAAAGACAACATCATTGTGGCGGTTTCACTACACTAGCCTCAGAGCACTATTGGAAGGTGTGGCCTTGTTGGAAGAAAGTGTGTAACTGTGGGTGTGGGCTTTGAGACTCTTCCCTAGCTGCTTGCAAGTTAGTCTTCTGTCTGCCTTTGGATCAAGATGTAGAACTCTCAGTTTCTTCAACCCCAAGTCTGCCTACATGCTGCCATGTTCCTGCCTTGTTGATAATGGACCTAACCCCTGAACCTATAAGCCAGCCATAATTAAATGTTGTCCTTTGTAGAGTTGCCTTGGTCATGGTATCTCTTCACAGCAACAAAAACCCTAAGACCATCATTAAGATGTATGAAAAAACAAAACAGAATGCACAGTGAGAACCACCCACTAAAAAGCTGCGGTTTCAAGTGTTGGTGAGGATAAAGAGCAAAGGCTCTCTAGACCTATCAGCAAGACTGCAGAACAGCAGGATCACTGTGGCAAACAGTATAGCACTTAAAATTGAAACACTCAGCATATCACTTAGTAGCACTTTCACTTTTAGGTAATCACCCAGAAGAAATGAGACGTTCACTTTCAAAAATGTGGATGTGACTATTTCTTGTAGTACTATTCTCAATCAGTCAAAATTGAAGACAATTCCTTTGTCCTCTGAAAACTGTCTGAATAGGAGCCTGGACTACACTCACAATGGAGAATCACTCAGCAATACATGGGACCCTCGCTATGGACAAAGGCAAGAACATGGCCAAGTCTCCAAGGTCTTATGTTCAAAGAAGGGGCATTTAAAAGGCTACATAATAACAAGTCCACTTACAGTACTTTCTCCTCCAGCAAGCTCACTTTGAGAAAAATACAACTTTTATTCCAGAGGGATGCAAGAGGAAAAGAAACTGTCTATAAAAAGAAAAAAGGAGAATGAAGGGTAGGGGCGAGCTTACTCCCTGACTGTGGTAGCAGCTCTGCTATATTCAGCTGTCAAAATCCATATACCACACTAAATCTTAAAAGAACATTAAATGTCAGTAATGAACATATATTCTTGAATTCTTAATTCCAGACATCTAAAAACTTTATCTACAAATATAAAAATACATGAGTATTTTTAATTCTCATTAATATTTACAGCCTCGTTTTTGTCATGTTTTAAGAGCCTTCCAAACAATTTTTTTGAAACTAAAATATGCAGGACTAGAGAAATAGATAAGTGGTTAAGAGCAATCATTACTCTTGCAGAGGATATGCATTCAATTCCCAGCACCTACATAATGGCCCACTATTATCCACAACTCCAACTCAAGGAGATCTGATGTTGTCTTCTACCCTCAGTGGTCACCAGGCATTGACATGGTATACCCAAAACATGTAGACAAAAAAAAAAAAAAGTTCATATACATAAAATAAAATAAATAAGCCTGAAAATTTAAAAACCACTTATCTTAAGAAAATATAGGTGGATGGTGGTGGTTAAAAAAACAAAACAAAACAAAAAAAAAAAAACTGGGCCGGGGTGGGGGGTGGGGGGGTGGTGGTGGTGGTGGTGGTGGTGCACGCCTTTAATCCCAGCACTTGGGAGGCGGAGGCAAGCGGGTTTCCGAGTTCAAGGCCAGCCTGGTCTACAGAGTGAGTTCCAGGTCAGCCAGGGCTACACAGAGAGACCCTGTCTCAAAAACAAAACAAACAACAACAACAACAACAACAACAAAAAAAAACCAACAAAAAAAACTGTTAAGATATGTTAAAGATGTGTTAAAGTAGATTTGTGCAGTAAAATATAAAACCAGAAAACTTACAACTCCAAAATCTTAAATAAGGTGTAATTTGAGGCTTCACCTCAAACGAAAATACTGAACAAGGTTGGTGAAGGCACCAGAACAAATGCTAAATTGAGAAACGAAAATATGTGGCAACTAACTGAGTACTCACAGAATAGTTCTAATCTTTTCACAAAGATCTGTAAGACAGCATTGATGACACAAATGTACTTTTCAGCGGAAGAAACCTAAAATTGGTTTCTTAGGAATTCGGAGTGTTCAGATTAAAAGTCCTTACACCTTTCCCAAAGTCCCAAGAGTCATGCAATCAGTAAAACTTGTTCCAGGTGAGTATGTCTCTCCCTTACAGCCCATGTTTGCTCTACCCTCTCAGTTTTTTGAGGGATACAAAAGACAGCCTGAGCCAACAAGCAATAAGACTTCTGAATGTTAGCTGGTGATGCTGCGTGGAGAAATACCGTAAGAAGTCATTAAAAAAAAGCGCACACACACACACACACACACACACACACACACACATCCAAATATACATACAAAATGTATATATACACATATTATGTATATAAAATTAAGAGATTAAAAATCCTGAACTGCCAACCTACAAGCTAATTTGAGCAAACCTGCTTTCTCTGTGTAATAGTGAACCCAGTCTATGCACAGGCTGTCAAGCTCAGATTAGCAAATCTAGTAGTTTTTCTCCCTGTGGAATCCCAGGGCCCAAATGGACTTAAGCTTCATCGGTTACCCAAGCCTAGACAATTTCTATATCTCTGGTGAGACTGTGCTCATTTCAAAGTGAGCTATATATGTAGTTATTAGTAGAAAAGAGGGAGGGAGGGAGGGAGGGAGGGAGGGAGGGAGGGAGGGAGGGAGGGAGGGAGGGAGGGAGGGACTGTGGGAAGGAAGGGAGAGAGTAAGGTTCCTCTTTAAACAGAAAAAAAAAAAGTATTTCAGGTTACCAACAGTTTGGAGAGGAGATAAATTGACTAGTTTTATAATTGAGAAGTGTTCTAATAAAATTGAGTACATACCACAAGCAACAAATCAGAAATCATACCCCTAACATAGAAAGTTTTTGAGTTCTGAAGTGAAAATTGAGCTGAGAATTATTTAAATATATGAGAGCCTTTGTTACAAGAGAAGAGAAATCAAAGCCTCTTACAAGAGTCTCAGCAAACTGCAGCACAAAGATTGAATTATGACTACATCACTCAATACTGCAGTTCCTTTTTCCAAGGGGAAAAGGGAGCAGAGAATCAACATAAACTATGTGAACTACTTGATGCAAAACTGCTTCAGTTTTAAGCATTATCATCACAGCTTACATATAAGCTGAGCCCTATAAGTGCATAAGGCCAGGGACGGTGCCCTTTCCCCCAGCACAACCTACAACCAAGCAAGCTTCTAAAACTGTGGGTAAAAACAGACAAACAAAAGGCCACAATAAAATGTTTCTACAAGCAAAGACCAAAATGTAAAATGCATTACGGACCTGAGGTGTTTCTGGCAGTGCTCTCCTGTAGCTCTCCTGTGGCATGGAGTTGCACTGCAGCCTTGCTTGTAAACACATCAAGTCATACAACACCAGTAAAGATCACCTAAAATACTTCAGCTCATAACTGAGATTGCTGTATGCTATAAACTGCAGTGTTTTACTATACATGCAAAATTTTCTGCTCTTATAAAACTATAACGGTCTAATTACAGAAAATAAAGATTTTCAATATTTTCCTATTATTCTTTATCAAGAATTTCTCTCAATTGTACTATATTAGAATGTTTGATTTTAGCATTTGCTGTTGGAGTTGCTGACTTGAGTTCACAAATAATCACCAAGTGAACTCCGCTTAGAATTAGGACAGATTCCAATAGTTTCTTAAAGTGCCCCTATGCTGATCATTTTGTTCTGTTTATGTGAAGCGGGGTTACAAGCACTAAGTATTATAAAATCAGAATACTGATCAACTCTGAAAAGCTCTGAACTGCCCTACATCTTATATTATCAAATACTCAGCCAATGTTCTTTATGTATAAATAAGCATATGTATCTCATTAGCATGCAAATATTCTTTCATTTTACTAATTAGTAACGTACATATACATACACAACACCAAAGAACTACTTTATGATAGATTTCTTTATGATTTATTATCAGTAAATACTTTGCATATCTGTAACTTGAACTACATAAACATGCCTTCAGTGAAAGGGGTTGAAAATATAGTTTAAGACTTGCTCTCCAAAGCCTTTAAGCTCTAGGAGTACAAGTTGAAATAGCAATCTCTGAGAAAACAAATATCTACTTTATAACCCATTTTAAAGTTTCATATCATATGCAATAGAAAGTAACAATAGTAAAGTCTAAAGAGAAAAACAAAATAACTGGCCATAGGTTTGCTTATATTTTAAAAGTAACTTAAGCTATAAATGCTGAGCTGTTAAAGACTGTTTACATGTACACCTGACAGAAAAAAGCCACAATTCTTACATATGACTCAATATTCTCCCTACATGATAAAGCCCATCCACAAACTGATACTTATGAAGCTAAATCCTGAGGATGATACAAATTTTAGTAAAGGTGTTGGTGTTGTTCTTGAAGAAAAGGGGATTGGGAAAAGAAGGAGGTATTCTTAAGTTGATGGCTATGGTGGGCAACTCAGTACCAACCTGCTGGGACTCTTTGAAGGATCAATATTTACAAAGCATCAGAGGAAAGCAAGCCCTCCCTATCTGGCACCCTCAAACTGTGGCACATGTTTTAGCAGCAACAAATAGAGAGATACATATGTTAATGGAATGAGATGAGTCTAGGAAAGACAACTTCAGTAGTGTGTAGCCATGCTCAGTATAGGGGGACAGCAGGACACACATCAAGGCCTCTAATGACTTGTTATTGAACATAAAGAAAGAAAAAGTGTTCTTGAATACTTACTATGTTTTGGCTTTTCATTTTATTTCAAGGCTTATCTTACTAGAGGTTATGTATTCACAGGTATATATGCATTATACAATTCTTATAAAAGGGAAGAAATACTGTAACATTATTATTATAAATATATGCAGTAAATTAATAGAGCAGCTGTTTTTCTTTATCCTAGTTAGTTTCCCAATAACAACACAGAAAAACGTAAGATTTATTTACAACTTAAAAACACAACTAGGCATTATAATTCTATTCTAATCCTCTAATCTAATCTGGTTACCTCTCAGACAAAATCCCCAAGGATATTTGTATTGGTCTGGCTCTCTAGGGTTCATACTTTCTCATGATGTCTCTCCACACCCCTTCCACATGGTGAATCCTTTCTTTTTCCCTCCCTTCCTGGACTGGTGGAAGTCCCTCCCCCTATTCTTTTTATTGCCTAATCTGGCTTTTCCAGCTTTTATTGACAAGGCAAAGAATAAATCGGTGAAGACTGTTTACATAAACTTGAGGCAAGAGATTTTTAACATAAGCATTACAATGATTGAAACCAGATAATGGTAAAGAGAAACCAGTATTTGAATACAAGGGTAAACTTTAGTAGTGAATAATAACACTATGCCTACAGAATACCCTACACAAACTTGTTTTTATAATTTTTAATTATGTATATGTGAAGGGGTACACGTGCGTGTAAGTGCCCTTGAAGGCCAGAGGCATGAGACCACCCTGAGCTGTAGTAGTAAGTGGTTGTTAGCTGTCTAAAGTGGATGATGCTAAGAAGCCAAACTCAGGTCCTCTACAATAGTTACTGCTCTTAATTCTGAGCCTGATGCGCACATGGGATTTCACATACCCTATACACTTACACCCTTAAGGTTTTATCTGAAGACTTTCATCCCAATGCATTTGAAACATAAAATGGCAGTTTTGAAATTTATAGTGGCAAAGACAGGACATATTTTCTAAATTGTTATATGGGACTCAGCCCTAGAATGTCAATCTGAAATAAACAAATGCATATTTGTGGACAACACACACAAAACAAGGGTCAGCAGAAAAATAAGCACACACAATTTATATCTCAGTAAGGGTCAATCATACGACAAGGACAACGAAGTACTAAGACAGAAAATAGAAACAGTAAATATTGCCTCTTTAAAAAAAATAATTCAAATACATAGGATAGTAAAAGGCAAAGGCATTTAAATCATTTCTTTAGTAATACAAGTAATATTTAAATAGATTTAATAGTGCTGCTCCAAACCAATGAATTATGGGTTTAAAACCTATTAAAATGTAATGTTTTTTTCCTGAGCTGAGAGGAGAGAGATTTAAATCCACTGAATTTTAATATTTCAGCTTGAGCTGCAGGAGGTAGAGAAAGTCCAAATGAACTATTCCATCAGCACCATTCAAGCATGAACATTTTAATCAGTTTTCCTTCCTTGGAGTTCTCTAACACAGTTTACGCTGTCATTCTGAAAGCACTTAACACAGAAAGTGTGAAAAACCACCAAGGCTTGTTATTGCCTTCACAATTGATGGCAAATAATTTTGCAGACTTCCTATCATTAAAATGTCACTGCTAAAAATTGAAGTTCAGCGTTTCTAGTGCTAAACTGCATTTTCCTGCATCACCATGGCATACCTGTTCATAAAGGTTATTGGGATGGGGTACTTTAATGCTTACATTTATATCATTTTCCCCTTAAAAAGTTAGCACAGAAATGAAGATGAGGAATTTTTTTAAAAATACATTTTCTATTTTCATAAGCCAAATCTTTTCTTTTTCTAATGCTCACATTAAGAAACTTTTTCTTACTAGAAGTTTGTTGGAATTCTTATGAGTCTGTGTTAGCCTCCTTTATTAAGCATAACCACATTCACACAGCATGCACTGATTATATAGTGTAATGGATTTAAAAAGCATTTTAAGATAGTCAGATGACTCAATTTAATAATACAGGAAATGAAAACATCATTTCTAATTAGATCATATTACTGATTTAAAACTGCAATTTGTGTGTTGTTCCAACAGCGCAATCTCACAGAGATTCTAATTTAAAAACACAGTGGCTAGCAGGACACATGGCAGGACCAAACTACATACATAACATTTCCCCCAGCCCGTTTAGGGTAGCTCAAGAAAAGCTTAAACATGAAATCAAAATACAAGACGGTAACTATAGACCAAAACGGGGGAGGGGAGTATTTTCTGGTTTTCTTATAATTAAAAGAAAAAATGATATTTAACTTATTTCAATCTATCAACACTTTTAAACTGAACATGACCTGTGAAAGAAATCATTATAAATGTGTTTCATTCCATTAAACACAACTAGCGTATTGTCAGGAGAACAGTCACCTCTCCAGGTTTCAGGCTCACTTCAGCATTTTTGCATTTAAACTGCATGGATCACTGGTTTGGCTCATTTACCAATGAAGGTAGAATAATATTGCAGAGTTAAAAGGTGCTTCATCAGCTTTCATTAAATCTGGGAACACTCCCTCCTGTCTGGATAGTGTGCATACATATAGAGCAGGTGCACATGGAGGGGTAAATAAATGAAGGTCTGAGGTGGTGTAGATGGGTCCTGTGCCTCCTAGATGAAATGCTGTCACTTCTGTGCAGAAATTCACTGCCAATTCCATTCTAACATCTAAGTAAAAAACTCTAGCCGGGCGTTGGTGGCGCACACCTGTAATCCCAGCACTTGGGAGGCAGAGGCAGGTGGATTTCTGAGTTCGAGGCCAGCCTGGTCTACAGAGTGAGTTCCAGGACAGCCAGGACTACACAGAAAAACCCTGTCTCCAAAAACAAAAACAAAAACAAAAACAAAAACAAAAAAACCTCTAAACCTGACTAGTCATCATTTTGGTAACAAATCAAAGTACTACCATTTCCTGGAAATGAGACAGCTCAGCCAAATAAAGGTTTTTGTTACCAAGGCTTCAAAACTGAAGTTAAATCCCTAAATTCCACGACACGGGGAGAGAACTGACTCCCACAAGTTGCCTTCTAGCCTCTACAATGAAGGTGGCACAAGTATCCCACCATCCCAACACAAATAAATAAATGGTTTTAAAAAAATGTAATGCTACCATTACTAAGTATGATGCTCACGAGGACTGGAATCACGGGTGCATTTAAAATCCCACAATCCTACATAAACTCTCTGAAACCTACTTATAGAAGACTATCACCATGCTTTAAAAAAAAACAAAAACAAAGAATGTCAGCAGCAGAATTCACGTAAGTTTGTAACCAGGTTCCTTTCCCAGTATGGCTCCATTCACTTTGTAAGATCTGTTTTTCAGAACAGTCAGATTATGTAATTTTAACTCCATTCTTTGTCCCAATACAAATAGTATGAAACTCCGCAAAATCCATCAACACCAACACATGCTGCTTTCATAGCATGCAGCTCTACTGAATTAGTTTCTTCAAGTGAGCTTTTAGATTGCAAAATTAAATTAGCTTTATTTTAATAATTAAATCTATATAGACAATATATCTATTAGTAACAACTACAACTTACAAGTGGTTTCTCTAAGAGCAACGTATTGTCCCATTCCAAATAAAGTAGCAAAAAACAGACTTTAAAATATATGTGAAATGATAAAGTAAGGAAACATAATTTTTAGCTGTCCTCATTTTTAAAACAATATAGGTCTGATTTAGCTTCATTTTTCAATTGTACAACATGGCTACTAGAAAATTGAAAAGCAAAATAACAAAAATGCATTGTTTTCCTAGAAACAGGTGCTAATCAGATGCAGGTAGGAATCACTGTTTTTGTTTTGTTTTGTTTTGGTTTTTGGTTTTTTTTTTTTTTTTTTTTTTTTGGTATTTTCGAGACAGGGTTTCTCTGTGTAGTCCTGGCTGTCCTGGAACTCACTCTGTAGACCTCACTCTGGCCTTGAACTCAGAAATCCGCCTGCCTCTGCCTCCCAAGTGCTGGGATTAAAGGTGTGCGCCACTACCACCCAGCCGCTGTCTTTAACTACTCATGAAATGACCCTGCAAGTTTCTCATGCAGCACACTGTACAATGCCATTGTATACATTATACTCCATAGAGTAACGACTGTAGGTAGGGTCTATGTTTGATGTGTGAGAAATAATGTGAAAACTAAGCCACACACATACATTCTATCCTGGCATGACCACACATTCACACACCAAAATAAATAAATATATATATATATATATATATATATATATATAAAACGCAAGCAGAAACACATAGACTAACTTAAAATTGAACTCTTAATTAAAAAAATATATATACTGCTATTTTCTACAGTTTTAAGAAAGAAGAACAAGTCATAAAATGTTCTCTCTCCACTGCCCTCTGCTCCCCACCTAGCATGTGAAAGAGGTTCCTGAGTCCATAGGCCCTTTTGATTTAGCCTTTCCTTCCCAAGGGGTACTTTTTTAACTCCTTTTTGTTTATGATGTCTGCTAATTTACCAGCACTTTTTTTCTTGTGGTTAGAGAGATAGAAAACAGACCTTAAAATAGCACATTAAGTAACAAGCTACAATCAGACTACTGCTACTACTACACCAGTACAATGATCCTTGAGTTCTGATCTCCTTGTGAAAGGACAGTTGGCATAATTGAAGCAGCATCTTCACTTCAGATTGATTATCAGGCAACCCTTATTTGTATCTTCACTTGGCAATTTGAATTTTAATGAAAGTAAATGGAATAATTAGCATTTCAAAGTGTGTTTGATATACTGAGGAAAAAAGAGAAAAGACTTGTGTGTATAATTTATATACAACAGAAAGTATTTGGGAGGGAGAAGGAGGAAATGGAGTATTCTTTAGAATGTACCAAAGTGTGGCTTGGACTTCTGCATACTGTTCAGTCAGTACTGGACTTCTCACAAGCAAGAGTTCTCTTTGTTGTGGTTTCTAAGTTTATTAGCTGTTACATTTGGAGCTGTAGTGAATGCCTAAACCTATGGGTCCAGCAAGTTCTAGGAAAGACCACTGTCACTACTGCCAGCTAGGGTTTTCCAACTGTGCCACGAATTTTCTTTCTTTCTCTTTTTTTACTTCATCTATTTCTCATACAAATGGCATACCCTGTTAGAACCACTCATCACTGTTAAGAGAGGAGATACAAAGCTGCATATTTTACTAAAAGTGCTATTAAGGCAATCTAAATCATTTGTGGAAAGATTACAAAAAAATCAGGTCATTTGTAACATCGAAGCAATCTTGTGGGTTTTGTTTTTTTTTTGGTTTTTTTTTTTTTTTTTTTTTTTTTTTTTTTGGTCTAGTTTAGCAACAGAAACTAATGGCACAGTAAAGAAATATGAGAAAGAGCTATCCAGTCTCCTCAGGGGAGTTTTCAGGAGCCAACTTAATTAGTAAACTGGCCCAAAGCTTCTGAGAAGCTAGCAAATGCCTCCGGAGACTGAAGGGGAAGAGCTTAATTCACTGTGGTCATCTACTACTTTTTGCCCCTTTGAGGGAACAAAATTTAAAGAGAAAAGCAAGAAAGCTAAGGACACACACTAAGATCAGAGCTAAAATGGAAAGGCCACGTACCCCAATGATGGCGTTCAGTTCTGCCATGGTCACCTGCTTGGCCCGTTCCACAGCCTGCACCACTTGTTGCTGGTGCTATAAATGAAGATCAGAAACAGAATACAATTATTTGTTTTCTACTCAGAACAACTTTTCCTAATATGTCCTCTAACTTTACATGCAAAATAGCATTTGGGGGTCTCTAGATTTCCAAAGAAAACCCCCAGGTGGTAAATGACTACCCGAGATGTCCAGAGTCATCAGGAATAACAAGTTGTCAGATGTACACATCTCTGTATTCCTGGAAGATGCCTCCTACATCTGCACTGTCTGCCCAGATTCCATTCTCAGGCCAAGAGAGCACTCTAAGCAAACATCTGACGGGACTGAAGACAAAGCTCAACTCATCCCACCTGGTTCTGTCTGCTACTCCCCTTTCTCTATGCCACCTACAGGGAAAACGATTCTTTAAGTATACCCTACAAGTACTAAGTTTTAAATTCCTCTCAGTTTATTAGCACGAACATCAAAAAGTTATTTCTAATTCCATGTTCTATCTCTCCTGGAAGTGTAAAAGTCTATGTTTGTATTTCTGTCATAAAGGGTTGTGTGCTTAAACAAACATGCAAATGAAATTGAAGTACCTCATGTCCATTTTAAAAATACAATAGAAAAACTAAAATGTCAAACTTACTTTATTTATTTTTTTTAGATACACTAGAGTCATTACTACTGGAAAAAAACCTCTCCACCCTTGATTCATTTCCAAAGACAATAAGCAATAACTGATATAAGTTTAGTAATAGTGATAAAAATAAAAAACATGGAAGTGTTTATATGGGAGATTAAAAAACCTAGACATACACAAATAGTTATGTAAGACCCTCAGTGTAAACATCACCCCAACTAAACTCAGGTGAAGAGTCTGGTCTACAGAACTCACATTTCTTTATTTATTTTATGTGAGTACATTGTAACTCTTCAGACACACCAGAAGAGGGCATCAGATTCCATTACAGATGGTTGTGAGCCACCATGTATGTGGCTGCTGGGAATTGAACTCAGGACCTCTGGAAGAGCTGTCAGTGCTCTTAACTGCTGAGCCATCTATCCAGCCCCCTTGGAAATCTTTCAAAAAGCTTTCAAGGACAAAAAGCTATATTACAGGCATTTTCTGTGTCGTCAGAAGAGGCATGTGTAGTTGATCTCTAGTAAAATTTTAACATATGTTCTTCACTGATGTTAAGTAAATACATGGTTCAACTATAAAACATACATGTCTACTTATAACAAGCAAGGAGCTCACCATCAAACATGGAGTTTTCCCTTACTGTCAAGCTCTCAAACATATGATACTATAATTTAACTTCTACTTCTGACCTGAGTACAGGCATAAGAGGGAGCATATGTGGAAGAGGAAACAGCCTTAAATTAGTTACATATTAAGATGTTTTCATCCTTTGCTTAATACAAAAATGTTAAATAACAGATTAATACTTAAGTTTTCACTACAAACTAACCGTTAAATGATAAACTTGTGAATTGTTTTTAGTTGTAGGAGTTTCAGTTTCAAACCATGACCTAAGAAGTAAGCTTGGTCTTTATAAATATCTACTTACTTTTTCATATTTGTTAGAATGAAATAATCCATTTTCTCTCTTTCTAAAATAAAACTCTTGAACATGGATACCAGAAAGGTGCTTGTTACAAAAGAGGGAGTAGATCTGAACTCTATTCCCCAATCACATGCTGGCCAGCTGAGACAGTATGCACTTAATTCCAGCACTAGGGAGGCAGAGAAGGGACCTCTGGAGTATCCTCCCCAGCCAGTACAACCAATTGGCAAGTTCCAGGTTCAGTGATAGACTGTTTCAAAAACTGAGATGAAGGGGAAATGAAGATTTCAATCTCTGACTTCCAGGAGCACATATACACATATGCACACAAGCAAGTATGTAGACACAAACACATACATATACAAACCTAGAAGGAATAGAGATTACAAGTCAATAAAATGGCCAGTAATAACTTCATTCTTCATCCATTAAGGCAGTCTGACCCCATGCCATGTTTACTTAGCATGTAGTATGTTCCTAGTTCAAAGCCTATTTTAAACTTACAGTATAGTGAAAAGCAGCAGGATTTGCAAAGTTGACTCTGAGATTTAATATTTCATTCATTTTTAAAATGTGTATATCCATGTGTGTGTGTTTGCCTGTTGTGGGTGTGTGCCCTGGGAGACCAGCAGTGTTGAATCCCCTGCGGGTGCAGCTAAGAAGCTTTCTCCTGAGTGCTGGAAACCACTCCAAACCACTGATGCATGATAATGTGGAGAGTTATAAACTTTTCACCTATTACTTGCAACATTCAAGAACAGTTGCTTAAAATTTCCAAGAAAGGCAAACAAAAGATAACATCTACACTCATCCACAACGCACGACGTTCACTCTACTCATGGATTCATTCACTTACCATTGTGTGCGCAAGCTCCTACCATTGCTATATCTCCATCAACTGAAATAACCCCTTTATTTAATTAAATATTCAAAAAACAATTACCAGGAACAAAGATGCCCAACATATTTACATAAGGCCTTTCTAGCATCAGGACTGTGCAACTATTGCTTCATAAGTTGTATCCCAACTGCTAAGGCAGGTGAAGATGCCTCAGGTAGCAAGGCTCTATGGCATTAAAATCAAGTACATTTTTGAGTACTTGCTGATTTGCCATCGGATCTGACAGTAACTTGTTAGGAAGCTAACATAAAAATGGAAGTCATGACTCAGCTTGTCTGCTTTAACAGCAATGGCTAAAGGCTAATACAGTTTCTGGACTTTACCTGCAGATTGGAATTCAACTTCCCTATTTCTGTTCACAGTCCATGAAACATGCACTGTTTAAGCACCTTTATAATATAAGCTTGCTAAGACAAACAATGCCACCTCTCCTGTTAGCTCTGAAAGTGCCAGTAACACTCCACCATTCCTCACTCCACAACATGGTAAGCACATCACCACACAGACGGGACACATCCACAAGGTAGCATGAAGATTAAAACCCAGGCAGGAAGAGGAGGCAAAAAGATCACAAGTGGGAGAAGGTAACTCTTGAAGCAGAAACCCACACTATTCCCCAAAGCTGGCCCAACAAGTATAAATGTATTTTTTTTTCATTCTCAGATTTTTAGCAAACAAGCTCCCCGACTCAGAAAATGTATCACACTTTCTTAGAATGCCGATGGCTTTTCCACTGTGCCTGTCATCTCTTCATACTCCATTTTATTCCAGCCCCATTTTCAGCTTATCCTGATACCACTCATCAAGGGATGACACAGCCACTTTAGACCCAGCCAGTCGGCAGAATTAATAGTCCTTTTTCTGTTTCAGCAGCACTACCAAACAAAGTATCACTGAGGAAATATTAACAATCAAAGGGATGACTGGGATTTAAGGGAAACAAAATATGTCTAATTATTTATTCCTTAAAATATTGAAAACTCCACACTTTAATATTTAAAAACACAATGTATTGCAGAAATAATTTCATGACTGCAGAGTTACTGAAAACCACTGAAGTGCACATAAAATAAAATGAGCTTATGGTGTATATGAGAATATTGTGATTTAAAGAATAAAGGTGTTGCTGGGGGGACAAAAATCTGGACAATAAATTACTTTTCTATATTTTCATTGCTACAAAATTATTTTTAATATTCATAAAAACACTGGAACAACATTTGAAATGTAAATAAAAATATATCTAATAAAAAGAAAAAAGAAAAGTCATGCTTGGGATGAAACTAGAAGGGACTGTACATATTTACATGGTGTTTATTTTTTTCTGTCTAGTGGTGTCACTGGAGATTCTTTCCCAAAACAAGTTTCAGAATTCTCCAGTGCACCCTAAAGAAAATGATACAAGAGAGAAAAAAGATTAGAAGTTGAGAGCAGAAACTCCACTCAGTTCACTGTTTTTGTTCCAATATCCATGATTAAAGGTTTACCTACTAACAAAAAAGAAAAATGAAAAGAAAAGCACTGGAGGTTTTTTCCATGAAATTTAAAGGATATAAGCCTGTGTAGGTACAATACAACTTACTGATAAACAGACCATTATGAACTAGTTATGTGTATAGTAGGTTTTTTCAGAAAGCATAACAAGGCCAACATCTGTCTTATCAGTATTTTGAGGCAGACAAGAGATGTAGTGTTAATAAGAAAAGTAACAACAAAAATTGTTACAACTTAAAAAATTTAAGAATTACTGCACATATTGGAAGGAAAAACACCGACAGAAAGCAACTGACAGAAAGCAATGATCAGGATTCTTATAATGAACACCAAATTCCTAGCTATGGAGATACAAAAGTAAGATTACTACTCCCATTTTATATTCATACACAGCCCACAGATAGAGTACAAGGAAATGTAAAACATAAAATTACAAGAGGTTTTAGGAGGGAATAAGGAAAGCCCTTTTTCATTCATTCATTCATTCATTCATTCATCCACCCCTTCATTCATTCATTCAATCAATCATTCAAATATGTATGAAGTTCCTAATATGCAGCAGACACAGAGAGAGGTTAAGATGGTTAAGATTATGTCAACAGACCAGGCATCCTGGTATCACAGTTTAAATTCTACAAAAAAGGGCTGAAGAAAATCTCAAGGTTAAGAGCACTTTTTGCTCTTGCAGAGGAGCTAGGTTTGATTCTCAGTATCTACACAGTAGCTAACAATCATCTCTAACATCAGTTCCAGCGGATCCAATATCCTTTTCTGGCCTCAATGGCAATGCATGTATAACACACACACACACACACACACACACACACACACACACAGGAAAAACTCTCATAGATGAAAAAATAAATAGATAAATCTAAATTTTAAAAACTTTATGAAGAAAGATGGGAAATTAATACTCAAAAAGCTCTATAATTACTACTGGGGAATAATTTCCGAGAGAAAATTAGAGGATGTTATGCAATCATTTATCAAGGAAATATCTTAATCTAATCTAAGTATTAGAGGATGAGTCCCTAAGGAAGCTGGAGCTGACCTGACAGCTGAAACTAGAAGGACTTCTTTGGGTGAAGAATGAGAGAAAAAGAAAGAACTAGAAGGACTTCTTTGGGTGAAGAATGATAGAAAAATAAAGAAAAAAAAAAAAGCAGGCAAAAGGAGAAACGTTGCAAAGGTTGTGAAGTCCAAAGAAGCCTGTGGGTGACTGGGAGTGTGGGTTGAGGAACTCCAAAGGACAGGCAGAATAGGATATGTAGGGCAAAGTCTCTTTAGAGTAGAAGAGGCATTTACAACAAAGCAGATGCATGGAGATATAGGAGTATGATAGAGGTCTTTCTAGAAATGCACATAATGGTAGGAATAAAATCTGAAAAAAATGGAATATGCCCATCTGTGTAGGGCTTTGCATGACATGACAAACAACTGTATTTTATCCTGATAGAAAATGAGACATTATTAAAATGTTTTAAGCCACTGAATTCTATCAGTTTCTCTGGAGTTTAGTAAGATGGAACTTACTGAAGGCAAGGAGTGAACAAAGTGAGGACAGTTAGAGAGCCATGCAATAGAACAGGCAAAAGATATTCAAGGCAGAACTTAACCAAATGTTCTTCCTAATAGGAAGCATTAGCCATATGTAGATAAATGCCACCCAGTTATCATAATTGGCCCTAGGAATAACCTTTAGAGATTCTGAGACTCAGATACTAGGCTTTATTAAAAACTGAACAAGACTCTGAAAACCAGTTGGGTTGGTATGGGAGAACTGCAATACCATCCAGGTCAAAAAACATTAGTATATCCACTAGTTTACTCTGAAGCATTCTAGCCAGTTGTCAGTCATTCTCTGAAAAGAACTCATGATACCTTATTAATAAGTTTTTTCTACTGGAGGATAATGAGCTCTAATACTATAATTTAAAATCTGCTTTCCCAAAGCTTACCACTGGCCCCAACGTTTTCTCTGAATTTGCATCTGAAAACAGTATGTCTTCAATTTACTCCCCTAAACATTCTTAGGTCATTCAATGGCTCTAATATTGTTCATTCTTCAGGTAATACTCAACGTGGATAGAACACAAAACACCAGGTGCAACTGAACAGATCAAGTTCAAGTGAAAATACCACTCCACACTTTGTAAGTCTCATTGAAATCCTCCTTTATCTACTAAAGAATTCTTACTAAGTTTACAGGTACATATGCAATTTAAATATACCCCACAAATCTACCTGTCCTAGTGTTCCAAACTGTTTCTCAACAACAACCAAAAAAAGGATATTATAAAACATAAAAACCACCAACATTTGGTAAAATGAAGGATCTTCTCAAACCCACAGTTCAGATGATGAATACACACAGCCTACCAAACAATTTTGGCTTGAAACATAGGATCAAAGTCTATAGATGTAAACAGAGTTCTCAAAAGAAGAAATACAAACTGAGAATACTTTTCAGTGTTCAATATCCTTAGCCATCAAGGAAATGTAAATTAAAATTATTCTGAGGCTTCATATTACTCTGGCTAAGTGGCTATCAAGAGAAAACAAAATGACAAAAATTCTGGTAAAAATGTGGCAAAAAAGGGTCTCATTTTCTGTTAGTGAAAAAGAAAACTGTCATCCACTATGGAAATCAGTGTTAAGTTTGTCAACAATTACAAAGAGAACTACCATCAAACACACACACACACACACACACACACACACAGGACTCTATTTTATGACAGAGTTATCATCACATCAATGTTACTGCTGCTCTAGTCAGACTAGCTGACCATCACTGGTAAATAGATAATGAAACTGCACTAAATATATGCTAATGGAATTTTATTCCAATGTTACGAAATGAATTTATAAAAACATGGACAGGCAGGGTGTGGTGGCGCACGCCTGTAATTCCAGCACTTGGGAGGCAGAGGCAGGCGGATTTCTGAGTTCGAGGCCAGCCTGGTCTACAGAGTGAGTTCCAGGACAGCCAGGACTACACAGAGAGACCCTGTCTCAACCCCCCCCCCCAAAAAAAAAAAAACATGGACAGATCTGGAAAATATTGAGGAAACTCAGGCTCAGAAAAACATCTTATTTTTTTTTCCACACATATGCAGATACCAGTCTCTTAGTTTTATATAGTTTACTTATGTGGAGTGTGTGTAGAGACCAAGAAAAGGGGGGGGGGCATTAGAAGGTGGGGTTAAGGCTTTAATGAATACATTAAGTAGGGAGGGTAACAGCACAGGTAATAGGACATTGGAAGGGAAATACTAGGAATGGAAGGCTTTAAGGAGGAATGGGTCAGAAAGATGGGGGGGAAAAGGGAATGAAAGGGGAGTTCAACCACAACTGAATATGTATGAAAATACCATAAAGAAACCTGTTACTTTGTAAAACAATTAAAAGGTAAAAATAGCATAAAAATAAGCTCTTAGGAATTCTTTAGAAAAGCTGCTCAAGTCTTACCCTACTCATAACTTTGCCTTGCCTCCTCCCTTCTTCACAAAAAGACACATAATTCATTTTATTTGTATAACGAAGCTCTATGGTTCACTGCTGTCCAATAGAACCTTCTACAATATTCACATGGTTCCATTTGTACTAATAATGTGTCAGCCACCAACCACAAATGAATAAGCACTAGGAATGTTTCTAGTGTAACTGAGAAAATAGTTCTGAATTTTCTCAAGCCTTAATTATAATTTAAATTAACATTACTACCTCTGTATTAGACAACACAACTCTGCTCATATGCAAAGTACTTTGAAATCTATCTTCACTCAAAGATAGTAGATTTTTCAAACATATATTAATTTTGGAAAAATGCATACAAGGCTGTCAATGCTGCTTTTGGAGGGAAGCCCACACTTAATTAAACCTGCAGGAGAAAAAGAAAATTACCTCCTGAGAGTCATCTTTTATTTCCTGAGGTCAAACAGATCATAATGCTACCATTATGCCACTCAATTGTGATTAAAACACATGGTCAGGTGAAGCAAGCTAATTAGTTAACCAAAAGAACACAGGGGAGTATTATATTCTCTGAGAGCTCAGGGTTTTGAGGGGAAAAAAATATTTTAAATGATATTTACCCTGCACACACCTTAGTGTAAAAAAAAATCACAAACTGGGACCAAATCTTCTGGAGAAGGCCAATGCATATACATTACGCACTTCAGGGCATCCTCTGCATAGAAGCACTGGAACCCATTTCCCAAACTGAAAACTGACTCCAACTGTGAGGCAGACTTTAAGTGATACAGACTGCTGACACTCAAATGTTCTCCACCTAAGATGGTTGTAGAAGTATCTCTGTTTGCCTGCCCACCAGAGTTTCTGTTGATTTCAGCCAAGCTCACATCAAGCCATGTCACCACAAGCCATTGACTTCTTAAAAACGTTGACAAGCAGTATGAGGAGTTAAGGTGGAGCCATTACAGACAGATAACACTGCTACCAGTGCATGTAACCACTGTATTTTGTTCCTTTTCTCCCTAAGGACAAGTAAAAAAGTGACTGACCACATTTTTCAATTTTCATTTTACAATTATTCTGTACATGCAAAATGCGATTCAGAGAAAGGCAGTACCCACATGCTAAAATAAATGGTGGGGACAATACTCCTCCTCTATCACATGCCCAGAATGGTTGTTTTCGCCTCACGTTAGAAGCAACAAATGCGGACCTGAGACAAAAATGTATGTAACATTTGGAATTATAATTCTATTGAATTCATATGACCACTATTATGTAACTGTGTGTTATTATCTACTTCTTTCAAGATTCATTTTTTTATTGGATATTTTCTTTATTTACATTTCAAATGTTATCCCTTTTCCCAACCCCCTCAAAAATACCCTTATCCCATCCCCCCTCCCCCAGCTTCTATGAGGGTGTTTCCCCACCCACCCACCCACCCACTCACTCACTCTCGCCTCCCCACCTTTCCATTTCCCCTATACTACAGCATCAAGCCTTCACAGGCACAAGGACCTCTCCTTCCACTGATGCCCAACAAGACCATCCTCTGCTACATATGCAGCTGGAGCCATGGGTCCCTCCATGGGTACCCCTCAGTTGGTGGTTTAGTCCCTGGGAGCTCTGGGGGGTCTGACTGGTTGATATTGTTGTTCCTATGAGGTTGCAAACCCCTTCAGCTCCTTCAGTCCTTTCTCTGAACTCCTCCATTGGGGTCCCCATACTCAGTCCAATGGTTGACTGTGAGCATCTGCCTCTGTATTTGTCAGGCGTTGGAAGAGCCTCTCAGGAGACAGGCTCCTGTCAGCAAGCACTTCTTGGCATCCACAATAGTGTCTGCATTTGGTGACTGTATATGGGATGGATCCCCAGGTAGGGCAGTCTCTGGATGGCCTTTCCTTCAGTCTTTGCTCCATACTTTGTCTCTGTATTTGCTCACATTGAGTATTATTTTGTTCCTCTTTCTAAGAAGGACAGAAGCACCCTCACTTTGGTCTTCCTTCTTCTTGAGCTTCATGTGGTCTGTGAGTTGTATCTTGGGTAGTCCTAGCTTTTGGGCTAATATCCACTTACCAGTGAGTGCATACCATGCGTGTTCTTGGCTACCTCACTCAGGATGATTATTTTCTAGTTCCATCCATTTGCCTAAGAATTTCATGAATTCACTGTTTTTAATAGCTGAGTACTACTCCCTTGTGTAATAGGACAAATAGGCAACCAACAGATTGGGAAAAGATCTTTGCCAATCCTACATCCGACAAAGGGCTAATATCCAATATATACAAAGAACTCAACAAGTTAGACTCCAGAGAATCAAATAACCCTATTAAAAAATGGGGTACAGAGCAGAACAAAGAATTTTCAACTGAGGAATATCAAGTGGCCAAGAAGCACCTAAAGTAATTGGTGAAATGTAAATCAAAATAACCCTGAGATTCTACCTCACACACGTCAGAATAGCTAAGATAAAAAACTCAGGTGACAGCAGATGCTAGCAAGGATGTAGATAAAGAGGAACACTTCTCCATTGGTGGGATTGCAAGATGGTATAACTACTCTGGAAATCAGTCTGGTGGGTTCCTCAGAAAATTGGACATAGTGTTACCTGAGGACCCAGCTCTACCACTCCTGGGCATACCAAAAAGATGCTCCAACATTCAACAAGGACACATGTTCCACTATGTTCTTCATAGCAGCCTTATTTATAATAGTCAGAAGCTGGAAAGAACCCAGATGTCCTTCAACAGAGGAATGGATACAGAAGATTCATTTATTTTTGAGTGAGTGCTCTGTCTGCAGGTACACCTGTATGTCAGAAGAGGGCATCAGATCACATTACAGATGGTTGTGAGCTACCATGTGGGTGCAGGAATTGAACTCAGAACCTCTAGAAGAGCAAACAGTGCTCTTAAAGACAGAGCAATCTCTCTAACCTCCATTGTCTACTTTGTAAATGCAGTATAGAAAGCCCAAATTAATCTACAAAATTCTGAGGAAATGAACAATGAAACAAAGAAAATTTGCAACATGACACAACTGGTTAAGAAAACCTAACAAAGAAATGGGCAAAGGAGAGCTCTAAGCTGTACCTAATTTGTACCTAAGTTAAAGTTACCTTACCTCTAAGTAAATGTTAGATGGTTATAAAGGACTAGAATTTTTCACTCATAATTTAGTTTTTATGGTCTAGAAAGTCCAATGATTAGAGCATTTCTATTAAATATTGTAAGGAAAAAAACCTAGTTATTTCACTTATTAAACCAGTATTTATTCAAAATAACAGATGCACAGAAAAAATTGTTCTGCTCCTTTGTGAGCCCAGAATACAAGTAATTTCATGTCAATGTGAGGTCCAGCCTACATGACGCCTCCACCAGCTCCCAAGGAGCTCTGCCTGTTTAAATAACTTACAAACAAACAAACCAAAAAAAAAAAAAAAAAAAAAAAAACCTATCTGTGGGGTTCCAAAAGGAGGAAGGAACCAAATATCCATTCTCTTTGGCACTGAATGACTAGAAACAAGCTGTTCAATTTATGATGGCAAGATTTAAAACAAGGACTATGAGTTTAAATAACAGGATTTCAGCAGCCACTGCTCATAAGGAACCACTGTCTGCTTTCACTCTGCAGGATTATCTTAGGCTGTGGTATAGAAATGGTTTTCAGAAGTGCAAAGAATAGGTCAGTGAGTACACAGAGATGGGACATCTACTTCACAACCACATGAAGTTCAGTACTAAACAATAAATAATAAAATAAAATAAATAAAGCAGCATAAAGTTCATAAGAAGTCAGTAAGAGCTTGAGCAAAATGGTGTCTTCTGGACATGACAAGGCCATGCTCTCATGAACTTGCAGCGGCTAAGTCAGCAATCCAGCACAAAGGTGGAAGAAGACTGTGAGTCCCTGTCCCTAGCTGAGTAGCTATGGACAGACAACAACTTTAGGGGACAGAGAATTTGTTTACTTTAAGGGTTTGGACCCTACTAGTTAAACCATACTACAGTGGACAGCCTATGCTAAAGAATAAATTTGGGCAGTACAAAGTGGATTTCATTATTAAATAAGGTAAGAAATTGGGGGTTAGGGAAGTAAGAGTGGATCTGGGAGACACTAATTAGATATGTAGGGGTATGATCAAAATTCCCAAAGATAAAACTATTATATTAAAAATTGTTTGCAATAGAAGCCATTAAAATGGATCAACCTAATTCTGTAAAACAATAAATTTAAGCAGATTATTTTTTTATTTTGTTTTGTTTTTCAAGACCGGTTTCTTTGTGTAACCCTGGTTATACTGGAACTCACTCTATAGACCAGGCTGGCTGGCCTCAAACTCAAAAAGATCCATCTACCTACCTCTGCCTCCTGAGTGCTAGGATTAAAAGACTGTGACTCCACCATCCAGCTTAAGCAGATTTTTCCAAAAAATAAAAGACATCTAAAACCAATGACCTACAGTATGATTCTTTCCTGACTTGGGGAAGGAAACTTGAACTTTTTAAATCTTACTGCCTGCCGGGCATGGTGGCGCACTCCTGTAATCCCAGGGAGGCAAAGGCAGGCGGATTTCTGAGTTCGAGGCCAGCTTGGTCTACAGAGTGAGTTCCAGGAAAGCCAGGACTACACAGAGAAACCCTGTCTCAAAAAAAAATCAAAAATAAATAAATAAATAAATAAATAAATAAATCTCACTGCCTCAAAATATATGTGAGATAGTAAAGGAATGAAAAGCATTTTCCAGCCAGCAAATTTACTACAAAATACAGCAAACCAAGTATAATTTGCCACAGTCTAGTCTTTAAGTGAAATGTTTAAGAATCCTAGGGTTGTAGATGTTTAACAGGCACAAATAAACAGATTCTGTTCAGATAGTCTACATGGTCCATATCTGTTCATATGTAGTCCATTCCTTTCTATACTTGATATGACTATATCAAGTATAAACTCCTTGATAAGCTACAGCCCAGTAAAATTTGAACTACTGGGATATATCATTTTTATAGCAAAAACTATACATTATTTTACATAGTAGGTTATCAATACCACATCATAGCAAAATCAGTCATTATTTTTATCCTATGCATAGCACTGTATCTAAAATCTATCCCTATATTCTTCTTTTACCTTACTATAAGTTTTAGGTGGTGGTGGAACTACATGGGAACAGTAACTAGATCTGGGACATTGCAAAGACAGCAGGAAAAATGAGCATCTTCCAGATTCTGCCTTTTAAAGAAAAAATATTCCTCCTCCTTTCCCATTTCTATACATAGATAATAACATGGAGACCAAATTTATAGGATCCTGAAATTGCCAGGATTCTCTTATACAAACAACTATTACCTGAGAAGAACAAGCTTTTTTAATGAATAAATCAACTAGGTAAATTGCACTCTGTTAAAATGGCCAAATATCCACCTAGATCTTTTACATTATCACCAATTGTTAGTTATAAGCCCTATTATATGCAGGTAGCCCTGGAGCTGAAACCTGGGAACTGCAGCCTTACAAACCCAAGGACTCTGTTCAATCCCACAAAGAATGTAAAATTCTGGCCCTGAGTCGGGATGAGCTCAGGTTCTTATCACGTTGCCACTTCTCATATAATCTGTCTCTTATAGCAACCTCTGTTCCTTGATATCAGTGCAAGTCTCTACAAAATAGAACTGCTCACCGAGAAGAAAATTCCAACTATAATATTATAAACCTACAGACTATTAGGAATCTGAAATTCTCAAAGGTTTAGAACACTTGACTGATTACCATCAAGAAAGAATATGCTGATTGACTAAAAATAACCTTTATAGGAAAATAAAAAGGACCAAAAACACAACTGTTCTCCAAACAGTTTTCACAATTAGGTGCTCAATATTTAATATTTTAAATTTAATAAGTCAAAATAATGACATATAAATAAATATTTCTTTCCTTCTGAAAGCTAGTAAGTATTTGCAGAACTGTCTGCCTCCTTCTAGACTGGTAAGACCTAGAAACTGAACCTGCGCTGCCAGCTCTTCTGCAGTATTACTACCTTCAACTCTTCCCAGGTTTTTCTTCCTTGCCCAATAAATGTCTTAGGACTCAGATTCCATTTCCCTGAAAGAACACTAGGAGAGGAGGAACTGGGCACTTACTATAACAGATGCTATTTCCATACATACAATACACATTTTATGGTAGAGTTGGTCTCCTCCTTAGACAGAAAGAACACCGGAGGCTTACACAGATAATGTTCCCAACACAAATCAATGAAGAGCTTTGATTTGATTCCACATTAGCAAAAATGTTGCCTCTCTTTCCAAGATGCAACAATATTACACAGATTTCAATTCACATCCTAGTGGACTTAAAAGATGCAAGCTCCTGGAAAGTGGAGGTGGGTTTGGGGTAAGACAACACACACCAAGACAGCATTTACTGGCATCATTCAATGTGACTGAGGGCCCAGAAGGAATAGGTCTATAGGTACAATCCTCAAATTGCTCAAGAAAAATAATCAGATGTCCAGCTATCTCAGACTCTTTGGGCTTTGTTTTAACTTCTAGGAAGGACATTAAAAAGAAAAATAATCAATTCACATGCTTCCAAAATTCTATGATCCAAAAGGACTTAGAAGCAGTTCCAGGTCTTCCCCCTCAAGAGAACTTACAGCCCCGTTGGCGGGCACCATGGTAGCCAGAGCGGCTATGCCCACATGGGACGTGTGTGTACTAGCTGCCCAGGTAGAGGACCTTCATCACACAGATGAGAAAACTGAAGCTGAAAGAGGCAAAGTACTTGCTAACAGTCACACAGCTTAAATTGAGTTAGAAAAAGCCATGTGATTTGTAGCTGGGAAGCGAGGACTCAATTCAGGTCCAAAAGCTAGTCACTGCTGTTTCTTCTTTATAAACTGCCTGCTTGAAGGCAGTAACTTGTAAATTCATTGCCTGAAATACCAGGAGCTATATCTTACAAGGACAAAAATCCTGCATAGAATACAGGTAAGAAACAGTCAAAAAAAAAAAAAAACAAAAAACAAAAAACCGGGGGGGGGGGTAGTCAGACAGATGAGGGTTTATGGTTTCTAAATTGCAGTATTGGGGTCCTGTGAAATTCTAAAATCTAAGTAATAGTTACTTTGTTATTTACTTTTACAAGCAAGAGATAGCACTATCTTTGTCTAATTCCTATGACTATAGTCGGTAGCTATATGTGTTGGCTCTAGTTTTTAATGTTGCAGTGAAATACAGTATAAAAAATTTTTCTGTAATTTTAAAACTATAGATCAACCTTAAGTATATTTGAGCTAAAACACACACACACCCTCCTCTCCAAAGAATAATTTAATTTTTAAATAATAAACATTTAAAAATAAATGCTAATGTCACAGCTGTCTTTCTGGCAGCAACACTGTCTCACAGAGAGCTGGTGTTAAAAGATCAGATTAAGAGCCTTCAGTCCTGGCACTAAGTGATGCCCTTCTCCATGCAAGAGTAATTTTCCTGCTTCTTAAGAAACAGGAAATAGAATCCTCCTTTCTCTAATAACCTGCCTCCTCCCCAACCTCCAGATTAAGGTCCATCTGTCCTCAGGGAAAAAGTAAGGTGTCTGCTTACAGAATACCCCAAAGAAACAAGGTAGACCGTATTCAACCTCAAACATAAATGCATCCTAAACAATGAGAATACACATATTTTTGGCTTAAATTTTAAGAGACATACTCCATCTTAAAAAGTTAGTGTAAAAGAAGATATACACAGAATTAAGATTCAGGAAACTGTGATGTAAGGTCATTACAAATACTAAAGACTGAAACGAAGAACTTGTCAAAGCCTTGGGAAACAAATAGTTAAATGTTGAAAGAATGCTGTCTACCCTCCCAGCCTAGAGCAGAAGAAAGGGAGCTGCTAACACTTCCCCCATGGCTTTCTTTTACAGGGTACAACATCCTCAACCAATTAATTCCAGTCCCACTCTGGCTTAGCCCTGCTACCATTTCACATTCATTTCCTGCTGGCTCTACTCACACAAACAATATGACTCATGTGGGAAAATAACTTATCAGTACCCTCAAGGCCACCTTCTATTTCTGACCATAATCCAGACTCTTTGGAAATGCTATGGAGACAAACTTGTCCTAGTAATTGCATATAGTAGTCTGCACTACCTGCTTAGGCCCAAAGACTAACAGCACCCCTAGTATTGTAGCTTTTCTTTCCTGCTACCTTTGTGTGTTACATCCCAGCCTGGTTACAGTCTTCTCACTCTCTATCTCCACAAGTAGAATTTCTCCAAGTAAGAACCACTCACTAGTGTAGGTGAAGCCAACAGAAAGAAATGAAAACACAGGCTAGAGAGAGGGCTGAATGTTACTAACACTTGCTTCAGGGGTGGAGGAACTAGGTCCTGTTTTCCAGTACTCACTAATTGGCTTATAACCATCTGTAACTCCATTTGGGGCAATCTACTGCCTTCTTCTGGCTTCTGTGGGCACCAGGCACATAATAGCAAACAAACATATGTGAAGGCACACACAGACATTAATAAAGATAAATATATTGTAAAATAAGGAAGAAAGAAGGGAACAAAGAAATGCAAATATGCCCCTTGACACTCTTAGTCAAAACATACCTAATCCAGTGACAGGCAAACACTAAAGTACAAATAGATAAAAAAGGATAATGAGGTTCAGTGGTTCCAACTAAAGGGGGAAAAACCCAGCCTGTGAATTAGACAGTAGGCAAGTTTGTGAAGTTGCATCTCCCTCTTCAACATAATAGTTACTCAAATGGAATCCTGGTATGGACAACAGAAGTCAGACAGAAATCCACGTTTGTAATGAACATACTAATTCAGAATACTGTTTGTGCCTAACCCAGCCCATGCCATTGTCAGACAAGTGTGTGAACAGCTGTTCTAAAAAGCACTGAAAGAACATAGTGACTAAAAAGAGTGGGAGGAAGGTACCTGCTCTGCCTAAAACCAAAGTAACCAGTATTGATGCCACAAGATGTTAGAAATAGTTCTTCCTTCTTACAGCTGATAAAGGATTCAGAGCAAAAAAAAATTCAATAATCTAAACCATCCTTTTCCGGTATTCTCAATAGTATTCTACCTACCTAAACCAAGCAAATAAACGTAAAGGGAGAGTGGGGACAAAGGAAACCACCGAACACTAGCAAGACAGACCTTCCTTCTAACCTGCATGAATTTTTGACAGTATGTACTTTCCCTAGTAATGAACAACACATAACTAGTGAGCCACATGCCAGGCACTGGACACATAAAAAGGCCCCTATCAGCAAAGCATAAGCTGACACAGAAATGAGTACACTGGATTTACCTTGGAGGTCTTTTCTAAATCCATAGTCAACACAAAGAATTATAATCAGGTAGTGAAAAACAATTCTTTCAGAGAGCAGCCAAAAAGTCCCATTGGTTTATCCACTAGGTGAAACCTTTCTATATGATACATCTCTTGCTGAGTCTCACTGCTCTGTGACAGATATACAGATCAAGCTCGTCTTGCTGGTATTTTTACAGTAACATAGTTAAAGAGCTTTACAGGCATAATTCTGAGCAACACTAGTTTGAAAAATGACAAATAGTTAATTAAATTTTATTTAATACAAAATGTTCCATTAATAAACACATTTAAATTATATCACAGTAAACATTAATAAGGTTCAAAAGTTGAAATGAGAACATGTATTTTAGGAATGTGAAATATGAACATCAAGAAAATGACAAAGCCAGGATTGGGTCTACAATCCCTTGTCTGCAAAATCAATAAAAAGGCAACAACTCCTAGCCATCAGATCAACAATCTTACCTCTTGGGACAGGAAAGGAATGACCTGTGCACAGATAGCATTGAGTCGTTTAACAATCTCTGCCTGCAAAAAAGAGAGAATCATAATATAAGAAAATAGTCAGATGGTTTTAGATTCCCAAAATATTAACCAGATGATATTAAAAGGCACTTTGCACTATGGCTGGCAATGTCTAAGGAAGAGGAAAACTACCTTCTCAGCAAGCCCATTAAGGAAGGCAATGACAACAGAGTCACATTAACAGCAGGATTTATTAAACAGCATTCATCTTGAAATTTAATCTTCAAGCACCAGAGTAATACAAAATGAATTTAATCTCCATGACTAGAAACCAGTTCTCAAAGCCTTCAGCAGGAGGGACCCTTGCCCAATCTAATGTTGTTTTCATAAAACCCCAAGTCTTTATTTAATGGGATAACACACATTTTTATTCTCTACATATCCCAACTGCTTTCCATAACCAAATGATTGTTGTGTAGAAATATCTCACTCCCTTGCCCTCTCTTAAGTTCAAGCAAACCTTGAACTTAACCACCTAAATGTCTCATCCTTTAGAATGCTTGAATCTGAGGCATGTGCAGCTGCACCTGGCAGCCTTTACTTGTAAACACCACAGTGGGTTTTTGTACTCAGTTCCCAATCGCCCGAAACCAACAAAAGAGGTCAGTAATCAAGTAAACTGGTATAACTATTAATTGCTGAGTAGTAGAATATTTGCTAACAGTAAAGGTGTCTAAATCTGTCACCCAAGGTTTTTCAGTGTGGAGTTTAGAGCACGCTAAGGTCTACATTCAGCATAGAACAATCTGGAGACCTGGAAAGGTTTTTAACAAAGTTAGACCATAGAAATTATTCTTTAATGTTTTTGGAAATACAGACAAAAAAATGCATACAATTCTCCTACCTTGGAACTGAAGGTTTTTAAAATAATAATAAAAAAAATGTGCTGTTACATGTTTTCTTTAATCAGAGCTTTACTGATGTTCATCTTAATATGCATCTTCAGATGGCATGATATCTTGTGATAGACATAGTTTTTAATATATGCACATATATACATACAAAATTGTTCATATTTTAATGATGGGATGTTAAAAAGGGGAGGTTAAGAAATTTTAAAAGACTGAAAATGTAACACAATTACTATTCCTGAGACATTCTTAAAATAAATTCCACGCAGAATCAGTTCATTTTATAAAAGCACACAAACGCTCTTTTTCTTGCTGTCATTATACAACAGTGCTTGTGCAATCTAGTCTTCCTTCTTTATGCCGTAGCCCTTTTAACTTTGTAGCAATGCAATTTCTTATATGCCAACACCTTAAAAACTTCATCGCGCGCATGTACACACACACACACACACACACACACACACACACACGCACACATTTACCATGAAGTTCCCAGTGTAGGCTTGCCATTCCAGCCAGTTCGAAAGAGAAGACAAAGCCCAGTACCAGTAAGCAGCAGTGACTGAGACTCCACTGTGTTGACCTGATTTAATTTACTGCCCTGGCCCCATGGATCATTTAGCCATCCTTTAAGAATGCTCAAACCACCATGAAAGGCTGCAATGGGAACCACCAAGCCCCTCTCCACCTGGATGAACATTCCACAGTGGTGATGGAGTTAAATTCTGAGGTAAGAAAGCAGAATAGAATTCAGGAGGCTAAAAGCTCGGCGTCTCAAAGGCATTTGGTGGTTAGGCTTTTTGTATCGAGAGGTAGGGATGGAAATAAAAGATAATGAGACTTTGGGGCAGACCAAACTGATGATTCTTGTGCTTAGAACCATCTGCCAAGCATATTTTCCTCATTATGTTGTTTACATAAATAAAATAGTCCCTTGCTAGGAGAACTGAAAAAAATTATGTGGGCATGTAGGAAAACTGAGTTCTTTAATTTGCCTACATAATGTAGGCAGTAAAAACTACTAAAGAAACTCAGTCGTCTCATTTAAAAAAAAAAAAAAGGAAAAAAGAGAGGTATTTGTTGCTTTAATAAGCTATTTTAAGTCTAAGTACCTACTTAAGGCAAAAAACAAAAAAAATCAAAACTCACCAAAATAAAAACAAGTCTTAATACTAAAAATTATGTATACTAACCAACAAACAAACAGAAAAAGTAAAATCTTCAAACTTTTTCTTTAAAGGTCTCCTTTTGTTTAAAAGACTTCTTAATTTCTTTATGCTGTCATGCCAATAGATTTTCTTGGACAGACTAATTGGCAGCAAGGGGGTGGGGTATGTCTGTGTGATTTCATACAATTAAGCAGGCCATTCCTCACTTTGAAAGCTAAAGTTGCCTCGGAAACACTGCTGCTTCCGTGGTCATCTAATTTCACCTCTTTTGTCCCATAGGACCAAGCTTTGGGGAGGCATCATTTATTTTCAGGTCTTTCCACTGGGCTTCAGCGATCAACCAGTAATACTGTGGACACACACTTCTAATGGTCTATGTTTTGAAACTGAGTCTAATCTAATGGCGTGGGGCCCAAACTCCTTTTCTAGCACAGCCATTAAAGGATGTAGGTTATTGCTGTTGTCACCATTGATATTTGTCATTGTAATGTAATTAGGGCCCTAAAATGATGCATTACAGCCCTTGGCACAGCTTCTATTAAAATCTTTTCTTCTGCTCACTGAACTGCGACCTGCTTTCTGATGAATAACAGACAGACAGCTTTAGGGTAAGAAGCAGATTCATCAAAGAAGTATTTTTCAGCTTTGGAGAAAGAAGGAAAAAGACAACTGAGGAGGAAAAGCTACAATACACATTTGAATTGCATCTGACCACTTGAAATTCTGATTGCATCTGATGAATCTGGCTTAGACAATATATTTCCAGTCTTCGAATCACATGGTTAATCAGAACTCTAATCTGCTATCCATCAGCCTATGCCAGTTCTTTGGCTTCCAATCAAATTTATAGGTGATGTGGGTCACGCATCCCTGAGCAATGCATTCACAGATAGCCTATTGAAACAGGAAAAGATGCTGAAATACTGTTCGTTGTTAGAATTAGGTGGTGTTATTATTGCCTTTGATGGTTTATGGGCACTGCTAAACTACTGCCTTTAACACCCACAATACTCCAAATCAGTATTAATAGTCCTAATAAAAGGACAATTGTTCATGTCCAAAAATGACAAAAAAAAAAAAACCTCTTCTTATACTTTGACAAATAAATTAACATTTGACACTTCTATTACATCTTTTCTAGTCATAAAGGTATACATTTAAGAAAAGTAGTTGATGGGGCTGAAGCAATGGTTCAGTCCTTAGGCCTACTTGCTGCTCTTACAGGGGACCAAAGCTTCATTCCCAGCACCTATATCTGGCAGGTGACAAAAACCTGTTACCTCTAGTTTAAAGAGATCAGACACCCTCTTCTGTACATTTGGCACAAGCACACATGTGTACATACATATATCAGTCCCCTACCACACAAAAAAATTTCCTTCAAAAATTTCCTCTAAATTCTTTATTTAGAGAATACTTAATTAGTTTTTGTAATCAAACCCACATAGATAAGACCTTAGATATTTAATACAGTGCGTTACCCCTGTACAAATGGGAAAAAAAATTAAGTTCAACATTTCTAGACCAATAAATATGGCTGTTAATTTCGGTACAATGCCAACTCAACACAGTAAACTGGGATACTTTTTTCCAAAGTTGACAGCACAGCTAAAGGTTCCAAAAATTCAAATTATATATATATGTGTGTATATATATTTTTATACATAAAAAAGACCAATAATAGCAGTATATGAACATATTTTCATACCCTCGATTCACCACACTATATCATTTTATTTTCTACCTTTGTATCAATTGTATCATATTCCCAAAAAAACAAACAAAAAAATTCAATAAATATGGCAATCATCCCTACTCAAAAAAAAAAAGAAAAAAGAAAAAAGATTTTGGTAAAATAGAAAAAGGTAACAACAAAAAAGACATTTAATGAAAACCCTTGACTATGCACCTGATCCTGAATATCATCATGCTAACTCTAGTAGGAGAAGCCATAAAGAACAGAACAGGTTTCACCAGTCAATAATGAAGGGTGAGAATACAGCAGAAAATCTCAAATTGTTCTATTTCAACTCAGACACAAGACAAGTTGAAAAACTTATTAACTATCCTATATCATAGAAAAGACTTTTTGTAAAGTAATAAAGCTGTTTTTATTTTTTAAATTTATTTATTTTGGTTTTCTGAAAGAGGGTCTCTCTACTTAGCCCTGTCCTAGAACTCACTATGTAGAACAAGCTAAGATTACTTTCTTCAATAAGAGGAACTGTCTGTTGATATTCAATGTATTTTATATTGAACAGCATCACACAATTTTTTTCTTTTTTTACTTCTCCACACATCCTTCACTGACTTACTCTGAAACACAGTCTCTACTGATGGTATCACTACAACAATGTTATCCTGGTTCATGTTTTGAACTCACTTGTATGCCATTTTAACGCATGATAAAGTGTGTTATCAAGTACCACTGCACAACCTGGTTAATTGAGCACTTTCAAGTACCCCACTTCTTTGCACTAACAAGGTACATTCATTGTACTATTGGTGGTGCTCTCCTAGCAATATGCAAGACAATGTCCTCAAGAGAGGCAGAGTCCCTGTCTCAGGAAGCTATTTCAGTCTATTATGCCTATGTGTCTTATGAGAACGTTCTACAGTGATTAAACTGTGCTGTTCTTACCTCTACACATTCTAAAAGCATTTCTTTAAAGAAAACCATAGGTAGTCACCTATTACCATACTAGTTGACTTTTGACATTATATTTAATACTATTCTAGCTTTAAGAGGGAACCAGAAAATGCTGTATCATACAGGAAAGATTAATGATCCATGTGCCTGACATTCACTCACTCATACAAGGTCAAATCACTGCAGTTCTCAAGTCGGAAAAAAAAAAACAATGTAACTAATGTTATCAGTTATGCTCAGCAGCTCAAAGAGGAAGGGCAAGAAATACAGAAAGAAGGATGAGAGAGAAAGTCAGCTATCAGCAGAAGGCAAGGAAAATGTACTGCTCTGCTGACTTAACCTGAGCTTTCATAGTATAGGGTGGAGCTGGTCAAGAACCTGATTGGCTGTGCTCAGCAAGCTCTGAAATGCTTCTCTCTTCAATACTTCTCTGCCAGGGTCACAGCAAGTACTGTCAGCTACTTTTTTTCTTTTCTTTCCATAAATATACTGGGGCCTTTGAATGTTAATTTACAATTACACATTTTCATACCTAGGCATAGAGACAAATATTCCTTGTGACAATAAATGGAAATAATTTACCTCAGTTTTTTCCAACAGGACTGATATGACTAAAATGGTGTGAGAAAGAACCAAAGTGAATTTTGGAAGCAGGAATAAATAAAAAAACAACTTGTGGCCCTTATCAAGATCTCATTAACAATGCCTATACTGTAAACCCTGTCAGAGAAAGCCATGCCAGATGATTTGGTCATTTCTTCTTGGTCACATCCAGGCATGTCAAATCTGGAGGCCACAGACTACAAGCCACACAGGTCCTAAGACTGCTATGAATGGAGCCCAAGACATTTGCAGATGAAATCATGTTTCAATGTAAAAGGCTGGACAATACATTGTTAAGTAAGCACATCTTTATTTGTTTGCTTCTTGCCATCACCCTTTTTTTTCCTAGATCTCCCTCTGTGTTATATTCCTAGGCGTTTCTCTTCCCCTCTTCCTTCCAGCACTAGCACAGCCTTTTCTAATGTCTTCATCCTCCCTCTAGTTACTATTGAATACATAGTTGAAATTTCAACTATTTAAAGCCATCACTGCAAAACATCCTTTCAATCCTTTGAATGTTTTCTCATGGTGACCAAAATCAAAGCTGTGATTTATTCCTAACCTATAGTGCTATAGTGCTGAGTTAGACAGCCTGGCCAGATGAGTCACAGCCCTGGCCAGCTGGTACAGAAGGTACTACAATGACAGAGACTCTTCCTTAAGTCTGTTCTTGCTACCTAAAACCACCTTCACCAGGGTCCCAGGACTCATTTCCCACCTCAGTCCATAAAATATCCTCTTACTCCAATGACTTCACAGGAGAATCTCTCTTCTCATATTCACTGACCCATTCCAGCCTTGTGTTTTAATCTGTTTAACAACTGCCTGGGAATCTTGATATAAAGTAGATGGAGTTGGGCCTGAAAAAGATACACTCTAAACAAACCCCAAGACGATGCTGAGAGACACTGCTGGTCCATTGAACACATAGACCTCAAGCAGAATATCAAATTATTTTTAGAATTTTTTAATTAATTTAGTCACTTTACAACTCAATCACAGCCCACCCTCCCCCCCCCCATCTACCAGTTCTTCCCTCCCAAATCTCGCCCCCCTGACTACCCTCTCTCCCCTTCTCCTCAGAGAAGGGAAAGGCCCTCTTGGGTACCACCCTACCCTAGAATAGCAAATTTTTAAAGCACATGATCTTGATGAGGGCAGCCATGTTGTCAGCAAGGACATCCACATGGCTAGAGTACAAAAGCACATTTAATATGTAATTTTGTAAATTAACTACAATCCAGACCAAGTGGTTGGAATTTCCTAATTTTACTGTAAGCAGGCAAAAATGTTTATGGAAGAGCTATACTAAATCAATGTAACAAACAAATGACTATCCATATTGAAGATCTACTCACATTCAAAATTGGTTTGTTTGGCTTCCTAGCACATTATCTTTTCTGACATTTAGGAAACCATGTCACTCAAAAACTGACATATATTTTCTTACTGGACAACAAGAAAAAATGCAAATTCATTATGGACAACTCCTGACTGGTGAGTCAATGATTAAAGTTTCTATTCTGAATTCTTGGCAGGATATGTAATTTCAAAGATTATTTAGAGACAATGCAGATGCAACTTAGTCTCCCTCTAATATTGCTTACAACAGATTACTGATCATCTGAGACTTTGGTATTCAGCACATGCTAGAGTGCTATACTAGGAAAGCACTTTGTATGGAGAGTTCAAAATAAATTCTGGAATAGTACCTGGAATAAATCAGTTCAGTTAGAACCGATCTTAAAAAGACCTTAGTAATGCTGCAGCATCACAGGGCTCATAGGCAGTAAAAGAACCATTACTAATTCAACATGCAGTGTGTCATGGGAACTACGGATGCTACAGTATATTCACACCCACCTTGTACCTATTAAAACCCTGTTCAAAATACACCATGAGAAATCGAAGTCCAAGGAGCCACGGACACAGCTGCAGTAACAATGCCTCCAGAGAGGTCAGCATGCAGACATGCAAATCAACCCATTCTAATATCCTTGTACAAAGCTCAAGTCCAAATGGATCAAGGATCTACCAGACACACTGAAGCTTAGAGAGGAGAAAGTGGGGATGAATCTTGAACACATGAGCACAGGGGAAAAGTTCCTGAACAGAACACCAATGGTATGCTCTAAGAACAAGAATCGACAAATGGGACCTCATAAAACTACAAAGCTTCTGTAAGGCAAAGGGAAAATATCTTTACAAATCCTACATCCTATAGAGGACTAATATTCAATATATACAAAGAACTCAGCAACTTAGACTCCAGAGACTCAAATAGCCCTATTAAAAAATGGGATCCAGAGTTAAACAGGGAATTCTCAACTGAGGAAACTCGAATGGCTCTAAAGCGCCTAAAAAATGTTCAGCATCCTTAGTTATCAGGGAAATGCAAATCAAAACAACACTGAGATTCCACCTCACACCTGTCAGAATGGCTAAGATGAAAAACTCACGGGACAGCAGATGCTGGAGAGGATGTGGGGGAAAAGGAACACTTCTCCATTGTTGGTGGGATTGCAAGCTAGTAAAACCACTCTGGAAATCAGTTTGGCAATTCCTCAGAAAATTAGACATAATACTACCTGAGGACCCAGCTATACCATTCCTGGGCATATACCCAGAAGATGCTCCTACATGTAATGAGGACACATGCTCCACTATGTTCATTGCTGCCTTATTTATAATAGTCAGAAGCTGGAAATAACCCACACGTCCTTCAACAGAGGAATGGATACAGAAACTGTGGTATATATTATACACAATGGAGTACTATTCAGCTATTAAAAACAATGAATTCATGAAATTCTTAAGCAAATGGATGGAACAAGAAAGTATCATCCCAGCCGGGCGTGGTGGCTACACAGAGAAACCCTGTCTCTAAAAACCAAAAAAAAAAAAAAAAAAAAAAAAAAAGAAAGTATCATCCCAAGCAAGGCAACCCAATCACAAAAGAATGCACATGGTATGCACTCACTGATAAGTGAATGTTAGCCCAAAAGCTCAAAATAGACAAGCTACAATTCACCCAGCACAGGAAGCTCAAGGAGGAGGACTGAAGTGAGGGTGCTTTGGTTCCTCTGAGAAAGGGAACAAACTACAGAAACAATAAAGGAGACAAAGTGTAGAGCGGAGACCACCCAGAAACTGCCCTAACTGAGGATTCATCCTATCAACAGTCACAAAACCCTAACACTACTATGGACGACAAGAAGTGTATACCAAAAGGAGCATGCCATGGTTGTCTCCGGAGGGACTCTGCCAGAGCCTTCCAAAAACAGAGGCAGATGCTAGCAGCCAACCATTGGACTGGGTGTGGGGTCCCCAATGGAGGAGCTGGAGGATGATCTGGAGGAGCTGACGTGGCTTATAGCCCATGGGAAGAACAACGATGTCAGCCACCCAGACGCCCCAGGACTTCCAGGGACTAAACCACCAACCAAGGGGTACATACACATGGTTCCAGCCAAAAATGTGGCAGAGGAATGCCTTGTTGGACATCAGTGGAAGGAGTGGTCCTTAGTCAGGTGAAGGCTCAATAGATGCCCCAACAAAGGGAAATCAAGGAGGCGGAGGTGGGAGTAGGTTGGGTGGAGGGGCATAAACGTGGAGGCAGGGGGTGGGAGGAGGGGTTGGGGGCCTTTGGGGAGGGAAGAAATCAGTAAAAGTATTACCATTGGCAATGTAAATGAAGATGATATTCAGTTTTAAAAAAATGCCTCCAGAGATCAGGAGCCTTGTTAAGAAGGCTAATAACTGCTTCTGTGTTCCTTGTTCCATCAGCCCTGGGCATCAGGAAAACCAACTTGGAATTCTACTTTCTGCTACCCAAACAAGCTCCTCAATCTACTTCACAAACTTGTTTAAATATACTCGTATTCAATATTAAATAATTACAAATTTTTGCCAAGAGAAAGCAAATCTTGTCTAATTCTTGCTTCTTGCTGGAGTGGTATATTCCACATAAAGGGAGCCATCACTCACTGACTCGTCATCCAAGCTTCTTTCAACTGCTTGCACTGAGGTAGCAATCCCTTTTTCCTTGAGGGAAGCCATCTGAAACAGACTTGCCCAAAAATTAAGCAGCAAAAAGAAAGTCCAATTCAACAGACCAAGCTCCACCTTGCCCCATTAACCATAAAACCCACAAATGTTCCCTGTAGTCTGACATCTAGCTACTTCTACTTGGCTTTTTGTTTGTTTTCTTTTAATATTTCATGAGAAAAGTAAAGGTAAAGGAAACTATTGTTACCTATGTGTTTCTATAATCTACCTTACTTTAAGAATGCAGTCATCTCCCTCAGTGTCCATGAGAGATTTGTGCTATGAGCCTCCACAAATATCTTACCTGAAGATACTTATTCATAAAATAGCAAGGGATTTGAAAAGAACCCATATATCCCCTCCTGTCTGTTTTTAACGTCATTTCTAGGTGCTGTAACACCAAACAGAATGTAGATGCAACATAAATACCTTTAATACATTTTACTGTTTAGAAAATAAGATAAACATGTGCTCAGTATAGGCACATTTCGCCTGAATCCACTGAATCTATAGTTGGCTACATAAATGTGCTCATGGACACAGAAGCTGATTGTACTTCAAGTTACTTTTAAATAGCTTCATGCATACAACTTATGATATTTAAATAATGCATCTTAGTAAAAGCCTAAACCATGAATAACCATGAATAAATGACTACCTGGATATTCATTCTCCAAGAATTTATTAACTTTCTACTTACTATTGTCAGGACTCTTAGGTGCTAAAGAGAGTGAAGAGAACAAGAAAACCCCTGCTGTCCTGCAGTTCAATGCACAGGGGTAAAATGACAAAGAAAAGTTCACAGACATATGAAAGGGAATTTCAAGTATTAAAAATGTATCTACAAAGAAGATAATTTAGATAGAATCCTAGAGTAAGGATGAGTCTGGTTTGGATAAGATCGCGAAAAAGGACAAAAAAGTGATTTTAGAGTTAAAATGTGTCTGAAAATATTATCTCCCAAAACAGGTTCCATGTCACACCATGCAGAAGTCATTAACAAGTATACATGCAGAGATTTCTGACCAGATGGCCTCAATCTGCCTCAACAAAATTAAACAGCTCTCTTCTCTACGAGACATCTCAAAGACTCTCATTTAATAGTATTAGTTTAATATCTTTGGAATGAAGTATACAAAAAGCAGTCCTACTGAAACTTCCTTGAATATGAAACCCTAAAAGATCTGACAATATCCCCATGAAACAGCTGGTCAGTGCTTTCATAAACCAGAACTCACCCCACATATATTAACTCAAAAATTCCAAGAGTAGGACCCAGGTATTAGTGTTCCACTTTAAAGTGTAATTCTAATGTACAGGCAGAACTGAAACCATTATGTTAGAATACAGGATAGATGCAGTAAAAGGCAGTGAGTGGGAAGAGACAGAGAAGCAGTCCTGTGGCAAGGCTTTAATGCCATACTCCAGAGCTTGAACTTTGTTAGGTACCAAGGATCTACATGGGACAATTTCTAGGAAAGTGACGACAAATTACTAGCATGTTAAGATATCTCAATGTCTTAGGGATCTAACCCTTGTCTTGCCACTGATTATATTTGAGTGGTTGTGGAAAGAAAATTATCAACACAAAGCATACTACAAGAGGAAAGATGGAAATTGAAAGATAATTTTAGAGTAAGAACAGAATGAATTCTCGAAGCACCTCTAATGTAGGAAATGCAACAATATGATTTCAGATTTTGTCTATTGCCTGAGCTAGCAGCTGTGGCACATGGTCTAGTGAATGCAGAATGGTCCAATCTCATGAGGTGTTTACATTTTAGCAAAGAAGATGATCAAATAGAAATAAACACAAGATGCTGAGCTCGTGGCACAGGCCTGTAATCTCAGATACTAATGAGGCTGAAGGAGGAGCATCACAAGTTCAAAGCCTGTCTAAGCAACAGAATATGCTCAAGCTAGCCTGGACAATGTGATGTGCACTATTCCAGGATATAAAGTAAAAGATAGCTTGGTTTATATAGTTCATTTAGCTCACTTGCCTATCATAGGCAGAGCCTGGGGCTCAATCCCCCCACTCTGGAGAAAAGGGTTAAAGATAATGGGAAAAAATGCCTTATATGAAACATAGTAAGACTTCAATCTTTTTTTTTTTTTTTTTGGTTTTAGTCCTGGGTGTCCTGGAACTCACTCTGTAGACCAGGCTGGCCTCGAACTCAGAGATCCGCCTGCCTCTGCCTCCCAAGTGCTGGGATTAAAGGCATGCGCCACCACTGCCCGGACGACTTCAATCTTTAATAATTTTCTACTACTATGCCAGGTTCCATGTCATATCTAAAAGAATAGAAGAACAGATTAAGATTTACAAAGCCCATAATATAGTAAATGAGATGGATAGTATTTCTCAATGGTTAAGGCAAGAATGTTATCCTGAGGGACCAAGATAAAGTGAGCCTGAAAGATGAAAATAGAGGGGAAGGGCAAGGGCAAGAAAACACTGATCTAAAAAGGGGTAGCCTACCACACCAGCCTGGGGCGGGTACAGCACAGGAAAAGCTATGGCAGTAGAAGATACAGCTAGAGAAGTGGTTCAGAGAACCTTGTGGACAGGACTGTTCCCATCAGATGAGACCACTTAGACACTACCTTACTCCCAGTGAGTGAGTCTAAATATGGTATCAAGAAATGCTGCATCAGGTCACACCAACCATCCTAACAATCAAGGACAGCCTGTTTGTATAAAGTATGTTACTACTTAATGCTTAGAGTAATTTAAGAGTTTTACTCTTCTTCCTATTTTAAGACAAGAACAGTGACGTGTTAAAGAAACCATCATAATCAGAAAGATAGCAAGAGAGAAAGAGAGTAAGCAGGAATATCAGGGGGCAGATGCTAGAAAACCTGTGGCTTGGATACATGGTGTGGCTAATGAGTAAGAGGGACAGACATCTTGTCCTCCCCTAAGGAGGTCCTGCCTGAAGAAACTGGGTAGACAGATTCCTTTCACTGGCTCACTGGACCTCAAGCAAGCTTGTGGGAGAGCACATTTGAAAACATGTTGAGGTTTAACTACCCATGAGACACTCAAAAGAAAAAGACAGGGAGGCAAGGCTCATCTACTTAACAGTAAATGAGACAAAGCAGCCACGGAAGACTAGACCATACTGAAGATGCTGGCAGATTTTCACTACCCCTAAACAAGACCCAGTACCAGAAATACAGAGACAGCAAAGGCTACCAGCAAAAACAAAACCATCAAGAAGCCAAGAGTCTCTAGCACAAAAGTCTAATGGACAATTATGGTAGCCAGAGTGACCATAAGGCAAGAAGACACATTGCATGGAGAGAATCATGTGTGACTGGACTAGATTTGGACAACAGAAGGAGTCTATGACATAGAAAAAAAAGTCTGGATGTACAGATACACATCAAGGTGGGCAAATCAAAGGTTTGTGTCAGGATTTGTTTTGGAGAACAGTTGTAGGATGGTATGGGAACAATTCAGCCTCAGGTGACTATGAACATTCTGAAAACACAGTAGATACACATCTTCGGCTCTGAATTCCCAGATCTGCAGGTTATTTTCTAATTAGTAATCTAGTGGAGCCCTGACTAAGCAAACCACCCAGGTGATTCCCAACTCCATTTCCACAACCTTGAATGAGAGTGCTCTCCCAGATAAGGATGGCTTATAAGGAAGCACTTATGTGGGCTGGTATATGAATAAAATCCTTTAAGGTAAGATTAAATCCTAGTGGCTATATTGTTAGGCACTGAATGAAGCTCAGGGCTCTCTCAATTAACAAAGTTTCCTCACTAATTTACACTTCAACGCAGGGGGAAGAACTGTAGGGCTCAAGAGGAGGCTAAAGAAAGATCTAAAGCAGATGTCAGACTTACTGGTTCAGTAACAAAGGACAGACAGTGCTTCCACAATTGACTAGGAGTGAGGTCACAGACCAGTCCCAGAAAATCTGTTGTCTCTCCACTTTGGTGCACTATGACCCAGAAAAAGACATATTGGTCTTTATGTTCTGCTACTGATGAAGATCTCTCTTCTGTTTTCTCAGTAAACAGACACTTGCCCTGGGTGCAATATAACTTATGTGTGGTAGTAAGAAGATGCAGCCGCTTTTGGGTGCAGGAGAGTGAACTGGGATTGATTTTAAAGTTTCTTTGATGATGGCAAGATCCTAAAATTTAAGACTGCAGAATAAAAGTTATGTAAGACTTATAGAGAAATATTCTTTCCATTGAGTTCATGGTAAAAAGTGGAGGAAAGAATAACCCTCTAAAAGAAGAATTTACAAGGACTTAGAAGAATTTAAACAAGTTTTACATTCACAGGACAACCTGCAACACCCACCAGAGCTGGCTCCTTGTGAACATGTCAAATGTCTCAGTCATGCTATGCATACCCATGCCACCTAAAATTTGACCAAATCTTTTATTTAACTTGCTTTTATAAATATTTAAGATGACCAAAAAAAAAAAAATCACACTTAATTTTATTCTACACTCAGATTCACCTTATAGATACTCTGATAAATTTTTTGATTGACTATAAATTCCCGCCCCCCCCCAAATATTATCACCAGTTAGCAGGACAGCAAAGTGCTTTTGGCCAGGATATAAATCAATTATTGTTTAGTTCAGGTGGGTTGATTTCTCTTGTTGTCTGTTTTATTTTTTTCCCCTGTTAAACTGAATAAAGATTTTATTATATATCACACACACAAAAAGCATTTGGTACAGAAAAGGCAGTTTTCAGTTATTCTGCTGAGAATTTCTTCCCATGATTAATCCCACAAAGACACTGTCCACAAAAGAAGCTGCCTATTGAATAATATTCCAGTACAAGCTCCATATCTCATCCAATTTTATCAAATGTTCACAGAGCTGCCCCAGTCCATATACCATGGGTAACCCTACTCCACAATAACAGTCTTAAGTCCCAAACTTTAACTTAAAAGAAGTTAGTTGATGTTTCTCCAAGGCAGCAAGCTTCTCTAACACAGCTCTCCAAGAAAGAAAAAATTTCTTACCTTCTTTCCTGGCTTAATAATGGCCATGGCTATAACATCTCTTGGGAACTATGGAGTAAAGGCCGAGAGTTGTGCTTCTCAACCTTCCTAATGCTGCCACCCTTTAATACTGGTACACATGTTGTGGTGACCCCAACCATAAAATTATTCCATTGCTACATCATACTTTTAATTTTGCTACTATTTTGAATCATGTTTCCGATATACAGTCCACAAGTTGAGAACCACTAGCCGACAGTCACTCAGAGGTCTTCCTAGATCTTGCCCACAAGTCTAGGGCTTAACCACATATTATAAATTGTATTTTCTTACTGAATACTATGAGACATTGAAAATAACCTGAAATTTAAGATTAGCATAGCCAATGATATTGAAACTAGCATTGTATGTCAGCTTAATTATGTTTGAACTTCCACAATAAAATATACTTCTAAAGTGGTATTTTCTGCTTTAACTTAATATATTTAATAAATTGACCAAAATGATTTTTTTGGTTACTTACTCTAAAATGATGCTAAGAATTTAGATGTCAATTTGGAAAATAAACCACAATGAAAAAGGTATTTTAAAGTCATGGGTTAGAGTGGGGTGTCTCAGTGAACAAAGCAATGGGGAAAATGAAAACCCACCATCTTCTCTGTAACAGTCTACCTGCTAGTTACTAGGCTGGGGCAGTCAAAAGAAAGTATTAGCCAACTGTTCTATCCATAGTAACTGCCTCTAGGCCTTCTACCACCTCTACTGACTGACCTTCCTGTTGATGATCATTCAGATGGTCCTAAGTTAACAGTAGCTATATGAGTGCAGGACAGGCAATGTAAAGCTGTGCTCACATTTGAAGAAAACATTTCACACCCCATAAAGCAACGTATGTTTCTGACAGTTACAACAGACTGCATGACAGAGCAGTAAAACCACACCCCGCACCCCTTTAGACTACATCTGCGGCTTCATGCCATGCCACCAAGCAGTATTTTAGTTACCAAATGTTCTCTTTGAACTTCCTAATTTCATGTGTACTCAACTTTTCTTACTATCACTACTATTCCACTGAAAAGCAGAAGCTTAAGAAGTTTCTAAAAGGGTACTGTAACACATGCCCCATATTGAGGGAAGGGGTTAAACAAACACAAATAATTTACTATGTTTACTAAAGTAATATTTCTGTGTTTAGCGCATCAAGAACATAATAAGGAGGAAAAAAGTAATTATTTCTTTTGAAACATAGTAGTTCTTCAGGCAAATTTAACTCAGTTTCATGTTTACTAAACTTCACAATACAACAAAGGAATCACTAACTTATTCAGAAAGGTGAGTCAAGGATATAAGACTTTAAAAAAAGACAAGAATAACTGAAATACTTCAATGCCTGATAAATAATTTGGATGATTTTTGATAATATATTAATATTCAGAATATCTCCAAAGAGGAAAAAGTTAAAAATGAAATTACTTAAAATTCCTATCAATATAATAATTATGGCAACAATCACACAAAATGGTTCACAAAAGCTTATAAAGTTGCCCAACGGCCAAAAGCTTTCCTTAAAAGGAAACGTTCCCCAAACCACTGCCCACAAGGTTAACTCTCTTGTGGTCTGGGTATAGAATACAGGCACTAATAGTGGAATCTGTCTTGACAAGAGCAGATTCAGCACCAGGAGAAATGAAAAAGCAAACTCATCCTTTTCCTCCCACTTTTGCTCCCTCCCTCCTTCTCTCCCTCCACTTGGCCCCTCCCTACCACCTTCCTCCCCAGGCACTCATCCTGCAATACACCTGACACCAGTTTTTCCCCATTCACTGTCTCTCTGCTAATGCCCCACATTTCTCCCACCCTGTAGACTTTTGGGCCCTCTGCAAAGCATCACCACAACCCTGACCCTGTAGACTACTATACCACGTTTCCCTCCTTTCTAGTCCCAGTGCTGTCCCTACTGCCCCTCTAATTCAGTCATGACCTTCTCAGTGCTATCTCTCTATCCACATGGCTTTAATCAACATTGACTGATATTTGCTCTTGGACCCAGAGAAGAATATACCAGCAAAACAGATGTGGTCCTGGGTTTTTATTGACTTTCTCTTTATGTTTCCTCCAAACGTCCAAGCACTCTATCTAGCATGTGAGGCCTTTAATAAAGGCATCTTAAACCAACACCTACTACTCTTCTTGTCTACTACTAAACAAGACTGGAAATGGTAACCACCGTGTGAACATGCACAAAACATTCTTGATTCTGTGATCCCACTTAGAATCCTCCCCATTCTATTCTCCCTAAGTGGCTTCACTCCTTAAACTTCATCTATTTCCTATAACAGCTCCTTTAATAGCTCCAGAGCCAGAAAGATGACCTGCTCTCCAGATTCTCTCACAACAATGTCTCCACGGTACAGTTTACACTGATCCAAAAGAAAAGATGGTATTTTCTGAGGAGGCAAACCTTCTGCCTCTCCTAACTCCATAGGTCTCAAAGCAGTACCTATGTTGCAACATAAGTTTAAGTAACTGTTGTTCGATAAAAATATAAAAGCCATCGCAGCTTTGATGTGCCCAGGACTATAATAATTTCTTATCTAACAAACCTTCCAACAAAGGAATAATGTAACTCCACAAAGCTATGTTTTCAAGCTACAATCTTAACCTTTTACAAATAATCCTAGATACTTGGATTAAGAAGCTAACTATGTCAATTTATAAATAGAAAGATGGTTCTGGAGTACTCCCTAAATACAATGTAGCAACTACTTACACGGCCCTTGCACTGTAATATGTATTTAAGTAATCGAGAGATGTTCTGAAATATACAGAAGGATGTGTACATGCACAAGCTAAGTAATAGTGAGCCTCAAACAAACAAAAGAAAACAGCAAACATATGGAATATCAAACACCAAAGAAAGCAGGAGACTTAGACATGTAATTTGAAGGCAGGAATATGCAATATCTTACCAAATCATATCCCAAACTGAAATTTCAAGCTCTTGCCTAAAGTATAACAAATTCTATCCATTCCACGTTAAGCTGGGTAAAGCAGAACCTTCACAGACCAGCTATATCAAACACTTAGAAATGTGGATTTTGTACAGAAATGTATTATGCTCTGTCCAAATCTACTACTCCTGTTAGAGCTACAGTATTGGCTCTATACTCTATACCTAGAAGAGGCACTTTTACTTAGTTATTTTGGAATTTTTAGATCATGTTGTTCTATCAAATACCCTAAATAAGCACTGCTTCAAAGACAAAATTGAAACAATAGAGTAGCTATGAATTTGGTACCTTTTACTAGCCATTAATAATTTATTATTATTATTATTATTATTATTATTATTATTATTATATTTAGGTTAATCAAGGTAGACATGCTTTTAAGCTATACTTTAAACATGTCTACCAAACCTAAACTTTAAAGTCTCCCATATTCACAGCACAATACAGAGGGAAAAAAAAACAAAACAAAACTCAAAAGCTTGCTGGCACACACCTTTTCTTTTCTTTCTTTCTTTTTTTTTTTTTTTTTTTTTTGGTTTTTTGGTTTTTTGGTTTTTTGGAGACAGGGTTTCTCTGTGTGGTCCTGGCTGTCCTGGAACTCACTCTGTAGACTAGGCTGGCCTCGAACTCAGAAATCCACCTGCCTCTGCCTCCCAAGTGCTGGGATTACAGGCGTGCGCCACCACGCCCGGCTGGCACACACCTTTTCTGGAGGCAGAAGGAGATCTCTGAGTTCCAGGACAGCCAGAGTTAACACAAAAACAAACACAAAACTCTCTCTCAGGCTCACTGATAATGTGTCATAGCCAGTTACTATCACTATGATGTAACACTATGACCAAAAGCAACTTGGAAAGGAAAGTTATTTCATTCACAGTTCTATACAGCAGTTCATCATCAAAGCAATGAGGGCAGAAACCTGGAGGCAGAGGCCATGGAGGGGGGGGGCTGCTTACTGGCTTGTTCCCCACAACTTGCTCGGCTTACTTTCTTATAGAATACAGGACCACCAACCCAAGAACGGCACCACCCACAATGGGCCAGGCCTACACCCATCAATCACCATAAAAGAAATGCCCTACAGCTAGACCCTATGGAAGCATTTTCTCAGTTGAGGTTCCCTCCTTGCAGATAACTATTTTGTATCAAGATAACACTAAGTTTCAGACTTCAGCTACTTAGAAAACTCAGGATTTTATTTTATTTCATTCATTAGGACTGGACAATAAACTTTGCCCTAAACAGAACCCAAGTGAATGAACAGAAAAGAGCTTTCCTGCAGCAAAATGTGTCCTGATCCTTCTGCTAAGAGCAAATCAGGCAAAGGGGTCTACTGAATTCTCAGCTGGTCCAGTCGACAATATTTATCTTGATACTACCCAAAATGGTGTCCAAGGAGGATTGCTAGGATGTCTGAAAAATCAATCCTTCTGAAAACTTACCTAGCAATGAATAATAATGATTCCAGTTCCTTCTAAAGGCCCATCCAGTATTGTCAATGAAAAATATTCCATCTTTCATAATAACAACATAACAACCCTCTGGTTGGTTTTGGTAGAAATCAATAATCCAACAAGAAGCTGAAAAACAAAAGGGCTCCACTCCTGAAAAGATTTTATTATCTTCCTTTCTTTAGGAAAACAATAATTACAAAAAGAGCATGTAATATAATGTCTCCATTCAGAACCTGACAGAACTCCCATCAATTCCACACTGGAAAGGGAGTAGAAAAGACTCAAGAGAAGTAGAGTTTGAAGGACTCTTCATAGTCATTCAAGGCTGACTCTTGGCTTATCTCTTTACTCAAAAGAAGTCATAATGCGCCCAAGCATAAAAATAAAACAGAATTAACAATACTTTACTCTCTGGAGCTGTTTCTTAACCCTGACACAACTGAAATTGTAGGATGGATATTCTTTCTTGTAGGGATGGTCATATGCACTGCAGGATGCTCAGCAATATCAATATCCAGCCTCCACCCACTAGAAGCCAGTGGTACAACTAAGCCACTGCATCCTCAAGTATCACTGAGTACCACCAAATATGTCCAGGTTTTTGAGACTCCTGCTCTGGAGCTCCTGAATTAATTTTTGTTTGAGTTCCAATTTTCTGTCTGGGCTGGGGTTGGGGTAGGGGGTAAAGCATACAATTAAACATTTAAATGCCAAGAAACATTTAAGTGCCTTCATGCCATCCCCACTCTAGGCAGGGATTCAAAAGTTCTGCTGTCATCTAGCCATTCTCATATGGTTAAGAAGACACTATGCTTTTGTTAGAAATCACAATTTCAAACGAGTAAGAATATCCAGAGCCTGTGATCATCAGGCAAACAACAAGCTACAGAATCTGCAATTAAAAAAAAAAAAAAAAAAAAAAAAAGTGACATAGGTAGATTCACTAATTTAGCACACTTGTTGACAAAAATTAAAAAAAAAATCCTGATCAGATTCTTTATCGCTTATAATATTCAAGTTAGTTATATATTGGGCACAACAGCAGTCTACCAGGTACATTTAAAATATAAAAACTTGCCTCATGGAAAGGTTCACCTAGGAAAGGGTCACCTAAGATGCAGGCTTGCCAATGGTTCAAAATTGAAGTCTGAAGCCAGATTTCCTGGATCCGAATAATACTAATCCTTCAACCTACCAGCAGCACACATCCTTTATTATCTTGGTTTCAAGCACAATGAGAATACTTCAATCCCTCCCTTCCTTAAAAATGGGGAAATTAAATTAAGACATCAAAATCAACTCCTTCATCCTGATACCTATGAGCTAAACACAGTCAACTTTGACACTGAAAAAAAAAAAGACACACAACAAGGCTAAACAAAATAGTCCATACTAGATGATACTAGATCATGAATCACCAGCAAAAAGTAGTTATTGTAACTCTACAATATTCTAAGATTGTTCAAACAGAGTTTCTGCAAAAGCAAAGGAAAACAAAACAATTGTATTTCTTTTTACATAACATTATCTTAAATCTTAACTTTCAGAACTGGTGTCATACAACAGAGAATTAAAAGGAGCTGGAGAGATGGGCTCAGTAATTAAGAGTATTGGCTGCTCCTCCTGAGGACCCAGATTCAATTCCTAGCACCCATATAATGACTCAAAACCATCTGTAACTCTGATTCTAAGGGATCTGACACCCTGGCCACCTCTGTGGGCACAGCATGCGCATGCTGAACAGACATACAAACAGGCAAAATACTCACACACAGAAGTTTTTAAAACTTAAAAAAAATATTGATAGAAAATAATCCACTGGGCTGGAGAGATGGCTCAGCAGTTAAGAGCACTGACTGCTCTTTCCAAGGTCCTGAGTTCAAATCCCAGCAACCACATGGTGGCTCACAACCATCCGTAGAAATCTGACCCTTTGTGGGGTGTCTGAAGACAACTACAGTGTACTTACATATAATAAACAAATAAATAAATCTTTTTAAAAAAAGAAAAATAATCCACTACCTTTCGCTTTTGTTTGTGGTGGTAAAAGATAAAGCCCAGGCTTGCACATTAAATTAGCAAGTATTCTTAATGTCTAGCTCCCCCTACATCCAACTCTACATTTTAAAAACCACTCAAACTTCTGAAAGAATTAGGATAACATATTCCAACCTCTGATTGTCTATCAAAGGCCTTTTTGCTCATCATAAAGGTAAATTTTCCCTAGGAGCTCACAAACAAACAAAGCATAACATTATACTATCCATGAAAGAAGTTGATTGCTCCTAAGTGTCTGACTCATAAAGCCAAGATTTAACATTTCTCTATTATTCACCACTGCCATTTGTTTAAAATCATAAGCGCATTCTTAACCAAGTTCAACAGTCTAAACTTTCCCTAAGCTTTTAAAGAGATGGGGCACAAAAGCTCCAAGGATTTGAGCTGTCAAGCTCATTGTCAGCCACATCCTTCCCCTGCCCCCCAAGTGCCGTCAGATAAATCTCAGCTAGAGACTAGCAGCATCTACACAGACTACAGGAAGTAATCCCTGGGGCTAGTCATACACCAGGTAATAAACTCCTGCATACCCCCTTTTGCACACTTATCCTGGGAAGAAATTATTACAAATCACATGGTAATGCATACTACTTTGAAATCCAAGCCATATATACACCAAAGGAAAAATACAAACTGACAACTTTAAATCAGCTCTTGTGCATTTCAATCTACATATTTGACAATAGCTGCTTTAACTAACTCTGCATGAACATTACTTTAGCCTGAACACAGATCCTAAGAGAATCAAAACACTCCAAAGCATCTACTAATTAACTGTGGAACTTCATCTGTGTTCTAGTTTACTCATGGACAGGATGGGGATGATTCTGACATTACTGAGGCTTAAATGAGAGATGGACAAAAGCATCTTGTAAAATATTAAGTATTATATAAACAAATACACATTTCTTGGACTAATAGGCAATTATAAATTTCAAAACCTAAGAGAAAATTTTACAAGGAACTTTCTGGGCTGAATATAGTTCAGGAGTAGAGCACTAGCCTCCAAGGTGCAAAGCCTGTTATATCCCCAGAACTAAATTCAAACAGCTGGGGGATCCTATTGCAGTTATTTAAATTTTCTCTGTCTCTGCCTTGTCACACGCTGAAAACTTAGCTGAAAGCAAATAATAATTCTGTACTTTCGTAAGGTTACTAGGAAAAGACCACCACCTACACGATAATTTATATAAACACGCTTACTATTAGAATATTTCAACATTATTCCATCTCACTACTTAAACTCTGATCTTGCAAATTTAGCCCTCTAAAAAGACTTGAGAAAGTTAGCTAAAGACACCATAGTAAAGATCAATATTTCCCCACATACATTCAAGCTACATGTACAGTTATTAATAGTTGAACATTTCAAAAATATACATTGACTAGTAAAAAGTGTTCAAAGTGAATTTTAAATTCAGTTAAAAATTATTCCAGTTTCCAACTTTAAAGAACTGATCACACCAAAATGCATACATTTTACTTTAACTGTTCTCATTCCTGAACCCCACGTTCAGCTGTTTTCACTTCCTCTTTCCACACGTCATTTTCCTACAAACTTCACTAGGAAGAAATGCAATACTTGAAGCTTCAGTACTGCTTGTCTATTCTGCACCCAAATATTCCCTGAAAAAAATACTAATCACAGAGGCTTAACTACAACCTGAATGCAAGTGTTCTCTCCTTCTCCAACGATCCCATGGCACCAAAACACCCGGTATCAGGTGTGCTGCAGAAAGCACTTCTAAAAGTGGCGCTTACATGGTTGCTGGGAAGGGGAAACGGGCAATAAACAAGTGTGTCTAGAACAGCCTGTTTGTATGGCATGGTTCAGGAATGAGGGAGCAGCCAGTTTGATTAAACACTTTGCTAAAAGTGGATCTTAGCTTTAGATTTCAATTGCTGATCACAGCCTCCTTCTGGGCAGGGCATGGACACTGAAGGGTGGGGAGAAGGGGGAAGAGTTGAACTTCATCGCAAGCACAGAGATTAAATCTCTCACTCATGGGCTGCCACCTGTGGTACCTTACTTCTCTTACTGCAGAAAGCCATGAACAGGACAGAAACAAGCACATTTGTTATTTAAAAATGGTCAGGCCAATAGTAAGAACTCCAGAAGGGAAGTTAAACTATTTCCCCTCCAACCACTGACTTCCTAGTGACCGCAGGCCTATGCACTGACCTTTGTGAACTCTTGTATCCCCACCCAAGTGCTGATCCTTCCTATCACACCAGGCTAGTCTCTTAAGCCTTTAAGCTTTAGTGTCACCTGTTAAAGGAGGCCTGAGGAATGACACTGCTTGGCAAACTGTAGGGCACATTACTGATAGAAGCTACTTAAATAAACACACAGATCCAAACTTGCTACCTGCTTTACAGGAACATCAAGATCACTGAAGAGAACATGTAAAATACCTTAAGCTCTCTGCAAAGAATGGTACTAGTGTTTTTCAATTCCAACAGCACTCACTATTCTTACCAGTTGTATTTCCAGGCCTCAGATCTTCAACCAAAAGAACCTACAAACCTTCAGAGCAGAATATAGAGTGGGAAAACAAGAATAAAATCAGGTGTAGACACTCACACCTGTAATCTCAGTATTCAGAAGTCTGAGACAGGGGGATTAAGAATTCAAGCCTGGTCAAAGCTACACAGTGAGCTCTGAAAAGTAACTAGCAGCAATGTCAAAGAATCACTGCCAGTCTGCCTCCCAACCTCTCATTTGCCTAGGTGGCTGTAGTTAAGAGGTAGAGTCCTGCAGAGTTCTGAACATTCTTGCATCCAGCCAACACAAAGTGGAGAGAAGTTATGCCTTTGTTCTAAAAGAGGCAGAAGCCCCTACATAACCCAAATCCATATGTATTTATGAGCCCCGCTCCCAAAAAAAAAATCCCCAAAAGATAACAAGACAACTCATCTCCCAGAGGACAGACTGCCTAAAGGGTATGGTGGAGTTTTACCATTCAGCTTCTTTGACAAATCAGCTAAGAAAAATCTATACTTTTTCCATCTGCCCCCCTGGATGGTATGCAGGTTACACACCACAGTTCTCTGAAGGTAAGTCGTGACTCTGTGATATAGAAATAGCAAAGACCTGGCATCAATGCTGTGGGTCAATGCCAATGAAAACAGAGAGGGTATATAGATTTGCAGTGATGAAGGCCGGCTAAATCCCTCTTTACAGGCAGAAAGCAACTCCCACTGACAGCTGTTACTAAGACAAAGTCAAAACAGCTCTATCTTTCACTTTGGCTAAGACTTCTAAGGCTTTCCCCCTTAGTCTAACAATTTCATAAACTGTCTTCAGTGTACCGACTGAAGACCTAAACCTTATAACTCCCATCAAAGTGAATCAGTGTCCATGCTTCAATGTGCTGCCTCACACTTCTTTCCAACAGCCTTGTTTGTAAAGCTGATAACCTAGCCTGACTCCATTATCAGAATGAAAGTTATTTTTTAATTTTTTTTAATTTTCAATTGTATGTGTATGTGTGTGCAACATGGATGCACATAACTGCAGAGAACCAGCAGTCAGAAGATGGGGGTCCGATCTCCTGGAGCTGGAGTTGCAGGTAGTTTTGAGTTTCTTGATATGGGTGCTGGGCACAGAGCTGCAATACTCTGTGAAAGCAGTATGCACTCTTATTTAACTACTCTACTACCTCTCCACCACCCTCTCTTGTTAAAATTTTATTAATTTATTTCATTTTGAGACAGTGTCCCACTATGTGGCCTGGTCTGGCCTGGAATTCACTATGTAAAACAGACTGACCTCAAGATGATGAAGATTTGGGTACCTACCTATAGAATGTTTTAAAAGAAGGTATGAAAATGATAAAGAAAACTACCTTTTAGAAATCACATCTCCTTTTCCCAATCTAGCAAATCATTATTAACCCAAAGTCACAACCCAGGCTATCAAATATGAAATGTAATAAAAGTTTCCCATTAAGAGCAAATATAAAGAACTTATAGATGTTTAACATATAATTACCACTCCCTTTAACTACTGCAAAGGAAAAAGTAAAATTAAATGAGAAATGTAGCCGTGAACCTTCACTGAGACAGAGAAAGCATCTAAGGATGCAGTTCATTCTTGTCTAGCTCATTAGTCCAACACAGCTCAGAGCTATACTGCCTAAGTACAAATTTGTCAATCAAAATGATAAGTAAAATAAACAATAGGAAGCAGAGACTGCAGGGCAGTGAGTAGGAAATATGCCTTTGAATACTACAAAGAAATTCTCAGCAGGAAAAGCAAACCATCTGCCTTCATTTAAAAGTTTGAGTTGTGTGATTTCCTGCATCTAAGAACCGCTTTCTGAACTACAAAGAGGCCACAAAACATCACATTTTCCCCTCCCAGCTTCCCCCTTCAGAAACCCTGAGGTGATGATTAACAAACAGTCCCCTTGTCTTCAGACAGTCTAAGAAGCCACAGGAAAAGATAAATTAAACAGAAGAACCCTTCGTACATAAACAAACAGGCAGCCTGGAGAGAAGACAAATTCCCTCACAAGCAGCAGCAAGTTAGCTTTGCTGCTGACAAGTGGGAGCCCAGAGGAAAGCCCCCAGGACCTCCCACCCACTGAGGCAGCCTGGACAGAGAGCCCATCCTGAAGAGCTCCAGCCTTAGACTCCAGGCAGCTAGAGATTCATCAAGGGGTTCTAGGGTTGAAGTCCAAAGTCCAGGTGCTCACAGACAGAAATCAAAGTTTATCTAGTAGCCAAGGGTTTCTCCATTCCAGCAATGAGCTAGGGCCTGAATCTCTAATTTATGACGAATCCATTTCCTAACAGGGCAGCCTCCTGGGCAATCCACTCTAACCTACCACCTATTACTATATCACCATGAACAGATCTGACCCTGTTTAATCATCCTTTGATTGGACATAATCCTTTTCTTGGGATCTTTATAAGAATTAAAGATTTTTGGCAGTATGCCCAGATCTGTGGTAATCACATGCCAGATATATAATAAATGTTCACTACTATTGGAAGGAAATTCTTAACTCCAACTCAACAATTACTGAAGGTGAAAACAAATTCTACAGATATTTTCCTATGGTATCTCAAAAACTAAAAATCTTACACAAGAAAGAAAAGAAGAACACAAAGAATTTAAAAAACAGTCCCCTTAACACATACACACGCCCTGGTGGGTTATAAATTTCACCTTCTGGGTCCTCTTGCAGCGAATAAAAAGCTCACTGGGTCTTGCCCAATTAACTGCCACAATGTTAGATCCTCTGTCAGTTTGTGGGGAAAACAATCTTAACTTACACTCACACCCATCTAGATTTACTACATAGGAGTAAAGTTGCCCCCTACTCTAAAACATCCAAATCAAAGAAGTTAAAAACACACAAACACACACACACACACACACACACAAAATAACAAAACCATAAACCTCTACTGCACTATTAATCACATTACCAGTAATCAGTAATCTTAGAAATTATAAAATGCTGCTTCAAGCTTCAAACCTCAATGAAGTACAAAAACCCTAAGGACATGCGCTTCCTTCCTTCCTTCCTTCCTTCCTTCCTTCCTTCCTTCCTTCCTTCCTTCCTTCCTTCCTTCCTTCCTTTCCTCCTGCTGGGTTGACGTTCAAGCATCAGACTTTTACTTGTACTCCTCTGTAAAACTGCCCTGCCAAGTCGCATTTGTATTTGTTCGGACATTCTAGGGTTTGGTTTGGTTTTTTGAGACATGGTTTTTCTATGTAGCCCTGGCTGTCCTGTAACTCACTTTGTAGACCAGGCTGGCCTCAAATGTAAAGAGGCCTGCCTCTGCCTCCAGGTGCTGGGATTAAAGGTATGTGCTACCATGCCCAGCAGCAGATTATTCCTTAATGGATATAAAACACAAGAAAGTTCTTTAAGCAAAATTTATCCTTGCCTTGTTTGTTATTTTCAAATAGAACATCCCCCTTTTGATAATGCTTCCCTTGTACACATATGCAAGAGTTTAACCATACTCATTTCAGAAAAGAAGCCACTATTTAAAATTTTTACTTTTATCTACATACTCAGACACATGCTTCTCCAGGCATTCTTTCAAATATAAACATATACAATATAAGATGTATAAGCTATCACTAATAACCCCCCATGAAAATATCTTAAGAGAAATCTGTCCTACACAGAACTTTAAATAATTTGACTTCCACTGCAAGCACTATCCCCAAATAAATTGTCTGCATCCTAAAATCAAGTGCACTGAAGGCTGGAATGTCAAGTCAGTCATATATTACTTCAACCTCACTAAATTCCTCCTTATTCTCCAAATCCTAGGCTGCTTTCTAAAATAGTTCACTAAAAAGCACCAACCTAATTAACAACTGCTTCCTCTGCAACAGTGGCCTTGATTTCACTTATTTACACATTAACTGCAGCCTCCTTTTGGCCAAGCCAGTCTATTCTCCGTACCATGCCGAGCCTTTTATCTGCCCTGGACAGCATTTTCTCCAGCAGATGAAGTAGATGCCGATTGATTTGCTGTCGAGCATGGTAAATTAATAGCAACAAATTGCTGAGGGCCCGTCTCGCTGCTCCACCATGCTTCGGCAGTTTTGCTTTATTTGCTCCATGATGGGCAGCAGTCGGCCTCTTCAAGTCAATTTCTTCTTAACAACCTGCAATACTTTTCAATGGTGAAAATAGAGCTGTTCCTTGTAAGTCAGAAATCAATATCCTATTGCCCTTAGAAAATGCTAAACAAGCAGTATTGGCAATCCACTTGGTACTAGAGGGTATCAGATATAATGCAAATCCATACTGCTTCCCCCTTGTAGTTAGTACAGTTTGCTAAAAGGTTCCTAATGTCATTTATCATCATTTACCATTGACCAAAGAGGTTATGATTATGATATCCTATCAGTTGGAAAGGCCTTTCATTTCTACTCAATTAATATTTTAGCAGCACTCAAATGGTTGTGGCCCACATCTTGTAATAAAATTTGCATGGCTTGTGATGAAATAAAATTTTTGTTGCTTAAGGACAAAAAAAAAAAGACACACAAGAATACACACATATGGCAAACACCTATTTTCATATAATTATACCAGTTGCATACTTAGATTTTAAGTGTCACAAATTCCAAGGGTTTTCTGGCCGTTTTTAAAATTCTTGTGCTAAGCAAGGAAATTTTAGAAGAGATCTTCCGATTATAAAACACATAAGAAATTGCAAGTTACTCTCATCCCCACTTTTTACAACACAGTATGTTCACCTATTTCATGTTTACAGGTTGAACTCACACATCAATGGCTCCTAATCTACATCCAATATCAACATTTCTCAGAGTGGCAACAGCCAGAGTCTGACTCCATTAGAGAGGAATTCTTCTGTTATAGAGTTGCAGGCAAGGACTCGAACAAGCGGCATCTAGCTGTGGTATCAACTACACACAACACCCCATGTGTCCAGGATGTCTGACCACAAAGCCACACTATATAAAGCATCAGAAGAAAGTAACAAGAACCCTGGACCTACTGTCCTATCTAAAGCAAAAGCAAAGCCCTGCAGACAGGGAAATCCCCAAGGAATCAATGGGCTTTAATTTTTAAAAACTCTACTTTGAAGGCATCACAAGGAATTCCAGGCCACTTCTAACCAGGTCCTAATTATCATTCTCATATCCACAGTAAAACTGAAGACAAGGGAAAAGTACTAATTCCCACTGTGGCCTAGAACATTCCGCTTGTACTTCTCCGGTTTTTTTCCCAGCTTCATCTGTCCAGCTCTATCAATCCTACAAAAGATTACTAAAAACTACATTCATATTTTATGCTCCAATTCCATGTCATGTCACTAAGTTCCCCTTTTAAAAAAAAAATCCACTAATTTTACCAGACTAATGCTATTTACTCAGTTACCAAAATTTAAATTAATTATGTTCTCAAACATAATTGTTAAAAATTGGCAACATTATGCAGGCTTAATTAAGATTAAATCCAATTTACTAAATGTACTTTAATTGGTACTAATTACATTAGCTTTCATTTCAGAATGACAAATTCCCCATAGGTTTCATTTTATGGTTCTCTATCCGAATCAACCCAGGGCAACTGATGGTGAGCATCACCTACGGGGAGGGGAGGACGGGGACCCTCCCTGTTCATCAGTGCTTGCACACTAGCATCCGTTTATCCATTTGCTAAGTCACGGAGTCATGGCTCCTTCAGAACCTTCATTTTCTGTCCCAGTGAAAATTTCCTCTAAAAATAGTGTGGCTGGCTGCAGCCAAGAAGAATAGAAAGAAACACAGGAATATTAACAACAACAACAAAAAAAAAATACACAAAGGTTTCAAATATCGGGGCCACCAATTACTAGGGTACTTCTGAGGCCTCCTGGGACTCTTACTCTTGAACCCTTTGAGAGACAAACCTAATAAGTGAATAAGCCTAAACTGATCTTGAGAAATAGGCCCAATTATGCCTCAGGGCAACTTCCCTGCATTATTGCTCCTTTCCATTACAAGGGTATCCAGCGAGTGCATCTGGAAGAGAGGCTAAGAGAAAGTAAGGCTGTCTGCCTAGGAAAACAAATAAAGACAGATCTGCCTCTGCGCTTAAGGCGGGGAAAGAAAGAAAATATAATAAGTAGGTGGTTTGCAGGGCTGTCTGTATTTCATAATGTGATAAACTGCCCTCGGGATTCTTGATATGATTGAATTCAAAAGCAAGAGGGGGTGGGGAAAGGCAAAGTGTACTCTTCTCAGTTTTAAATGGATGGCATTTGAGGCCAGCTGGACAAGAAGATGACAAAATTCCTAGTCATATAAAATGTGTAAAATTAATGGATCTCATATCTACCCCAACACCAAAATGAATACATCAAGATATGTGGATGAAAAGATACAATGGGGAAAAATGGGAATTCATCGTGTCCATTCTTTAGAGAAACTAGTTCTGGGAGGGTACACAAAAACAAACAAATAAAAAGTATGTACAAGATCCAGACTATTCAGGTAATAGTATTCCTGTGAGGTAGACCTAAAGGGAGTCCACTCATAAGCTGGATACATTCTGCTTAGGCGGTATTTGTATTACTAACCTAAAAAGAAATGGCAAAGATACTAAAATAAAAATTTAAGCATATGCCATTCAAACTCCAACATGTATGTATTAGCATACACCGTATATAATACATTAACATTAGCACAACCAAACAGCATCAGAGTAAAACAGAACTTGGAATAAAGTCATCAATGTAAATACTGTTGCAATTTTCCCCAACTTTATTTTCCCAAATACTATCTGATTGCTTTTATTGTTCAAGAGATGTCTTTTAATGAACTACTAATGTGGGTACACTCTGACCATGCTGAAAGAATTCTTACAGCCTGATGACATGGTCATCTCATACTTTTTAATCCTAGAAGGTACATACATCACCCGACCACAAATAAGTAAGGCATGAAAAACAGAAAATTGTCCTTAGCCTCTTTCTCAGCAGGCAAATATACATGGTATCTATTCTGAAATGGTTGATGAGACCCAAAGTCCTTCATGAGGAGATGACTTCAAAGAAATGTGTCCTGGAGGGGTTATCATTGCTAAATAGCATATATATGGCTATTTTTTTCCATTTAGGGAACTTAAACCAAATCATTTCTTTTGGTCTCTGGCCAAAAAAAAACAAAAACAAAAACAAAACAAAACAAAAACAAAAACAAAACCCTGTAGCAGCTGTAGCAGTCATATACACCTACACCAATGCTTTTCACCCCCTAGCCCCAAACTAATTGCTAGATTTCAAGACCCAGGGCTGAACATTAATCACATCCTCCTATCAGGTTCATTTACTCTGCACAAATTTTGGAAGTCGAAGCCAGAGTTCCTGGTAAGATCTACTAAGTAGGCTCCGGGGACTAGTGCACGGATTTTACATCAATTTCTTTTACAGCTCTGTAGATTTCATCTGATCCTCCCAGCTCACTCCTCGGTGCTTTCACAGGGAAGCCATGAAGGCTTCACACAATTTACAATTTTATTCATTAATACTTTCCAAGGAAATGCTTTCATAAGAGAATTTTGATGCCTGAAATATATAATGTAACTCTTTACAAAAAGAAAATACACATTTCAAATTCTACATGCTGTTTTTGAAAGTGCAGGAAAGTTTAATACGCATTCTGATTTGATAACATAATTTTAAATTACTAAAAGCATAATATGGAACAAGAGGAACCACATGCAAAAGAACTCAGTCACCCCCAAGTCTTTTAAGATATAGGTAGACATCTCAAATGTACAAAAGAAAAAAAAAAATCACAAAATACTCAATTTTCTTTTCAAAGTACATGAGTATGACTGTCACTTAAAATGATTATGAAGAAATAACTTACCTGCTTGTGCATTTCTATGTTCAACCCATAGGACATTTCATAATACTGTCAAAGAAGGAAAAGCAATTAAATCTGTACCCTTCAAATCATCACTCCAGTATATTCAAATTGCCCACACACATGGAAAACAAAGCAACTAACACAAAGATCTTACCTTAACCAAAATAACCCACTCAAGAAGTAAAAAGGGTGCCCAATTACTATCTTTAAAAAACCTGAAGCCATTTTAAGACACACCCCAAGAGAAAAACTCTCAAAACTAATAAATGTTAAAACTCAGCATTCTTAACCTGTACAACTGTCTGTCTACATCATAAGCAAATGAACTGAAAATGTCATAAAAAATTTGGTTCCACATGACTCTTAATTCCTAAGCACAGCAGAAATATCTCACACAGATGCTGAGGCTTTGAAAGAAAAGTTAGGAAAAGGTGATGCTGCCTCAGAGCTCAGTTTCTTGCTTCTAGTGTACTACGCAAACATGCAAAGCGGAAGAACTGGATAGAAAATTAATTAATGCATCACCCTGCAAGCTCTTTCAACACAAAATATACCTCTGAATCATAAAAATGCTTCATTATACTTCTGTAAACATAGATTTGATTTGTCTGAATGGGCGTATAACTACAGTACAAAAACCTGGCAGCTCAAATCAACACTCCTAAGAACCAAAATAACACTATAGGAATTGAAAGCATACACACAAAAATATAAACAGATTAGCATGATGAGTAGGAAATGTTCTGAGAAGGGGTCTGGTGTCATTTCGTATCCAAATTATTAATTAAAATGCATAAGATGCATGTAATTTTAAGAGTATATAGGAAAACTGTCTGGTTACAATTGGAGCAAAAGCAATAAAACAACAAAGAAAACCACTAACAAAAACATTTTGCTTGTGACTAAACAAAAAAATAAATGAGTTCTTTTTCCATTTTTTTAAATCTGTAAAAACAAAGCACAGAAAATTATACCCCATGCAACTGAACTTTTTGAAAATTTAAATCAAAGCTGGTTGTGAAAGCCAAGTTATAACCACCTAGAATTACAGGTTGCTAATGGACACAGACCCACAACCTCGGCAACACTGGCAGGGCCACTGTGATGGAGCCTGCAGCCTCCAGCGATTTAAACCGTAGTCTTGCTTTCAGTCTCCCAAGCTAATGAGCGCTTTGGATCTGTGACACAGTTTTCTTACCATGACATAATGCCGCTGCATCTCTGTCTTCTCGCTCGCCAGCTTCTCACACTCCAGCTTCAGACTGGTCAAGACATAAAATCGACTAAGTACAGTGTAGAACTTAACTTCGACCCTTCAACTCCAAATCCACAGCCCTTCCCCTAAATCATCACCTCCTATTGTCGAATCAATGATATTAAACAACACTTTACTAGTGAAAGCGAGGAGAGAGGAGTGAGTGACAAGACCAGCCTCTTTGATAAGGTTAAACTGTGGGGGTTGGGAAAGAGGGGTTTATGATTTAAAGAAATAAGTCCTCTACCCAATTGAATTCTGTGACTTCACCCAGAACTGAATATTCTTCACTAAATCTACTTACTAAAACAAGGAAATAAACATCGATAATAAAAATATATATTAGCAAAGTTAGGTCCACGAAAATGCCAGAGGGGAGGTTTTACCTTTAATATTCTATAAGGTTAATGAAAATCAGAATCAACACGGTCTTATGACAATTTTTCCCCCTCCAGAAAACACAGACAAATTGAATCCCATGTGGGGCTGGGAGGTGTTGATCTGGTCCAGCAGCTTATTTGGGTTCTTGCATTTACGCAATAAGAATTCTGCATCACTAAGGACCCAGTGAAACACACGTTTCAAAAGCACTCCAAGTCTAAAAGCCTCGAACAAGAAAGCATTAGGGTTTGTTTGGTTTTTTTTTTAATTTTGTTTGGTTGGGGTTTTGTTTTGTTTTGTTTTTTTAATAAAAGTAATGAAATGGCTCACTGCTTCCTTCCCCTGGCTCTTAAATTATGCCATGGATGGAATGGCAGAAGGAAGAAATCAAGGCCAGAGTAATAAAGAACCAAGAAGTCAAAGGGCCCCAGAATCTTCCCAACCTTCCATTCTGACCCAATAAATCAATATCGAAAGTTTGGCCTCAGCGTTTTCCAAGTCTCCTCAGTTTCGATTGTTGTTTCCTTTTCTGTTTACAGGAGAAAAAAATGCTCAATTTCTTTACACCTGCCTAAAGGAAAAAGAGGCCCTGACTTGCCTTTTCTACCCATGGGGGAGGGGAGGATGGTAATACCTTTGTGGTGGGGGGTGGGGGGAGGCAAAGGACCGGGGTAGTCTTGGAGGGGGGGTAAGACAAGAGCTAAGCAAACAGAAGGATCAGCTAAAGTCAATATCGTTACCTGTGGTACTGAGCCTGTAAAAACTGAAACTCTTCCTTAATCCGATCACAGGATTCTGAAATTGTAAATTTGAAGGGTTGAGCAGGCTGATGCGGTGCCTAAAGAACAACAATAAAATATTTAATTAGCCCACATCGCAGGTGGGGGGTGGACAGCCCGCGGTCGGAGGGATGGGGGGGGGGATGATCGCGCAGCTCCCGCCTCTCGCTCGCCTGCTGGGGTCCGGATGCCTCCCGGCGGCCTCCCTCAGCTCAGCTCCACAGCCCGGCTTCCGCGCCCCCCCCCCACAACCCCCACAGCCCCCGAGCCCCCGGCCCGGCTCTCCCATCCCTCCCTACCCGGAATCGAAAGTGGCCCGTCGGGGGCAGCCGCGCCATGGCGTCGAGCGGCCGTCAGCTAGCAGAGCGAGTCCGGCCTGTGGCCGCCGGCGCCCTCCACCCCGCAGACTCGCGCCGCCTGGCTCGCCCCCCTCGGGAGAGCCGCGCGGGCGGAGAGCGGCGGCGCGCTGCTTCCCGGGGCTTCAGAGACAACAATAAGAAAATGGCTACAAGTCGGTCGCCTCCCGCACCCTCGGAGCGGCCGGCCGCGGACGGGGCTGCGGGCGCGGCGCCACTCACCGGGTGGCGCGTCTGCGGGTACATCTTGCTCAGGTCGCGAATCATCCACGCCGCTTTAGTTGGCTGCGCCAGGCAGAGGCGCGCGGCTCATCCGCTTCGAGGGCCCCGCGGCGGCGTCCCGGGCCTGCGGGTCTCGCGTGACGCGGGCGGCAGGCAGGCGCGGCGGCTGGGCGCGGGCGGCCGGCTCCGCATTCCCCGCGGGCGTCACTGAGGGCGGCGGGCACCGTCCGTCCTGCGCCCGCCGAGCCCCGCGCCCGCCGAGCGCCGCCCGCCTGCTCGCGCCCCACTCCAAACTTTTTTTATTTGTCTTTTAATTGGCTGCTATTCCTCGGAATGAATGGTCGCTTCTTCCCTGAGAGCGAGCGCAAACTCCTTTGGTTCGGAAGAGGTCTCGCGGCGCTTGGGGGTTCTCTGGAGATTTTTCACTTCACAGCAACGATCTTTTAAAAGGCACCTTTTAGCTTCTTTTACCACATTTCATTTCCTTTTCTTCCTTCCTGTTTTTTTTTTAAGCCCCAAATTGAAGGGGATTATAAAAATAAAAGAGCGAAACGCTTGCGGCTTTTTAAAATTCTCTTTCAAACTCTGCGAACACCACCTCAAAATAATACACGAGTGTGTAAGAGGGGGAAGAAGGCAGCCAACAGCCGAACGCCCGCTCGGAACCGCTCTAACAACGCGCTCTGTGTAGGTGACTTCTTTGACCAAATTTAGCAGCAGCTAATCATTAACATTCTGATACATATTCACGACCATCCGCGGAGGACCCAAGGAGCATCCCGGGAGATGTAGTCCTCGCGTGGCTACTGTGGCCAAGGATGCCTCCAGATTGACTACAGTCTCCGGCTAGCCCCGCGCGCTCTCCGCGGCGCTCTCCAGGAGCCCCGCCCTCCCGCGGCGCGAGGGCGCCGCATCAACCAATCGGAGATAGCTGAACATTAATCGCCGTTCTGTGTTACTGCCCATCATTTCACCGCTGACAAATGGCAAGCCAGGAGGGCGGGGCCGGACAGTCTGGACCCACGTGGGGACAGGGCGTGACGAGGCTCTCCGACCAATAACTGCAAAGAATTGGTGCTGGCGGGGGCGGGGCGCAGCGGCCCGCCCGGGGCGGAGCCTCGCCCTGGCCGCTGTTCCCTAGCGCTAGCGTTCGAACCGCGGAAACATTTGTTCAGCTGTCAATCAAAGTAACGTGGGGTGGCGAGCCGCGGCGGCTGCTGTCGCTGCTGCCCTGGCTGCATCTTTAGAAGCAGGTTTCGGCGGCGATGGCGGCGGCGGTGAGCCTGCAGGCCGGTCCGAAGACGCCCTCCGAGGCTCGTCTCCTGCTCGACGCGGAGCCCGGGCTAGGCGGCCGCGCCGGGGTGCGCACTAATTAGGGCCCGATGTCTCCGTAAAGAGACAAGCTCGGCCTTGTGCAACGTGCCGAAACCCCTGTTGAGACAAGAGAGGGAGGATCGCGCTGATCCCACTCCGTGCGGTTCACATCCATTTTACGCGCTGCTGGAGCCGGCATAATTTTACGCGTGAGCGCGGACGCCGTCGGCCCGGTTTAGAGCCGCAGCCAGGAGGCGTGCACTGGGCCGGTCCCGGGGCTTCCCGGCCGGCAGACGCTTTCTTTAGAAGCACCAGTCAAGTTCTCCCGGGTTGAAAAGAGGGTCCGAGTGTGGACGGTCAGGCCTTGAGCCTGTGATGGCCTACGGAAGAGGGTCAGAACCCGGGAGTGGCAGCCCGTGGCAGTTTTGATTTGGCGGGTGTTGGAAGCCTTCAGGCTGAGCTAAGGAACCTCTGACCTCTGGGCAGTCAAAAGAATTCGGAAAAAGTCAAGCAGGATTGAAGCCAAGGCCGCTGCGTTTGGGACATTTATTTCTGAGTCCCACTCTAACTCGAAGTGCAGGCTAATATGCTGTTGTTGGTTCCGAATGACAGCGCTCTCCTCGGCAGAGGAATCAGTAGCTTAATGCCCAAGTCAAGGCTTTCTGTGGGCCTCACTGGTACTGGCCACTGAGGACGCCGAGGCAAAGAAAGTCTTCAGTAGTCTTGCTAAAAATCCCGGAGCCTCATACAATGATTCCGTTCTGTAAATAATTTTCATTTCCAAAATAAGAGGATGGATGGCTTGCCTCTGTCCCATACCCAATTATTAAAATGCGGCCAATCCAGAATAAAGGGGATTCACATAAAGAGGATTTTTGAACACATGAGGTTAAAAAAAAAAGCTCAACACTAATTGCATATTAGGACGATATCGTTTAAAATATCAGTTAAGCAAAATGTCTCTATTTTGCCTGTTTAAAAAAAAAACTTGCTTAGAATTTTTGAAAAATTTTACACGTTTAGTGTTGGGGGTGGGGGTGGGGGGGTTCGTGTTCCCAAACCCTGGAGATCAAGTGACAAGTGCATGTACCTGCTGAGGTTGAGCTCTCCTGCTGGCCCTAAGTTATTTCCTGAAGCTCACGGATGTCCATTGTACAGCAGTGTTCTGAATCGTTCTCAGAAGACTTGAGTGATAACCACGTCTGCACCAGGACATTGAGTCTCAGAACAAGAACAGCCGCAGTTTTTCTGAGGTTGCTTATTTGCTTTCCCTGGAACTTTTTAGTGGCTTATTACTACAGTGTCTCTGTGGGGAGTTCTATGTTCTTTCTCTATTTCAGTCAAAATGGTAGTAGGTTCCATGGGAACTGGGACTTGGTTAATCGGGGCTGTGCTCCAAATGCCCGGGATGGTGCCTGGCATGTAGCTGGTGCTCGGTAAATGCTTGTTGATGGCTTTGGCAAATCCCGAGCCTTGTGTTCTCAGGATAGAAAGCTGCTGTGTCATTAGGATCCAACGTACTGAAATTCCGTGCAGTCGTTTCCCGGGACAGGAAGCCGCTTGCTGGAGCCTGAGGGGCTATTGAAAGGGTCGGGGTGGGAAGAAGCCTTGGCTATCGGCTTACAGGAGAGAACTTTCTCTTAACCTCTCTCCCCAGTTTTACATCAAGAGAAAGTGGCTGGAGAAAAAGGGATGTTTCTTATTTTTTAGATGCACTTTTAAACTTCCGCCACATTTATATGTGTCACATTTTAGCCTTGTGGCAGATCTACATCATTTGTAACGTGCATCTGAAAGCTGTCAAATGGGCCAACACATTCTCTCAGCCCTGCCCTACACTGAATGTCGATCTTGCCCTACTCTGCCCTAACCTCACTTCTTAACACAAACTGTTGAGCCAGTCTGGGAAATGAGTTAGGGGCATATTCTGTTCCACCACAAAGTGGGTGGGTGACTCCAGAGTTTTCATATGAGATGGCTTTGGTGGCACCAATGGTTTTTAAAAGCCAGGCCTAGCCGGGGTCAGTCTCAAAAGTGACACATGCCAGCCCGAGTATACCTTTGACTAAGGTTAGAGGTTATAAATCATTATTTTACCACACACCAACTGTGAATATAATAAGTACCCAAATAAAAGAATTTACCAACAAACATGACGATGACTGATTTATTACCCCCTCTTTCTAACTTTTTCCTCGTGGGCTCGGGAAAGCTGAATCTGGGACTTTTAAATATTTTCCAGGTGAGAGAAAAGGTTCATCAGTAGAGAGCCCTGGAGAGATTCCAAGACAAAGAAGTTTGCCTCCTAGACCAATGTGTGTGCAGGGTCATTCCCCAAAGGGTAAGGGATAAGGAGCAGGAGGAGGCAGCAGCCAGCCGCTTCCTTCAGTCCACAGCCCATGGAGAGGTGGCTTTGGAGCAAGTGTTCTCCCTCCACAGTTTCTCCTAATACTGCAAAAGATGCATTTTCAGCAGATTCTGGTGTGTGGACTTCTGGCAAGTTCCAGAAAGCAGATTTCCAGCTGGAATCACCTGTGTGTCTCTACTGGTTACAACGGCGTTCTCGAGCAAGGTTGGACTTCCAGAGTCTTCCAGGAGCAATTCCTTCTGGGTAAGGGTAGGAGGGTAGGGGTACTCTACCTAAGTACTAGGGGCAGATTTGTCTCTTTATACCTATTTTGTACTAGGGCCTTGTGTGTGTGTGTGTGTGTGTGTGTGTGTGTGTGTTTGTGACACACATGCGCGCACACACACACACACACACACACACACACAAAATGACTACAGTAAAGACTTCTGAATACATAACCAAAGACTGATTCAAAATCCAACGTGTAATGAATCAAAGGTATTTCTGGCCCAGTGCTCCACTGCAGGATGGTAACCTTGGTTCTTAACACACAAGCACATGCCACCATGCCATGCAGAACCCCTGAACGATCCCTGGATCACCTTGGTGTTCCGAGTCTAGACTCATGAAAGTGATGAATTTCAGCGTTTGTAGTGTACGTACAAAGTTTTCCGCCCTTGTGGAAAAATAATTTAATTATAGAAAACAGACTTTTAATATTTTCCTACCACTATTCTTCTGCATGTAAGTATCAAATTAGTATGTCTTTGGATAGGATTGTGTTAGAATGTTTGATTTTTAAAATTGCTGTTTGAATTGCTGACTTGAGCTTCATAAAAAAATCATTCAATGAATTTTGGCTTGAGATTAGGACAGAATCTCCAACAATTTCCGAAGTGGCCCTAAACATACTCCTGCCGTTTATTTTATGTGTTTATGCAAAGTGGTGCTCTCGGAACCGATGATCATCATCATAATATCTGTCGACTCTGAAAAATGTTGAAGTGTCCTGAAGCAGCATCAGATATTCAGCTGGGATTTAATTCTTTGTGTAAAAATAAATAAGCACTTCCATCTCATTAGTATGCAAATTTCCTTTCATCTTTAATGATTATATTATATATACATCAATGAGTTATTTCATGACAAATTTATTTTTGGCTTATTATCAGTAAATGTTTCATTTGTATCCCTACTTAATCGTCCCTTTGACCCAAGGTTACCTAAAATTTCCTCAGCAAAAAGGATGAACAAGTAGACAAAAGGTGGAGAGAAACTGATGTAGAACCAGTCATTTCTCTCAGATTCCTTCCGGGATAATTTTTTTTTTCATATTGAACTTTACTTGTTTAGATTACTGTATTTTTCTTTTCTGAATGGACCCAGGTTGACAGTTAACAACAAAAAGTGTCTTCTCTGTTGGATCTCGCATCTCTCTGTAGGATGATCATATCTATGTAGATATGATGTGGAGGAGGAGGCGAATGCTATGCAAAGAAACGAAGTGGGAGGGAAGCCCAACCTCTGCATCAGATGGGAAGGATTCTTGGAAGAAATGATGTTTTAAGCACAGACCTGAATGTCAAGAACAAGTTGCAGCTGATAGAAACAATAGAGACCCACAGCTGAACAACAGGCAGAACTCAGGGAGTCTTGAACGCATCAAAGACCCCAAAGGAAGACCTACGGAGTAAATTAACTTGGGCCCAGGGGGGCTCGCAGAAACTGACCCACCAACCAAAGAACACGCAGGGGCTGGACCTAGGCCCCCTATAGTGACACAGCAGATGTGCGGCTTGTTCTTCATGTGGGTTCCCTAACAATTGGAGCAGGGGCTGTCTCCAACTCTGGTCGCCTGCCTTTGGATCCCTTTCCCATAGCTGGGCTTCCTTGTCTGTCCTCAGCGGGAGAGGATGCACTTAGTCCTACTGCAACTTGATATACCAGGGTGGGTTGGCACCCATGGGTGGTGAGCTCCTCTTCTCTGAGGAAAATGGGATGGGGTAATTTAGGAGGGGTGTGAGAGAGGGACTGAGAGGAGGGATGGGGCTGTGATCATGCTATAAAGTGAATGAATAAATAAATAAATAAACATAAATAAACTATGAAACGAATCAGGTGATGTAAAATCGTCAATTCCAGAAAAATTTGGTGAAGGTGAGAGAAAGAAAAAAACAAACAAACAAACAAAAGACTTGGTATGGAACAGGTAGAGCAATTTAAGATTAATTCAGTAGTCCAAGTCAATAATGATGGATCTATTGTTTTTATCTGTGGGCAATTGAGTTTGCAAACACATGCTGCAATTCACACACACACACACACACACACACACACACACACACACTTGTGGCTCTGCCATTGACTTTCTAATGACTGGCAGGCACTTTTTAGTTTTGAGTTGATGCTGCCTGAACTCAGAAACACTAGGTCTGCTCTGAATGTACAGCAGAAACAGCAAGAGTCAAGGAGACCATTTCCAAATCAGCAAAAGATTTGCCACCCCTTCATCTATGGTAAGATGGAGATAACAACACAGTGGTCTAATTATTTGAAACAACTTATGTCTGTCTCAGGGAGAGACAGATTTCTAGACTCTGGGGCAGGTGGAGAAATGCAAACTCCAACAGAGAAGACCTTTTTTGTCCTGCTGCCTCCGGGTTGATGCAAGAGCTACCTTCTGGTTGGGATGCTCCTTCTTAACTTGGTGTATACCAAGTAGACATTGGTTGCCAGTTTTACTGGGAGGTGAATGGTCTAGAAATGGAATAGACAAACTTACAGAGGTACTGAGGAGACTTCAGGGAGAAAAGAGCACTCTTCATTCTTCACTGAAGTGTATTATTTGAACCTCTTAAGATCACTCTCATCTGGTGGTAACTAAGGCCCTTCTCCCTCCTAAGGACAGTGGTACCAACAAGGTTTGTGTTTTTGTGATGGGGAAGAGCCGTCGGGTTTTTACATTGAAAAAGGAGTGGACTAGTGAACCAGGCTCATATGCAACTAAAGAAATATCTTTCTCATGCTGAAAACAGGTTGGTACTATTGGAGTACTTTGAACCCAATGACTCAGTATGTGAAGATGATAAAACTAGCAGCCATAGACAGACATTAAGTCAGCAACAGTTCTGAAATCTGAAGGAGACCCTATGAAGTCTCACCAAACTAGGCAGTTAAAGAGAACTGAAGATTCATTTCACTCTAGGTCAATCAAGCTATTAAATAAGAGAAATCTACTATTCAAAATGATCTTTTCCTGTAGAAATATTCACATTATCATCATTTTCTTTGAATCTAGAAGGAACCTTGAATAAATTGTTCTGTTTTGTCCAGTGACTATATAAAAACAGGGTGTCATTATTTTTACTTTAAAAGCTAGACAAATGAGGCCCCAAACAAGTTACTTGCCCAAGGTCACACAACTCGAAAGCACTTAAAAGGACATCAGAACTCCTTGTCCCCTGCCACCTTATAGCATGCCTTGCATAAACCCAAATTCCACAAGTGGATATTCAATTCAAGTAGGCAATTTAAATACTATTCAGCTCACCTGCCTGGTTTAAGCCTTTTTAAACATATGTTTTATTGCCGGGATGTGGGTGGATGGCGAATCCAGGAATGACTGTTGTTGGTGCCTCGAGGCAAAAGCAGAAACTGAGTATTCCCACAGCCACGGGAAGCACCACCCCCTCTCTGTTGCCTGCTTAAAGTGTCTGAAGGCTTGAAAAGTGAGATTCAAGGGAGATGAACTGTGCTGAAGCAGTACTTTGGCTTTCAGAGAACAGCGGGGTTCACACCTGTGCAACCGATCACGGCGCCTTCACACGGGCACCCGCTCGCGCTAACTATCACAACAACCTGCAGGGCAGATTTTACAGGAGCAAAACTGCATATTTACTTTCCGAAATTGGCAGTTTGAGAACGGGATAGGTATAGGGAAGAACAGCTAAACCTATCATTCTATACAAGAAAGTAATTAATGGAAGTCCCTTATAGCTTTGCCTCTACCTGTAGCCCGTTTCTTCATCTCTTATAATCTGCTCCACTTGAAACCTTTCTGATCTCATCTACATGGAGTCTTTCCGTAGAGGAGATCCACGTGGGCTCCACACCCTTTCTTACTTAGATGCAGGCCATGGCACTTCTAAAACCATCATTTTGAAGTGGGATCCTTCACTCAGAGAGGACTTTTAGTCAAGATCATTTTGCTAAATGTGATTATGTTTTCTGCTAAACCGTAAGGATCTATCATCGTAGTGCCAGTAGTATGTGGGCTCCTCCTGCTACCATTCAGTTCAGTACAGGTTCTCTCAAGATTGTACTGCTTAGGACAACTCTGATGAATCCCATGCCTGCCTTTAACAGCAATCCCTGTACGAGAGTCTGGCTGGGTATGAATAGCGTATCTACCATTGCTCTACTCCTTTGGGGAAAAGGCTTTGACGCCTTAGGAAATTCTCACTTAGAGCTGCCCTCTTCCTTTACTGTTTGCTTTTACATAGAACAAAATTGCAATGCTCTTAATCCTAGCTTTTATCATGTCTTTATGTTTCATGTACCTTGGTGTTTTGTTTGTGCCTGTGTCTGCCTGTGTGAGGGAGTTGCGTCCCTTGGAACCACGGTTACAGACAGTTGAGAGCCTCCATGTGGGTGTTGTGAATTGAACCCAGGTCCTGTGCAAGAGCAGTCAGTGCTCTTAACTGCTGAGTCATCTCTCCAGCCCTATCCTAGTTTTTTAAAGCTTTATTGTTAACTAAATGTATATGAGTGTGTATGTAACTTGAGTGCAGATACCTACATAGGCCAGAGGAAAGTCCCTGATACTCTAGAACTGGAATTGCAGGCAGTCATGAGGCATTCAGCACAGGAGCTAGGACCAGAACTTTGGTTCTCTCAAAGAGCCTATGTGATCCTGACAGTTATCTTCCCAGCATCTATTACCAGTATCTGTTAAACACAATGTCTTAAAGAGAAATGACTGAATAAATCATAAGTGTTTATAGAGTTCCATAATTTATTATAATATATCAATATATACTAAGCACCAAGAGATAGACAAGTTTTAAAATGTCCATTGTACACCCTAACAAATAGAGCTTTTATAAAACCAATAGTCCGTTTAATCTTATACAACTGTAGTAAGCAAACAAGTTGAAAATAAAGATTGAGCTTTTAGAATTCATATCTTTCCAGTCTACTAAAGCTACCCTTTAATATTGTACAATAATTGTATTGCCCCTTATAAAATTGTTAAGTAGAAAAAAAGTGGCAATTGTTGTGACTATCTTACCAAATGGTAAGTACAACTCAGAAAAGAGTGGTCCACATGGTTCATATGCACGTCTAAAGACAAGGCAAAATCCACAGACCTTGGGACTGGCTTACATATCTTGATAAGAGTTCATCCGTGCAGTGTATTTTATAGCTTAGCATAGATTTGGCTTTTGCAACATCTACACAAAAGAAATGAAGAAAATTCACTCATTTCCCAATCTCAATTTGGAACTCAAAGCAAAGTATCTTTTATAATTTATCCAGTGGGAATTTAAAGAAGGAATTAAGGCTTTGAAAAGGAAAGGCATGATGAAAATAATCATACACTTTCCAAGAATGACGTTCATGAAGGACTATGTAGGTATGCTACGTAGACAGTTTTTCCTTTACAAGTGAAACAAAGCTGGCACTTAGGATTTCTAGAAAGGAAACAGTTTTTTTGTTGTTTTTGTTTTTGTTTTTGATTTTGTTTTTTGATTTTTTTGAGTCAGGGTTTCTCTTTGTAGCTCTGGCTGTCCTGGAACTCACTTTGTAGACCAGGCTGGCCTCGAACTCAGAGATCCACCTGCCTCTGCCTCCCAAGTGCTGGGATTACAGGCGTGCGCCACCACCGCCCGGCTGAAACAGTTTATTTTTAACTCCTTGAAGGATTGTAGGATCTTTAAATTTTCTAGAATGCAACCAATCATTTGGAAAATTATTTATTATGATGGCAATTGTCATGTATAAATATACTTTAATAAGACAGTGGAAAGGTAAAAGAATTGCCAGATATTTACTGCAAGTTTAATTTAGAGACTTTTTTTTGTAACATTAGACAGCTATACAGCAATCTATCTATACTCCAACATTTTTTCTCCAAATACAAGAAATAAGTGAATTACAGTGTAAAAAAATAAGTCACATTCAGAGACCCATGCTGAGCTTAACTACTGTGCTTGCAGAACGAATGCTAACTATATTTCTCATAGGACTGAGGGTGGAATGTTTACAATAATTTGATACAAACAACTGTATTTAACACTAATTTCGAGTTTGAGAAAACTGCATTTTTGTTAAATAATGTATGTTAGTCACATACATTTTCTAATTATTTATGCAATCTCAGGAAATTTATAAACACTGCGTCAAGTAACTCTAATTAAAACGTTATTATCTGTAAAACTACTGCCTATACAACTAAAACTTTACTAATTATTAGAGCCGAAATCATCTCAAGTCACCATTTAAAGAAGAAGGGTTGTCAAATGAGATATTAACTAGTCAATTCAATGGGAATTTAAAAAGTAATAAAAAGAGGACATGCAATTTTACTTTGATTTTTTGGGTGCAAAAAGAGAGTGTTGAAAGGTCTGATTTCTTAGGCTTTTGGGAGAGTGTTCTGTTATTCCCTGCAAAGGACCTGGATGTTATCCCTACCATTTACTGCGACTGCAAGGCACTGTGGCAGCCATCAGTGGTTGAACAAGGTAAGGGTTGGTGATTGAGGCCAATTGTAGGGCGTGGAGGAAGACTTGAGCCAGAGAAGTCCTGAGTGATTGTGTGCTGTTGTCATGGACATACTCATGTCAGGGATCCCTGAACCTCAGACCTATGGCTGAAGACAAAGCCTCCCATCCCTGCTGCTCCCCTGCCATGAGCCTCCGAGGGCAAAGGCAAAGCATTCTTCTGATCCATTTGTAAATGTTGATAGTGTGTCCTGAAAATGCCCGCCATAGTTTTCTTACAGTGTGAAGACTGTCTCCCAACAGAAACTGCACCCACCTACATTAGCTAAACCTGTCCCCTTGATCCAGCTGGACACCATAAACTTTCCTCATCACGTATCTGTATACAACAACCCCGTCTCTTTGCCAGCTGTAGTCAATAGCATAGACTTCCTCCCCCCAGCCCCCTCCCTGTTCATTTCTATAATAAACATGCTGAGCTCTGGGGTCCTGCAGTTTCTCCATCAGAAAGCCGGGTCCAACGGAACCCCCCCAGCTTCCTGCAGGTGGGTCCATCTGTTTGTCTTTTTTTCATTCCCTTACCACCCTAGTCATGACCACGTCTCTGAGAGTGTGTCGAGGACATGACAACCAATAATCTCACCTACCTGAGAGGATGACTTGGGAGAAATTGAAAGGTCAAGGTTTATCTGGGCAACAGTAAATTGAAACCCAACCTGGGCAACTTGGTGAGACCCTGCCTCAAAATTTAAAGAGAAAGAAACGTTTAAAAAGAGAACTAAGAATATAGCTCAGTGGTAGAACGTTTGCTTACAGCATGTGAGACCCAAGGTTCGATTTCTAGTACGTAAAATAAAATAAAATAGAACTAAATGTGATACCTTAAGTTCCCTCTCACTTGCCTTTACAAGTAAACCTGCAGGGTCTGGGACAGGCTTTCTAACTTGCATAACTTCATTCAACTAGAAAATCACTGAGTCAGATTCAAATCCAAGACTATTTTCTAGAAGGTTATTTGTTGTTTCCAAACCACTCACTTTGTTGCCAGAAACAAATAAGACACTTACGTATTTGATTTTTTTTCTGAGACAGGGTCTTATAATGCAGTCCTGACTAGTCTAAAACTATGTGCACCCCATCTCTGATTCTTGAGTGCTGGGATTAAAGGGATATGCTATTATGACCGGCTTTTGTAGATAATTTTGATATTTTTGAAAGACCTTTTCGGAGCTGGGTGATGGGTCAGTGGTTGTCGCACTTGCTGGGGGCTGCCCAGCGTGGGGGCCATAAAGAGCCTCAAGTGGAAACCTGCCTGGCTAAGTGCTGGGGAGCTGGAGGCAGGTGATCCCAGTGCTCATTGGACAGCTAGCCACGAGCCAGTCTCTGGCTTCAGTAAGAGACTCTTATCACAGCAAATAGATGGAGAATGATAAACGAGGAGCTCAACATCAACCTTGGGCCTCCATACATATGGAGTGCCTACGCCCAAAGCTTATACATACATGTTCCTGCAAACACTCAAATCCTTTATATATACATATATTCACAAGCATGCGTACACAGAAGCACACACATACATACACACACACACACACACACACACACACACACCATATAAACACATATATAATTGTTTGGGTTTTATTTTGCTTTAAAGGATTAAGTTGTGATTACTAATACATTTTGTTCAGCTTTTGGAGACAGGGGGTTGCTAGGTATTCTAAACTGCCTTGAACTTTGTTAGGTCACCCTGGGTGACCTTGTACTTATTACCCTCTGGCCTGAATTCCCCAAATACTAAGATCCCAGGCAAGCACCACCATACCTAGTTTAATGCACTTTGTGTATTCATGCTGTGAGATCTTTTAGAATGGTCCTATCAACGAACGGTTGCTAAATTCATATTTCTTCCACTGAACGGGATTAAATTCTAATTCATTCAAATTGTTCTCATGTACTGATGAATAATCAAATGGCCCATTCTCTAAATCATCATTTTATGTTTTAATTCTCAGCAGAGGAATAATCATTAAAATTAGTGTTTAAAATACAGAAAGAACCAGGGTGCAGACCTAGGTAAACACCCAAAGTTTAGGGTTTCCCTGATACCCCTGGGGATTTAGGAATGTTGCAAGTTTATGGTATGCTGGTATACAAGCAGCACAGCCATAAAGCTGTGATCAAATAATACTGACACGCATACTTCCGAATGTGTCTTCAGTCACTTCGTGGGTAACTTCCTGCTAACTGATGATCATTCTCACATTTTCCTTAGTCACAGAGGGGAGGGGATACTTAATACTTAAAAATATCATTTAATTAGCTGTATGTCTTGTATTGTACTAGCAAACAGTGTTCTAATATGTGTGTTTTGATAAGATAAAAAGACAACCTTAGAACAGGTGCACTCTATTGTTTGAAAAGAATCTTAAGACATTTTAGGGTGACTGCTCTTCCACCACCACCCCACCACCCTCCTTCTCAAGTTCACTTGAGAGAATCATCCAGAATTTTTAAAAGAATATAATCTCTTCAGGGGTTTTTGCTAACCAACACAGATTTGCGACACACAAGCAGAAGCAGAATCAAAATTTCATACCCAAGTTAAAGACAAATACAAGCTGAATTCAAGGGTTTGTTTTCTGGAGCGCTGCTGGATGTGTCCCCTGGATTGTACCGCAGAAGGCTGCAAGCAAAACACAGGCGGGTCTAGCAAACAATCCTAGACTGTTTATAACAACTGAAGCTGTGTCTTTCCTATCAGAGTCCCATCAGCAAGGGGAGGGGGGACAGCAGAGATAAGCCCGTCAGTAAAACAGTGTTCTTTAGCCACAACCAGGCACTTCCTGCAATCAAATCCTCGCTAGCATGTGGCTTGTTCAAATAAAAATGACTGGACTCCAGCCAAATAAGAAAAAAAAAAAAAGTAATTGATAATGTGGTTTTTTAGAAACCGTCCATCCATCAAACGTGTCAGCCCTTCATAATACTTTATTTCCTTTGGAACAAAGATCTTTAAAATTCATTGTGTGCACTTCAAAACAAAGTGTCCTTGTGCTGGTTTATGAAGATTCTCTTTTAGTTTGGGTTTGTTTTGTTATTTGGTTACACTCCCTCCCATCCTGCGTATTTTTTTTTCTTCCAGATAGTTGCTAGAAATCTCTGCAGTCCTTAAACAAAGCATCTCTGTGCTGCATCAGCATGCATCCTCCTTGGATTATGTTTGGGTGGTGCCTTTTCCCTTACTTCAGCAGGCAGTGCCGGAGCCGCGGCCTCAGGAAGTAGACTGTAACCAACAGATTCCCTGGCCCTTTTTGTGCTTTGCATCCTATTAACTTGCTGGTTGGAAATGCAGGACCGATCTCAAGCAGAGGGAGAAATGGGTGAGGAGAAGCTACATTGCCTGTACAACCAGAGGAAGCCATTCAGAGTGACCAAAAAAAAGAAAGGCCCTTCTTCCAGACACGTGACAATCATTTAACTAAAAATATTCATTATTTTAGGATCTTAACCATCAGTTTGCAAGACTGATGGTGGCTTAGCTGACTATCAGTATCCAAAAGTAATCTCTGTAATGTGAATTTTAGGAGTTTGCTCACCTCCATTTTGGACAAGGTCTATGTTGAACTCAGGCCCACAATACACACATATACACAAAGGTCATGAGTTCAAATTCCAGCAACCACATGGTGACTCACAACCATCTGTACAGCTACAGTGTATTCATATACATAAAATAAATAAATCTTTAAAAAAAGACCTTGTCTCAAAACAAAAATAATAGATAAGTAAATAAATACTCTCTTAAAAAAAAAAAAAAAAAAAAAAAAAAAGATAGTGTCTAGCTGTGTAGCCCAACTGGCCATGACCTTGCTATCCTCTGGTTTCCACTGAAGCTTCGATACTGCGTAGATCCACCATCATACCCAGCTCCAAACAGTCTGTTTTAAATGGGAGCTGCAGGATTAAAGCTTTTCAGCTAAAAATATGATAAGGAGGCTTGCAAACACAATGCGAAGGAAGACTCCATATCATCTTGAAAGACTTTGTACTTTACAAATCTAAGCAATCCGATTCTGTTCTCTTCTGAAATCTTCCATGATCATATATCGACTAGCCAATTTAAGAACCGTGTTTAGATTCTCTTGTCAGTGCCCTGAGGCTTGTACAAACGTCGGGCCTTATCAGACATTCTTCCTACTGTAAGCAGCTGCTTCCTGGAAAGAGGAGCTCTGCCTGTTACTGAATCAGGATTCTCAGAGGGGAGTTTGGGCTTTTTCTTGTTCTTTTGTCCGTTTAGTTGGTTGTTTTCTGCCTCTGTAATATGGGAGAGCTAGAATTGTCCTTATACACACACAGCTAGCAGTCTGGCACTGAGCTGAACTCTATCTCTAGGCTGTTGGCTGTGTTAGAGAATAGCCCATTGAGTCTAATAGAGCTGCCCATATGCACATGCATATAGGACTACCCACTAGAATGTAGGCAAACAACATGGGTCACATCCCTGGAGAAAATCAACTCCCTATTCCCTTGCAAACCACATAGTGCCAACAGTTCTTCAGGTGAGTGTGGGACCTCACCCCTTCTGAGTCATGCAGAAATGTAGACTGTCTTGATCTAGTACAGGTCTTATCCAGGCAGCCACAAATGACTGTGTACCAGTCATATTATGTCCAGAAGACACAGTTACACAGGAAACCTTCCCACCTCAATCTAAAATAAGTGCATATCTCTCTTCTTTCCCCTCTCTCAAGGGCCTATCACTACCCTAGCCATGGGTTCTTGGCCAGGATTACAGTATGAGGCATGAGTTCCCTCCTATGCAGTGTTCCTTTAATCCGATCAGAAATCAGTAGATTATCCCAGTAACTATCATCAGATCAACCACGTTCCTAGCTTTTATTCTTGAAACAGGGTCTCACTAAGTTCTCAGATTGGCATTAAACTCCCTCTACAGACCAGGCAAGATTTAAGCTTACTCAGTCTTCCTGCCTCATCCTCCAGGGTAGCTAGCTAGTATCATAGGCCTGCATCTCCAGACCCAGAGTTTCTTCATAAAGCAACAAAGAACAAAAAGCTTCAGTAGCAGACAAAACTTCTACAGTATGATACCAGCCCTCTGGCTTTCTCATAGGTCCTGCTCCGAAATACTGCAAAAATGTCAAATGTGTATATAATATCAAATTCCCTATATAACTTCTTTCTGCCTATGAGATATTAACACCGAATAGCAATTAGAATTAAATGTTCATTTCTTGTCATAGATTACTACTCAAAGACTACAAAAGCATTTAGGGCTCCAGGGTTCCATTTCATGGGAGAGATGTTGTTAATTTGAAGCTAATGAAGAGGTCAATTACTAAATCACCATCCATGGTGTATACCGTGAAAACAAGAGCTGATGTAGCTTTGTAGGAGATAACTAAGAAACTTAAGGATACAGAGTTTGCTTTCCAACTTACAGAAGAAAATGGGAGGATAAAGAGAGACAGATTTATCTCTTATTTCTCAGTTAGAACTTAACTTTCCGTCCCTTCTGCCCATTGCTTCACACAAAGGCCTTGGGATGTGATGTTGGGGCTGGATCTACAGCTCAGTAGTTAAGAGCACTTTTTGCTCTTGCCGAGGGCCTCAGTTCAGTTCCCAACACTCACATGGTAGCGTCTAATAATCTACAGCTTCAGTACCAGAGGATTTGACACTCTCTTCTGACCTCCATAGCCAACAGGTATTCATGTGGTATACATATAGACATATACACAGACAAATCACTTATACACATAAAATAGAAAATTGCTTTGTTAAGTAGTTTATATGTGGTTTTGCTTTGTTTTAATTTTTGCAGGATTCGCTCTGATATTTTGTTATTTGAACTCTGTGTGTGTGTGTGTGTGTGTGTGTGTGTGTGAGAGAGAGAGAGAGAGAGAGAAAGAGAGAGAGAGAGAGAGAAAGAGAGTTTTGAAGGTGCATGCATGTGTGCAGGTGTATGTGGAGGCCATATGTCACCATCAGGTATCCTGTTCTATTTGCTTTTTGAGACAGTGTCTCTCACCGAAGCTGAAACTCACCAGTTGGGGTAGGCTGGCTGACAAGCCTGCGTCTCCTCTTGCCCTTGCCTTCCTGTGCTGCGACGGTGCCCATTACCATGCTTAGCCTTTTGCACAGGTTCTAAGGATTGAACTCAAGCTCTTAGGCTAACTCATGCTCTTCGGGCCCCGAACCATCTTCCCACTCCTGATAGGTAGGTTGTTGTTGTTTTTTTTTTTAAAGGTGAATTCCTCCTTATTTTGTTACCATCCAAAATTTCAAAAATTAAGGATTATTCTAGCAAGAATTATAAAATATGTTTTTTAAAAGAGCTAATATTTGAATTCTAAGTACAAAAGAGGACTTTGCTATGAGTTATGGCATTCTTTGGAATTAGGCTTCTGAAACAAAACACTTATGAAACCTATCACATGGGGAGTTAGGTGCAGTTAACAAAATGCTGAGGGAAAACTGGGTAGTGAAATTGAATGAGGACTATAAAACAAGAACCAAAAAAGCCCATAGCCTATTCCTCCTCCACCACTAGACCCAGAACCTGCATCACCAGATGCAGGGATGGAAGGGGCAGGGAAACCAGGTGCGGAGGGGCCACCATCTTTCCACTTGGGGCCAGGACTCCTTTGGGCACAGGAGTCATTCTGCTGACTTCATTGGTACTCATTTGCATACTTTCTCGTGCCTCCAATGAGGATGAATCAGGGTGAGTCAGAGCTTCCTAATTCAGAACACTGGTATAACTAGCTAGTACGTCATTAATTCAGTAAGGCGTGCTAAGTTGGGAAGGAGAAGAAAAAGTAGACTTCCACATGGGGCTCTTGTAGGCCATCTAGTCAACCACAGATGACCTTGTTCCTATAAACATACATGTACACTCAGGGTGGGGGTGGGGTGGTTCACAGGCCTACTAAACTGCTGTCTATTTTTCTGTTGCTTGAATGAGACCCAGAAGGTATAAAAAGTTTCAGACTGGAGAGCTGGCTCAGCGGTTAAGCGAACTGGCTGCTCTTCCAAAGGTACTGAGTTCGATTCCCAGCAAGCACATGGTGACTCACAACCATCTGTAATGGGATCTGATGGCCTTTCTGGTGTGTCTGGAGACAGCTACAGTGTACTCACATACATTAAATGAATGAATGAATGAATGAATGAATGATTAAAAAAAAAAAGCTTCAAACTTCCAAAAACTGCTTAAAAGGACAGTCACTGTGATAGAACAGCAGTTGAAAACTGGCAGGTCAGAGTCCATTCAGAGTCTTCATATAATCAAGGACAAATGCAGAATTCAACCATCAGAGGGATGGACAACAGTGATGGAACTGGAGGAGCCAACTGACCACCATCCTGATCATTTTGCAGCAGACACGCCTAGAAGGCAGGGCACTAAGCCTCTTTGGTCACTAGCTCCTCAACCCAGAGATATTCTGCAGTCGATTCCACAAACACCCATAGTACACTCTGGGTCTCTGAGGACTCTCTTTTCACTGTTGCCACAAAGCTCCACATGCCCTGCCTTCCCATTGTACCCAGAGGCAATGTTGAGCAGGAATTGGGAACAAAGGCAGAAATCTAAGGCTGAGCACTTCACCTAAGCAGGCTGAGTGTTGATACAGGGAAACTGGAGAGAGGAAGGAGTCTCCCAGATTGTTAAATCCAGTGATGCTCTTTATTTTTTTTTTTTAATCTCTGTTGCTGATGTAGGTATTTATCAGTTCATAGAAAAATGGGAGAAACTGCTTCTATCAAGACCTGTTGGTAACATAAGTGAATCTGTGATTCCTGGCCTCAGAGTAATGAAGGCACTGCTCTCAAGAAGGAAAGACTCTGAAGAGTGATAGTAGGGAAACCTACATCAGTATAATATAGTGTCCGTTAACATGAAAGTCTGTGCAAGGCAGATCAACTTTCAATTATGAACAAGTCAACAAATTGTGATTCTGTGAGTGTCACTGTGACATTAATGATATTCTCACTGAACCTAAGGATGGTATAATTAAGATTGCTGTGTGAGATCTTAATGCTATTCCTTGATCCTAGTTTAGAAGCAAGCGGATATTCCAGTGGATTATAAACCTTTAATCATAACTGCCAGTTACAGGTGACAACAAGAGTTTTAGCACTGCAACAAATTAATGTCTGCTTCGTGATGGAACTTTTAAGAAGTAACATAAAGCAAGAGAAAGATAAGCAGATGGCAGGGGTGCACAGAGAAGTGTGTTTTAAGATCAGTATGCCAAAGCAGAGAAGGACCGGAGAGGATTAGCAGATTGGGAGAGAAATAGAAATGGAATTGTGCATTCTTTAGGGCACGGCAACACCACGGCATCCTAACGGTTTGTGTGTATCTTCCTCACAGATGGCACCATGGCCTTCCAGCTTTGATATGCATCATTTGCTTGGTTTCTTCCCCTTCAGCTCAGTACCAGGATTCCTCTGGTTCTCCTCCTACTCCCAACCCTGTGTGTACACTTGTGTATATCTAGGTATATAGGTGTTGGGTAAGCAGAGCAGGTGATATCAAACGGATGGCCCATTGTGTCATGATGACAGAGCACATTGGATCGTCCCTTTGAATTTGAATGACTCCTCTTTTTATGAAGCTGGGCTTATTGACTGAAGGCCATTATCATGGTGAGATGAATGAGAGGAAGTGGTTACATATGCTGTTTCCTCCCTTCATGTTTATAGCTACCCAGAAGTGAACATCAATATTTAAATGTCGGGATTATCTGAGGCTTGTAAAAAACGAATTAGCTACTCCTCAGGCCCACTGTTTGGAGCCTTTGTGGGGCAGAGCATGGAGCTGTTTAGTTCTTGTGGTCAGAGGAAGTGGACTCAGAGAAAGGTTAGAGGGGCAAGGTTCATTGCTGGGTTAGTGGGCCCTTAGGGGAGAGTCCACACTGAAAGAAGAGGCCAGATCCAGATCAGGAGCCTGGGGTGGCCACTGGGAGACAGTTAGTGGAGGATGCAGCAACACAAATTCTGGCTATTTTGGGAACATGTGGGGGGAACTTACCTTTAATTCTGAACAATTAGCACCATCTCAACCTTCAAAAGAACCTGCCAGATTGGAAAGGTTTACTGAATTGCAGTAATTCTGCTTCTTTGAAATGAAGATGCCTTCTCCCTTTGGAGGTTACACACTCATATCTAGATATAGGGCCTGTTTCTCAAGCTGAAATGATTCTCTGCAGGGACATCTATTCTTGGGCTGGAGCAAAGGGCCTTGACCCTTGGGATTAGGGCTCATGTTTATTAGGTATTCATTTCCTTAGTCCAGACTCCCAGGATGTCTGTCAGGAGACCAGAGTTCTTGCCTCATTGGTATTCCTTTTCCTAGTTGGAGACATCATTAGCTGTCGAGGCAATATTCATTTATCTATTTCTTCTTTATTAATAGAACTTCCTTTCTGTGTCTGGATGATGTTTTCCAGGAAAGAATTTACCTCCTTCATCAAGGAGAACAGGTTTAACTGGCATAGCACTTCCTGACGAGCTCAGACACATTGTCTGGAGCAATGGGATAAGCATGTGGCTAATAAAAGTAAAGAGGACAAGGTCAGCGTTTTATCAATTATCTGTTGAGCACATGCTATGTTCTTTGTCCCGTGGACTGGACACTGCCACTATCACAGTCTCTGATAAGGCTGAGGCCAAATCTGCTGCCATAGCTAACTTCCTCCTGTCATCTGATTCTCTTAGGCTTTCTTACATGCCCACACATTGGCCGTTTCAGAGAGTTAGTGGAAGGATTAGAGCCTTGGCCAGACCCTCTCTTCTTTATAGATGGATGAAGTGCTAAAACTTCACTTCACTTTGCTAAAATATGGGCTGACAAGGGGCTCAGGAGATTAGAAGACTCTGGAAAGAACAGGTCAACGCTAAGTCACCAAAATATAAAAGTGCATAGTGGTAAATATAACATACCTATCCATAGATGGCTACAGTTTTCAAAGTGCAAAAACAGTAAATGTAACTTTTATCATGAGTCTAACAGTTTTAAAGTATATTTGATCTTTATCAAACACTCAGATAGAGTACATATTCTGAGCCTCAAAACATTAAAATTGCTTTTATGGAATATGACTATTATCTGAATTTTTATTTAAAAAGGAAAATATGTGTGCCTATGTGATAATTTCAGCTGGGAATGGCTATGGCATATTTAAATATAAACAAACTCTGAACAGGATTGAATTTTCTATACAAGTGAATTCGTTTTCTTAAAAGTAATGGTATTCTGTTGGGAGGTTAAGGTGATTCTTTTTCATTAGACTCTTTCTAGATTTTATTTCAAATGCTTATCAACCCTTTAAACTCTCATTCTGTAAAGACAGAGCCACACAACAGACCTGATCTTCAGTTAAATTTATATAGAACAAAAGTATCAAAAATGACCTTATTGTGTTACTCTGCTACCCCTTGACCTTAGCAGATAGAACTATATAACCAAGAGCATCTCCTACATACTACCTGAACATGACCTGGGGTTGCTCTCAGTGCTGCTCTGGATGCAGCTCGACTGCCAGTCCTGGAGCAGTGTTCAATATCGAGCTGTGCTCAAGGAATATGCTTGTTCTAAAAAGAGCACCCTGCTTTTGGAAACAGTCTTCAAAACTCGGAGTTCAAATCTGGTGTGGTTCCACAGATAGATGCTATTTACTTAAACTCCAGTCTGTGGTATCTTGGAATTCAAATCACGTATCATCCATCAAGCTAAAGTTCTGAAGGATGTGATAGAAAAATGTCACAGTAGTGGCTTTGGAGGACTTCCTCTTGGGACATTCTGTACAATGCTACAAGAAGAGGTGAGCTTCACCCATTTGGAAAGCACAACGGCACCAGAAGAGAGAGATCACTGTCAAACAGAGCCATTTGCATTCATCAGCAGTGGTTCTGTACTGCTCAAGATGTGCCATTCCTGTCAAATTTTGAGAAACTATTTCTCAGTCCAAGATGATATGGAATTCCATGGAAAACCCTGGAGAATTAAGAAGTCTAATCTGCCTTTCTTTCTTCGATCCTTAGCTAAGGTTAGGAGAGAGGTTGGGTTTTACCTACTTCCTTTACCCATCCTTGCAACCACACAACATAAGCAAATATCTGATTTATTAAACTAAACCCTAAGGAAACAGAGGTTAAGAGCAAAAGAGTGTGGGTGATATTTAGCTGGACTATATTTCTGGCAGTGATGACTAGTTGATTGTGATGTTGTAAGAGAAAACCCAAGCCTGAATACAGGAGCCAGGAATTGCCTAATCCCTAAGGAAATCCAGGGCCCTCTAAGTTTTCCTGAATCAACTGTAGTAAGCTAGAGGACTATGAAAATTCCCCCAAGTGCCCTTCCTCTATCTTTCTGTTGCAGCTGAAGAAAATGGAGGAGGAAAACTGCCCAGCTGGCAAAAACTGAGTTTCCAGATTGGCCAATTAAAGAGCTCAATGTATTGCCAGGAAAATGATTCAACACTGTGATGCCAATGACACCTACTAAAGCCATCATTTATCTTATTATTCAAGCTGGATTGTGTGTGTGTGTGTGTGTGTGTGTGTGTGTGTGTGTGTGTGTGTGAGAGAGAGAGAGAGAGAGAGAGAGAGAGAGAGAGAGAGAGAATGAATAATGGAATTACCTCTTGCTAAGGCTACACGCCACACATACATATACACATACACACTGGAGGGGAGGAGAGAGGAAGAAAGAGGGAGAGGGAGCTCGCAAATTACACTGGAGTATTTGAGAGTAAGAATCAGTAACTTGGGTCCTTGTCTTTACCCCATTTCTAAGTAAGAAGTCCTGACTGGGGTCTAGTCATTTTCTATCAGCATTAACTGTTAGTGTTAGAAGAATTACATTTGCATGCTGTGGATGGGATCAGACCACCCTCTGATTCTGGATATGACGCTAGTAGCACTGAGGTAGAATGATTATATCTGTGGTTAAATGTGGGATTATTCTGTTTTGTAAATCCGTGGCTATATTGGTTATCTATTTCCACAAAAATTCTGTTAACATTCAACCACAAGATCCAGTAGCTTAAAACAACAATCCTTTTCTTTAGCCCTTGAGTTTGTGGCTCCGTTGGGCAGTTCTAGTCTTGGCCAGGCTTGGCTGATCTTGGCTGAGCTTACTCATAGGTCTGTGACTCAACTGGTGGTTTGGCTGGTGGCTTACTGGTCTAGAATAGACTCATCTAGAACCATCTGGCTCTGCCTACATTACCCTTCCTCCTCCACAAACCAGCTTGGGCTTGTTCTGATGTTGATGGCAGGGTTTTGAAAGAAGCAACAGCACGTAGGCCCTCTTGAAATCAGACTTACTCTGTAATTAATCCCTTATAGCCTATTCTGCTGACCTTAGCAAGTCACAAAAGATGAGGGAAAATAAAGTCTAATTTCTTTTTTATTTTGTATTAAGTTGATCTTTTTTATTTTTTTAATCATTTTTTTCTCCCTCCCAGTTCACCCTCCAACAGTTCCTCATCCTATTCTTCCCCCCCTCCCCATCTCCAAGAAGTTGTCCCCACCCATCCTACCAGACTTCCCCATTCCTTGGGCTTCAAGTCTCTCCAGGGTTAGGTGTGTTTTCTCTCACTGAAGCCAAATGAGGCAGTCCTTAGCTGTATATGTGTCAGGGACCACATATCAGCTGGTATATGTTGCCAGGTTGGTGTCTCAGTGTCTGAAAGTTCTCGAGAGTCCAGGTTAGTTGAGACTTCTGGTCCTTCTATGGGGTCACCCTTCTCCCCAGCTTCTTCTTTCCCTAATTCAGCCACAGGGGTCCCCAGCTTTTGTCCATTGGTTTGGGTGTAAGTATCTGCACCTGACTCTTTCAGCTGCTTCTTGGGCCCCTGGGAGGGCAACCATGCTAGACTCTTGTCTGTAAGCACACCATAGCATCAGTAATAATGTCAGGCCTTGGAGCCTTCCCTTGAGCTGGATCCCAATTTGGGCCAATCAGTGGGAGGAGCCTCTAGAATGTACCAGGGACCTGGGAGCTGCTCAGGACTCAGAGGGAGGGACCTTAGATGGAATGCCCAACAGATGGGAGAGGGAACTTGTAGAGTCCACCTCCAGTAGAAAGACAAGGCATTAAGTGGAGAGATGTGGTTGCCATCCCACAGTCAAAAACTCAGACCCAGAATTTTCCCTAGCTAAAAGAACTGCAGGGACAAAAATGGAGAAGAGAGTGAGGGAAAGGAGGTCCAGTGACCAGCCCATTTTGGGATCCAGTTCTACTTTCTTTTTTAAATAAAGCATTTTGGAGAAGAGTGTTTCAGTATTTAGCTCGGGCTGGCTTTGAGCTTGCAATCGTTCTACCTCGATTTTTTGAGTAGCTGATATTATAAGCACATGTAATTGTGCCCAGCTTGGGCTCCACCTCTTGATGAAAGTTACTACAAAATCCTATAGTAAATACTGTGGCTGTGGGCAAAGTGGAGCACTATAAGCATTTTTCCCATCAGTTAACGATGAAAATCACTTGGGAAATTATGTAAATAAGAGGAAAGAGGCCGGGCGGTGGTGGTGCACGCCTGTAATCCCAGCACTTGGGAGGCAGAGGCAGGCGGATTTCTGAGTTCGAGGCCAGCCTGGTCTACAGAGTAAGTTCCAGGACAGCCAGGGCTACACAGAGAAACCCTGTCTCGAAAAACCAAAACCAAAAAAAAAAAAAAAAAAAAAAAAAGAGGAAAGAGTATTTGAAAGAGGTGTGGCCAAGAGACGGCAGGATCTCCTTATCATTCAGATCATCTCAACAGTCATGTGATTTTATAAGCAGCACATACCTCTCTTGTAAGAAGTTCCTATTTTAACCATAGCCCTTACTATCAGAAAACTTTCTGTAGACTCTATTTCCTTGGCCATAGTGATTATCCAGAGATGGACATCTGTCCCAGCCTTGGTTAATCAGCTATCTTGTGCCTTTCCCATAGCTCATCTTTATGGTGTTGTTGTTGTTGTTGTTGTTGTAGTCTCTCTTCCTAGAAGATGATCCAGCTTAATGAAGGCCACTCAACATGCTTCTGACAGTGGGAGGCATGAGAACCCATGGAACTGATATCACCCACAGCCTCATGGACAAAGCAAGCCTATGACACTGAAATTGACACCTGGAGAATACCCAAACAATGGGAAAATAAAGTCTCAGGTCAGTCCAGTCCCTTTTACAATAGTTCAAAAACTTTGTCATACCCATTGTTCCTATGCATTAGTTTTGGAAAGCAATTCTTTCTCTCTTCTTTTCGAATGTAAGCTAGGAGCTGGTCCATAGGAGCTGGCCCCACAAACCCAGGTTACATATATAGAATATTTGGGGAAGAGTCTGCGACTTTTCAGCATCTTTTCACTGTGGTCTTATCTACTCTGTTAGAAAGATATAGGGGCTGGAACACTTTAACATCTTCGATATTTAGCTCAATGTCATCCGCATTTTGAAGTCTCTTTCCTGTCTTTTCTGCTACGTCCATTTCCTCTTTACGCTTCTGATGTACCTTACACATATGTTAGAGGTACCCAGATCACTTAGGTTTACAATTCGATCTGCATCCATCTAGTTAAATTGTGATTTCCTTCCTTTAGGCTAGACACTTTAAAAAATCTTATTTACCTTTACATTTTTGGATCATAGCATTGCATTGATTTTAATAAAAATGCAACTATTCTAAAGATTAAAACTTTAAGCCATTAATATCCTAGCTTGAATTCATTGATAAACATTATTTAAGAATGTACTTACTCACCCATCAGTGACTCTAAATCTTGGCTGCACAGTTGAATCACCTGGGGAGCTTTATAAATATATTGGTGCTTGAGCTTCACCCCAGACCAATTAAATCTGAATTTCTGGGATTGGGGCCCAGCCATCAATATTTTTAATAGATTTCCAAGTGGTTCTAATATGCAGCCAGGATTAAGAAGCACTGCCCCGAATGTAGTTTCTGTCTGACACAAAGAGCCAGAGTCAAAGGAAAGATTGCATCCAGCTGGGAGAAAGGCTTGATGAAACAGGGAGTTTTGAATTAAATGTTAATGGATGGGTAGCATTTCAGTCGCAAAACATAAAGGAAGAAAAAAGACCACATAGATGTCAAAGGCACTGTGAATATACCAGAAAGGTGTATCCGGCTGGATCACAATGGAAGCATTCAGGGTCGGACAAAATAGCATTTACTGCATGCTTTGCGCCGAGCACTGGTTACTCATTTGTCAATTAATCCTCACAATTATAATTTAAGGAGAGAAATAGTTTGTGGATAAAAAGAACGGGAGAACATAAGCATTTGCTTAAGATCATACGAGTAATAGTTAGAGGTGGTCTTAACGCCAAGTCTAAGTTGATCTCCAGGCCAAAGCATCTAATCCTAACCAGGACTGCAAGGCAAGTGGTACCTGCTGGTCGCTACCTTGTTTCGGTCTCCTCCGATTGAAACTAATGAAGAGCCTGGCGGTGGTGGTGCATGCCTTTAATCCCAGCACGAGGGAGGCAGAGGAAGATGGATTTCTGAGTTCGAGGCCAGCCTGGTCTACAGAGTGCTTTCCAGGACAGCCAGGCCTACACAGAGAAACCCTGTCTCAAAAAAACAAAAAAAGACAAAAGAAAAGAAAGAAATTAATGAAGGATTTGTGGGCTCAGCCCAGGACTGTTTTCATGAGTAGATATCAACAGAGTTAGTGCTTTTCCTACATTCCCTCACTAGGTAGATTTAGCCTGGTTGCTCTCAGACCTGAGCTCTGGTGGCCTAGTCGCATGCCTAGCTCTCTGTGTACCACCTATCTGATTCAAGAGTTAAAGGATGGAGGGAAACCTACCTTTGAGTTGCAATGATTTCCAAGAATGATGCTTCTAAGAGATTGTTTTGTGCCTCCAATATTTCTTTTTCTTTCTTTCTTTTTTATTTTTCTTTCTCTCTCTCTCTCTTTCTTTCTTTCTTTTCTTTTTTTTCTTTTTTCTTTCTTTCTTTCTTTTTTTTTTTTTTTGAGACAGGGTTTCTCTGTGTAGCCCTGACTGTCTTGGAACTCACTCTGTAGACCAGGCTGGCCTCGAACTCAGAAATCCACCTGCCTCTGCCTCCCAGAATGCTGGGATTACAGGCATGCGCCACCACACCCAGCACCTCCAATATTTCTTACTTATTTTACCTCTGATTTTAGAAATGCTTGCAATATTCTATTCTCAGCCACCAAATCTGCCTTTTCCCCAAGCAGACAACAACATCTTGACCACGTCCCACCTAAAGCTTCTGTCTCCTTTCTCTCAACTAGCCTCACGCGGCCGCACCACAAGTCGGATGCAGGCAAGTTAAGCAGAGAATGGATTGTGCTCTTCAAGCTAAACACCAGAGATTTATTGTCCAATTTTCTTTAACACAGCAGTGCTAGACCAAAAGGGAAATCAATAGAGAGATTTTTTAGAGCCAGAAAGTGACACTGGATGGAGTTAAGAAATGTATTATCTAGAACTTTCTTATTGCAAATGAAAAAAATGAAACTACTTCAAACTAGTTTAAGCAAATAGAAGAAAAAATGACTAACATTCTAAAAATTTATTACTTATATCTTCAGGGAAGGTTTGACCAGGATTCTCTGCTTTATGTCCATTATATTATTATATTATATTATATTATATTATATTATATTATATTATATTATGTTATCTTATGTTATGTTATGTTTATGTTATGTTATGTTATGTTATGTCATGTCATGTCATGTCATGTCATGTCATGTCATATCATATTATAATTTCCATTATATTCATGGACACCTTTCTTAAACTCTGGGTAAATTGCCTTTAATTTTAAGATTGATTATATTGTAGCTAATGCCAGTCATGTCAGGAGCAAAATATTCTTAAAATTTCATACTTACTTAATACTTATAATCAACACTGTGATTAGATTAGTTTGGAATTATACCCATCGATAGGACAATCAATACACACAAACAGATGTAATTTTGTTGAAGAGATGGCCTAGCTCATATGTCTATCTCTGAACAGTCATCATGGCCAAGGAATTCCAGTGCCTTGGTAGTATAAGCATCAATCACATGAAACATCTCAAAAACCTTGATCTGGGATAGGTATAAAATAACTCTACAAAGGAAATTGAAAATCTGAAAATCTGAGGGGGAAAAAACAGAGATGCCACAGTGGCAAATATGACAGTGACCACTACAATAGGTCAAAAGCTTAGATTTGGAGCAAACGAAGTCTCTTCTCGCATGTTGCTAGGATGAGGGCCATAACAAGATTGGCCTTATTAGGCTGCAGTTCACACATCTGTCACCAGGGAGATTGCCATACTGGCACCAGACAAATCAGATGGACTCTGAGCCAGCAAATTCTTCCTCATCTCTTCTGCGTGATGCTTAAACTATGAAGCACCCTGTGTTTTAGGAAGTTCATAGCAACTTCTTCATCTTCATGCTGATGATGGTTAATTGAGTTTCAAGTGGTAACCTCGATGTGTCATTTGCGTACGTATTTCGATTTTATCACCAACCATTTTTTGTCCAAGCTTTAATGAATCACTCATTAACTGGCTGAAATGTTCTACTTTGACATATTACTTGAGTTATCATCAATAAGTAGAAAAATAAGCCACTCAGTCAGAGATAGAGAAGCATCTAGTTCTGTTGAGGAGAAAAACCTTTTAGGAAAAAAAAAAAAAAAAACTTTAGCCAGGCAGTGGTGGCGCACGCCTTTAATCCCAGCACTTGGGAGACAGAGGCAGGTGGATTTCTGAGTTCGAGGCCAGCCTGTTTTACAGAGTGAGTGAGTGCCAGGACAGCCAGAGCTACATAGAGAAACTCTGTCTCAAAAAACCAAAAGAAAAAAGAAAAAAGAAAAAAAAAACTTTGTTTTTGGTTATCATGCTTTATAAATGATACCTTACCATATTAGAGTAACAGCCAAAACATTCAGACTGATATGATGGCTATATTCACATCACACAATCCCATCATACTGCTTGTCCTGTTAGTGAACAAAGCTGGCGTAGGATGGCTGTAAGGTCTATGGCAACGATGTTATGTTAGACCTGTGACTATGTGGCATTAACACACATACATCAAAATGTTGGCTCCTCTCTTTTAGGTATTTGCAGTAATCACTAAGGATAGGGAAGGACAAATATCTAGTTTAAATTAAAAGGCACAGAACAGAGAGCATTCATGAGTGGCAGGAACTAAAAGTTCACTGAACTCAGTTAGGACTTTTTCCTTGTCTACCATCTCAGCTCAGTTCATCTTGCTTATACTGACATTTCTCTTGTTTTTCCTCCATCATTGACAATTTTATATTTTATTGATTATCTTTCAAGAAAAAGTTTGAAAGCTCTCAACTGTCGTCCTCAATACTAAAGTAAAATGCATTTCCAGAGAGGAAGGCAATAGAGTATTTAAAATTCTGGTCTTTGTAGATTGACTCACTCCAAACCATCAATCATTTTTGGCAATATGATTTGCAGAAGTTAATGGACTTACTTTCACCTTAGCTTTTTATCCATGTAATGTTAAAATAGAGAAAATAATAGTGTATGCATCTTAGGAACGTCTACACAGAGTACACATTTAACATATGACAGTTATGAGCATTAACATCATCACACAAAAGAGAATTATGTGTGTGGGGGAAGTTACCATGGTGACTAAGGATGATTGATTAATCATACATATAATACATGTAAAATATGCTGTAAGAAAATGTGATTGGGACAGGTTTTTAAGTCTTAGTCTGATAGAATTCTTCTCACTTTTAAGAGCCTTGGCCCTTGTTTGTAATGGAGACATTAGTGCAGGCTGCTTGAGACCATTTTATTTTGGCCAAGCAAACACAGCATGGTTACTCTAACACACAAGGAGAATGAAACATGCAATGGGTTGTTTTCTCTGCATTTGCATTAGCTGGAAGTCCTTGGCCACAAGCTTCCTGTGAACCAGTATACAGAGAGACTCAGCTTGCTTCCGACACTGCTGTACACCTTGCTCTGCTTCTTGTATAAGTGTTCGATTTGTTCATTCCACCCCTCTTTCACCCTACTCTGGGCATGGAGGTTACCTTCACCAAGTACTTCGAGCTTTGGTTAGGATCTAGAACTAGAATTTAGCAGAGATGTGTGGTTGGGGTGTCAGTTCCTTAGGTTCTTTCTGTCCAACTACTATTTATGAGCTACACCTATCCCTTTGGTAGTTCTTCCCACTGACCATTTCAAGCCAGATACCACTGGATGCTCCAATTTTCTATCTTTTGTGTCAACAGCTTTCTATATCCAAGTCCTCCTCCCATAGAACTATCATCCCTTGCTGGTTACTCTAAATCCTGCTCAGTTGGTACAGTCTATTAAACTCTCAACTGTTCATTCTGGGCATGCCTTGTGCTTTTTCACCCTACATATTGACTCCCTATATATAGTTTTTAGTCTTATGCATTATGACAAAGTTCTGATCAATCAACCTTTCTTCCATCCAAATGCATTAAAAAACAAAAGCAACAAAAAACTTCTAACCTAATAAATATGGTATTGTTCCAAGTTCTTCTGAGAAAACTAATGCTATTTCTGAAGGCATATTCACATGAATAAGTTTCTACCACTACAGGAAAAAATATTAATAGAGATGAGATTGAAAGGGAAATTCACTCTTGGATTTGTGACCCTCATGCTAAACAGCACCTTTAAAATTATAGAAAGATACATTTCCTCTACTTTTTGCTTCACAAGCTGTATTGAGAATTCTCCTTGGTGGTTATAATTTTGAATATGGTATTTTTCCCATTAAGATCATGCAGGGCACCTCTGACTTCTTCCTTCTATATGTCACAAAGGTTGCAAATTATTTTTGTTTAAGGATTGGTATGAAATTTTATTCTGGGACCAAATATGTTACTCTGGAAACAGGTTCAAAGAATTCATTATTGGACTCAGATCTCATAATTGGAAACAAATTCACACGTCTCAAAGTCCTTAATTAGCACATGCCAGACTCCCCTTCATTGTCATTGTTGGAAGTCACTTCGTTGATATTAAGTTTTTTATTCTTCCGGAAAGCTCGTCTCCTTGTAACCTTTCTACATGATCGTATATGCCTTCTATTACACTGAAAACATTCTGCCACAGAACAGTTAGAGCAAAGCTGGAAAGATGATCCTTGAAATGAGGGCCAAGGGAGTTCAAACCTAAGTTAGGAGAAAACAAAAGAAAAAAATTTTTTTTTCTTTCAAGAACCGTTTTTAGTCATGTTTAGCTCTGAGTGTATAAGGAACCAGGTAAGTATCCCTCTCTGGTGGGCCTGCTCACAAGCTCATATTACTATCTGGATTGGCTGCCTTTCATGCTCTTCTCACAGGGAAGTGGACTGCATGGGGGTGCAGAATCTTTAAACTAAATCCAAGAAGTTTTCTACTAAACCAAAATGCCCCAGAATTCATTAAGCGTAACTGAGAAATTCTGAAATCACTCCTATGCTGTCTGGTAGAGATGGTTCTTTAAATATATAACTAATGTACATTTGCAACCAAGTGTAGTGGCTCGCGCCTCCAACTCTAACACTCAGGAGGCAGAGGTAGGAAGATTATAGTGCATTTGAAACCAGCTTGGGATGGGAAAGGAGTTCCAAAACAGTCTAGAGATACAAAGTAAGACCCTGTCTCACTCTCTACCCCTTCAAAACAAAACAACAACAACAATAATGTCTCTTCCGGTAATGTATCTTTGTCTAGGAATGTGTTAAATAGTTTTAAATCATCATCAAGAGTGAAACTATTATTTTTCTAGATCCTGCATTGACAAGATCCTTGCTCCTTAATGTTCTGTGGAGCAGAAAGTTGACCTTGCCTGAGAATTATTAGTTAGAAATACGGAATACTAGGCCCCGTATAGATCTTCTGAACCAGAATGTACATTTTATTTGATCACCAGATGACCTGTGTTTAGCCATGTTTGTTTGTGAAGTTAACACTTCTTACATACTTCAGACATTTGAATCATAGAGGGATTTCAGACATCACCCAACCCTGCACTCTTCTCCTTTGTATTGCACTCAGTTCTGAGCTCGCAGTGTGTTAGTGTCAGTGTCAGTTGGGTTTCATTGAAGGTTTGGAAAGTCCTGCTGGTGAAATAATGTGAATAGTTCACATGAGGATTTCTTGGAGTCATGAATACATTAACATGCATTTTGATTCTAGCGAGATTGTAAAACAGTTTTACAATACAGCCAAACCTGGTATATCATTTTCATAAACATTTTATAAATAGGGTGTCTGTCTTAGTTTTCCATTCTGGAAAACACCTTGGACTTGATGCTTAATCAGCAGTAGGAACATACGTCCTGAAGTTCTAGAAGTTGAAAAATGCAAAATCAAGGCAGCAGAAGATTCAGTGTTGGGTGAGGGCTCTGCGGAACAGGGTCTTGTCATCCCCTGGGGGTGGTGTTTGGTAAGGGCTCTCTGCTCCCAAGACTGTACTTTGCTGACCTGGGAGAAGGGTGAAGGGCAATAGGTACAGCAGGCCCCCTCAGCTCAATTCTAAGGTCACTATTCCCATTTATGGCAGCTGAGTTCTCAGGACGAAGTCATTCCTCAAATCCATACCTCTTAATACCATTGCACTGAGGATCAATTAAATTTCAGCAGTAGAGGGAAGAACAAGTGTTGAAGCCATAGCAGCATCCTTTAATTTGAGGGGCGTGCAGGAGACGTGTTCAGTTTTAATCATCTCATTTAAGAGACTCGTATTCTTTAATTTTTCACTTCTTTATTTTGCAGACTTTGGTACTTAACTCTAATACCCTATTGTTTGTTCTGTAAAACTGGAATGTAACTACTGCTGTTCTGCTTATAAAAGATGACCAAAATACAATGACTCCTTATTCTATTCTTTGCTATTTTTCTGATGCAGAACAGTGAGCCAGTGCTAAGAACTGTGAATATTGGAGATGTTCTCTTACCCAAGAGCTCACAGGCTAGCTGACTCCAGGCTCATGGAAGCCAAAAGGAGGCACAAAACTCTTGTATGAGAGAATAATGTCTGTATCTCTCATTTTGTAGCAGGCAACATCTTGTTGACCCTCAAATCCTTTTGATATGACATACATATTGAAGGCTGTTCATGGAGAGAGTTTGAATTGGAGATGAGGATCCTTGAACACAGGGTACTGAAATCTGCCATTAGCTCCCCCCAAAAGACTTTATCTTTATTTTACTGGAAATAAACAACTCTCTCTCTTTTACTTCTGAGGATGACTTTCTCTTTCAGTGTTGTTCGCTATACAAATGTCCTTGGAGAGACAGTCTTGGACCAAGGCATTTAATGTCTATGCTCACTGAATGTGCAGTAAAATGAAGAACCTGTGGAGTTTATCTACTATTTTTGTGGAGTATCAGTAAGTATCTGTTTTTTCTGCATGGGAAACTCTGGCAGATGAAGCTTTATTATGTTCAAAACACAGCTTCTAAAATAACTCTGAGCATATGGTGGTAGTGGGGTCATCCTTTGAGACAGCAGGAAGGGCCAGAGTTTGGAGAAATAACCATGAGTATAACTTGTCTTTGATTACTTTGTGAGCTGTTCTTTCTTCCACCCTTTTCTTCTACCATTTCAACTAGATAAGAAAGAAAACTAGATAACACTAGATAAGAAAGAAAAAATGATAGAAAAGGAAAGAGATTCCTGAATAAAGTCAGGAGTCAGAAAGGGGGTGACATTATCCTTAGACTACTTCCTGCTAATTAGGGACTTTGAACTCCTTGGGGCAAGTTTAGTCTTCACCTGTCAGGATATCTAATTTCTTTTTCTTCTGTTTCTTCTTTGTGCATAATGACTTAACAAACCATGACCAACCATAAACAAGAACAACAATCAAAAGCAGTCAATAACCAACTAATAACCCACCATGCCTCTCAAGGCTCTAGCATCTGTATACCCTCTGAAAAGTCCCCAGACTTCCCAATGTCACACAAGCTCAGAAACTATCTGCAGCTGGAAATACCATGTCCCTGCTAGACCACAGGACAAATCATAGGCAGCTGCTGTGAACACTCTGAAGCAGCCCATACCTGAGAGTAAAATGAAAACATACTCATATAATATTTCTGTGCTTTTTTAAAAAAACCAGAATTCCAGAATTGTTGTTACACATGAGAGATTTTATTAGCCACAGTGCACACCCTTGCATCACCTCCCTAGAATGTGTACACAAGTATGCACTTTGTTATTAAGTAAACATTGCCTAGTTTGGGTACTTAGGGAGAAGAGAGTACAGATTTTGGAGGAAACCTGCAGTTACTACCACACTGCCAATTTTGATAGTGACTTTGATAATATGAAGAGATACCATGGCCAAGACAAGTTGCAGAAGAAAACATTTAATTTGGGACTTGCTTACAGCTTCAGAGGTTTAGTCCATTATCATCATGACAGGGAGTATGGTGGCAGGCAGGTAGGAATGGTGCTGAAGATGTTACTGAGAGCTATCTCCTGATCTTCCAGGCAATAGGCAGAGAGTGAGACTGGGCCTGGTATGGGCTTTTTGAAATCATAAAGCCCACTCCGATTGATACATCTCCTCCAAAAAGGTCATACCTCCAAATCCTTCCCAAACAGTTCCACTGACTGGAGACCAAGTATTTAAACATGAGTCTATGGAGCCATTCTCATTCAAATCACCACATATAGGAAACATTATTCTAGTGAAAAATGCAACTAAGAATAATCCAGTCAAGGTCACTGCTGTTATCAAGGTATTGCTGATGTAAGATTCCATGAAATTGCTGGGCAGTGGTGGTGGTACACTCCTTTAATCCCAGCACTCGGGAGGCAGAGGCAGGCAGATTTCTGAGTTCAAGGCCATCCTCGTCTACGCAGGACAGCCAGGGCTACACAGAGAAACCCTGTCTCAAAAAACCAAAACCAAAACCAAAACAAAAACAACAAAAACAGAAAAACCAAAAACAAGATTCCATGAAATTTAGGTGATTGGGTTTTCAATATGAAAGATGCCATTGCTAATTTACAACATAGCAGTTACACAGACTTTAACAGCTTTCTATTTCTTTACAATTAGCTAATGTCAACTTTTTCCTTGTAGTTTATCTCACTAACCTTTTAAAGTATGCCTTATGCATTACTTCTCAAAAAAAAAAAATCTGTTGCTGCTGTTAGGTTAATAGATTTTATTATGTTAAAGACCAAGCTTTATTTTAAGTCTCAAAACAGACTGGGACATTTTTAAAAATTTCACTCACATGTTTTGATTTATCAAAGCATTTTACATTTACTTAAAAAAAATTCTATCCCCTAGAGAAGTCCATAATGTACTCAGTGCAAATTGAACATCAGAGATCTAATGCAGTCAAATGACAGAACAAAGCTCAAAGAAATTGTGGAGGCTTTGTGATTTAAAGAAAAATCTGTTTCTGTGTTAGATTATGTTGTAAGTATTATGGAAATATCTGTAAGCCACACATCACCTGTGTGCAAAAAAATTGGGCACAAACATATATAATAAAGTTTATTTTAGAAGGGTTCAGTTTAAAGTCACAGTGCATGAAAAAAAAAGTATAGTGTGGCATGATTGCTTAGAGGTTTAGATTGTGATCCCCCAAGACCAAAGATTTAACTGTGAGGGATTCTTAAATGATATAGTCTAAAGATGTGAATTTCATTTTGTGCTCAACAAAGGCAAGTTTTAACAATAACATTAATTGAGCATGTACCATATACCTAACCCAATGATGTCAGTTCTTCTTTCAAGACCTCAAGGAAGTAATAGCTTATGTCCTCTTTGTCACCCCACTCTCCAAACCCATCCTCCACAAGGATATTAAGTACAGGTCTAACTGGACCCCTGTCATCCTGGAGACACTAAGGTATGGCCTGTTACCTTCCTGCGAATGACTGTCTTTCTAGGTTCAGGTCCAGTCCATGGTGCTGATCAGGCAGTCATGGGAGCTGCAAAGGTACTCTGGACACTCTCCTATATTACTTTGTAGTTTTTCTGTCTTCTGAGGGTAACAGAAGACTACACAGGCCCCCAGTTTCCCTGTAGTTTGTATCTGAGAAGGTTGGCTTATTTTCTAAGCCTCTTATTGTATTGTCTCTTATGATTTCATTAAGATGCTGGCTTAAGATGCTCCGTCCCTGTGCCTACCCGTGAAGTCCCTAATGCTGTCTGGGAACATGCCCAACCTAAAACGGCGCATTTGATACTTCCTGTTGCCATGTCACTGCAAGACACAGGACAGCTTTCAGCCCTCGTGTGTGCTCCTTGACACCAGCGCAACCTTCCAGGGAAGCGATCTCAATATTATCATCGTGTTATGTTTTTAATTTACTTACAGGCATGTGCAAATTGTTTATGCTTCTACAGTCAAAACCGTGTAAAGATTGAAATACTTATTTTCTCCATTGTATACCTTTTTTTCCTCCCAAAAACCTATAATGTCTTGATGCATGCCTGAGTTTTTGAATTTTGTCTCTTTATTTATCAGTTACCACTGACCCCCTCCTCCCTCTCTCTCTCTCTCTCTCTCTCTCTCTCTCTCTCTCTCTCTCTCTCTCTCATGTGTGTGTGTTTAATCTTTTGATAAATGTCAGTATATTACAATGACTTTAAGATACATGTTTTTCACTTGTTAAAAAAAAATCTTTGAAATCAGGATGAAACTCCAATTGTAATTCTTAGAAATTATTAGAAGGTAAAATGTGCATTTTAAGTGATCCATGACTTCTTGGATATGCTGATGTAAAACTAAAACAATCATAGCAAATGAAGAGCCTGGGATTGCAGAGAGCCGTTTACTTCTCCAAGATTCAGGAGTGGCAGCAAGTGATGTTTACAGGCTTCTTACCCAGGAGGGCAGAACCCAGAACTCTCGCCAAATAGACAGTACCCAGAGATAAGGAAAGAGGAAGAACAGAAGAAAAAGTTCTTAGCCCAAGTCACTGCTGCTGAGAGCATCAGATTTGAACCTAAACCCCTTTTACTCTGTATTACAATACAATGCTTTGGTTTTCTTTTCCCTCCTTATGCATTTTGTTGTTGTTGTTGTTGTTTTATTTTTCTGTTCCGTTTTTTTTTTTTTTGACCAGGTTTCTCTTGTAGCACTGGCTATCCTTGAACTCACTCCGTAGACCAGGCTACAGAGATCCATCTGCCTCTTCTAGTGCCAGTATAAAGATATGCACCACCACATCTGGCTCCATAATACACTACTTTCTCCTGGGGTGTTGAGTAGTGTTTGGCTATACCATTTTTAAATACAAGAATTTAGCCTTGGGATTTTCTGAGCTATCTGATATCTCTAGCATTTTGATCAGAAACAGAATTAATTTGTATTTTTAAGTGTTTAAATGTTTTAAATATTTAAGTATATGTTTTCTTAAATGTGAAGTGAGGGTCACACGACCATGTGGCAAAAACTGTAAAAGTAGCAAAGGACAGACATAGAAAACTGATGATTCCATCTTGCGCTCCAGCAGCTGCTCAGCAGGACTCCCTGGGGGTCAGCACGGCTTGCCCTTGTACTGTTTGGGAGAATTCCATATACAAGCTGCATGTACAAGTATAGACCTTAACTATCTCCTACATTGAACACATATTAAAACTTGACACTGTAACCATGAACATGTGTAATTATAGTCAATTAAACAACAACAACAACAACAACAACAACAACAAAAAGAAGGTTGAGGAGAATTCTCTCCCTCTCTGTATATCTGAAAGTGGACAACAGCTCATTGGCAACACTCGAATGGTTGAAAGTGAGAAGCAGGGTGGGCAGGACATGCTCAGCCTGCAGAAATATTTATGAAATGTTAGAAAGACCCAAGTACAGCGGAGTGACCCCCTGTGCATTCGCCTGTACTGCCTGGGGCACAGAGCAAGGCTGGGAGGCTGGGGTTCCCTGGAGGAGGCATGGGGGGCAGATGGTGTTCACAGGTCCCACCCTGCCCCAGACTGTATTTCCTTCTAAACCCAAGTTAGAGGAAGTGTCAGAGCCAATGCACATGCAGTATCTGGACAACCGTCAGGGCTAGAATGAGAAACTGCAGCTTAAGGCATTGAAATGATGAAAAGGCCTTGTTAACTGGAGAAAAGGAAACACTGAAGGTCAGGAAGGTCCATTAAGAGCACATCACCCTTACATGCTGCCGGCAGTTTGAGTGATGGAAAGAGCTGGCTAGCTTTACCGCGTTAGCCCCCACGGTCTCCATGAAGTCTCAGCCGTGGAAGAAAAGGAACTGTGGGGGAAGCACGGGCTTTTTCTCAAGATAGCAAGTGGAAGTTAGGCTGCTTCCGGCTTACTAGTTGCTGTAGGGAAGAGCACAGTTTGCTTAATTTTTCTCATTTTTAGACAGTTTGCAGTTTTGTTGCCGACATACCGGGTCCTGCCAGGGTTTTGAGAAAATAAGGTAGAATAAATTAGGGCACTGCTTTTCAAAAGAGGTCTCAAGGATCAACATCATAGACTCCCTAGGGATCTTGTTAAAAATGCAAATTATTGGCCACATCCCTGGCCGTTAGCAGAATTAGAGTTACCCAGTCTATAGCTTAATAAGCCTCCCAGTGGATAACTGCAGGATAAAATTGAAGAACTCAGAAGCTAGAAAACCCCTGGCAGAGTCCACGTGTGAAAGTGGTAACTGCGTTTATCAGTGTGCTCCGTCTTTATTCGAGTCTTCAATTTTCTTTCCATGCTCCAATATGATAAATTGGAATATACTACTATCACCCCCTGACTTCTCCGTTAGAGAGGGAAAGGGGCAGAGACAAAACCCTGGGGAGAAGCCAGACTGTCACAGCCAGACTCATACCCCAGAGACCTCAACACTCATTCCTTAATGCTTTCTCTGTTTCCAGGATTCCTGTTAAAAAAAAAAATCCTCACTAGGTTCACCAGAGAGACAAAGGATAAGAAAACTCACTAGAAATTCTTGATCAGGCAGGCAGGCTCCATTTGGACTTGTGGCTTTGCTACCCTCTCTAATTGGTCCTTACTGCAGCAGATTATCTTCTTAAATAAAAATATCAGACCCTGTCTCTCTTCTACTAAAATGTTCTTTAGCCTTTTAGATTTAGTCCAGTTTTGAGTATACCTCAGTGGTATAATGTTAATCTAGCATGTTCAATCCAGAGAGAAAGAGAGAGGGATGGAAATATAAGATATATGGATAGATAGATAGATAGATAGATGATAGCTAGATAATAAAATTAATTTCAGCTCTTTAAAATAACATTCTTGTCAAGCTGGCCCCAAAGGACTCCCTCAGGCTAAGCCTCATCTTCCATTTCCTGCCTGACTCTTCCTCCAATATGACTTCCTCTTCTCCCTTCTAATACACACAGGTCTACAGGCTCACAGGCACATGCCAGGGAGCAAGACCAAGCTTGGTAGATGTTATCCTGTACCTGATCATGAGGGAAGCCGAATTCCAACTAAGAGGAACACGGGTATATATACAAACAACTGTGGTAGAAAATGGGGACTGTGGGCATTTTCCTACAGTCTTATGTATTAGATGCAGTGTGAAGACAGGTGTAGCGTTAGATGCTAGCTCATCTGGGTCTTTAATGAAAATCTGAACATGATCCCTAACGTAAAAATGGCAAAGTGTTGCAAACGGACCAATTGTCAGCACCAGTGATTGTGCCTGTTCAGGTCTATGTCCTACCTCTATGACACAATCTTCTGCCAAGTTTTACCCAGATATGAATCAAACTAATCACAGTCAGGGACTCATGCCTTCCGCTCCAAGTCACCACAGCTGAAATGTAAAGTCATCAGTGTGTTCCCACATGCTATCCCAGACCCTGTCCGGACCCAGACCCTCTGTAAAGATCATAGTCGGTTTGCAAATTTAGATGACAGCTCTGACTGCAACCTTTGGCTTAGAAGAATTATTTTCCTGACCTTAAGAGATTTTGTTTCCTTCTAATTGTGTCCTAATTGTTTGTTATTATTTATTCCTTAACTACTCTGACTAGAGATACTCTGAGATCTGCAGTTGTTTATTTTGTAGCTCTTTTTGATAAATTCGTGGTGGAGAGCTTTCTCTGCACAGCTGGTATCAATATCCATAAAAGGCCATTTGAGCAATTTGTCAGCTCTCTAAGTATCAATTTCCTGGAGTGAGTGTCTTCAGTGGCCTCCACTTACGTCTGAAATATTTTTATGAATGTTTTTTGCCCCTGAATTATTTTTGGAAGATATGTGGGGAAAAGAAACTTGAAAAAATACATTAAAAAAAAAAAAAAAAGATGAGACCAAACCAATAAAGCTTAAATCCAGGAATCCCTGTGGCATACTATAAACTACACTGGTTGGAAATGACCAACACACCAGCACAACAGCAAGATAAGTGTTAATAGCAATACAAAGAACTGCATATTTACTAAGCTATCTATTTTTCAAGGGTTTCTACATTATAAAGAGGGTAGGGGGAGACTATTATATTTTTCAAACCTCCATTAAAAATTATTAGTGTTAAGACATACTTTAAATAAGAAAACATGAATTCATTCCAGACTGCTTGATTCTTTTTTTTTTTTTTTTTTTTTTTGGTTTTTCGAGACAGGGTTTCTCTGTGTAGTCCTGGCTGTCCTGGAGCTCACTCTGAAGACCAGGCTGGCCTCGAACTCAGAAATCCGCCTGCCTCTGCCTCCCAAGTGCTGGGATTAAAGGCGTGCGCCACCAACACCCAGCTCAGACTGCTTGATTCTTAAGCTTTTGTATCCTAGTAAGAAAAAGGTTACAGTCTGCTTCATATTTTGTCTCCACATTTGGTCCCGTGAAGGAAAGGCCATCCAGAGACTGCAGCACCTGGGGATCCACTCCATATACAGTCACCAAATGAAGACACTACTGTGGATGCCAAGAAATGCATGCTGACAGGAGCCTGATATAGCTGTCTCCTGATAGGCGTTGCCAGAGCCTGACATATACAGAGGCGGATGCTCGCAGCAAACCACTGAACTGATCGCAGGGTCCCCAATGAAGGAGTTAGAAAAAGGACTGAAAGAACTAAAGGGCTTTGCAACCCCATAGGAAGTACAACAATATCAACCAACCAGAGCTCCCAGGATCTAAACCACCAACCAAGGAGTACACATGGAGGGACCCATGTCTCCAGCTGTATATGTAGCAAAGGATTGCCTTGTCAGACATCAATGGGAGAAGAGGCCCTTGGTCCATGCCCCAGTGTCCATGCCCCAGTGTAGGGGAATGACTGGGGGGAAGTGGGAGTGGTTGGTTGTAGGCACACCTTATAGAAGCAGGAGGAGGGGGGATGGGATAGGGGTTTCTGGGGGGAAATCGGGAAAGGGGATAACATTTGAAATATAAATAAATAAAATATCCAATAAAAAAATAAAAACAAAAAGGTTACAGTTATTTCAGGTCCCAGCGAAACCCAGGACAAGTCTTACTCAATACCTGTGGCTCTTCCCAGGACATCTCACCCTGTCTTCTACCTAAACCTCTCCAGCACAGTGGATGGCCTTCCCTTTTCTTCCTCCACCTTCTGATTTTTATATAAACTAGTCATTTTGGCCACGCACTCTCTTGGCTTTTGGCTTGCTCTTGGCTTTTGGTTAGCAGCTCTTCTCTTGGTCTGCTTTTTCTCTCTCCTCCTCCTCCTCCCCCTTCTCCTACCCACTTTGCTCACGTTTCTCTCTTGTTCTCCCCATCTTGCCTCTCATACCAGTTTAGTCTAGATCCTTTTGGATGCCTCTGGCTGCCCTCCTTCATGTCTACAATAAAACTCTTTCCCCCAACTATACCTTGGAGCTATGATGTCCTCATTTCCTTTCAGTTGTAGTCCCAGACTAAACAGTTTGCTATAGAGGACTGTACAAGGAAGAATCAATGGATCAATGAACTGAGATAGCCAACCAGATCTATCATCCTAAAAATCCTGCTAGTGAATTTCACCCTATTGCATTCTGTGCTATTTATCTTGGAACATTATCTCTGTCTTAATATTTTCAGTGACATAGCAGAATAATAAAGACCAGTAATTTGTAATTGACAAAAATGTATTATTGACTTTACTGGACACTGGAAAGTCCAAAATCACGTGGCCACAACTTGGCCAATGCCTATATTGCAATCATTTCATGGTAGGACAAAGAAATGAAAAGAGGCTAGCCTGATCTTTTATAAGGAAGCCATTTCATAGAGCATAACACTTCCATAGTAAGGTACCAGCTATCCACAGAGGACAGTGTCCTGTGACCCAGACATTTCAAATTAGGCATGCCTCCCAGCAGCTGCACTGAGAATCACATTTCAACACATGAACTTTAATGAATACCTTCAAATCATAGCAGTGTTTCATTAACAATCATCTAAAGTGATTCCCATCTGAATATTTACCTTATAAAGCAGTACATGTGCAAAATAGCACAAGGTCCTAGATAACCATTGCCACACAGGTTATAACAGCACAAGACTGAGAACAACCTAATGCCATCCATAGACAACTGGTTACTACTCCACAGCAGAATACTATACAGACATTACGAAGATTCGCATTGGTGAGGATCAGTTGAATGGTTAAGGAGTATGCTTTGGTTTGTTTGTTTTGGAATGGTCTCAAGCTCATGGGAAATTTGCAAGAGTAATGAGAAGTGCATTTCCTGCCTTGAGTTACTTGAGAGTATGCTCTTGTTATAGTGTTCTATCACTTCTGAACACTTTGGTTTGCATTTTCTTTTAAAAAGGCATTCTCTTCTAAAACACCAAAATGAGCACATGAATATGACTAGCAGGAAATATTACCATTACATCTTTCCCATAATCCCTGTCAAACGTTGTTATTTTGATACCGTCCTTTCTTAGGGCAGGCAAGGCACTCAGCTGCCATCCATTACGGTTCAGTCTCTTTGCTCAGGTTTGCCGCCCATTCCTGTCCTCCTAACCTGCATGACCTTCACACTTACGAAGACTGAGAGGCAGCAATGTGTGGCCTGCCCCTCCTTCAGGCTTGATTTGATGCAGGCTATTCACGTTTGGCAAGATAATCTTCTCTTTGCAGTTCAACCAGCTGCACATGACTTCAATTTGTCTCATTGCTGGTGAGGTTAAACATGACCCCTTGATGAAGGTCATATCTGCTAAGTGTCTTTGCCTTGAGATTTTTTTAAAAATTTCTTTGTAATTGGTAAATATTAATAAGAAGGGAGTTAACTAACATTGTGAAGTTCCTTGAGGAAGGTCTCCTTCAATACCAATCCCTCGTAGATATACATACATATCCACATATCCACTTATATATGCACATATGCAATATATACATAGTATCCTTTGGGATAATGGTAATAAATCACTTGCTTATAGTCTGCGAGGTTTATATTTTGAAATAACCTTAATATAACCAGGTTTGGGAGCCTGGCTTTCCTTGCTTCATCTCACATGTGGTATCCAAGACATTATTCACCTCATTTCTTCATTTTTTTTATTTCATGTAAGTTTTCCTCTAATGTTTTAATATCTATGTCCTTAAAAGTATTTATTAAAATGGAAGTGCATAATTGGTATGTTGTGGATAAGAGTCCTCTAAAGTCCCACATATGGTTCCCAACCCACATACTACTAAGAAGCCACGGAAACTTCTACAAAGTGAGGCCACACAGATCAGTCCCTGGGCCAAATTTGAGTGTGCTCTAGAAGATCCATGGGGCCCCAGTCCTTCCTCTGCACATTCACTCCAGAATGCCTTAGGGTGAGCAGTTTGGACCACCACAGCAGTCCCTATTACAACATGCCTCGCCTCAGACCCCAAGCAGCAGGGCCGCCCAGTACAGAGCAGAACCTCAGAAGCTGTGGCCAGAGTGACTTTTCCTCCTGCTAAACTGACAGAGGAGATCAAATCATGTGTTTGTTACAAATGCTTGAAAGCTGGGTAAAACACTAACTAATGGAACAGTGGTGTGGGTTTTAAGAAGATAAACACACCATAGCTAATACAACTCTGGGTTCCCATAGTGTACAAACTAACAGTGGACTCAGTAAACACAATTCTCCTGGGAGTTTTAGGGGTTGGTGGCTGACCAACCACGCAGTTGGTGGCCATGCAGTAATTACTTCGGATTTCTTCCTGCCCCGAGGAATACTGTTTTGCTTAAGGAGAGGAGGGCAAAGATCCCTGGGAGGATGGGAGTTGCCCGCAAGCCCCTGGGGCTGATGGATTGTTTTATACACTAACTGGGTTAGAATCTGTCCTGTGGTGTGGAATATAACAGGAGGTCTGGCAGGTAGGGCTTTCCCTCCTGAATGGTGATGCGGAGATGCTGGAGAAATGGTTCTTCTCACCCACCCTATACCGTTCCTGAGGAATATAGTACTTAAAAGCATAGCAGCCTTTATGGTTGAGAAGCCACAGGCAGAAAGCTCGTCTACTTTGAACAATGGCAGCTAGAGAAATCCAGATTCAGGTTCCTGACTCACCATAGACTGCTGAATCAGAGCCAGCACATGACTACCTCCAGGCTTCTAAGACAAGACTCAAGTGCCAATTTCTTTGAGTCTGTAAATCAGATTTTATTATCTGCAGTCAAAAAAACAAAAACAAAAACAAAAACAAAACAAAAAACAAAAACAAAAACAAAAAAAAAGCAAAACGAAAAACCAAACCAACCAAAAAAAAAAAAAAAAAAAAAAAAAAAAAAAAAAACCAGGAAAGCACACACAACATAATACATGTGAGTAGGTTATATTTAGGAATATATATATGTATATGTATATTCCCAAGGAGAGGCATATAGAAGGCTTTGGAGTTAAAAATTAATCTTTTTTAACTGAAGGTTCAACCAAAGGACCAGGGCTCATCTCCAGAAAGCCAGAAAATCCACTGTTAGTGTGACATCCTTCACTGCAAGACAGCAACGGATGGAGGAGTTCTCCTCGGTAAGGGTTTCTCTGACAATCTACCAGGTAAGCAAAAGCAGGATAGAAGAGCGCTTGCAGGTGACTTCTGGGTTTCAAAGAGATTAGGTAATATGCATAGTTTTGGAATTGCAAGAAGAAACCCACACCACACACACACACACACACACACACACAAACACACACACACACACACCTGAATACCAAGGGAACAAGGCATGGAAGGACACAGAGAACTGGCAACACTATAGGAGGGAGGAATGAGATCTAAACAATAGACAGAAAAGTAAATGTGACATAAAATGTGAAAATTTTGTGTGTGTGTGTGTGTGTGTGTGTGTGTGTGTATATATATATATATATATATATATATATTTTTTTTTTTTTTTTTTGATACAACTGTCTCAGTTCTCCTTAGGTCATTTATTGGCCCTGTGATCCGGACCTTAATCTTAAACCTTAACTCCATTATCCATGGGACGAGTTTTCTAAGGAGACTTTTCCTCTTTTAGAATTTCAGAGTGCTCTAACTCTCCACTCAGTTGTGTCACCAAATGCAAGGTTATCCGATTCAATTAACAATTTAAGTCATTCCAGTTAAATTATTTCCACTTGAAGTTTTCATCTGCACAAGTTTGTGGTGACGGACTGCCAGAGCATGTGGAAGCAGCCTGGGAACAGGTTAGATGAAAGGGTTTGGACTGATTCCCATGACAACACCTTGAAGCTGTCCCCACTTCACACTCCAGCCTGCTGTTGAGCCCCTGCCTGCCATTGCTGACACCGTTCACTCCTTTTTTTTCTCTGCGGGAAGTAAATTAATCAGTAATTTATTAAGCTCATGCTCCTCCTGCATGGGGGGGTGGTGGTGGATCTTTGCTAAAAACAGAAAAACTTTTAAAATAATTTTTTATTAGCTTTAATGAATTAGGTTTCATTATGACATTTTAAAGCAATTCTTTTTTGTCGTTCCTTTCCCTGTCCCACTCCCTCTGTGGTGCCTTTCTACTTCCGGGAGCTACTGTCTATCTTCACAGGTGACCTTCCCCGCGCTCAGGTCCTATTCCGCTCTCCTTGTTTCCTAGTCTAACTCTATAGTGGGAAGTCTGCCCAATTCACAGTATATTTAAGAAGGACTTGGCACAAAGAACTCGGTCTGCAAATGTTTCTGCTGAGTGAGTGAATGCTGTGATGGTCGGTGTACCAGACCTGCTCAAAGACCTGAACAAGCTTCTCCCAACCTGTGAGAAGGGTGAATTGAAGGACAGCAGCTTGTCCTGTGTGGTCAGGAAAGTGCATGTAATCTCTGTTCGCTTTCCCCCCGGCTCAGTTTTTTTTTTTTTTTTTTTGGTTTTTTTGGAGACAGGGTTTCTCTGTGTAGTCCTGGCTGTCCTGGAACTCACTCTGTAGACCAGGCTGGCCTCGAACTCAGAAATCCGCCTGCCTCTGCCTCCCAAGTGCTGGGATTACAGGCGTGTGCCACCACGCCCGGCCCTGGCTCAGTTTTTATTGCAGAAACCTATAGGGTAAGAGTACTATTAAAAAGGAACAGTAGAAAACAGCTTCTTATTAAAAAACAGATTTGCTTCTTCACTCGTACTGACTCAAGCGCCCTTGTATGCCTAGGACCTGAGACTCTGAAAATGTGTAACTTTAAGGTTTTAAGTTTAGATCAAAGACCTCTAGAGCCTCCACCCTTTGAACAGAGATGGGGAGATTTAAATGAAGCTGGAAAGCCGAGAAAATCACGGAAGATCACTGGTAGTTCACAAACCCTGTCGGTGTAAGAGGGACATTTTGGCTTCAATTTGGAGCTCGGATCACCTTCTAGTTATTCTGTGACCTTTGACAAGTGACTGTTCTTGCTGGAACCCAGTTCTCCCACTTAATAAAACGAACATAATTATAGTGCCTACTTCACAGAGTTTCGCAAGGTTAACCACGCTGTGAGCCGCCATTACCTCGCCTCGCCCAGACCTTGCAGTCTAAGTTTCTACCCAGATTCGATTGTTTTCTCTTTCCCACACATTTATTTAGTTTATTTCATGGGAAGCTATTTAAATTCCTCAAACAAACTATTTTGAAGAATGTTAAACGTTAGTATTAAAATGACAGAATTGCTTATTGCAATTCATAATGCAGATAAATATTGAGGCCAAGGTTTGTTTTAGTATAAAGAGGTTTAAGAAATAGTTTCACAGTTAAACTATGAAGCAGGATATACAGAATTAGACAAGACCATGGAGAAAGATGGGATTGCACACTAAATCTCCTGCTTCCCAAGAACCATCTCTAACAATGCCCTTCTCTACCACATTTAAGTCCAGGTGCTAGTGGGAGGAAAAAAAAATCATCTACAATATCTCAAGCTAGTGCTCATTGTTGTCTAGGAATTTTCTAGAAACTTAGAAATCTCTCTATTTTCTCACATAGGGGAGATATATGTGCCACATTGGAACATTTGTAAAACCTTAGGCAGAGCACCTGGAAGGTGGCTTCACTAAGAAATATTAGAAAAAGGACACATCTGCCAAAATAATTCTCTAAGGAACTACGAATCAATGCACTGAAATAGAGAAAAGTGCATATAAATTTGGAGCTCGAATTTTGAGATTCATCTCTTGGGAGATAAAACAGTAGGAAATAGACAAGTGTTTTTATCTTGTTTTAGTTTGCTATGATCCTGAATTACTTTTTGGTCAGCTCTCAGAGCAATTGTTTCTTGTCTGTGTTTACATCTTTAAAACTGTGTTTTCTAGCTCTTTTTATTCACTACCGGAGAAAATCGAGGTTTTTCACTTATTCTTGAGTTGAAATTATTTTAAATTTAAAAACTTATTTTAAGACATACAAATGAGTGGGGCGTGGTGGCACACGCCTGTAATCCCAGCACTTGGGAGGCAGAGGCAGGTGGATTTCTGAGTTCGAGGCCAGCCTGGTCTACAGAGTGAGTTCCAGGACAGCCAGGGCTACACAGAGAAACCCTGTCTTGAAAAAAAAAAAAAACCAAAACCAAACCAAACCAAACCAAACCAAAACATACACATGAATACATAGACCTCTGGCATAACATATGTCTTTGTTTTCTGTTTCTATAACAAAGTATTAGATTCAAGGTAACTTTTTTTTTGTTTGTTTGTTTTTTTGTTTTTTTTTTTTTGAGACAGAGTTCCTCTGTGTAGTCCTGGCTGTCCTGGAACTCATTCTATAGACCAGGTTGGCCTCGAACTCAGAAATCCGCCTGCCTCTGCCTCCCAAGTGCTGAGATTACAGGCGTGTGCCACCACGCCCGGCTCTCAAGGTAACTTATGGACCTAGACAGGGTTAAGTGCAATATTTCATGGCTATATCTGGTGAGAACTCTATGCCACATCATAACAGCAGAAGAAAAAACAAACCCAGAAGAATAAGCAGACATGTAGGGAGGACTCAGGCATTAGAGGCACCTTACCCTAGTAGTGACTAATCCAGCCCAGGGAGAAAGGCATTAACCCTCTTAAAGACAGAATCACCCCCTAGGGGTCTTACTTCTCAACACTGCCACAAGGGTACTCATCTGTGAACGTATGTGACATGACTGTGTCTATCTCAGGTTGCTATGTAGCTGAGGATGGCCTTGAACTTCTGATCTTCCTGACTCCCATCTCAAGTGCTGAGATTATAGTTGTATTCCACCACTTATACAGTGCTGAGGATTCAACCTAGAGTCTCTTTCACACCAGACAAGCACTGTACCAATGGAGCTACATTCCTAGCCCACAGCATACTTTATAACTTTGCTGCTGTATTTTTCCCTGTTGTGATAGATGAAGCTCCTTCTCCTATCTAAGACACAGTTGCATACAACAGGTGGTAGGGGGCAGCTGGATACTCAGATAAGAGTCTCTGACCTTCCTTATACCTCATGAGGGAGCATAAATAGCCAATAAGCCCAGTTTATACATGTGTGTTTATATATATGTATACACATGCATATGTATATATATACACATATATATGTGCAGGCATATGCATATGCATCATATACATAAACATTATATATATACTGTATATAACATACATATGCACATACATACGCATATACTATATATACATGTATATGTGTTTATACATATACACATACATATACATAATGGCAGTTTGACTTAAAATGACTCCACTAGGCTCATAGGGAGTGGCACTATTAGGCCTTGTTGAAGAGTGTATCACCATCACTGAGGAAAGGCTTTGAGGTCTCAGAAGCTGAACCTAGGCCCACTGGTTCACTCTTCCTTCTTGCTGACTGAGGATCCAGATATAGAACTCTCAATCCCTCCCTAGCACCATGTCTACCTTCACTCTACCATGCTTCTCAACTGGTCGTAGTATCTCTTCACAGCAATAGAAACCCCTAGGTAACACACACACACACACACACACACACACACACACATATACACACACACATGCACAGTAAACACATTGCTATAGATATTTCCACATTTCTAAATCATGGTTATGTTGAAAAGCTTAGAAATATTAACACAATATGATCAAGGGTCTCCAAGTACAATGGTCACTTTATAGAAGATTTTACAAAATTCTGTTAACAAAACGCAAATTTATGTTTTATCTTTTTTTTAAATTTTTTTTTTTTTTGAGTCAGGGTTTCTCTTTGTAGCTCTGGCTGTCCTGGAACTCACATTGTAGACCAGGCTGGCCTCGAACTCAGAGATCCACCTGCCTCTGCCTCCCAAGTGCTGGGATTACAGGCGTGCGCCATCACCGCCGCCTGGCTATGTTTTATCTTTTTATCATTACAGCATCATGATGTAGTTCTAGTTACTAATGGCCTATTGGAAGGTAATATAGTAATGATATTCTTACATTCTTTGAATATTGTTTTCCCAGTCAAATCTCTGCATCACCAGAACAGAAAGTAAAAACACAGTGAGTTTGTTACTCCAGTGCCTGCATCCCCTCTTTTCCTTATTTCTGTGAACCCCTTAGAAGCCGCCAGCTATCTGAACTGAAAAGTTTAGGTCTGCAGCATGTCCCATTGTTTCACAGACACCGTGTGAAGAATATAGAATGGGAAAGATTGGTTTATTATAGCTGTTGTTTCAGTATTTACATAGGTAAGGGAATGTATGTTAGGGAATTTCCCCAGTAGAAATCTTTCCAAAATGCATTAATTAGAACCACTTGCAGGTCTTTAACCAAAGAAAGCTACAGACTGATTGCTTGTGGCATGTGTACTCTGAGTGCCAATCTAGAAGTGTCTCATTAGTCAAAAAAAAAAAAAAAAAAAGGACTTCAGATTCCGTTAGGAGTTGTTACAGGTGAATGAAGGAGAGCCTGGAAGGAGTATTTTTAGTGTTTCTTTTTAATTTGAAGAGGTTATTTTTTTGTTTTTTAAAAAAGAGGATTATTTTGTTTGTATGTCTCTGTGTGTGTGTGTATGTATGTATGTATGCATATATGTATGTATATGTGTGTATATGGGCACAGAAGAGTGTGTCTAATACCTTGGAGATGGAGTTATAGGTGATTGATTTTGAGCCACCCAGCATGGGTACTGGACACAGAACTCTGGTCCTCTGTAGAAGCAGCAAATACTCATAACTCCTGAGCCACCCAGAGATTCTCCAGCTCCCCTTTCAGGCTTTCGTTGTTTTACTTATACTAATAATATTAGTATATAAGGTTACACAGCAAAGCGATTTATATGCATTATCTTGTCTAAATCTGCACTATCATATCTCCACCAGGAAAAGTGGGTTCAAGCTTTGCAAAAGGTTCAATTCAAACAGAAAGATTCTCTAAGTAATATGATAATTCCTGCCTTCGAATTGTGGTAAAAACACAAATATTTTCTGAAGTAGTACTTTAAAGCTAGCAAAACATTTGTATAACTTTTCCAATTTAAAATATTTTTTAATTTTATTCTAATGAGAATCTTGTTGTTTTTTGAGCTAATTGAAAGAGCTTGTTTAGTTTCTGACTAATATGCGTGGTCTTACAGAAGGAGCTTTTCTTCGGCATGACAGAAGAATGGAGTTAGGTTCTCTTGTGCTATCGCTTTTTTCAGGAATATTAGGTAAACCTTTCCTCCATTATGGACCATTTATGGTTGGCAGTATCATCACCTTTCCTCTTGTCAATGGGGTCAAATTATGTGATGGAGAGACTGTGCCCCTGGTTCTTAGATTGCAGGCTGAGGAATGGAGTTCTTGAATAGTCTGTGGAGTCTGGTTCGAGCTTGATCACTAGATAGTGGCTAGATAGGCCTGGTGCTGAGTAATTGGGTAGAGAGGCCTGTGGGCACCATTTCAAGGGAAACATTGCAGAAGTTAAAATTGAGGAGTTGCTTCTATTTTTATTTCACATAAGCATGCCTGGTTACCTATCCCTTGTGCTATAAGCAAGAAGCTGCAAACTTTTCCAATTAAAATGGAAAATGCCTAGGCAGAGTCTATGGGCACCAGGTAATTGGATGAGAATTTCACCATGGATCTTGCCCCTGCTCATCCAAATATCCAGAGTGTTTTCTCCACAACCTGCTGAATACTGGGGCTGGGGGAACATTAGAGATGCCTGACTGAATGTGTCAGTTTGCAAGCAGGTGCTTTCAATTTTTGCTCAAAGTTAGAGGATCCCCAAGCAAGATCATTTGAAAATAATTATCTTGTATATTTGATTCCCCCAAGAACATATTCTTTTCACATGACCTTAACTCTGCCAGCTAAACCAATGGTTCTCAAACATTTGTTCTCAGGACCCGTTTATATTGCTAAGTCCTTCTGAGAACTCTAGTTTTTGTTCCTATAGTCTTTTATCTGTCAATATTTATCATCGTAGGAGTCAATGATTGAAAATTAAAGTATTTATTAAATTATTTTAAAATGAAGTAATAAACCCTTAGATGTTAATGTGGACAGTAATTTTATTAATGTGGCTACATGGTTTAGATCAAAACAGTGTAAAGAATGATACTGTTAAGTATCTGTAAGTCTCTCTAGTGTCAGACTCAGTGCGGCTCTTACTTCATTGTAGTTCCTGGAACTCTCTCTCATGCTCTCATGAAATAATGAGGTAAAGAGGCCAGATGATCTTTGTGTTGCCATCTTAGTATTATAGTTTTGACCCTACAGCCCCTCTAAAATGAGGAACCCCAACTGATCCTCAAACAACACTTATTACAGAAGCTCTGAGATAAACAAACACGAATGGAATTACAATGTGATTAAGTGCCCTGGTTTAGAACTACGGAGGGGTCACTGTCTTGGCTGGCTCCTTTTCTCCAGGAGTCAGCGGGTAGCCAGCACCCCAGAGCAGCCACCACGATGATTTTGACCTACACACCTCTGGCCCCTGCTCTGTGTTTTGCTGACTAGTACAGGTTTCCATGTTTAGAACTTATTAACATGGAGGTAATATTTCTGAACGGAATCTGCAAATTAAATGCTGGAATGTGTAAAAGGAATAATAGAGTCAGGCTTGATGGCAGAGGCCTGCAATGACTGGCTACTTAGAAGGCTGAGAGACAAGGAGCCGACTTTGTGAGTTCAAGGCCATTCTAGGCAATTTAGTGAGACCTTGTCTCAAAGAAAAAAAAATCAAAATAGGATGGAAGCAGTAGCTTGCTGGCAGAGTGCTTACCTAGTATTTGAGCAGCTCTATGATAAATAGAGAAAAAAGAAAGAAAGAAAGAAAAAAACAAAGAAACAGGAGGAGGAAGGAAAAGAAGGAGGATCAGGTGGAGGGGAGGGAAAGCCGGTTATGATTTTCCTGATTATGGGAGATTGATTTAACAATTGACAAAACAGCCTGCTGGGGCCTTGTGGAGCACACCTTTAACCCCAGCGCTCAGATGGCAGATACAGAAGGATCTCTGACTCGTAGGCCAGCCTGTTCTACAATGTGAGTTCCAGGACAGCCAGGTTACACAGAGAAACCTTCTCAAAAAAACAAAGCAAAATAAAACATACAAGCAAGTAAGCAAACACAACTAAATGACAAGACAATCGATGGCATTGCCTTCATTGATTGAATAAAGGAGAAAAAGCGTAGGATCACTTCCACAAAAGTATTGACATTTTTCTGTAACAACATTTATTAATAATTAAAGCTCCTGAAATTGGGATGGGAAGAAACCTGTACAATATGATAGTCTGTATCTTTTGAAACATATAAAAATACCCAAAGGCTTTTTCCTCCTTTATCATATCAAGTACGTGTGACTATATGTAGCAAACATTGCATAAAATATGTGCACAGAAAAATGCAAAAGAAAAATTGCTAACATAAAATTTAAAGTGTCCAAATAAAAGGGTTAGCACAACTATGTGAAGACCCATTATCATTAGGACATGAATCCTAAGTTCACCAGCACTCAGTAATAGCACAATCTAACTCCAAGATACATTTTATTTTTTGTTTTGTAAAAGTTGCCAATCTGACTCTAAAGTTTATTTGGAGGTAAAGAGAGAAGGACTAGCAGAGATACTGTTGAAAACAGGAGAGACTGTTTGAGGTCTACAAACAGTTACTCCACATTAATGTCTCACATCTATTGCCTCAGAACTCAGAAGGCTGAGGCAGGAGGATCACTGTGTGTTTGGGCTATAATTTATAAAGAATATAAAGCAAACTTGTTGCTAGTTAGCTAAAAAACAAACAAACAAAAAACTCAACAACAACAAAAAACCCACCACAGATTTAGGGCTGCCTCCTATAACACTCACTGCCTCAAAACAGAGAAAACAAACAAACAAAAATAACTGTATTAATTAAGGCTGTATTCCTGCACATTGGACAAACAGATAGTAAGAAAAAAATCAAGTTCATAAAAAAGTAATATTTCCAACAAATGTGCAGTTTTATTATGGTGCAGAGCAGACTACTTTTTGAAAATGGTGCTGAATTCATTTATTATTCTAAACATAAAAACATCCTACAATTCCTACTAAGATTTTTTTTAAAAGTTCTGGAAAGATCATATAACTAAATTGAAAAGTTAAGGGTTTATGGCTTCGTAGAAGGTCAGAGGGAGATTCTTTTCCACTTGGGCAGCTAGAAGCTTCTCTTAAATGGCATGCTAAGAAGAGCAGCCGTAAAGGAAAAAATGACAAGCTTGAAGCACATTAAAACTGAAAACTTGGCAGCTCCAATGACCACTCAGGTAGTGGGAAGGCCTAGTGAGAAAACATATTTGTTCTATGTCTCCACAGAAGACCTTCTAGAGTTGTATAAGTGTGTGTGTGTGTGTGTGTGTGTGTGTGTGTGTGTGTGTGTAAGAGAGGAAGAGAGAGAGCAAGGAGATATGCTCATAAGAAAAGAGTAGTTAATGATAAAGTAGCCAATCATTCAAGACAGCATTTTATGAAAATGACTTCTGTAAAAGTATCTTTTGCCGGGCGATGGTGGCACATGCCTTTAATCCCAGCACTTGGGAGGCAGAGGCAGGTGCGTTTCTTGAGTTCGAAGCCAGCCTGGTCTACAGAGTGAGTTCCAGGACAGCCAGGACTACACAGAGAAACCCTGTCTCAAAAAAAAAAAAAAAAAAAAAAAAAGAAGTATCTTTTATTCACCAGATGTAATTGTCATGTAATTGTCATGTTGGAGGCTTACTGTCTCTTTCTGATAACCTAAGCCTACTCCTGGAAGCTTCTAGACTCTATACAATCTTATCCTGGCCTAGAATGTTTTCAGCTTCTGAGACTTGCTACTGAATAACTTCACCCTTTCTAGTTCTTTCTGAACTTTTACCCACTAGTCAATTCAACTGCTCTGGCTCTGAACGCCTTCCACACTGATTCAATCTGCCTTCCCCTGAAGAGCTCTGCTTGACCTCATATTAACTTTGGCAATATGTTTTTGTTTGTTTGTTTGTTTGTTTGTTTGTTTGTTTTTGGTTTTTCTAGACAGGGTCTTTCTGTGTAGTCCTGGCTGTCCTGGATCTCACTCTGTAGACCAGGCTGGCCTCGAACTCAGAAATCCGCCTGCCTCTGCCTCCCAAGTGCTGGGATTACAGGCGTGCGCCACCACGTCCGCTGGCAATATGTTCTAATCTTCTGGCTTCCGTCTTCAACTGAGTCTAGCTTGTTCTCTCTCTGCAACCTGTCTCTGTACAACTGTCCCAGTAAAACTGCCTCTTTTTCTCTGTAACATCCTCCAGGGAGTTTCCTTCTCCTCTCTTTTCTCCTCTGAGAGTTGGACACATCCTATTCTGGCAAATCTTTCTCTGATTTGTTACTCTGTCTGCCACACAATTAGACATCACTTTCAGACACAGGTGCTTCCTTCTACAAACTAACTTTACCCTCATTGTTTGGGATTAAAGGTGTGTACTAAGGGTGAAGTACACCACAAGTAGAAACAGTTCCCCACCCCCATTCCCCCAGTAAATGACACAATCTTCGGGTTCACAATGTGATCAAATATCCTGCAACAGATTTCAATCACCTTGAATGTGTTTAGTGACACCAGGTGTTTGGGAAATACAAACAGAGCCACACTCAAGCCTCTGTACCTCCACAGAATGACTAAAACAAACCCAAACCACAGGAAGACAAGCAAAACAAAGAGCAAAGAGACCAAAACCATGCTAGACCATAGCAAAGTTCAGCGGAGGCGGAGTAGCTGGAATTTTCAGACGTTTTGGCAAATTCTTTGGTGTTACCTTCCAAAAATTAAAAATATGCTTTTCCAGGTTGGGAGGAAAGTCAGTAATGTGCATGCAAGTACAAGGATGAGTTTGACTTCCAGGAGAAGTTGGTTTTCTTTTCTTTTCTTTTTTTTTTTTTTTAAGTTAGGTGGGACAGTACACACTTATAATTCCAGCAAGGGGCGGGGGGGGGTGTGGGGGGGAGAGAAATAGGAAAGAGAAAGAGAGCAGAAACTGGTGGGTCTCTAGGACTCAGGGCTTACCGGCCAGCTAGCCTGGTCTAAACAAATGCCAAGGCAGTGTGAGACTGTGTCATTAAAAAAAAAAAAAGACAAACACCCATCCTGAAATAACCAACAGTGCCTGAGGAATGACACCTGAGTTTGTCCCCTCCTTTCACATGTATATACACACATGAGAATGTGCACACACACACACACACACACACACACACACACACATTATGTCTTTCTTAATTTTTAGGTAATATTAACATAAGTGCGATATACCAACACTAAAATACTACAATATTGAAGACAGCATTATTTATAATAGCCTTAAGTCAGAAAAGAAGAAAAATCCAAGCTATTATTTATTCATTTTGCTTTTACAGCAGAGAACTGCCTAGTCTAGACTCAGTGAGAGAAGATGCACATAACCCTCGAGGGACTTGAGGCCCCAGGGAGTGGGAAGGCCAGAAGGGGGTGAAGATCTTCTTGAAGATGGGGGTGGGAGGTATGGGATGAGGAACAGCTAGAGGGCAGACCAGAAATGGGGGGGGGGGGGATAAAGACTGGATTGTAAAAAAAAATTAAAGAATGAAAAAATATGTTTAAAGATTTATTTATTTTATGTTTATGAGTGTTCTGTTTGCATGTATGACTATATATTACATGTATGTCTGATGTCCTTTGTGGTCAGAAGAAGATATAGGATCTCCTGGAATTGGACTTATGGATGGTTGTGAGCTACCATGTGAATGCTGGGAATCGAACCTGGGTCCTTTGCAAGAACAAATGCTTTTAAATGCTGAATCGTTTCGCACGCACCATGTTTTTTTCTTTTCTGTTTCGTTTGTATTTTGTTTTCTTTTGAGACACGGTTTTGTGATAGAGCCCTGTTTGGCCTCAAACTCACAGCAATCCTTCTGCTTTGGCCTTTTTCTTGCTGGGATTACAGACAGGAGCAACCATGCCCAACCCTAGACAGATGATGATGTAATGATGCAATGGGCCACACCCCAGCAAGGGGCAGGAATGAGTCACAGCTCCCTGTAACCGGCTGCAGGAATCACTCAGATAAAGGATTGGCTGAAAGATGTTGGGTAAGTGTATATTGCACTAAGAAGCTTTACTGAATAAACCATTTCTAGTAAGTAAGATAAGCAAGGGGTGAGTATTGGCTGCAGGCTACTAATAAGACCACAGCCTTGTTGATAATCATCTGTATCTGCATTATGTGGTGATTTCCTCACTTCCGCCAAATCCGGAGAAATAAATTCTTTAGATTTGTACACTTTCTGATAAGCATGCTGTATTTTAAAAACTGTAATACAAATCTCCTACCCTCTATTAGAATATGGGAGTACAGTCTCCCCACTGACTCAAATCTTTCTATTAAAGCTCAAGGTACTAAGCAATGGAATACATTCACCATTTTGACATTCAAAGTATTCTGGGCAGCTCTCAACTAAGAAAGGGTTTGCCTCTGTTTACTCTTTAGTTCTGCTGTCCCTTTGTGTCCACCAGATCAAGGTTAATGCCTACCAACTGATAAAAGGCACCCTAGGAACTTGGCTGAGACAGACCACAAGGTCGGAAGCCTATCAATTGGCATTTTAGCGGTGAGGGTGATCCGAGGCACCCTAGGGGAAGATCCTCTGTGCAGAAGAATGCAAAGATCAGATAGACTTTTCTGTTGTCTGGAGGGCAGGCTCCAAAGGTGTGGCAGCAATGCAGAACAGACAATGGCCAAAGGCATGCAAGGACTTCAGGCGAGTTGAACTCAATGGATAATCCATTCATTCAAGTATTTATTGAGTGTCTGTTCCTGGACCGGGGTTGTTAGGTACTGTAAAGGATTAAGCAAACATCTCAAGGACATAGCTTCATATGGGCTGTGCCACAATGAACAGGGCTTTTTTTTTTCCCTTTCACGTTGCACTCCCTTTTCTGGGAATGCATCTCCTGTGTTAATGAGTGTATGCCTATATTTACCTTATAAAAAAAGCCACAGTCTTTATTTGTAAATATTGTATTCTGCTGACACAAGGCCTGGTAAGAGAGTCAGGGAGTCTTGACAGATTCATCCACATTTCCATTCCCTTCCTCTATAAGCAACATTATACATTTGTAAGAAATTTGGGCAATAAATAGCAACCAGGAGTGTGTAAGCTTAGACGTGACTTGTACCAATGCCAGCTGCACGCAAGCTTTGCCCATATAGTGCGGCATGAATTATTCAACGCTTCTATGTTAAATGGCCATTTTTGGAATTTAGTCTGTATATTTGAAGTTTTTGCATTTTAAGTGGTAGACTTAATTTGTGCTTATCCTGAAATTATAATTGCTATTCTGACATGCTGCCTTTAGCAAAGTATGTATTCTTATGCATGAAAAGTACATTTTAGAATGATGGCGTGACTTTTAAGCACACACACACACACACACACACATACACACTGATACCATATAGTCATATTATGGCACATGGCATATTCAGAAATTTCTTTCAAACCTGAAGATCCAGAGATCTTACAAGATACAGGCTGAACTTAAGCAAATTACAATATAAATTAAGGGTGCAAAAGTAAGAGTCATAAATTTAGCAATATAAAGTGGTGACCACAGGCTGGACTTGAGGTCAGGCAAGATGAATGCAGAACTGAGTTCAGCTACTCATTAGCTGTGTGGTCTTGGACAATGTACCTCTCTCAGTCAGGTTCTGACTTCTTCTATGTGAACTCGGGCTTATTATTTTGCTTATCTCCTAGAGATTATTGGAGAGAATTCAATGAGGTAAAACATACAAAGTTCCATTCTCATTAGGAGATTTCAAAGAGGACTATCAAAATTTCAGGAGAAACTTGTATAGCAACCACATTTTCAATATTGTCTGCTGATTTTGGATGTTTCTTCTTAAGGTATGGTTATGACACAATTGCTTCTGAAACATCGAAGCCCAGTGTAGGTGGAAGATATGGTGGACACACCCCCACTTCCATCCTACGTGGGGATCTTATGTGTCAGAATGAGGAGAGAAGACTATTGGGCCCAAGACAGTATCTGTTGAATTGCTGAATAAATAAATAATATAAACTGAAGGGGTTTGAGGCTTTGAGAACTACAGTTATTCCAATATATCTCCCATGGATGTTTTTAGGAGTCAAGCCTTGAGGTTTTCAGGAGCCAGTTTTAGATATGCTTTCAAATCTATTCCTTTGTCAGGGCCTGTAGTTGAACAAATACGTAAAATTTAGTTAAATTTTTCCTAGGGTGTAATCACAAAGTCTGATACCCAACTCCACTCAATACCCTCCTACCACTAATCTATTTGGCAAGCATCATTTCAATTGTGCACTGAAGGTGGATATGCCAGTGCAGAATGAACAGGCTTGGGAAGCCTGCCTTTACAGTGACTTTCTACAACTTTATCGGAAAGCTTTCTATCTGTATGTTTTCCTTCATCCCTTCCTGTCTCTTTCTCTACTGGAGGAATCCAGACAGGGTTCCCTCTCCCAAGATGAAGCTTGTTCTTCATTAAGGAGTCTAAGGTGCTCTTGGTAGTTGGCTAGGGTCTGAAAACATTACAGCCATTTCTTACCCAATCAAAAGAGACAAGGAGACAGACCCCTGCGTAACCTGCTGGCATCCGAGAACCCAGCTGGAGGACTCACTGTTGCTCCCTGCCTGCTTCTCTCAGGTTTCTGCCCCTTTCTGTAAAATAATCAAGATTTCTAAGCAACCCAAATGCTTCCACCACCCACCACAACAAGAACCAAATACAATTATTACTAACACTTGCTTCTCCCTGCTTTTTGACTTGTTGGAAGCAGGGGCAAGCAGGAAGAGACAAAGATGAGAGTGTTGGTTTTGGAAACATCTGGCTGCCACCCAGCTGAGCCTTGTCACATGGGCCTCCTTCTTCCTTGTATGCTACTCACCTCAAGCTTTTTTTTTTTTTTTTTTTTTTTCAATCTGAAGATTTCCATTTGAAATGCTCTTTGAATGACAAGCAGTGAACCCCAGGATCTAAAGTAGCTTTGAAGTTTGCCAGGAGTCCAGAAGATGGTGGGCTAACTACTTCAGTACAGAGAATCTATCAGAAAACTTGTATTGAATATAAAGAATTGGCTTTGATAAAACAAAACAGCCCGGCGGTGGTGGCGCACGCCTGTAATTCCAGCACTCTGGGAGGCAGAGGCAGGCGGATTTCTGAGTTCAAGGGCAGCCTGGTCTATAGAGTGAGTTCTAGGACAGTCAGGGCAATACAGAGAAACCCTGTCTCTAAAAAAACAAATCCAAAAAAAAAAAAAAAAACCAAAAAATTAGTATCTTTTTGGAGGACTTACCTCAAAGATTCTTCAAGCCTTAAGATTCCTTAAGATGTCTGTAGGCTTGAAGCTCACTTCTTATTTCAATAGAACATTTATATGTCAATTCCAAGAAATGTGTCGAGGGGTGCAGTTGACTTTAATATCTTATTGAGCAATGTGACAAGAATTTGAAAATGTACAAACTAACCATGGGATGACCTTTCAAAACTGAAATGCAAAAGTGGGGATGACATTTTCTCATTCAATTATATATTTTGAAGTCTAAATTAAAGCACACACAACACCAAATTAAACATCTCCTCCCCAGAGTGAATACCCCAATCATTTATAACTAAGCAACTTAAGTACCTGGTAATCAACAAACATTAACATGTAAATACTTTGTTTTAATAAGCCATGAGCATTAATATGCACGTGACTGAAATTATTTCTACTGAAATTCTTTATCTGCAACCCAAAATATCAGATATGGGCTACAGAAAAAGAAAGCTGTTAAATTTAATTCTGAAAACATTCATGTGAGTTTGCATAAATCCTCTTTATTTTCTAGTGGATTTTTTTTTTCTTCTGGATTTTTTTTTTCTCTGCCCCTGCTAGGAACCTTATGAAACTGAAATGTCAAGTGAGGGTTGCTTTATATCATGTTCTGTCAATCAAAGGAAGGGAGGCTTTCTGCATCTGTTGCTAGTATATTGGCACTTTTTGAAGAGTGTTTCGGCGGGAGCGAGAATAAATAAAGATCCTTCAGGCACTTTCTCATTTATGGATGAGGAATCAAAGCAGTCTGAAACTTCATTTTCAGCCTGATACCCTGAAGATTGTTGGCTGATAATTCTGGATGGAACAGCTTATCTGGGAGGATTAGGGAGAACATGGCCTTCCTATTACTTCTGGCTTCAGCCTATTCAGCTGGGTAGGCTTTGTCACACAGTATCTGGGCCTTTACATATGTCACTAATCTTATCTATATCTTTTCAGCTCCTTCTGTTGGAGCTGTGGTTTCCCGTGCCTAAACCTCCATTTCTTCATTACACCAGCTGTATAGGCATTAGCCTTCCCTAACAGCCTTTCTACACCGTGTGGTTCAGTAATGGCAAGGCTTGCAGACTTTCGGTTTTTCTGAGCAGACCGGGGCAGGATTTTTTTTTTATTTTTATCCCAAATCTTAAGACTTTCACATCAATTATATTAAAAAGCTTCCTATGGTTTCCAAACAAACTCATTTCCCCTCTTTACCAAATCCGCTTAACAAAATGAAATAATCTCTGCAGTACATTATCTTTGCAACCATTAATGATAAAAAGGAATGGCTCCCTTCCGTGCCCATGCACACACACCACACTGCCACACTTAGCAGGAGGCAGTTGGCTCACTCTTGAAACAAATATTAAGTGTGTCATGTATGTTAAAACTGGAGGCCACAAACATGCTTTCAAAATCACCTCTGACCTCAAGATGCCTATAGTGTAAGGGATAATAAAATGGGAACAGACGAAAATTCACCAGGATGCAGAATACAGATGAAGTCTCAGGGATGGCAGGTCTGTGTGCCAGAAACCATGAAAGAGGTGGGAAAAACAGGGCGCTGCAAACAAATGACAAGGATTTGAGAAGGTGATGCTGGTCAGGAATTTCTCCAATGCTTTGCCATTTGGTTTTCAGAGAGCACATGCCACAAGCAGCCCTGAACTTAGAGAGTGGTTTTGGAGGAGCTCTGGGGCAAAGGTGTTCCTTTCCCATCAGGTACCCATTCTCCCTGTCTTTCAGCACTTACAACCTCACACTGAGCTGGTCTACTTCTCTCCAGAACACATGGGAGCCATCTGAACTTATGTCTGCCTCCCATGAGGCTGCACAGAGCTTGCCAGCTCTGCTCTACCAAAGGAAGCTCTTTAGGGGACTTTTTCTTCTTCCTTTGCCTTCTTTGTTTATGGAACGTGGGTAAGAGAGCCAGGCCTAGATCCGGCGAACACTTGGAGTATGGGCATGAAGGCCACTGTGGGGAAGGGAGGGAACAGTCGGAAAAGCATGGCTCTCTGGGCAGGTAGGCTCTCCATGGGATTGCCCTGATGTTCTTCAGCTGGCTTTCGCCCAAGAGACAGTCAGTGTGTGTGTGTTTTGTGTTGGAGGTGATGCTTTCTTCCCATTGGCATCTTCATCATCGGTTTGTCTTCATCTCACAATCACGGCTTAGGATCACCTATTGGAAATGACAGAACTTTGAGCTTCCCAGCATGACACAGAGTGATATAAAACACTGCCAAATAGTTATTAGGTTCTTAAAATGTTTAGATTTTTTTTTTTCCGAGACAAATGTCACTCTTTAAACTTACAGGGTCCACACACATCCACATTTAGATTTTACTTGCTTGGCTAAGATATATGGATAGAAAATTATCGTGTGTAGTTATTAAAGTGCAGACAATGGAATATAAATCATAATGTCATAGAAATTGAGAGGATATAAAAACATGTAAAGTTACCGCCGGGCGAGGTGGCACACACCTGTAATCCCAGCACTTGGGAGGCAGAGGCAGGCAGATTTCTGAGTTCGAGGCCAGCCTGGTCTACAGAGTGAGTTCCAGGACAGCCAGGACTACACAGGGAAACCCTGTCTCGAAAAAACAAAACAAAACAAAACAAAAAAAAACCCAAAAAACCATCCCCCCCCAAAAAAAAACAAAAAAAAAACATGTAAAGTTGAGAAAAAAATTTCCAGATAAAATATAGGCTACCCCCATTAAAATTGAATTTTAGTTTGAAAAATAATTTTGGGGGAAAAATTAAAAAAAAAAAAGAATAACTTTGGGTTTAGCTACTTTTTAACTATCACACAAAATATACTTTGAGAGGCAGAGGCAGGCAGAGCTATGTGAACATGAGGTCATCTTGGTCTACATAGCAAGTTCCAGGACAGCCAGAGCTACATAAAGAGATCATGTCTCAACACTCCTCCCTAATAAAACAAAAACAAACCTAAGTTATATTCAAACTCTAAATGTTAATTGTCTCACATTTTACTTGTCATACTTGTTGAAGAAGTATTTACCAATGTTTTGAAATGCAGATTTGATAACACATCTGAATTTTATTTGATAATTCTTCCTGGCCAACCAAAATGAGCTCCTGGGTTGTCTTTGGAGGAGGATATGTCCAAGCTGTGGAGAGAGTGGATCACTGGGAAGAAAGGGATGGGCCTTCCTTTCCAAAGCGTTGGAGCAGAGCTGGGGCCACACCCCAAACCCGAACCCCAATAAATGTGGCATTTGTTAATAGTGTCAATTGTAGTAAATGAAAAGAAAGACATGTAAAGCAATGGTGAGCCCAACAAGGAGAGGGACAAACTGTTTGTGGGGATGTTAATATAGCATAGACGTTCTCAGGTTTTGAGCTGACCGTATTCTTTGTGCTCAGGCCATACTGTGCAGGGCAGGATGGTAAGTACCACTCCAGGTCTATCTCCTCTGTGCATGTTTTCAATTGGTACAAACAAAAATGTTTCCAACACTGTCATATATCTTGCCAACTATGTTCCCTGGAAGTAAGGGGGACCCCATCTTCCATGCGGTAAGACATGAGACCTATCTTAAAGTGGCTAGACTACAGTCAATTACAGGCATTCATATTCCTCATCATAGAAATTCGTTTGTGGACAGCTTGTCTAAAGGAGGACAACTTCATTTTTGGTTTTTCGAGACAGGGTTTCTCTGTATAGCCCTGGCTGTCCTGGAACGCACTCTGAAGACCAGGCCAGCCTCGAAGTCAGAAATCCGCCTCCCTCTGCCTCCCAAGTGCTGGGATTAAAGGCATGTGCCACTACAGCCCAGTAGAGGCCAACTTCTTGTTTGTTTGTTTGTTTGTGTTTCAAGACTTGTTAAAAATTTATTTTACCTTTACATCCTGACCACAGTTTTCCCTCCTTCTCTTAGTTCTTCCTTCAAGGCCCCATCCATTCCTCCTCTCTTTCTCTTCAGATCAGGGGAGGCCTTCCATGGATATCAACTAGTCTAGGCATATCAAGTTGTTGTAGGACTAGGAGCATCTTTTCCTACTGATGTTAGAAGAGGCATCCTAGTAGGGGGAAAGGATCCCAAAGGCAGGCAGCCGAGTCAGAGACAGCTCCTGCTGTTAGGAGTCCCACATGAAGACTAAGATACACAACTGTTAACATGTGCAAAGGGCCTAGGTCAGTCCAGGGTGTTTCCATTTGGATATGCACATCATGAAAGCAGGTTCCCTCGGAGTCCAGAAGACGGTGTTGAATTCTTTGGAGCTGGAATTACAGCCAGTTTCAAGCTGCCTGATTGGGTACTGGGTCATTTCTTCAGTCCTAAGAGGTTATCTTCTGCTGGTGACAACATTAGCACTTTGATACAAATTTGAGCAAGGATGTGGCTTTCTTTCTAATTTATTACCCCTTTCCATTAAATTTTTAGACTGTAAACTCCTTGAGTTAAGTAAGCACTATTCATCTCTGAAACAGCCAGATCTAACACTTGACACATAATCTATGAGATATAACATGAATTCTGGGATAAAACCTTCAGGTTCTGGTTTGAGAATCCCGAAACAAAGAACAAAGCATTTGTGAGAGAATGAGAAAAAAGGTAGGGGAGGCAGGTAGCCCTTAAGGTGACCTCAAGTAAATTTCTGCAACAGGTAGGATAGATTCCTAGGGGAAGACTTTAACCTACATGCAGTCTTGCTAATAGATTCCCCCAGGGACTTTATTGTCTGCTGCTTAGCCTTGTTGAACATTGTCTTCACTTCCTGTTTTCACCAATGAGTTATCACTCTCATACCCCCAACCAGGAGGAGCATTGTCTGGAAGCTGTGTGCCACTCTGGTTACTCTAGCTTTCAATAGCAGATGCCTAAGCCACTATTTGTAACCTGCTGCTAAGACTGCTCTCTTTTGCCAACAACCCCCTAGAAAAATACATCTGTAGGCCTGCACAACACACTCATCAGCAAACTGCCAAGTTTTCCACTGGGAATTGTACAGCTACTATTTTAGGATGATGGTGATCCTGGGTAAGAATGAAAGTACAGAGCCGGAGCCGGGCGGCGGTGGTGGCGCACGCCTTTAATCCCAGCATTTGGGAGGCAGAGGCAGGCGGATTTCTGAGTTCGAGGCCAGCCTGGTCTACAGAGTTCCAGGACATCCAGGGCTAAACAGAGAAACCCTGTCTTGAAAAAAACAAAGAATGAAATTATGAAGGTCCAAGCTGAAGGAACCTGAGTAGTGTAAAAGAGAAGACACACTCTCTCTCTCTCTCTCTCTCTCTCTCTCTCTCTCTCTCTCTCTGTGTGTGTGTGTGTGTGTGTGTGTGTGTGTAATGGTGTCTTTGTACATCCATGCATTTTTTTTTCTTATGAATAGTTTAAATTCAGTTCTCTTTCACATTTTTGGGAATGGGGAATTGTTTTCACTGGATACCAGATGTATTCACTAACAAGAATTTCTTCAGCTCTGTGGATTCGCATTCACTCCTTCGACTGCTTCTTTCTCAAGTTCCATTTTTTTTCCACAGTCTGTGTTCTCTGTCCATATTTGATTTCAGTGCATCTTGGGTTCTTTTCTCTTTCTCTTTCTCTTTTCCCACCTTCCCAGTCTGAAAAGATGTCTCCTTAGCAAGAATGGCTGATATTCCAGGCCCTTCTAGCTATCTGAAGTCCTTCACTGGCTGTAACACTAAGGGCTGTATGGTGATTTGAATAAGAATGACTCCCATTCTTATATTTGAATGCTAGTCATCTGGGAGTGGCACTGGAGACTGGGGAGTGAGCTTTAAGAAGACAAAAGCCCAAGCCAGGTCCAGGCCCAGTGGCTTTCTTTTCATTTGGCCGTGGATCTAGATGTAGCTCTTAGCTACTTCTCCAGCGCCATGTCTGCCTTTCTGTTTCTATGCTCCCCATCATGATTCTAATGGACTAAGCCTATGAAACTGTTAGCAAGCATCACAAACACTTTCTTTTGTAAGCATTGCTGTGGTCATGGTGTCTCCTCATAGCAGTAGACCATGGACTAGGACAGGCTGAAGACCTGTAGGTCTCAGGAAAATCAAGTATCACCTCTGAGGACCACCAGTTCCCTTTACATCCAAGGCCATGGTGTTCTCAATACACCTCCTCAGGCAACTAGTACAATTCTTCAGAACCTGTTTTCTAGAGAAAGCTCCTTCATTCCTCTCTGACCTAATGGGACATGGGAAAGAGTGGGAAGAATAGAAAAAATAAACAAGAAGGTGAGAGTGTGAGACAAAGGAAACTTGGCGAAGAAGGAGGCAAACCTCAGATGGTCTGTAATGAGCCTGCAATTCTTATACGAACTGTGTGGATCCATGTACCTGAGTCCATACGAGATAGAATGAAAACCACACAAGATATTAGGGAAGGTAATAAGCCTTGACATGGCTACAAAAAGCATTAAGGTAATAAAGACAGGTTATCAAATGTGTGCTTTCCTACATGATTAGCAATAATTATAGCCATGTATATGAGCTACTTTGCTTTCTGTCTCTTTACCATGCAGCATGACAAATAATGAGCGTATTATTAATGTACCTGTTAAATATTTTATTTGATGACAACGTTGAACTCATACTACATGATCTCAAAAATTAGACGCAAAAGACATTCATTGCTGTCTTTATTGCTCCTGACACAGCTTCCCTTATCTTACTCACGGGGTGTTGGCACCAGTACAGAGTTCAAGGCCACGGTTTACTAGGTAGAAAAGACTGTAATACACTCTCACACATATGTCTTGTAAAATGAGGGGACCCAAAATGAAACCTCTAAATTTTGGTAATTGGAAACCTCACTCTGAACTGCTTTTGTATGTGTGTGTGCAAGTGTGCAAATGTGTCCGTGGAGGCCAGAGAACATCCGGTGTCATTTCTCAGGTGCCGACTGCTCCTCTCTCTCTCTCTCTCTCTCTCTCTCTCTCTCTCTCTCTCTCTCTCTCTCTCCCCCCTCCCTTTCTTTCTTTTATATTTATTTATTTATTTATTTATTTATTTATTTAGTCGTGTGTGTGTGTGTGTGTGTGTGTGTGTGTGTGTGTGTGTGATATTGTTGTCAGACAAGATCTTGTAATGGTGTGGAATTCACCTAGTAGGCTAGGCTAACTGACCAGGGCGCCCAGGGTATCTGCTTGTCTTAGTCTCCCCAGCGCTGGGATTATGAACACCTGCTGCTATGCCCGTGTTTTCTTTTAGTATGGTGTCTGGAGATCAAGTTCAAGTCCTTAGGCAAGACAATCACTGTACTATCTGAGCTATTTTCTGAGCCCCAAACTGCTGATTGATGAGTATCTCAAATATAAGCATCTAATTGTTTTTTACTGGCATTTCTTTTGAATGTTTTAATACCCCATCATCATTCATAGTTGGACAGTCAGTCGTATTTTGTTGTTAACTGACTATGGTGCAAAAGACTGCTCACAATCTTTCTATCCCACAGAGAATCCAACAATACCAATCGATCTGGGTGTGGAGCAGACATTGTTCCCAGGAGGGCTTTGGCTTCTCTTCCAGGGAAATCTGGCTTTGGTTTTACTTCCATGGAAATCTGAAGGTCTCCTGTGCCCCACAGTTCATGGGCTGTCCCCGTTCTTATTTCCTTTCAGTTTTTCTCTTCTTGTTGTCTCTCCTTCTCTTTCGTTTGCTAGCTGGAAGACTTGTTTAATATGATCTTTAGATCCTGCTTCATTTTCTTAAGTATTCACAGAACTACAGACATGTGATAGACAGAGGCACCATAAGGAGTAAGACAGCAAGACATGAACCTGGATCCTGCTCCTTTTTGTTTGTTTGTCAATTTACAAGATAGAAACATTAATTTCCCCCCCCCCACCCCAATATTGTTGGTAACATAAAAAAATGTATGAGAATATAAAGCTTCGTCTTACTTGCGCTTGACCTCTGGCTCAGGTTCCCACAATACACTGCTCCTTGAAGGCAGATCCTGCCCATGACCATGGCAAAAGCCATTACTTCCATCTTGCTTCTGGAATCCCAGTTCTATTCGGATCAACTGATGACTGGTCCAAGTCAACCAGAGATAATTTTGTATTTTTTTTGCAATGCAAAAGTGTGGCCATATCATCCGCCCCCCCCCCACCCCCTTAACAACAGGGTTGTCTGAAGTGGGGCTTTGGAGAAAGCATTTGCTTTCTGACAAGAGAAACTTCTGCCTGCCAGGTGAGAATGCTCAGGTGATACAGTGCTTGGGCCTGTGGCCAAAGTCTTCAGGAAACGCATAACTATGAAGGTCTGTGTGCTGGGCATGAAAGGGGCAACTGATGTCAAGAACTCTGATCTTCAGTTGCAGTGACATTGCTAAGTGAAGCCTGAGGTCTCTACATTCAGCTGTCCTGTTAGCACATTGCACATGTCTTTATCGTCCATTGATATTTCTTATGATGAGAAGCACACCAGACTAATACATTTTGTTGTTGTTATTGTTGGTTTTATGTGTGTGTTCTCAAGACAGGTTTCTCTGTGTATCCCTGGCTGTCCTGGAACTCACTCTATAGACCAGGCTGGACTTGAACAGACAAGAGATCCACCTACCTCTGCCTACCGAGAGAGCTAGGATTAAAGGTATGCACTGCCTCCTCCTGACTCTAATTTGGTTTTGTAAACTTCATAATGAAGTTTAGTGACAAGGTATTTCCTACCAAAGAGTATTTATACAAGTCAGCCATTTTATCATTTCCTTTGTTCTATATCAGAGATCTATGAACTATGTCCTGTGGGCCAAATCCGATCTGCTTGATGATGCCCTGCAATTTAAAACTGTCTTTCAAAGCATCTTTAAATGATTAAAATAAAAACCTCAAGAAAAATAATGTTTTATAAACATGAAAATGATATGAAATTCAAATGTCCGTGTTCACAAATAAGGTTTTATTGGACGCCAGCCATACTCACTTATTTACATATTGCTAAAGGCTGCTTCTAATTGCAGAGTGTAGCATGTGAAATAAAACAAGTGGGCCACGAAATCTGTAATATTTACTCCTCTTCTTTTTTATAGCAAACAGTTTCTACTTCTGGTCTGCCACAGGACACTCCATTATCGCCCCTGTGATCTTGACTGTATTGTAGGCGTGATAGTCTCTCTTTGTTCTCGACCGTGGGATTTCTACCACTATAACTTGCTGTTATGAATGTGAGATGCCGTCAAAAAAGATTGGTAGTCAAAATCTGGGCCCCAAGCTTGTGGTGCTATTTGGGGAAGATCTGAAAACATGGTAGGTGAGCCCAGACAGTTCATCACTGGGCTATCTTGTTCCTGGCCTTTTTCTATCTCCCTTCTGTTTCTGTCTGCTAGAGATGAGCAGTTCTCTTCCGAAACATGCTTCTGCTGCTTGAGCGTCTGGGGCCAAGTGACCAGAAACAGAGCCCCCAAAACAATGCTCTATAGTACGTCGTTCTGGTCTTCAGCCTGCTCTCTCAAGTGTTTGTCATAGCAGACAGAACAGTAACTAATACATGGTCCTCTAACCTCAGAAGCATACTTGCTTATAGCTATGCTGATGCTACTAATCATTCACAAAAATTAGTATATTTGACCATTTCAAACAATTAAGTAAAAAAAAAAAAAGGGCAGAGATGATAACAATGATTTTTTTTTTTTTTTTTTTTTTTTTTTTTTTTTGGTTTTTCGAGACAGGGTTTCTCTGTGTAGCCCTGGCTGTCCTGGAACTTACTCTGTAGACCAGGCTGGCCTCGAACTCAGAAATCCACCTGCCTCTGCCTCCCAAGTGCTGGGATTAAAGGCGTGTGCCACAGCCCCTGCCTGGCTACAATGATGGATTTTTATAAAGAAGAAACTGATGCCAGGATGCAGGCCTTGGATTCAGGGTTTATTAAGGTATTCTGGGTTTTTGTTTTTGTTTTTGTTTTGTTTTGTTTTTTGTTTTTTGTTTTGTTTTTTTCGAGACAGGGTTTCTCTGTATAGCCCTGGCTATCCTGGAACTCACTCTGTAGACCAGGCTGGCCTCGAACTCAGAAATCCGCCTGCCTCTGCCTCCCAGAGTGCTGGGATTACAGGCGTGCGCCACCATGCCCGGCTTTTGTTTTTGTTTTTGTTTTTGTTTGTTTGTTTGAGACAGGGTTTCTCTGTGTAGTCCTGGCTGTCCTGGAACTCACTCTGTAGACCAGGCTGGCCTCGAACTCAGAAATCCACCTGCCTCTGCTTCCCAAGTGCTGGGATTAAAGGCGTGCACCACGACCGCCCAGCTTATTAAGGTATTCTAAAACCTCACTTAATATTAGAATGACTTCGAGTAAGTTGTTTAAGTTTTCTTTCTTTCTTTCTTTCTTTCTTTCTTTCTTTCTTTCTTTCCTTCCTTCCTTCCTTCCTTCCTTCCTTCCTTCCTTCTTCCTTCCTTCCTTCCTTCCTTCCTTCCTTTCTTCCTTCCTTTCTTTCTTGTTTGTTTTGTTTTGCTTTTTTTTTTTTTTTTTTTTTTTTGAGACAGGATTTCTCTGTATAGCCCTGGCTGTCCTGGAACTCACTCTGTAGACCAGGATGGCCTCGAACTCAGAAATCTGCTTGTCTCTGCCTCCCAAGTGCTGGGATTAAAGGCGTGCGCCACCTCCGCCCGACACTGTTTAAGTTTTTGAGTCTCAGATTGCTACCTAGTTCTATCAATTGTGATCCTTCTCCTTCTCGTTTTTTTTTTTTATATTGATAAAGATTGAACCCAGACCCTTGCCTACTAGATTGCAGAGCTTCATCTCCAGCAATGGTTCTAATTCCTGATGCACTCTGTGTTACACTATTATATGGATGGCATAAGTTCCCAGAAAGAGCTACGGCTGGACAGTGAGTGAAACTGATGGTCCCTGTCCGTGGGCAAATTCTTCGTTGGTGCTGAGAAACAGCAAATGGGTGACAAAGACCTGTTTAATAAAGAAGCCGGAAATGTCCTGGAATGTCCAACTTTTAGACTGTAAGTGGTCAAGAAACCAGGAAAGTACCTCAAAAATAATGTCTTACAAAGAGAGAGGAAATGATAAAGGGAAGAAAAGAGGGAGGAGCAGAGAGGCGGAGGGGTGGCCTTGGTAGGAAATGACCACACTTGCATTCGAGGAGTCATCACTGGTCTCTGGTTGGTGGCTTTCAAGACACTATGTATGCAAAGCCCTCCAGGGTTTCTGCCATCCCTCCTTATGTAATTATTTTAGTTAAAATACAGTAATGTTTTTGAAAAGTAGAGCTGACTCTTTCACTGACCTGCTTGGCAGACCCCCTCCCCCTAGCCCTGCCTCCCCCTAACCCCCAGCCTCTGGCTCTCCACTAAATCCCATAGCATATTTTGAGATTGCATATTTCAGTCACCTGTACTGAGTAATGAGTGTCTGGAAGGTTTGCACAAGGTTATTAAAAGTTTCTTAATCTGCCACCAACTTCTCTTTTAATATTGTTTGTGGATTTCCTGAAGCACAGGAATAAATTCCCTTGACCCTCTTCCTCATTAACTTGGAAAGTATGGCAGAATATCAAAAGCGCGAGGCTGTTAGGGTATTTGGTGCCTTTTAATAACCCATTGACTATAGCTTGGAGGAGATAAGGCTATCGCCATTGTTGATCAAAAAGACCAAAAGAAGCAACTCTTGCTACAGATACCTCCTCATGCAAATAGTGCCTTTCAAGTCGCGGCCTCTCAATTCATTGTCATGATAGTATCTGTTAATTAGGGGACATTTTAATAAAAAAAAAGATAGGGAAAAATGACAGCTTTAAAATGTTTTCCTAAGGAGGACTCTGTGCTGATCCTTTTAAAGGGTGTGTTAAAGACCCAAGGTAATGAAATTCTCCCTTCCCTAATTCCGATAGAGAAAAGAGAAAAGAAAATGAACCTTACACCAGAGCAGGGCTGGTCTTTGCACCTTAACCTGTGTCAATATGTAAATAACTGAATGGGTATTTGATTTTCTTAGAGTCCAGTTTCCTCATTTGGAAGTTGAAAATAACACTACAAATAAAAATCGTTATCTATTTATTTTCCTTTAAAACCTACATTAAACGAGAGACAGGGCTTTAACCTCCACTTTATGTGTAAGGGAAAATCAGAGTTTATTTATTGTGCCCAATGATATGTGACCATACAGTGCTAGATTTCAGACAGATTCTCCCAAATTTGTAACCCAGACCCAGGCAAGAACATTGTGAAGACACTCAAGCTATCCTGTACATGCAGAGAATGCCAACCTGTTGACCGGTTTTCAGAAGTACCCTCACCAGGATTTTGCCTCACATGTGAAAAGAGAGGATGGTTTCAAAAGAATGTTCTAAAAATTTGTCTTTGAGGGCGTGAGGGAACGAGAGCCTCTGTGTTCCTTTAAATGTGTGGGTAATAAAGAATAAATAGAACAAGCCCTTGTGGTTTGTTTAGTTTTGAAATCATTCCAGTACAATTTGCAATAAAAACGGCTTTCATTTTTAAGTGATCAAAGCAGTGCACGATCCAGTCAGGTCAGTAACTGCAACAAGCTGGAGCCGTACAAACATGCAAGAGCGGCCCGGCAGACCCGAGATGGACCAAAAGATCCCAGGGCAGTTAAAAAAATATAAACACACACAGAGACCACGGGCTGGACAATGACTACCAGGCAAGCAGGGAGTGTCTGAAAGTCTCTGCCGTCTTTTACGGCTCTAGTTTTGACTATAATTAGGAAGAACAGTTTGAAATGTATTGCTTTCTCTCCCCTTCTCTCCTCTGGAATCCCCCCCCGCCCCCCCCAGCCCCCCGCCACTCCCCTAAAGGGCAGTTTGCTGCTGAGGAACCTAATTTTCTTTTAGTCATGGAGGCCTATTGTGGCCCTCTGAGGAAAGTCCTGCATATTCACAAAGCTCTTTGGCTTCTCTTGAGTCCATTTAGGTGTCAGCGGGGGCAACTGGACTCAGCCAAAAGGTTAAGCAGACCACCAGGAGCTCGGCTCTAAGCGCTTTCTCTCTTAGTCACACCAAGCCCATTGGTTGCTGCCCCAGAGCAGGGATAATGGCCACAGTGTGTACGCCTGCCAAGTGCAAACACACAGTCCTATGAGGAAGAAAAGGAGAATGACCTTCTGTATTACTCAGAATTTTTAATCAGCCGTTCAGCTAGTTGCATTTTTGTGTTATGTACCCCTTCGCAAAACATTTACCTTCGTCCCCACTTGGTAACCATGGAAGGTTGGGATCTAACAGGCAACTGCTTGAGGTAGATGGACGTGAAGGGCCATTTTAATGCACATAGCAAGGACCCCGGTCATCACTGCTGTCTCCCCACTTCACCCCCTCTCCTCTTTGCAGTAGTAAAACAGCGCTGGAGATAGCCGGCCCCGGGAGTTTGGAGTCATGGCACTCACATCTTTTAGCGGACACCAACTCGGGGACATTTTCATCTGCAAACTTTTAAATCCTGCAATGATTCCCTGCCGATGCCATCAAGGGGTTGCTTTATGGATGGAAGTCCTTGGAAGGATGAGTAATAGTGTCTACCCTTGATTTTCACCATCGGACTGCTCAGGACACTTGCTACTAAGAGACTTACTTCTGCCTGAGTGCTCTTGTGAAGGGAGAGAGGGTAGTGAGGGCCATAGAATCTGGAGTCCCATCTGATTCTCCGTACTGCCACTTCCTGTGAGACTGGTGACCCTTGGTATCTTCTGAGGAAGCCCCACTATGTCTCAGACTGGCATAGTATCCCATTTGGTACTGGAAGTAATCTAGAGATAATCCAAAGCATGGGGAGATACACAAAGCTATATGGAAAAAGTATACTATTTTATAAAAAGGCCTTGGGCATCCTTAGATTTTGGTATCTATGGGAGGCCTGGAGCCACACCCAATGTATTATGGCTATATGTGAAAATCTGCTAAGTACGAATGAAAGGTAGGATCTATTGACAAAATTCTGTTGTTATTTTTAGTCATTACTAAGGAACCAGATTCAGTTAGGGTGAGCCTTTCCAAGGATTTGGCCAGGTAAGCATGGAAATCATGTTTTCACACCATGATGGTTCACTTATAATCTCATTTGTAACATCACCTCACCATGACATTTTATCCATGACAAACAGGAAATGCTTTCAAATGCAAACAGCGAAGCTGAACAAATGAGAACAAAAGTGTGTAATTTGAGAAGGAAGGTGAGAACTGCATTGAGTATCCAGGATTAGAAGAGATTATTTTATTTAGGATTAGACTGAGGTGCCAAGATCAGGGTTGATGTCTTTGTTTACTCGGGGCATTTTCTCTTGTAAAGTGTGGCAGTGACGAAATTAATTGGCTCCTGTAACTAAGAAATCTAAAACGTAGGCCTGATCAAAGGATTCCATGAGGATCTGTTTGTCCTTTACACCTCTCAGTGTTTAGAGCTGTAAATGTTGATTGTGTGTGCACGTGTGTGCATGTACAGAGAGCAGAGGGGGACATCAGGTGTCCTGCTTTATAACACTCCATCTTTTCCCTTGAGACAGGGTATCCCACCTAACCTGGGGCTCACCATTTCAGCTAGGTGGGCTGATTGGCCAGTGAGCCTCTGCTCCCACCCCCTACTCCCAATCCCTGTTGCGGGTAAACAGCCACACCCAGATTTTGTGGGAGTGGTAGGGATCTAACCTCAGGTCCTATGCTTGGATGGCAAGTACTTTTCCTCACAACGCTATCTCTGCAGCTCAGCGTATTGGTTTCTCTTTTGTGAATCACGTTTCTGTCAGCTCAGGCTAATTATCTCATAGCCTCAAGTCAGTAGGAATAAAAAAAGCCTTTCTAGTTTGTTCCGTCAGACACCTGCTATTGAGATGCCTTTTTGCTTGTGTTCTATGCTGAGCCACGTAGAGGCCTAGAGAGGGTGAGGATGGTATGGGCAGGGCCTCTGCTTCATTCCTGGCTCTGTAGGTAGGTATGTAATTGGGCCACGTGGACAAAGAATAGAAGAAAAATGGTTTTATGGGAGGGAATGTAGGTTCTGTTGTGAAAAAATAACACATGTCTACTCTTGTCTCCTAATTGGAAATAGATGTACCGTACATCCCACATGGGCACCATTGAGTATATTTTGTTCTTATTCAGGAGCAATTCTTCCATTTTTAAATAAGCCAGTCATTCCAGGCTCTGCTTCTAAGGGCATTAGTGTTTCCCACTGCCCTACCTCTAGTACTCAGTGCTATGACCATTTATTTCAACTGGTCAACTGCAGAGCTAGTGTGAAAATGGACATAGCTAGGTAGACAGTCAGTAAACCAGCTGGCCAGGAAGCATTCCTATCTCATGTTGTCTTCATTACGCATAATCCTGCAGCTTGAAGGAACAGAAAAGTAGTAACCCCTTTTCCAATTATGCTTAAATGAACTGAGAGGGGAGTAGAGAGGAGAAACGAATGGGGAGAGAGAGAAGGAAGAGAGAGATTAAAAAGGGGGTTTTCTTTCTTCCTCCCCCACTTAATCAATAGGCCTTAAGGAGTATAAGCATATGGGTTTCCTGCCACTCTTCTGAACTGGAGATACACCCTTAGACTGCAGGTCTTCATTCTGGATCTCAGGTTCTGCCCCACTAAGCATAGTGTGTGAAATGGAGCAAAAAATGGTAATGGAGTTTGTGGACAGGAATGTCTAAAAGAGATAAGAAAGGAGGAGAAGAGACTGGCTTAAGACTTCAGCTCTTCCTGAGTTCATTATTATTCTAATTCTCTCTGAGTTAGGCTTCCCCATACTTTGCCTTGTTGAGATTTAAGGTCAGATGATTTGTTGTCAGGCATGCTGCTTACTGTCAGATGCTGAGAGACATCCATGGCTTCTGCACACTAGATGAAATATCTCTCTCCACTGCCCAGGTGGGCGGTGTCTTTATATGCTGCTGAGTGCATGCTGGGAGAAGCCTAAGTGTGCTCTGTCCTATGGATTTTCTTCATAGAAGAAAACATTAGAGACAGGAGTAACACAGTTATCATGTAATGAGTCAAACGAAATAAACAAATCCATTTTATTTATTTATTTATTTGTGAAACATTCCCTTGCCTCTTTACTCCCATACTATATACAGATAGTATGGGAGTAAAGAAATGCAAGAAGATACACAGGAAACATTTACATGCTGCCATTTATAGTCAAGGCTCAATGGAAGGAAAGATGGGATGGAGAGAAAAAGGAAAGGAGATGGTTGGGTACAACTAACTTTTAGAAATGAAGGACTTGGTATTTTTCCCTTTGACTCTAATGATGACTGCTATTATGGGTGTATGAACATGTCCAAACCTCTCAAGTTGAATGTAATAAATATATACAGCTTTGTATAGGAGTTATACCTCAGCAAAACTGGAAAATAAATGATGGGTTCTTGGATAATAACTGGGAGTTTGGGAACAGCGAGTATATCTGCTTGCAGGTAATTCACTGATATCCAGGAGTCGGGGCTTTCAGCAGAAATGTCATGCTCCTGTTTCTGGACTCAGAGATTTGGAAATTCCAAAGGCCTTTGTATATAGGTCTTATGAAAGTTACATGTCTGCTGTAAATACATATAATTACAGTGCTTTGTCATTTACTTATTATTAGGTCTACCACAATGCTGTTATTTCCCACTCACCTTTATTCATGGTGCCTTTATATTAAACTTCAAAGCCTTTCCAAAAATCATGTTGATTAAAACCCAATAAAACTTGTATTACCAAAAAGTCTAGGATAAAAGAGATACCATATAATCCCAGTTGTCAACAAGAAAATTACTCTGAGGTTTGTTGCATATAACAACTTCTAAAGAATCTGGCAGCCTAACAAGTGGGGAGACCTTTGTTCTTCAGAAAATGTTGGTGTTTTACCTCCAGTCTTGATACCCAAGGAGAAGTGAACGCCTGTGGCCTTCATTACCTTTGTCTTACCCCCTGGCTAAGATGGTCACTGTGACATTGGGGAAAGCAACAGTAATTAGGCTTTACTTCTTACATGTGGTTCTGACTTCTCAAAAGTACTTTTCTGTCTGCTTGAGCTTCTATGCACCCATGAAAGGATATTTGTTTATTTCATACTCTCAGGCTCAAAGAAGATTAAGAGGTCACATAGCTAACAAAGGGCCTTGTCTCCCAAGACTGGTCTCTTTTCTCATTCCTTCTATGAACATTTACAAGCACCAGAGGTCCCATCAGCTATATGAAAAGTCTGTGGCATAACTTGGTCACTGGTGGTTCAGAGTTGGCTAAATGCTCTGTTGTTGTTCCTGTGGTAAGGGATGGTTGGAGAAAGAGGACTGTTTCTAAATAGGTGGTTAGAAAAAAACCATGTTGGTATATGGATTCATGCATTTTATCATTGCTCAATTGCACGGGTATATGCAAAGACACACATACCATGTGTTTTTTTTTTCTATCTAGGTATTTAAAAAGAACCAGTGTAACCTTCAGTGTCTTTGTGACCACTAGAAAATAGCCTTAGATTATAATCTGAATATATATGATAATCAAAAGAACTTTAGTCTATAATCTACATAAATGATCCTCAAACGTGTCTTATTGTCTCAGTTAATTTTGGCTTGCTATACCCAAATACTCAAGGCTGGACAACTTAAAAGCAAAGGGTGCTGGTATCCTGGTCAGGGCTCGCTGGCTTTGTAAAACCTGGCAGATAAATAAATGAATATGGAAGAGCTTCCAGAATAAGAGAGCAAATACAGAGTATAGGCTTGTGGTGAGGTTTGGTCTGTGGCTGTGCATTGTAATGCTAAATTCTGCACCCGGAAGGTCAAGGCTTACAAGTGAATCCTCACATTTACAGGTTTTGTTGTGCAAACCTTGTTCCTTAATTTAAAATTATTGGTTAAACAAAAATGGCTAGGGTCAATTATTGTAGGGATTAGAGGTAGGTGGGCTTTGAGTTACTGCAGAAGAGAAAAAAGAACCAGAGGAAAGAGGAAAAGCTGCCATGAGGGGAGATGGACCAAGAGCACGTGGCTAGGAGAAACAGCAGGTATTTGTGGTATCTCACTGGGGAAGTAGTCAGGTCTTCCGGTGGAAGAGTAGATAAGGGGTTATGCCCCAGTAATTGGCAAAGCCAAATAAAATAGCCACAGAATGAGTCTCATTCATTCACAAGCTAGACTGGGATAAATTTAAATTTAACTACAGGCTTGCTTTGTAGCAATCCACTTTCTTGAGAACTAACTCAATATATAAGACCAGCATTAACACAGGAAGGCGAAGCCTCTAATTATCACCCCAACACCATGAACAAGGTGAAGTCCAAGACATGACATTTACTGTGGCTCAGAGAGTCCTTAAATCTCACAAGGATATGCCTTAGAAAAAAAAAATAGCATGTGCCTAACATAGTATGCAAATAGTGTTGCTGAGTAGATATGGATTTGTTTTCTTACCTACAGTAAAATCCAAGCGCAGTAGGATTGTCTGTAATATCACAGTGGTTCTGAAATGACATTGTATTTGTTGTGTGAATACCTATGTACCAATGAACCAGTTGGGAAGCAAATTTGGTAATATTGGTGGTGGATATTAAAACCTTAAACTCACGCTAAAGCTCTCATTTGTTTTTGTTTTTAACTTTTTTTTTGTTTGTTTGCTTTTGTTTTTGTTTTTTTTTGAGACAGGGTTTCTCTGTGTAGCTCTGCCTGTCCTGGAACTCACTTTGTACACCAGGCTGGCCTTGAACTCAGAAATCCACCTGCCTCTGCTTCCCAAGTGCTGGGATTAAAGGTGTTTGCCACCACCGCCCGGCTGTTTTTAACTTTTAAGAATTTATCCTCAAAGCCGGGCGTGGTGGCAAACACCTTTAATCCCAGCACTTGGGAGGCAGAGGCAGGCGGATTTCTGAGTTCGAGGCCAGCCTGGTCTACAGAGTGAGTCCCAGGACAGCCAGGGCTATACAGAGAAACCCTGTCTCGAAACAAACAAACAAAAAACAAACAAACAAGAATTTACCCTCAAGAAATGAGTCTCAATATGAAAAAGATGTTTTTACATGGCCTTACAGTTTTTATTGTTTTGGTGAAAAATATTCTTATAATTTAACTATCTGGAAAAAAACACCCCAAAAGTTAATAGTTAAGCTCTCCAGAATATTTTTGGAGGATACCAAAAGAGCACCCCATACTGTCCTTCTGTACTTTACAGTCCATAATATCTTAGGAGAGTTATAGTTTCAAAGTAACATTGTTATTTTTTCCAAGTAGCTATATTTACTTTTGAACTTTTTTTTTTTTAACATAACCCATGAATAGCCTATGGAATTAGTGTCAGGACAAGTAAATTGTACCCTGCCTGGAAATACAATGCAACTATTAAACTTTATTTTATTTATTTATTTATTTATTTATTTATTTATTTGGTTTTTCAAGACAGGGTTTCTCTGTGTAGCCCTGGCTGTCCTGGAATTCACTTTGTAGACCAGGCTGGCCTTGAACTCAGAAATCTGCCTGCCTCTGCCTCCCAAGTGCTGGGATTACAGGCATGCGCCACCACCACCCGGCTACTTTATTTTATTTTAGTGTGTATCTTTATGTGTGTGTGTTGTATGTATGGTATATGAGTGTATGTATATGTGCATGGGCATGTGCCTGTGGGTATGATTATCTGTGTAGGAGATGTAGAGGTTGATGTCAGGATGTCTATCTCAGTTACTTTCAATTTGTTTTTCGTTTTTTTTGTTTGTTCTTGGTTTTGTTTTTTGAGACATTTCTTACTGAAACTGGAGCTTGTCATTTTGATTAGACTAGCTGGCCAATGAAACCCAGCGTCTGCCTGTCTCCACTCTTCTGTGCTGATTAGACAGGGGCTGCATTCAGCTTTAAATGAGAGCAGGAGATCTAAACTCAGGTCCTCTGGTTTTGAACAAATCCTTACCACTGGTCCATATCTCTAGTTGTGGATTGCAGAGATCTGAGTGAGTCTGTACTGTTTGACTTTGGATATGGCCACGTCAAGGACCCCAGGGCCTCAGAGCCATAGGAGTGTCAAAGCCCTCCAAGGTGAGCTTCAGAGGAATGACAGACTTCCTCTGGTCTGAGTGGGAATGTTGACAGTGTATATAGAAACTATCAACCACAGTTTTCTCCTCTGGGATGACTGCAAAGTGAGCCAGCTCCCCTAAAGAGAACTTCTATTGAGATTAGTTAACCCCGCCTCCTTGTTCAGATGTATACCATAAACCTGCCTTGTTTTTCAGCTGTATATGATAAATTTACCTCCTTGGTTCATGTGTATAAAATAACAGGTTGAGGTTATTACAGGTTGTTGCAGTTCGTGTTCTTCGTCAGAACTACTGCAGCCCACCCAACCCCAGCTTTTCTATACATGTATTTATGTGTCCCTCCTATCTTCAGTCCCTCACCCCAGCTGGGTTGATCCCTGTAGCCATGCAGAGCACGGTACTTAGTCTCACAAAACTATTTTTTTTAAATACTAAACAAGAATGATAAAAATATAATGTTATACAGCATACATAAGATAGACTAAGTATGCAATGATTTTTTTTTTTTTGGTTTGTTTTTTGTTTTTCGAGACAGGGTTTCTTTGTGTAGCCCTGGCTGTCCTGGAACTCACTCTGTAGACAGAGACAGGGTTTCTCTGTGTAGCCCAGGCTGGCCTCGAACTCAGAAATCCACCTGCCTCTGCCTCCCAAGTGCTGGGATTACAGGCGTGCACCACCACTGCCCGGCTGCAATGGTTATTTTATTTATTTATTTATTTTTTTGGTTTTTCGAGACAGGGTTTCTCTGTGTAGTCCTGGCTGTCCTGGAACTCACTCTGTAGACCAGGCTGGCCTTGAACTCAGAAATCTGCCTGCCTCTGCCTCCCAAGTGCTGGGATTAAAGGCGTGCGCCACCACGCCTGGCTTGCAATGGTTATTTTTAAATGTCAACATTTTACAACCTAGAATCACCTGGGAGGAGTTACAGTTAAGGAATTATTTAGATCAGGTTGGCCTGTGGACATGTCTATAGGGGATTGTCTTGATTGTTAATTGATGTGAACACACTTATGGGGGATTATTAATTGATGACTTAGACACCATTTTCCTAGAAAGCTACATGAAGCATGAAGGGTGCATGGACTCTTCTTCTTCTTCTTCTTCTTCTTCTTCTTCTTCTTCTTCTTCTTCTTCTTCTTCTTCTTCTTCTTCTTCTTCTTCTTCTTTTTGTTTTTGTTTTTTCAAGACAGGGTATCTCTGTGTAGCCCTGACTGTCCTGGAACTCACTCTGTAGACCAGGCTGGCCTGGAACTCAGAAATCCGCCTGCCTCTGCCTTCCAAGTGCTAGGATTAAAGGCGTGCGCCACCACCGCCCGGCCCACTTGACTAGCTTCTTGAGTTCCTGCCTTGGCTCTTCTTCAGTGACGGACAGTGTTTTAATCACTTACCCATTCCTGTGACAAAATCCTATGATGAAGGCAACTTACAGGAGGAAACGGTTGGTTGAGCTTACATTTCCAGAGAGTTAAGAGTCCATGATTGTGGAGCAGAGGCAGTAGGAATGAGACACTGCTCTGTAGACTAGTCTGGCCTACCAGTTTACAGAGACTAGGAGAGATCTGTCGGCCCCCACTTCCCAAATGCTAGGGTTAAAGGTATGCATCACCACTGCCTAGCTAGGAAACTCTTATATAAGGGCATTTTTAATTGGGGACTTGCCTATAGTTTCAAAGGTTTAGTCCATTATCATCATGGTGGGTAGCATGGCTACTGGAACAGAAGCTGATAGCTGCATTCTGGTCTGCAGACCTGGAGAAAAAGTGAGCTTGGGCCTGGCACCAGCTTTTGAAATGTCAAAGCCCACCTCCAATGACACACTTCCTTCAACAAGGTCACACCTATTCTTTTTTTATTTTTATTTTTTATTTTTATTTTTCGAGACAGGGTTTCTCTGTGTAGTCCTGGCTGTCCTGGAACTCACTCTGTAGACCAGGCTGGCCTCGAACTCAGAAATCCGCCTGCCTCTGCCTCCCAAGTGCTGGGATTAAAGGCGTGCCCCACCACGCCCGGCTGGTCACACCTATTCTAACAAGGGTTTATATCTTACCTATTCCTTCTAATCAATCAGTGCCTCTTTCTGGTGACTATGCATTCAAATATATGAGCCTAGGAGGGTCATTCTTATTCAAATCACCACACTACCTAAACAGCGCCACCAACTGGGGATGAACTATTCAAACACCTAAGCCTAGAGGGAAGTTTTCATTCAAACCCCAAATAAGCCGGGCGTGGTGGCGCACGCCTGTAATCCCAGCACTTGGGAGGCAGAGGCAGGCAGGCAGGCAGGCAGGCGGATTTCTGAGTTCGAGGCCAGCCTGATCTACAGAGTGAGTTCCAGGACAGCCAGGGCTACACAGAGAAACCCTGTCTCGAAAAACAAACAAACAAACAAAAAAACCCAAATAAACCCTTTCATCTCAAGTTGCTTTTTGTCAGGGTATTTTATCATAGCAACAGAAATGAAACTATAGTAATATGTAAATAACTATAGTTATGTAGAAATGCTGTGTAGAAAGAAACTGGCAAGAGGCAAACTAGTCATGGTGGCAGAGGCTTGTAATGCCAGCGCTATGTAGGTAGATTGAGACAGGAGGATTATGAGTTTGAGGACTGTCAGGGCTACATAGTCCCTGCCACATATAAAAAAAGTAAATAGCACATTGCACTGTTTTTATGGTAGTCATGGATTATATTATAGATATAATTGTTATTATTTTCTAAGCCACCCTTTTATTACTCTAATGACAAAAATGGTTTTTGGGGATAAAAAAGAAAAGCTACAAAATATGTTTGCCAAGTTCTAAATATAATTTTGTGATGTTATATTTTAATGTGTATGGGAATAAATCAAAACACACAAAAAAACCTTAAATGCCCATATATGTATAATGCATCATTTCTGTGATTGTGGCTGAAGGCCAGCTGCTTTCAACACAGCATTTAGGGTCCCTGTGTGGGATCAGAATTACACTGCCACGCCCTGCAAGTTGGTTTGAAGGATGTTTTCTTCATCCACCCAAGCTGCTGTCCCCTTGAGAATAATGTAGCCTCTCTCCTCTCAGTGTTTGCTCCTGCTCTTCCTGTCTGTTTTATTCTTCCAACTCTTTCCGAATCAGCAAGCACTCATGACCAAATGCCCACACCACAGCATTCCTATGAAGACCCACTTAGCTGTCGGTACTTACCCAGTTCCTAGGAAAAGCACAGGCTTTGTTTCAATGTGGCACACACTTAGCACATACAATAGAAAGAGATGGAAACCAAGATGTTTGCTTTTCCTGGTGAGAGAAAAATAAAACAAGACGACAGTCCAAAGGAAGCCATATGAGATCATCAGTAGATAAACATTTCACGAGCGAAACGATCACCACTGTTATGAGAAGCAAATGCAGCTTTTACTCTTGGCCGTAGAACTTTAAAACAGTCTCTGAAAACATCCCGTTATCCCTCAGCTAGCAGACACACATCTTCCAATATTTGACAAATACCATCTTGAATCTTTCTGAGTGCAGGTGGTGCTAACCATCTCGAGCTGTTCCTCTCCTCTCAGTTAAGCCGCCTTTCGGCTTCGAGCTCCTTCTGCACTGCAGAAGGAAACCTTAGCAGATGGATTGGTGTAGAGGAAATGGCACATAATGAATCACATTCGAAGCTCCAGCATGCAGATCAGTACATAAATCTATAGAGTCCGCCCCTTCATCTGTATTCAGTGAAACCGAGCACTTTGGAGATGCAAGAGGCCGGGATCCCGCCTATTGCTGAGAAAGCTCGCTGCTGCTTTCCATCCCTTCAACGTCTTTTCCTGGCTGCCACAGGCCAGGAATACACTAGGACCTCCTGGCCTGGACACCTCTGAGCCCCGTGTAGAAGCCAGGCAAGAATCCTCACTTTCTGGAACTATAGGAAAAATTTCCCAATAAAGTATTATTTCCCCTTGTCCATAGTTTATATAAGAGGATCAAAGCGACTTGGCCAAAGTCATAGAACTTATCTGCAGCCTAAAGCCAGACTCCAGAATGGAAATTGTTCTTTCAACTAAGTTGAACCACAACACTAAAACACATTATTATTATTATTGCTTTAATCCTAAAAGTTTATAACATATGATCAACATTTGAAAAAATTTTTTTCCAGTTCAACATAAGTGAACTGGTATATTCTTCTGTAAAACAGTGGGGGAGGGCAAATCTTCAGGCATCCAACCCCTGTGTTCCTAGCTTTCCCCCATTCAACCAGAATCTTGACATACTGGGTTAAAATATTAGGTGAGATTTACTACTGGCCAACTTGTGAGGTCCAACTTTGCATTTTCATGTCAACAAGGCAATCATTTTGGGGGAAGCAGTTGCTAACTGGTTCAGTTTGTAGAGTTGCACAGCTTTTAGTGCCAGCTGATGAGTTAGTGTTTCCATGTACACAATGCTTTATTCTGTAATTTGGAAGTGCATACGTGAATGGGGAAATAGGCCGTGTACTGCATTTCTATTGAAAGGAACTAAGGAGAGAATCTAATCATTTAGAAAATTTCAAAATCAGCTGTCTTCAGTTCTTTGGGGGGTTTTACGGTTACGTGAACTGTTCTTTCCTTGGTATCACTTTTGCGTAGAAACACCTGCTCACAGAGCTTTGCTGGTTTTGTTTGTTATGTGGTTTTTGGTTTTGTTTTCAATTTTGTAACAAAGCTTCTTGGAAAGAGTGTGATCTGTGTTTAACTGCAGTATACCACATGATCTGTAAAGCAGGGATGAGCAGAAACTTGCTGGTGGTTTTTCATCAGAAGCTGCCCAGCAGGCCGGAGTGTTGACGGAGGAACAGGGGAGGAAAGTATTTGCTGTGACTAATGGTTCTGAAGAAACCATCTTTATACCATCACAGGCAAACTTGTGAGAACGCAATGACCACGAGGGCCAGCGGGAAAGCAGAAGGAGTTTCTTGATGCAGATGGCAGCAATAATGAACAAAAAGGCTGAGATGTTTCAGAAAGCAAGGTTTTGGGCTTAATCACATAAGACCTTCGGGATGTGTGGGGATAAACTATTGCATTCGAGATATACTGGTACCATGATGTGTGTGTGCTTTTCATTTTCCCCACAAATATTTGAATATGACACAAATACTGGTAAAATGCTTAGTCATACATAGACACACACACACACACACAAACAGAGACACACAGAGACACACACAGACACACACACACACACACACACACACACACACACAAACACATATATATACCTGCACACATACCCTCAGTGACTTTATACTACAGGTTTTTCAGTATCCTCACAAAGAATGGTCTAGGTACCTGAAACAGCCAGGTACAATTTTATCAGGCTGGTAGCTTCTGTTTTCCAGATACTGAATCACATATTCCCTGAATCCACATCAGTAATATAGTATTTGGTTGAAAAATTGTCAGGTTCCTGTAGACACAGAAGGCCAATCTGCATGGCAAAGAAAAAAAAAATAGTACAGTGAGTCCAGGGCCCAGTGCTCTGAAAGCCCTCGGTGACTGAACCCTGTCATGCATGTGTATGAAATTGCTACTGTTTCACATCCTGATTGTAGAGCCTCCATGTTACAGGTTTTGAAGACAAAGTAAGAGCCTTGGGGGAAAAGTGTCGGCAAAAGCTGGGGACTCGAAGATGAATTGAAAAACAGTGAGAAATTTGACAATTTGTACATTGTAGTTATTGGGGTGTATTATTGAGAATATCATCCTAGGAAGAACTTTTCAATGCGTCCTGGGGTGAGGGTACGGAGTAGAAGTGACCAGCTGGGATAAGCAAACCACAAACCATCCTCCACTGGAGCTGGACAGTCCTGGGATTAGATTTGTCTCAACTGAAACATCAACTCCAACACATGCAATTTTGGTAAGTGACTCCTTGGGAAAGTTTGCAGTTAGATGTACTAAGTTGGAGCTTATTCAGTAGTGGATTCAGAGACCAACCACTAGTTAATGCCATTAAGAGTTGTTTGTGAGTGCTTTGTGACACAGCATGCCATTGTGTAATATTCCACAAAGCTACAGCAACTTCAATAGCAAAGATATCACAATATTTAGAAAGTGCTAAGTTTGAGAACATAGTACCTTTTACAAACTATAACGGTAACCTGGCTGTGGTGGCCTTTAATTTCAACACTCCGGAGGCAGAGGCAGGTGGATCTATGAGACCAGCCTGGTCTCTGTGCAGTCAAAACAAAACAAAACAAAACAAAACAAAACAGAAAAAGGAAAAAAATATAACTTCATTAAAAAATTACATATGTTGATTTTTAAAAACAGCTATCTGGTAAGAATCCTGAAAACTAACAGCTGCATTGCAGGAACCCAGAACAAACTCCAGTGTGCACCAGTTCTAGCTGGATGCAAACATTCATTTTTCTCTTCTCTTCTCCCGCTTTCTTTGCCACCCCTTCCCCAGGAATCTTGAGTTAGCAGGGGCATCATTGTCGGCTGCCCAGGAACAAGACTTTGGAGGCCTGACTCACATATGTTAATACTTACACAATTAGCTTCTTCAGTTTAAAAACAACAATCCCCAACCTCCCTCAGGCTGTTCCAAAACCAAAGGTCTTCTGAACTCAAGTCTACCCAGATGCCAACAGCCAATAGTTTATGATGGGATTAGGAATGAGAGTGAAGAAAGGTTTCTTGTCAATTATAAGTGTGAAGACCACACACACTGAAGAAAGTACTCTATACAAATCAAAGGACCCCATCAGCCTATCGTGGCTATAATTGGTCAATGGTTCCTCTACTCTACTGCCCCATCTTAGGGCTTCCTACTTGCCTCATTGTATTCAAAAGTTCATCAATGAAATATTTGATCAAATGCTAGCAACTGTGGCGTTTCTGGAAGCAGCAGTTGACAAAGTCTTTACAGCACCATGTCACTCAGGCTGTTGTAGAAATCCAGCTCTGGTGATAATGTGTGTACTCATTCTCTGTAAACGATTAAGATCAAAACCATGCAATGAGTCACTGTAGCAAGGCTAGACTTGCTTTGATTAACTATACTGGTATAATGGAACTCAACAGAGCAATCACTGAAACATTTAACTCCAAATGTAAATCTTGAACTCTGGAAAAAAAAAAAAAAAGAATAAAGAAAGCATGTTAGGCAAGGAGAAGAGGCACATAATACAGCTGTATTCGCATAATGAAAGTGGAAGCAGTTGTAAGGAAAAGAGAATGTTGAAGAGTTGTTATGCTGTGTTTGGCAAGAATGAGTCATTTTAAAAGTGTCAATCATGATAATCCAACATATTTTTAATCTAAAGGTCAACAGAAGCAGCTTCCAAGGTGGTGCAATGCGCAAAAGCAAGTGGTTATAAGGTGATTTCAAGTGTTAATACTGTACCACTGCATATCTAGGAAAATTAATCTCAGCTCTAAATTGAAGAGCATGGATTGATCAAGGTGGAAGAATTTTTTATTAAAAATGTACTGAAATAGCTGGTGGCACTGTCTTTTCAACCACAGAGCTCCGTGACAGTTTTATAATTCAGACGTGGCTTTCTGTACAGGTGGTGTCCTCTATAGTACAACAGTTATTCAGGGGAGGGATGAAGGACTTGCCTACTGGTACCTGTGCCCATAAAACAAAAACTCTTTTCTTCGCAATGGTCCATGAGTCACTCGTGAAGGCAAGAGTAATATATACCAGCAGAACATAAACCAGTAGAACACAGTATTCTGCTGAGGATCCGCCAGTCCCTCAGGCCCTGGCTGGAGTGCTTTGCTTTGTATCTTTACACACCTTTACTGTTTTCCTTGAACAACTTTCAAATGTTCCACAAACATGGGTGGGTCATACTGTGCACTTAAGTACTAGAAATAGCCCACAAAGAGCGACAGTAGTAAAATTATGTTCTGTCTTTAACATTTATAGGACCATGTGACCTTCCTCACAAGGAAAGCAACTGTTACTCAGGCAGTGCTGGACTTTCATCTCAGGAGCTTGCTATGTACACAGTAAACATATGATAAGTTTTACAAGGCAATAGAAGCAGTCCTAGAGAAAACATTCTGTAAGAGGACTTGAACATATAAAAATCACTGGGCATATTCAACCTCATGCTCAAGCTCCACCCAAAGCTACTAGATTGCTTAATTTAATATATGTTACCGTGGGGGAAACTTGGTTCCAACCATTGCAGTAGATCACAGCAATAATCTCCCTAATAGCGCTCAAGATATGTTATTTTCTGGTATTCTTTGTAAATCTAATCAATAATTTTTCCCCTCAAGAATTAAAGTCACTTTTACATTGAAAAATACTGTGTGTGTGTGTGTGCATGCGTGTGCGCACACACACATGTATCACTTGTTCTGGTGATTCTAACACAGTCCATATAATTTGTCAGTTAAACATTTTAATGAAGGTTTAATTGTGTTTTTAGAAAGCTCTGGGTGGTTTAAAGAAAAACTAACCAACATCCCCCAAACAACAACAAATAAGTGACTACAAACAAACAACAGTAGGGTGAGGAAGCTACTCTGTCACACTGTCACATCCTATCCTTTTCTAAGGAGAAAATATATACAGAGAATGTGTCACAGGAGAGAGCCAGGCACATGGACGCTGGTGTTTGTCACTACTCTTCTTTTCTCCTTAAGATTTTAAAATATGTTCTTTAGATTCAAAGCATGAACTATACAGCCACTTCTCTAAGTAGCTAACTGTGTGTATTGCATAATTTAGCTGCTAATAGTCTGCATAATAGTATGCACATAGATCCTGTTAGATTCATGTTTATCTCAACACAGAGCAAATGTGGTTCTCTGAAAAATCAGAGATAAAAAAAAAAAACCCGATATAAAATCTCACCCTAGAGAGAAATCTCACCCTATGAGAATTTTGCTATATTTTCCCGATGTTTTAAATAGGTACACATGGTCACATATTAAAAATAAGTTTAGGATACTATTGTGTGGGATGTCCATAAAAATAAGTGCAAAAGATTATATCTCTTTCAATATTACTACCATTACTAGATGTGCTGACAGTTCCAAGATGTGTTAATAGTGTCTTGAATTTGATTTTTCTTCCAGTTTGAATATGTCATGCATGGCATTATATACAGACCTTCTAGACCTTTCCAGATGCTCTGTGTTTAAAAACCATATATATCTTGACAGCTTTTGCCTCACCATCCCAAGTTCCAAGCTTGGCATGATTGTATCATTCTTAAGTAGGCAATGGCCACAAATGCAGAAATATTCATACTTGCTTTGCCAGAAAAGACACATTTCACAAATGTCCTAGATTGTTTTTTCCAAAAGGCTGATTCACAAGCTCTCTGAAGATTTCTCAGTTTCAGGCTCAGTGACCACAATATAGAAACATACTTGGCAAATATCCAAGATCTAAAGACATCTGAAAGAAGCATATTTTCTTAACTTGCTCATCTCTCACAGGCACCATCTGTAGTGGAATCCGACTGGGACAGAGGATGGGGAGGGAAAAGGTAATGAAAAACATGAACTTTATCTTTAACTATTCATCACATAGTCAAAACAGGGGCAAGGAAAAGAACAGGGAAATCAGCCATGAATATAATTCTTTGACAAGTAGGAGCCCAGGTAAATTAACATGTGGCATATCTACATTGTTACAGCAATGAAGTTATTGAGCTTAAAAGACAATGTAGGATAAGAACACTCAACATCACTTTCTTTGCAAGCCTTCACTTTCAAGGAGGTCTCCTGAATCTCCGTGGACACTGAGCACAGCAATTACTGATCTAAAACGGGCTCCTGAGAGCCACATCTCTACCAAAGTTTCTCTTTCCTAGATACTTGCCTTTCAGAACAATGTTGCTTCTCTTTGGGTAGTTCAATTGGACTCTTTTTGTTTTGTTTTTTTGTTTGTTTGTTTGTTTTGGTTTGTTTTTTTGTTTTTTGTTTTTTGTTTTTTTTTGAGACAGGGTTTCTCTGTGTAGCCTTGGCTGTCCTGGAACTCACTCTGTAGACCAGGCTGGCCTCCAACTCAGAAATCCACCTGTCTCTGCCCCCCAAGTCCTGGGATTACAGGCATGAGCCACCACTGCCCGGCTTCAATTGGACTCTTGACAGTTTATATAATATTTCTATTGGATATTGGGGGAAATTTTATTCTGAAATGGATTCAATGTTAAATATTGTCTGATTGTTTTTGGAATAAACTTTCATAGCAGTCTCATCATTGACGGGGTTGGTGAAGACAGGCTTTGATTTACATGGAGTCATTCCTATCTATTATTCCAGATTCAAAGACCTAACACAACAAAAGAAGTATCTTCTGTATAGGCTAATGATATAAAACATGAATAAGACAGAGACTTGAAATAGGTCCTTCTGCAGTGCTAAAAAAGAAAATTTCAAAACTCAAAAATTGTGCAGATAAAATTTCTGCTTTGCTTTCATAGTTAGGAACTAGATGTAATATTTTCAAATGATCTGTTAATTTAAATGCCTTGATAAGTAAATAATCATCTTCCACCTTATCTCATAAACATGCACATCTCAGGAAAATAGGGAGATGGATTCATTGTGTAAGATGGAAGAATATGATGGATGTGGTAATATATCCTGAATTCTTTTTTTTTAATTTTTATTATATGTAAGTACAGTGTAGCTGTCTTCAGACACACCAGAAGAGGGAGTCAGATCTCATTACGGATGGTTGTGAACCACCATGTGGTTGCTGGGATTTGAACTCAGAACCTCCGAAAGAGCAGTCAGTGCTCTTAACCGCTGAGCCATCTCTCCAGCCCATATCCTGAATTCTTAACTCTTGGGATGTGGAAGAAGGATCAGATATTTAAGATTACCCTTGTCTATATAGTAAGTTAGTCAGGCCTTTATGAAACTCATCCTGGACTGTTTAAGACTCTCCAGACAAACAAACAAAGATCAGATCAGACAAAATTTTGTCTTCTACCCTGGTAAATTGAGAAGGTGGTGAAAGGACAAATCAAAATGGCTTCTAGTCTTTCTACTTTTAGGGTATGTGTGAGAAGGTTGGTTTTCATATTGAATAGAAGGAAGATACTGACTTAAAAGTAAAAAGTTCTTTATCATACACTAAGGGGATAGTCTACCCCTTAGAGAGGAAAGAAAAAAATTTGAGAAAGGAAGAACATTCTGGAAGACTAACTAATGATCACAAAGAACCTGGGTCAAATCTAAGATGGCTGCTTACATGCTGGATTGGAGTATACTACAACTAATAGTATATTATAACTAATCTTTCCCCCCTTTAACATATATGAAGATCATAGCACTATGTGGGAACAGAGGATTTGCCTCTCCTATGTACATCTGTATTTTAACTCACAACTTCTCTGCACTTTTTTTTTTTTTTTTTTTTTAGGGAAAAACTTTTCACCATCTTCCATAATGTTTGTCTCCTTTTGTTCTTGATTTCTCAGCACCTATGATATCTTCCACACTCCTCTTCTGCCCTTCTATGCTTCCTTTTACCAGTGAAGCCTTCCTGCTATCCTAGTTTCTTGTGGACATTCTACACTTTTGTTCTTGTCTTCAACAGAGATAACCCTCTTACCTGTATTCTCTTTTAGGTTTTAAATTCTACCTAATGTTGAATTTATCAGTTAGCTTTAGAGATATTAGAAATGTTTCACATGCAGGCTAGAGAATGGCCCTTGGCAGCAGTAACAGTGACATGAGAGCCCCTTTCCTATCAGTAGAAGCCATCCATGGAGCAGGCTTTCAGGGAACATGGCAACGAACCAGTGATGAATATGTAAGCTGTTTGGTAGATTATCTGGATTTTGCTTCTCATAGTTTATATTTGTTGGTAGAAAGTTTCTCTACACAATTTGGTAGCCTGGGAGACACCGAGTAATAGGTTTCATCCCAAAGAACTTACGAATGATCTAATGGCACAGATATGCAGTGTCCCCCCTACCCAGAACACATGTCCTGTGTTCAGAGATATGAAGGGGATGCTATAGAGTCTGGTAAATTAAAAAAAAAAATTACAGAAATCACCAGGATTCATTTCCAGCTACTTAATTCTTTAAAGATAAAAAACACATTCTTGGCTTTCCTGGTAATTACCTGAAGTACTAAAGAGGTAGTAATAAAGGAATCGAAAGTCATTCAGGAGGGTTTTATACATGTATTATTTTCTTTAATACCTGACTGTCCTGTGGAGAAAATCCAGTTATCCTCCTGTCACAGATAACTAAATGGGATAGAAGAAGCTAAGTAAATGAAGATCATACAGAGAATAAAAATAAGAAATGGTAGTCATGGGTGTCCTGATGTCCAGAACAATTTTCTCTTCTTTGGATGGTGGTTCTTGAGACTAGAAATGAATCTGTGCTCTTCAGCCTTTGAATAAAAGTTCCCCACTGACTTACTGGTATATGCCTGAAGAAACCACCTCCCTGGGTTGCAAATCCATGTAAGTACATCAAATAAAAATAAGTTGGCACAAGTATGCTTTGCTCTGAAGGACAAATTCACAACTTTCCTTCTTACTGTGGTGACAGTTTTCCTTTTACAGAATTTTTTAGTTTTTATGACTTACTTGAATGTATTGCATAACAGAAATAAACAAATAATAGTAAATAAAGCTCTCTCTTATTCCCAAGGATCATAAATGTGGGTTGGTGAAAGCTTGCATAGCAAAGCAGTTGTCCTTTAGGATGACAAGGAGGTGAGTGTTCACTCCAGTTTGTTCCTCTGGAAATGGAAAGGTGCCTGTTGGTATTTTATGCAGGGCTACACAAGTAAGGAGTGACATTTCTCTATCAGTAGACCACATGGGCCATGGAACTTGCTGAGTTATCTAAACAAAAATTATGTTCTGATGGTGGCCTTCCAAACCAGAACTTAACAACAACTGGTGCCAGGTTTCCCTTTTGCATATTTAAAAACTTTAGATGGAAATATGCATTCAGTAAGCAGGCTACAATGAGCCAGTCAGGACTCCCAAAAGAGGTCATGAACACTGTAGAGAGTCTAACAGAGACCTCTGCTGGCTGAGTTTTGGGCTTCTTGACTGGTAGTTACCAACCAGCCTTCCCACCTCTAACAAGCTTGTAAATATAGTTACGCATCACTTAAGGGTGGTATACAAGTTGCAAAGTGCATCTTTTGATGGTTTCACCATCATGTGAACTTCACAGACTGTACATGCACAGACTAAGTTGGCTATGATGCCATTAGGTTGCATAAACTGATGTAAATACATGGTGTTGTTGACCAAGATGTCATTATGCGCCATATGAGTGCAAATGTAAATAATAATTCTTATGTTTGTCATACAGAATTACTTATTGCTCTTTGTTTTATCAAAGGTATTTTCATGTTTATACTAAAAATTTTCCCTCTACATCTGATCAAATAATGGTAATCAAGTTTCAGTTTTGTTAAAGCTCACATTATAGTGTAGAGCAGTGGTTTTCAACCTGGGAGTCTTGACCCCTTTGGGGTTCACATGTCAGATAGCTTGTGTATCACATATTCATATCATTATTCATAACAGTAGTGAAATTACAATTATGAAATAGCAACAAAATAAATTTATGGATGGGGCTCACCACAGCCTGAAGAACTGTATTAAAGGGACACAGTGTTAGGAAACTTGAAAACCACTCATATAGAGCATGATGAGCAATTGTATATCTTATTAGTAGATTAGATTATTCAAGTATATAAATTCTGGCATCTAAATCCTATAACACTTCATCAACAGTTCAATAAAACCTGAAGCACCTGAAAATGCATTTTTATGTTAAACCTTAAATATATAAAGTACTCTTTAACTTACCACGTGTTCTTCTGTGTCTGTTTCTTTCAGCCTCTATTTGAAATCAGGCCAATATCTGCATCATTATTAGGACTCACCCATATGGATTAACACGAAGGACCTCCCAGTTTTTCCTAGGAGAAATTGTCAATTGCGGGGCTAAATATAGGTCAACGAACCCAATGTCTAAATTCTCACAGCCAATGCAAAGCCCATTTGTATGATTATGCTGGCCACCAACCTAACTGTGAACACAGTCATTTTCATTTCAGGTAAATAAATTACTGCTATAATTATATGTTCTTGAGGTCACCTCCTATAAGAGATGGTCAGTACTTACATTAGATATTCCACAGTGGCCTCAGCCAATGAATGCCAGGCAATGCTGTCAAATACACATTTAATTAGTTCAGCCCTTCATTTAATTACTGTGTTAGCCTAGGGATGAAGAAGAAAGTAAAGCATCATTATGTGCATGCTCAGACTGGGTTTCAGAAGGGAAAGTCTTTCATCTCCAGTCACAGTCTTCCCTTCTGTTTTAGTTTGGCCAAGAAAGAACATTCCTCACACTTTAGTGGATTAATACATCTACCTGAAGATAGGAGCTTGGCCTGTGTATAATTGCACACTGAAGGGAACAACTTTCCATTCTCTAGAGACACATTTTTGACACTGCTAGTTAAATACCTCTCAGACTATATTTTTTATAGTTTGTTTATACTCATGTAGATACAATGGCAATTTTATTAACTTATGGACTGATAAAATTCTGTATTAGTTCAAGATATAGCATTATTGGAGCTGGATTTAGAAAGATTCCAACCTCTCTACCCACACTATGTAAATAATCCTAGCAGTACCCAACAATAAGTAAAGTATGTGTTCTACTAATATTGTTCTTTGACTTTAGGATTTCTGTTGTAGACAGCTTATTAGTCACAGTACATGTCTGGTTTCTCACATTTTCACTGCATTAGTCAGACTACCTGGCCCTGGGGTCTGAGTACTTATGTGTGTGTCAACCTAGGCTGAAACTTTTGAAAGCTAATACACAGTTTTCTGCCTTTCTTGAATCCTGGTAATCCCATGAGCTGAGCTGGTAGAGGCTTAAGATGGAAGAAGCAATGCTTGCTGAGTCACTGGTGGGAGCAGAACTGCTCTGAGGATGACTCTACACCTAAAACAAAGGCATGGGCCGGGCGGTGGTGGCGCATGCCTTTAATCCCAGCACTTGGGAGGCAGAGGCAGGCGGATTTCTGAGTTCGAGGCCAGCCTGGTCTACAGAGTGAGTTCCAGGACAGTCAGGACTATACAGAGAAACCCTGTCTCGAAAAAAAAAAACAAAAAAACAAACAAACAAAAAAGAAGGCATGGGGATCTCAACGTTTGCTTATTGCAACACAATCTAGGCATGCTGACAAGTACCGTTGGCTCTGTACTCTGTACACTATAGCACTCAGTAGCCACCTAAACTGTGGCAATTTGGACCTAATATGCATGAATATTAATTATTTTAAACAAGAAAATTAGGATATTTCACACACTTCCTTCAATATAAGGCACTCGTTCATTAATTTTTAATGAGAAACATTCGTTATTATGAATTCTCTGACAAGACTTTGATTTTTTTCTTTTGGTAAATGATGACCATAATTAAGCTCCTCATAATGAATACAGCAATTTTTAAACAATACAATTTATAAGATGTTTCTCCTCTAGGAGGTTTAATTTTGTTAATAAAAAGAAACAGAGACTCTGTGACTACATTTCCACAATGCATGTGGGTTTGTAGTTATGGCTGACTTTCCTTTGGCTTGCTTCTCATTCATCTGTTCCTTTGGTACACACCCTTTCTGCACTCTGGAAAGAATGGAGTTTAACTCAGCACAGGGTCAACTTGGCTTTAAAAAGAAAATTTAACATAGAGCATAGGATCACTAGTAATCTAACTTTTTCTCCTGAGGGCTTCCTGTTGTTGCTGTCTTTTGGCTTCAGTTACCTTTGTAGCCCAAACTGTATCATTCACATTTATAGCATACAAATGAACTTGTATATATAGACCAGCCATTAATTGAGATAGTCGATCTATTTTTCAGGAACATTTGATATCAGAGAAGATGGACAAAATTAGACTTATGACATAACTGTATGCTCCATTTGGAGGGTCTTGCTGGGTTGCCAGTGTCCCCAGATTGCAGTAGACAGAGGTTGCAACAGTGTTGTCTGTGGCAGTTTCTTCAGAATCGTGACAAAATACACAATAGGGTGAAAGACTTGTGGTAGCTTATTGCTTCAAAGTCTTTAGCTTCAGACCTTGTCTCCTTTGATTCTGATCTGTGGTACAACAAATTTTGTCAAGAACACATGACAGAGACTAGTTCCCTCATGCTACCTACGCCTCTGCTTTTCATTCATTCACCCTCCCCATCGAGCCACACCCTTGCTGCACCCAGGGACTAGGTAGAACATCCAAAGCATACCCTGTGACTGGCTTCCTCCACTGGCCCCACCTCTCAGAATTTTTAGAGCTGCATAGGATAGTACCATCAGGTGGGAGCCAAATATTCAAAATGTGAGTGTATGAGGCATATCATAATCAAACCACAGCATTTGCCTCCACAAAATAACTTCTCTGTAGTCCCTTTTCAGGTTGTTATGTGCCATCTGTAGTAGGACAGACAAAAGAAAGAGACAGACCTCGAAGTAAAGAGGCCGATATTGGATTCTCCTGATATTAGCCCACTGTCCTCTTTGGTTCTCCTAAGACTACAGGCCAGATGTCAAATTGCATACTGAGTCTTAGTACAAAAATCTTCTACAACTCACGGTTTCATTAGGAAATCTTTGCTTCTCTGCACAAACTTTGACCAGTTGAGGCCTTCCAGTGTTCTGCAACTTAAGATCACCCTCCTCCTTCATCCCACCTTGACCCAAATCCTCTTAAAACATTGCTCTTATTTTACATATATGAATGCTTTGCCTGGATGAACGGCTAGGCATGACATGAGGGTGTAGTGCCTACAGAGGACAGAAGAGGACAACCGATCCCCTGGAACTGGAGTTACTGATCATTGTAAGCTTCCTTGATAGTGCTGGGAATCAAACCCAAGTCCCATGGAAGAGCAGCCATCTTACTCACTCAGTCTCCTCGCCAGGGCCCCTGACTTGAAATCTTAAGGGCTCTATTTCAAGGCATTTCTTTGGACCTTGCACTTTTTAATGCTTGCCCCACAACTCATTCATTCTTCAGCATAATCTACAGCTCATCACATGGCTGGACTATTTCAGAAGACCCCCCCACTTTATTTCTCAGACCCAGCCAGTGCCTTTCCTTTTGGCATGCAGTCTTTTTGGATAGATGCTGAAGGCAATTTTGTTTTTTGTTTTTGTTTTGTTTTTGTTTTTCAAGACAGGGTTTCCCTGTGTAGCCCTGGCTATCCTGGAACTCACTCTGTAGACCAGGCTGGCTTCGAACTCAGAAATCTGACTGCCTCTGCCTCCCAAGTACTGGGATTAAAGGCATGCACCACCACTGCCTGGCGATGGCAATTTTTTTTTTCTGTGTTGTTCTCATGGGTAGCCTTCAGTAGAATTTGGTGAGGTTCCATCAAATTCTTTTGGTGAATATAGTAAAATCTTTTAACTGAAAAAATTTGTGAGATTATGATTCTCTCTCTCTTTCTCTCTCTCTCTCTCTCTCTCTCTCTCTCTCTCTCTCCCCCCCCCTCTCCCTCCCCCACCTCTCTATTTGAGACAAGTTCTCACTGTAGCTATAGCTGTCCTGGAATTCATCATGTAGGCTAGGTTGGTTTTGAACTCATAGAGCTCTGACTACTTCTGCCTTCAAAGTTCCGGGATTAAAGATGTGCACCATCATGGTTGACTAAGACTGTGATTTTTTTTTTCTGAGACAGGGTTTCTCTGTGTAGCCCTGGCTGTCCTGGAACTCACTCTGTAGACCAGGCTGGCCTTGAACTCAGAAATCCACCTGCCTCTGCCTCCCAAGTGCTGGGATTACAGGCATGTGCCACCATGCCCGGCGACTGTGATTTTTTTTTAAAGATTTATTTATTTATTTATTTATTTATTTATAAAATGATTTATTTATTATTATATATAAGTACAGTGTAACTGTCTTCAGACACCCCAGAAGAAGGGGTCAGACCTCATTACAGATGGTTGTGAGCCACCATGTGGTTGCTGGGATTTGAACTCAGGACCTTTGGAAGAGCAGTCAGTGCACTTACCCGCTGAGCCATTTCTCCAGCCCCCTAAAGATTTATTTATTTATTCTATGTATATGAGTATACTTTAGCTGTACAGATAGTTGTGAGCCACCATGGGCTTGCTGGGAATTGGACTCAGGACCATGCTGGCTCCAGCCCTGCTCACTCCGGCCCGGCTCTGGCCCTGATTTCTCCAGCCCAAAGATTTATTTATCGTTATATGTAAGTACACTGTAGCTGTCTTCAGACACACCAGAAAAGGGTGTTAGATCTCATTATGGATGGCTGTAATTCCAGAACCATGCGGTTGCTGGGATTTGAACTTAAGACCTTTGGAAGAGTAGTCAGTGCTCTTAACTGCTGAGCCATCTCTCCAGCCCAAGATTGTTATTTTTATAATCTGTGTGTAGTGTGATTTATTTAAAAAAAAAAAAAGAGCCCGAACCAGGCATGATAGTGCACATCTTTAATCCCAGAACTTTTGAGGCAGAGGCAGGCAGAACTTTATAATGTAAAATAAATCGACCATGAATGTATTTTGAGTAGAATTATTTTTTCTTTGAAATGACTGCTTAGTTATAAAACCAAATTAATTCATAAAGCAGAGTACTCACATTTTATAAAATATTTTTGAGCTTACCAATGGATATAAATAGGATGCTTGCTGGGAATTAGGAATCAGAGAGCATTTTATATCCAATTCTTCCCCCATTGTTAAAGCTGCCCTCTGCCAGGCAGACATAAGAACACTGGTAAGGAATGGTGTACTTGCAAAAAGTGCAGTGGCCTTAAGTCATCATTAAACAAGCCGAAATTGTTTAATGCAGAACCCATATCTATAAAAGGATCTTCATGTGAAAATGGCCTCAGAGATAGTTATGGTTCCAAAGAGTGAGAGTTTAGGTCACATGAACCTCACTGTTCATTATGTTAAAATGTAAAAATGAACAGCTACCCTAATTTTCTTGGAATGAGGGGCTTGGACCATTTGCCTGTCAGTGTCTAAGTGAAGTAATACGGCATAGTTTCTATCTGCATTGCTTTATAGAGGTTCATGAGTTGATGGTTTCATTCCCAGAGAGCAGCATCATGGGAAGGCCTGGAAACATGAGGCGAGGCTCACTTAGAGGAGGTGGGCCACTGAGGGAGTGGGTCATTGAGAATGTGCACAGGAAAAACAAATTGGCCCCCAGCCACTCCACCCCCCTGCTTCCCGGATGCTATGCACGGGCAGCCTGCTTGTGCCGTGCACGTCCACGGTGCATGTCCATGGTGATGCTGTCTTTCCTGGGCCTTAAATAATCTGGTCCAACAGTCACGGGTGAAAACTTATGAAATCATGGACCCAGATGAACATTGTTGTTTTCCTCTGCGGTGTTTCTCAGGGAGTTTGTCCCAGCAGTGGAAACCTAACAGAACTCCAAAGCAGTGAGACAAAGCAGTGAGCAGAACAGACTTTAGGCTGAATGGGCATCTGGAACTCTCTGGGTATCAAATTTGTATAGCAGGGTTGTATTAAATAATTACTTATATTTGGTCAATAAAAATGCTGTTAAATTCTTGACAATTGAAAATTTAGAAGTAAAAGGAACAATAAAAGACTTGAAAAAAAAAAAAAAAAAAGAAAGAAAGAAATGGGCACCAAGACAGCACGTCAGAAGGAAATGGAGCCAGCGTATGACAAGACCATAGACATGCCTTCATTTCAGGCAACTGTGGGGCACCACTCCTTATCAGTGTTCTTTCATCTTCCTGGCAGAGGGCAGATTCAGCAATGGGGGGAAGAATGAGACACAAGTGAATCCGCTTAACAGAGAAGTAGGAAAAACCCTTCTCAAGACCCTGTTTGGAAGGTAGCATCCAAAGCAGCCCTGGCTGAGGCATTCAAACAAGCAAACAACATCAAATTAAACAATTAACAAGCAAACAAACAATGATTAGATACTTTCTCCTGAAACATCTTTAGCAGCTATCTGCTGCGGGGTAGCCAGTAGCAGGAAATTGCTGGCAAGTACTGAGTGGTGAGGATGCTGTATCATTTGTTTTATCAACAATTTCAGAATGTCTGTCTATGAAACCAAACCAAAAACAATTAAAGAAAAGGCAAATCTCGGAAAAAATTATGCAACCTGAGATAAAATGATATACCTGAAAGTCAGAATTTGGATAGAGATTTCTTTTTAATTTCAAGAACATGCTGGGAGGTGGTGGCGCACGCCTTTAATCCCAGCACTTGGGAGGCAGAGGCAGGCGGATTTCTGAGTTCAAGGCTAGCCTGGTCTACTGAGTGAGTTCCAGGACAGCCAGGGCTATACAGAGAAACCCTGTCTCGAAGTTGACAATCAAAATGAATCATATGTGCTAAGGATGATGTCCTAGTTAGGGTTTCATTGCTATGAGGTGACACCATGACCAAGGCAACTCTTATTAAGGAAAACATTTAATCGGGGCTGGCTTACAGTTTCAGAGGTTCAGTCCATTATGATCACAAGAGAGAAACATGGCAGTTCGCAGGCAGACATGGTGCTGGTGGAATTTTACATCTTTACTTGCAGGCAGCAGAAGGGGACTAGACTCATGTATATATGAGACCTCGAAGCCTAACTACACAGTGCCACACTTCCTCCAACAAGGCCACACCTCCTAATAGTGCCACTCCCCATAGGCCAAGCATTCAAACACACGAGTCTATGGGGGTCAAGCCTATTCAAACCACCATAGAAGCATTAATTAAAACTTTCGGCAGAACTACTTTACAACTGTAAGCTTTGATGAGATTAGTTTGTGCCTTGCTATAAGCGACTTCATAGTGTGTAGATGGTTACAGGCTGAGTTGCCCTTAAAGACTCTATTTCACAAGCAGCTTTGACTCCATTGTGAAGGCAAACACATAAAATTATTCTGCTCCTTGGTGGGCATGTAAACACCTTTTATTCAGCACCACCCATGAAACCTGGACTGATATGATAAATCATTTACTACCAAATGGAGGAAGGATACCACCCTACACATTTTTCAGAGTAAACTGGCACCATATGAGTACATCAGAATATTAAAATCATGTCAGTAAAACCAATCCCAAGAATTTATTTAACACAGTAGACTGAAGAGATATAATCTGGACCCCATGAGTTGGACCCTTTGGCATGAGATAGCCATGGTTCCACTGACTCCCCTTATAACTCAAGGGACAAATAGTGAGAGCACTCTGGGACTTCAGTTTAGCTCCTGCTATCGATGGGATCTACTAGAATTGCCGTTTGTCTGTCGGTCTATAAGTCCATCTGGACCTGCTATCCATTCTTCAATGCATTTGTCTGTCTGGCCTGGTTCTGCCCTTCACCCCTGCAGCCTCTATGGTTCTGCGCCTTACTTTAGATGGACTCCACCCTGAGGCTCCTCTCTAACTCAGACCTGAGACTTGAGTCTGCTGCCTGCCTCTGGCAGATAGCAGAGTTTATTAGCTTATTCTCACAGAGATTCTTTATGTTCCTAAGCAGTGTCCTGCTTCTGCCCTTTGTTAGGCACCTTTAAACTCTGTTGTGGTCTCTTTAACTCTTTACAGCCATTCTATAAGCTACGTATGTTCACACAAACCCATGCATTTACTGTATGAGACGGAATGTATGATCTGTGAGTTTTAGTTGTAGTTGATGATTGGAAGTAAAGAACCCGTGTTTGCTTCAGCCGGATATCAAAAGAATCAGGATGAGTTGTCAAACTGCTACAATTAAAATTGTCACGATCCTGTGAATTTATCTTTATTCAATCAATTTGGAAACTGTGGAAAGGCCAAAGCGAGTGCATGAATGTTTCTACCATAGTGAGCTCATAGATTATACAATAAAATGTCAAAAAACATAGATCTCTCAAGCATAACTCAAAATTACTCCACCAGTCTTTCTATTATGTAATTGCTGTTACTAATTAGAACATCACTTTCAAATGTAGTCTGCCATTTTTTTTTTTTTTGTGATTTAGGTCATAATATTATTCCTATTTTATACACTGAATACACTGAGAATAGTTTCAGTGATTTACTCAAACCTTACTGCTAAATACAAGTGGTACACACTATTTAAGTCTTTTGGATTTACATGTTACTTATCAAACATAAAGCAAGCTCCGAGGTTAATCTCATGATCATTGACTATTAAGAAGGCAGCAGCCTTCCCAAGATTATTTCTATATATATTCTGGCCAGAGACTTATTACTCCCTTCATGTTGAGACACTCCTCAAACCCCAGGGGCTGCAGTTGAAAACTCAGTGCCAGATGGCTGTAGAGGAGAAACTCCCGAAGATGTGTCTACTGTCAAGTCACCCAACAGAAATGTCCTCAATGCCAATAGAGATGAAGATAACACATGCAGGCCATCTGTTCCCGCCACATGGCTTTTTAACGAGGAAAGTCTCTTAGGGTATAACGAAGAGTAGATATAGGCAAAGGAGTATCTAGGATACACTCTGATTTATCTGTTGGTCATTAGTTAATTATGGATAAAGATAATTAAGAGACATCCTCAAAAGTTGCTCCATAGTTCAGCTACTATTGCTGACCATGTTGGGATACATCAAGTAATAAAAGAATCAGCTTGTAAATGAAATGATTTTAAGGAAGACCAAACATGTTTCACTGTAATTTCTAGCCATGATATATTAATCTACTTTGAAAATATATTTGAGGAACTTATGGACAAAAAGACATAAAAAGAATTGGACTATAAAAGCAAATTCTGTGTGGCAAGAAATGACTACTGTCTGTAGCCTGTGCACTACAACCAATCCTGAGAGAAAGGCAACAGCTGGAGTGAAATTCAGAGCACCTTTAGGGTATTCAAACACTGCAGTCTATGTTATAATCAAAAGAATTCTTAATAAGATTATACACGAAGACCAAAATCACATACCTTTATTGATTGTGGTAATCCACAAAACCCACAAGTGACTCTTTGCCATGGGTTTAAACACCTTATGTGGGACCTGAAAGACCAAATTTATGATATAAGAAAAGTCACTTTCCTAGTTAGTCTTTATTTTTGAACCAACATGTAATAATTGAACCGACTTATTGAGATCATGTGATAATTCAATAATGCACACAATGAATGCTGATCAAATCAGGGAGATTAGTTTTTGCTTCCATATCCTTAAATAATTACCAATTCTTTTTTGTATTTTATTATTTTTCTTTAGAGCTTTTGAACTCCTCCCTCTCAGTTCTTCATAAACTATAAAGTCTTTGTGAGCTATTCTACTGTACTGTAGAATTCCAGAATGTATTCTTCATAGATAAGTTTTTCATACTTGCTATTTAGCCTCTCTCTCTCTATTCCCTCCTTTATCCTTCCTAGGCAGTAGAAATCACTATTTGACTCTCGTTTTCTTTGATGTCAGCTGGTAGTAAAAGTTCCTACCTGAAGCTGGAAACAACCTCCCTCTGAGAGCGTCGGCTGCTGAGAACACATGGTTGATGCACTTCCTTAGGTCAAGCATGTCTAAGCCAAAGGGATACTAGCTTAAGGGCTCCTATCTATATGGTTTTTGTTCTCAAATATGATTAGAATTTCTCAGTGTATGTTTTTATTTTAAGGAAAAACAGTCGACTTTTCAATGTGCTTTATATCTTAAAAGCAAGGAATTGAGTCTGTTTTCAATTTGAAGCCATATTCAATTGCCTAACAGTGGTTTTCAGAATATATTTTCATTTCCTGCTGTTCAGCTTGTTGTTGTTGTTTTTTGGTAATAGGATTCTTCCCTGGCATTGCTGTTAGACGGTGTGTTGGAGCATCAGTAATCTGGGACAAAACGAGTGGGCATTCCATAATGATTCGTTGCAGGAACTCAATTCACTTTATGTATGACAGCTTTCAGACCTCCTAGGGCAGGAGTTCTAGAACTTCATCACTTCCAGGTAAAATGTTTTCAAATTATTCATAGGAGATGGGGGAGCCAGAGAGGTTATTTTTATAATACCCAAAAATAATTTTTAAACCCAAACATCAATATACATTTATACCCTAACAACTGTAGGAAATATCTGAAAAAATATATTTAAAGGGAAAATGTGTCAGATGTTTTATTTATAAGTAACTATAGTTACTAATTACATACATGTATCTTGCACACTGTGTGACTTTGCATACCTTGGAATCAAATTGGACACTGTTATCCATATTTTGTTATCCATGGTCCTTGCTGATTTTTGCATAACAGTTGAACTTAGGGACAAAAACATTGAAAAACAAGATCCAGGACCCTGTCATACCACTCCTGGGCATATACCCAGCAGAATCCCCTGCATATAATAAAGACACATGCTCCACTATGTTCATAGCAGCCTTATTTATAATAGGCAGAAGTTGGAAGGAGCCCAGATGTCCCTCAACGGAGGAATGGATACAGAAAATGTGGTATATTTATACAATGGAATACTACTCAGCAATTAAAAATAATGAATTCATGCAATTTGTAGGCAAATGGTTGGATCTGGAAAATATCATCCTAAGTGAGTTAACCCAATCACAAAAGAATACACATGAATGCAATCACTGATAAGTGGATATTAATGAGCCCAAAAGCTCTGAATACTCAAGGCACAATTAGCAAATCAGAAGATTCCCAAGAAGGAAGGAAAGGACCCTGGGTCCTGAAAAGACTGGACCCAGATTTGTAGGAGAGTATCAGAACAGAAATGGGGGGGGGAGTGATTTGGGAACGGGTGGAGGGAAGAGGACTTATGGGACATATGGTGAGGGGGGGGAACTGGGAAAGGGGAAAGCCTTTGGAATGTAAACAAAGAATATAGAAAATAAAGAAAAAAAAAAGAAAAAAACAAAGAAAAGGAAAACAAGATCCATGCCAGTGGTGGTGCATGCTTTAATACCAGCCCTTGGAAGGCAAGGGAATCTCTGTGAGTTCAAGGCCAGCCTTGTCTACAGAGTGAGTTCCAGGACAGCTAAGGATATTCAGAGAAACCTTGTTTCAAAAAAGAACAAAACCAAACAAATACAACCACCAACTCCCTTCCCTCCCACCAAAAAACCCCCAAGATACACAAAATTCTGGTACCATTGAAGAAATGTACCATGATTTAATATTGAAGCTAGCAATTTCTGGAAGTTGCAGATTAATGAGAACCAAACTTCCTTGAGTAAGTATTGTAATGTTTACTCTCAATGATTTAAATGTAACATGATGAACCAAATTCTGTGTGTACTGTATGCTCAATTTTTGTTTAGTGGATAGTCTGAGAGCTAAGTTTCTAATAAGTGGTACCAAACATACTTGTGAGCAAACATGGTATCACTGAGCACTCAAGAGACTAATCTAAAGAAGAGCTACCTTGAGCATCTTCTGAGATCTCATGGTTTCCCTGGAATATAAGTAGAGTGAATGCGGGTAGCAATGGTTTTGAATATTGGAAGGAGAAAGAGATTTGGATTGGTTTGTCGGATGCTGAGTGAGCCTGGCTTTGCTGATGCAGTAGTAGTATTTCAGAATCTGGAGGCATCATATGAAGAGTCTAAATGTTGGCCCGGAGAGGACTGGTTGCTCTTGCAGAGGACCTGGGTCCAGCACCCAGCATCCATATGGTGGACAACTATCTATAACTCCAGTTCTAAAAGCTTTGATGTCCTCTTCTAGCCTTTGCTGTCACCAGGTGCACATGTCCCAGGTACACATGTTGTACACAGGATTATATACAGACAAAACACATATACGTATCAGATGAAAATAAATAAAGATATTAAAAAAATCACAGTTATCATCCTCCTATTTAAAATAAAGATTCTAATGTTGATGGAATTCTACAGAAATATGCTATTTCCTCATCTCTTTGTTTTTATGAGATGGCGATCTCATATGTTGGGGGTTCTTTGCATTAACATGTTACAGCAATTCATATTAGTGTGGAAGCATACAATAGAAGCAGAAAATCCAGACATTCAGACTGTTAGGGCCAACAATATCCTTCTGTAATCAGTTGATACAAATACTTTGGCAATGACAAACACTTATTTTGTTGTTGTTATTTTTTGGTAAAGTATTTTATGGTATATTATCTAGGATGGATTTCTGGGTAACAGAGAAAGATGTATAAGAACGATGTACGGTATCGGGGTGGGCTCTCTCCAGTGGCGTGCATCTCAAGCTGGGCCACTCATTGGCCTCCTATGGGGTCGCCTCATCTGGTCTTGTTATGAGTGGAGTGCCTAATCTTATTGCAACTTGATATACCATGTTTAGTTAATATTCCTGGGAGGCCGGCCCTTTTCTAAAGGGAAATGGAGGAGGAATAGGTGAAGAGGGCATAGGAAGAGGAAAGAGGAAAGGGACTGGGAGGGGAGTAGGAAGAAGAAACTGTGGTTGGGATGTAGTATATGAGAGAAACAAACAAACAAACAAATAAACAAACAAACAAAAAGAATGGTGCACAGTGAATGACAGAATTCAATTTTTACCTGATTTTTTTTTTCTTTTTTGCTTACTAGCTGCTTTGAGGTAACAACATCTGTCACATGATCCTGCCACTATGATGTGTATTACCCTACTCAGCCCAGAAACACAGAGTCAATTGGCCATGGACTATGCCCTTTGTAAACATGTGTCAATATAAATCATTCCTTCTATTTTTATTAGGTGTTTGTGAATGATAAAAAGTCTAACACAAGCCTCACTGTGCTTACTGAAGCTTATGATCATGGGGTGAATGTTTCTAAGGCCCTAAGTGTCCATTTGAGTAGCCTATGAATCTTCCTGCCAAAGTGAAGTTTTGCATCTTCCAAACAGCACAAATATCTGTGATGAAAGTAGAAATAGTCAAATTAAAAGAGGAACACACAACTTCTAGAGATCTGGGCGTTTATTTTTATTTTTACAAGTTTAAAATTTGTTTTTGAAATACATAACTTAAAATTTTCTTTGTCAGCCATTTCCAAGTATACAAGAGTATTGGTGTTGTCGTAAACAAGAGCAGTGTCCGAGTCAACAAGAACTGAGTCTAAGTCCACAAGAGTAGTGTCCAAGTATGGTCAGTGTCCAAGTATCCGAGAGCAGTGTTAGTATACATGAGAGGTGTCCAAGTATCCAAGAGCAGTGTTCAGTATACATAAGAGGTGTACAAGTATCTGAGAGCAGTGTTCAGTATATACAACTCTGATTGTACTGGTTTCAGTTAGAAAAAAGTCTTCAGAGTATTTGAACTCCATTGTGGGAGACCCAAGGGAGGATTAGGTGCAGTCTCCCTTCCAGATGTCTCAGGGCTAAGATGCGTTTCCTCCTGTGTTGTTGCTAACCCCTAAGGGAAACAATAGAAAAGAAGAAAAATGAAGTTTCATCTTCCAAAACACCTCTTCCATTGGGACAACTTCACAGTGAACTGGTCTCTCCATCATAATTTGTGTTTAAATAGCTACAGATCCAACCTACGGGGGAATGTCTCTCTGGCATTTAAAATTGTTACCACCACATATCATCACACCTGTTCTCCCATTTGAAAGTTTTACATGAAAGAATATGAATACCCTTGAATACTTAATATGTCCAAGTCAAGCCGGACCATTTTAAAAACAGAAAGCTCAGAACTTTTCAGGAAATTATTTTCTTTCAAATGAAAGTCTCTTTAAGCCATATTAGGACTTCTTCCTCCAGGAACCTCAATCATTAATTAAATACATAGCTGTGTGTATGTGACTCGAATCAGCAAAGCATGCCCCAGTAACTGAAGCCTTGCTCTACCTCTTGGATTTGCATTTTATTTGTTTATCTTCTGTATTTTCTGCTACCTCAAGCATTTTTCTTTCAGAGCATGTTATAGAAAGCTCATGTTGAGTATAGCTAGAAAATCTTTTAATGAAGAAAAGCTTTCAACCTCACTGGCAATACTTTTATCTTATTCACATGTAAATTTTGGGGAGGATGTCACTAAGAGGCTGCTTTCTAAATTAGACACTTAGCCTAGAATAGGAAATACTTCTTAAGTTTGAAAATAAACCATCTAGAATCTCTCATTTCTGTCTTCTTATACCTGTGATTGATGGATACTTGGTCAGGGTCCCACACATGGGCCAGCTCAGGTAGAACTACATATTTAAGGAGTAATTCAGTAACCATGGGGATGTTTAGCAGTCACCTCTCTCTTTTTCTTTCTTTCTTTCTTTCTTTCTTTCTTTCTTTCTTTCTTTCTTTCTTTCTTCCTTTCCTTCCTTCCTTCCTTCCTTCCTTCCTTCCTTCCTTCCTTCCTTCCTTCCTTCCTTCCTCCTCCTCCCCTTCCTTCCTTCCTTCCTTCCTTCCTTCCTTCCTTCCTTCCTTCCTTTCTTTCTTTCTTTCTTTCTTTCTTCCTTATTAGATATTTTCTTTATTTACATTCCAAATGTATCCCCTTTCCTTGCTTCCCCTCCAAAAAACCCCCTATCCAATCCCCCCTCGCCCTGCTCACTAACACACCCATTCCTACTTCCTTGTCCTGGCATTCCCCTACGATAGGGCAATGAGCATTCACAGGACCAAGGGCCTCTTCTCTCACTGATGTCTGACAAGGCCATCCTCTGCTACTCATGTGACTCCATGGGTACTCTTTGGTTGGTGATTAAGTCCCTGGAAGCTCTGGGCATACTGGTTGGTTCTTACTGTTGTTCTTCTATAGGACTGCAAACCACTTCAGCTCCTTGGGTCCTTTCTCTAACTCCTCCATTGAGTACCCTGTGCTCAGTTCAATGGTTGGCTGAGAGCACGCACCTCTGTGTTTGTCAGGTACTGGCAGAGCCTCTCAGGAGACAGCTGTATCAGGCTCCTGTCAGCAAGCACTTGATGGCATCTGCAATAGTGTCTGGGTTTGGTGACTGTCTATGGGATGGATCCCCAGGTGGAACAGTCTCTGGATGGCCCTTCCTTCAGTCTCTGCTCCACACTTTGTCTCTGTTTTTCCTCCTATAAGTACTTTGTTCTACCTTCTAAGAAGGACAAAAGTATCCACACTTTGGCCTTCCTTCTTGAGCTTCATGTGGTCTGTGAATTATTTCTTGGGTATATTGAGCTTCTGGGCTAATATCCACTTACCAGTGGTTCTTTTGTGTGTTCTTTTGTGATTGGGTTACTTCACTCAGTATGATATTTTCTAATTCTATCCATTTGCCTAAGAATTTCATGAATTCATTGTTTTTAATAGCCAAGTAGTACTCCATTGTGTAAATGTACCACATTTTCTGTAACCATTCCTTTGTTGAGGGACACCTGGGTTCTTCCCAGCTTCTGGCTATTATAAATAAGGCTACTATGAATAGCAGTCACTTTTCTAGTTGCTTCAGCAAAATACAACTTAAAGAAGGAAGGGTTAGTGTTGGCTGTAGTTCAAGGGTAAAACCCACCATGGGAGGAAAGGTATGGTGCCAGGCGCTTGAGTCAGCTGGCCACATTGAATGTGCAGGTAGCATAAGGAGATGGTTAGTGCTGTGCCTGTTTTTTCTTTTTATTCAGACTAAGACCTTATCCAATGGAATAGTGTTTTCCATATTTAGGGGAGTTTACCTACCTAGGTTAGCCTAGTATAGAAACTCCCTCACCGGCCATGCCCAGAGGATCATCTTTAAGTGGCCCTAGATCCTGTCAAGTTGATATTCTACATTAACCATCACAGATTATAAGGAAGTCACACATGTAACTAAAATATTTCTCTAGTACCCACATTGAAACAAAGAGAGAAGAAACTAAATTTATTGGTATGTATTTTATAAACAGAATAACCAAGATAAAAATTTATGATGATGGTTTTGCCAATAATGTGCACGCTGTGAAAGCATGAAGAAATTTCCAGCAACCATGTCCAATCTGGGTATTGGGGTGTGCAGCTGTAATCCCAGTGTGGGTCTGCATTTGGCAGCTGGGCTCTGGTGACACCAACACATAACTCAGGTGAGACCTGACTCAGTCTAAGATAGGGGGTCTCAGCCCTTGTTTCTCAGGTGAGAAGGAGAGAGGCTTGGGTGGAAGGTGTGGTTCTCAAATCCAAGGCACCCAGACATTGCTAGGAAACAAGATGAGTTGAGAACTGGCCTGTGCGCCAGTGATGAACCTGGGGCGGCGGATTCAGATTTAGCTCAGAGTGAGTGTGAGGAGTGCCAGAGGGGCCTTCTGTGGGACACTTAGTTTGACAAAGGTCTTACCTCTTGGTGGTCCTTGAAGAAGACAGTCCTTGCTTATCCTATTCATTGTTGGTAGGGATGCATATGATTTACTCAGGGTAAACCAGAGATTAAATACCTTTTACAAGAAGGGATGTCTAGGAAGGGATGCTCATTGTCTAAACATTTGGGGCCCCTATATACCTTATTAGCATGGAGAACTCTAAGTTCTATGCGACAAGACCAGTTGTCATGGTCTTCTTAGTGAGGTGTCCTGGTCACATGCTCCAAGATAGGAATCTGGTTGCACAACTGCCGTCCTCAATTATGAGTTTTATCAGGGTTCTGAACTTTGCTACTACCTTATCAGTTCTGTCTGGTGGCACAGTACACTGCCCAACATCCTAACATTAGGAAAACAGAGATACATTGATCTTTGAGGCTTGCTTACAACCCAGTATAATAGAGCTGGAAAGTTCCAGTTTTGCCGAGGGACTCTGTCTCAAAAACTATCCTAGAGATACTTGTCAATTACTGGTTTCTATATGCAAATACATTTGTACACACACATGAATATAAATGTGCATACACCCTTAAACAGTTTAAAGATATAAATACAAATTAATGAACTACTTTACATTCCTTGGCATTAATTCTTTAAAAATCTTGTGTATATTATTTATTTCTGTTGTTACCATGGAGTATCCCTGAGAAAAGCAAGCATACTGAGATAAATGCTGGTACTGCACTTGTTTCTTCCTTTGATTCTGTCTGGTACTCTAGCATAGTAATAGTGCTGCTGACATTCAGGATGGGTGGGTCATCCCTCCTCAGTTTAACTTTTCTGGACAAACCCTCACAGGCATATCCAGAGCTGTGTTATCATGATGATTATAAACCTAGTTAATATGACAATAAAGATTAGCCATCACAGCCCCATTCCTTGTCAGCTTGACTCCTACACATATTAGTTTACATGGTAACCTGTCATTACTATCCGTAAAGTCTCACTTTCACATTATAACTCAAAGTGCATTTAGTTCATCTCTAAACATTCCTAGTCTTTAATAGTTCCAATATGACACAAAAGTTGAATGTTTGATCTGAAATTTAAAGGCTATATTTTAACGTTGAGTCCTTATAAAAATTAAAAAAAAAAACAAGTTACATATTTCCAATAGATAAAGCAGCAAAGAAACATTTCCACTCAAAAATGGAGGGATGGAAGGCTGGTAAGGAGTGCCACTATCAAGGCTAGCCCACTCCCAGAAGAACTACACAAAATCCTTCAGTTCAATGTCTGGCTTCTATAGATCACTATGAAGGCATTTATTTGGGTTCTACTAGACATGAGCAGTCCTGCTTCTGCATCTCTTATACCTGCCTCACGCATAGCCTCTCTCTAGGAACAGATGCACCCATTGCCCGCAGCTGTCCTCCGTAGACATCCCACAGACTTGGCATTTTCGATATCCTGGGATTTCCACTACAACTTGGGTTTTACCTTCTTGGCTTTATGCGACAGACTGTCAAGATATCTTTGCATGGAACATGACCTGTCACACTTGTCCTACTGGTTTTCTGGAATCTCCGTGTAAGCCTCCTTGGCATTCAATCTTATCTTTCAAGCTTGCAATAGTAGCATCATGTGGACTGTGTTGCCAAGATCTGCTGCCAGTTCAAAATGTAGCACGTGATAGCATGTTTGCTTCGACTACAATCCAGACAGTGCAAAACTCTTTCCTAGGCAGTTGTTTCCACCCAGACAATCTATTCAGTGGCACTCTCCAATCAAGCTCTCTCTTTTCAATTAATGTACATGTTCACAGGTTGGAACCTTTGACAGGTGTGCTCCTGTCTTCAGAGTATGTTTCATATTGGCTTAATGAAGAATAGTAGGTTTATTTTTAATGGTGTTATCTAACGATTTCAATTGCGTTCCCATCATCCTTGTATGGAACTTTAATTTCCCCCATACTTTTCCTTATGAAGGTGAACATTTTTCTTATCTTTTTTACTACTTCTCTTGGCTTTCTTTCTCTCTAGATCTGGTTAACAGCAATCATCAGTACCCATGATACAGTCTGGATGCTCTTATGTCTTGAGATTGCTTCTACCTAACAATTCAGCCTTACTCATTTCCCAGCAGCTTTCTAGGATTTCCCCAACCTGTAGCTTCAAATGATTTCACATTCCTTCCACTCAGAGTCTCAAGACCCACGTGGTCAACGGCCTGACTCCTGGTACCTATGGTCCTTATTAGTTATACTTTCCTCATTGCTGTGACAAAATACCTGACAGAAAGAACTTGAGCAGAGAAGGATTTATTTTGGCTAAAATTGATTTACTTTAGGATTGTTTATTTTGAATGGCATATAGTTCCCCTTGGTAGGGAAGGCATGGCGATAGAAGTCTTGGGTGGCTAGTTCCATTATATCTCGAGTTAGAAAGTAGAAAAAGATGAATGCTAGTGTACACATAGTTTATCCTTTGCTCCTTTCATTCAGTCCAGCCCACACAGAATAGTGATATCCTCTTTCAGGGCAGGTCTTTCCTCTTCAGGCAAGCCGTTCTGGAAAGGATTCAAAGATAGGTCCAGAATTGTGTCTTCTAGGTGAGTCTAAATTCAGTCAAGTTCATAAGGATTAACAACCATACTGTGAAAACAATATACCTAATAATAATGCATCTCTAATTGGACAAACCTTGTTCAAATGCCTGTCAGCTGCATGTGGCTAGGAGCTACCATATTGGTTAGCACATGCTGCTTTAGCTGTCTAAGTTTAGCATCATTCCTCACCGCAGATACACATTTTTATATTATGTGAAAATTATATTCTTATCATTTATACATCCATTTCAGCTGTTCTAAATTTTGACAAAGCTTGCTGCTCAGACATGAATGAGTCTGCTTATCTTGTTTTAAATGTCTTGATTCTTACAGGCTGGAGAGGTGGCTCAGCTGGGAAAGAAATGCTGTGTAAGCACATGGGTCTGAGTCTGAATCTGTGACACCTGTTTAAAAGTTGGGGCAACAAAATCATTTATCTGAAACCCCTGTGCTAGGTGGGCAGAGTCAGGCAGAGACAGTTTGATTCCCGGGGCAATCAGGCAAGCCAATGTGGCTGAATCTGTAAGTGTATATCACAAAGAAAATTTGTCATAGCTTTCCATTACAGACTGAGAACTTTTAACTTATTTCAAATTATTTACTTTATAGAGGTATTTTCTAAGCAACTTAAGCACTATCTAAGCCAGGAAATACTTATATATTTTGCCAATATAGGAATTTAGTTGGAACTCAAACCTCAGTCCTCCTGGGTGATTAACAGCAGGTGAATAGTGAAATGGGATAAAATTGGGTCTGGAATATAATTTTTTTTCTTTTTGGAAAGGACAATGAATTCACCTTCACTCAGACATTTGATTGGAACTTATTTTATTTATTAGAGTAATTCCACTATGTCAGAACATATCTTCTCTTTAATTTCAAGATTAAACACATACACGAACACATGCAGTTGCTGTAGATTAAAGATAGAAAACATAAATATAAACTTAGATATTTTATAGGTTGTGTCCTTGAAGAGCACAATGAGATGACAAAATTTAGATCTCGGTTATACTTAAATTTTAGCATCCATGGTTGCAAAGAGGAGGAAGACCCAAGAACCACTGAATGACTTGTAGATCATCATAGACCTAATATATTTGACTCATGGACTCTAATCATTTGACTTTAGTATACAGAGTCTTTCCTCCTGTATGTCACATTCTTTCCTATTGTCCCTCTTCACTTTAATCCTAGTTCTGGCTTTGTCTGGTTTTCATGTGAATATTAATTTATATGAGCACCCTTTGGCTAGTGCTCATATAAACTCTAGTAGTTTCTAAAATTTCTCAGTTAAATTTTATAGAATTTATTATTTTTCTAGTGGTAAATTTTTATGTCTGTCAAGATGTACCAAACACATTCTAATAGCATTACTTCATTGTATGGGTACACTCTAAGGCTATTGAGTAATCAACAAGCATAAACAGTAGAACTTTGTAAAAAGAAAAGAGTAGAGGGACTGAATTCCTAAAGGAGGTTAACAGGAGATATTAGTGCCTGAGACAGGGAAAAGAAGGATGTATCCAAACCTAACAGATGAAGAATACCAATAAATGAGGACACTCTAGTGAGGGAGGGTGGGAAGGTCCATCTGTGAGCAATCTTAACTACTGGGCCATTTACAGATTTGTTCTGTAGACAGTGAGGACTCAAGCACATGTATGTATGATCAAGTACACTCAGCTGAATGATGACATGCTTAGACTGTATTGTTAGTGCATAACTGTTTTAATAAAATCACTATAGCTAAGGGTAGAGAGATGGCTCAGTGATTTAAGAGCAATGGCTGTTCTTGTAGAAGACCTGGGTTTGATCCGCAGTATCCTTGTGGTGACTAACAACCATCTGTAATCTCAGTCCCAGGGGATACTATGCTCTTTTCTGGCCTCTATTGGTAGCAGGCATATACATGATACATCCAAGTCAGCAGAATCCTCATACACATAAAATAAAATAAAAATAAAAATTTAAAAAACAGGTAACTATAGCAGAGATGTTCAAGGCAGGAAGGCTAGATAAGATATGGTTTCAATAGGATATTTATCTAGGTCTGATAGGAAAGATAATTTGGGTATTAAGTGCAGTTGCTTAGGATCACTGCCGGAATGTTTAGAAGTTCCAAGGTCAAGTTCCCACTTACAAGGGGTCTTGAGTTGTCATTTAGGATGTGTAACCGGGCAATCAGAGGTCTAAACTTATAGGTGATTCTAACATCAGCCAGGGTTGAGATCTCCAGGAACAACACACATTTAATGCTTGCCTCAGATCAAATGGGAGAAACACATGGCTATAAATACCATGCCCGAAATTGTTGTGAAATTGGTTTTGAGCCAGATCACACAGATAGAGATACACATGATACAGATGATTTGATGACTGACTCAAAAGACTGACTTACTAGGTTCACATCTAATCTTATACTTTGTCATCAAAAACCCCAAACGTATAATTTAGAAATGACCATGAAATCTATAAAAGTCATCCTCCTCTAGGCTTTTTAAAACAACACAAGTATAAACCACTTAGTGACAAATCTTAGAACTAGGAGGAGTTAGCAAGAAAGACAACCACTCCCATGGAAAGAACAATGATTGTGGCCACCCAGATGCCCCAGGACTCCCAGGGACTAAACTATCAACCAAGGGGTACACATGGTTCCAGCCAAAAATGTGGCAGAGGAATGCCTTGCTGGGTATCAGTGGGAGGAGTGGTCCTTGGTCAGGTGAAGGCTCAATAGATGCCCCAATAAAGGGAAATCGAGGGGGGGGGAGGTGGGAGTGGGTCGGGTGGAGGGGCATATACATGGAGGCAGGGAGTGGGAGGAGGGGTTGAGGATCTTTGGGGAGGGGGAAAATCGGGAAAGGTTTTACCATTGGCAATGTAAATGAAGATGATAGTCAATAAATTAAAAAAAAAAGACAACCACTCAACTTTTCTATTGGGTATTAAAGATGAATCTAGTAAAGGAAACTAATACATTCCTGGATATAAATATTCAATGTCTTAGAGATTAACAGTTGTTCCAAACTTAGGCATGAAATCCCAATTAAATTGAAAATTGTCAGATTTATTTTAAAGTTAATAAACAGACAAGAACCACATAAATCATTAGGCTACTCAAGAAAAGGCCTACAGTTATTAAAAACATTCCATATTTCATTATGCCAATGAGTACTGCTCCAAGGACCAAGTATAGTCGTGGAATCCTCTGTATAGACATACTCTAGAGCATACTATGTCATAGGAGAAAGAAAGTATTTTTAATATTTTATTTCAGACATTGGAAGAAAATCCCATAACATACTTTCAATACACATTAAACCAAAATAAATTCCACACAAAGAGTTAAGTATTGAAAATGTAATGTGAGCCGGCGTGGTGGCGCAAGCCTGCAATCCCTACACTTGGGAGGCAGAGGCAGGCAGATTTCTGAGTTCGAGGCCAGCCTGGTCTACAGAGTGAGTTCCAGGACAGCCAGGGCTACACAGAGAAACCCTGTCTCAAAAAAACAAAACAAAACAAAACAAAACAAAACAAAACAAAACAAAACAAAAAACCAAAAAAAAAAAAAAAGAAAAAGAAAAGAAAATGTAGTGTGTGTGTGTGTGTGTGTGTGTGTGTGTGTGTGCAGGTATGTGTGTAATGATTAGAAAAAAGGTAATAGAAACCTGATATTTGTAAATGTATAGGCATCTAAACCTAGATGAAAGGTAGAAAATAATTTTGAACTCGTGAGGTTTAAGAACTTCTGTATATCAAAAATATACCATAAATTGAGAAAACATAGACAACATAGGAAAAATTTTGCAAACAGATGGTCATAACAAATACAAAGAGCTTTCATGAATTAATGAATAAAAGCCATGTTGGCTGATTTTGCATCTACTTGACATAAGCTAGAGTCATCAGAGAAAAAGGAGTCTCAACTGAGCAAGTGCACCCAGAAGATTCAGCTGTAAGGCATCTTCTCAATTAGTGATCAATTGTGAAGGACCCAGCCCACTGTGAGTGGTTCTGCTGCTGGGCTGGCAGTCCTGAGTTCTATAAGGAAGCAGGCTGAGCAAGCCAGGGAAGCAATCCAGTAAGCAGCATTTCTCCATGGCCTTTGTATCAGCTCCTGTCTCCAGATTCCTGCCCTGTTTGATTTCCTGTCTTTGACTTCTTTTGGTGATGATTGGTGATATGGAAGTGTAAGCCAAATAAACAAACCCTTTTCTTCCTAACTTGCTTTTTGGTCACAGTGTTTTGCTGCAGCAATAGAAACCCTAACTAAGATAAAAGCTAAATACATTAATAGAAAAAAAAAACTGGTAAAAAAAAAAAACTAGTAACAGACAATAAATCTGCAATTCTTAAGTGAAATATACCAATGGGGAGATGAGGTATTCATAAATACAAGGAATATATGTCTCACAATCATTCCAACAATCAAAAAAGAGATAGCTAGACACTATGCTTACCAACCACATCACTATTTAGAATAAAATTTATTTTTAATTAGGATGAGGGAGATTCAAGTTAGAAAGGGCATCTTATGTGCCTTGATTTTTGTTTTGTTTTTTAAATTAATTTTTTTGGAATCTCACATATGCCTCCAGTCCTCTGGTACTGAGGGGTTAATGGTACAATACTATTGAAGAGTACTTTACCAACATGAATGAAAAAATGTGAGAAGTCTCTTTGATCCATATTTTCTATGTCTAAGAATATGTATCAAAGAAATATCAAAGTGAAAATTACACTTTTTATAACATTACGCTAATTATAACACTGTTCTAATAGTAAGTGTGAGAAAAATCTAACATGCAATAAATTGAGGACTGGTTGTATAAATTTTGGTAAATTAATACATTATTATATGTAAACCTAAAGAATTGTTTCCAAATGTAAAATCAATAATTAAAAAATTAAAATTAAAAATAAAAGTAAGTGTATTCTATTTTATTTTACTTTTTAAATGTCTAAATCAGTATAATGTTATGTCTGACCCAAAGAGTGTTGTAAAGTTGGTGTTTATTAGCATCTTAGTGAATGAGTCAGTGTAATAATAATGTTGCTTCGCTTATGAAACTGGCTAGTGTCCTAAAGAACAGCCATGTCTCCTCTTTAGGAAACATCAGCAGTTCAAATTGGAAAGCCACCTACAGCTCAGCATGAATCCTCAATAGTCCCATAAACCTTAACAACTAATAAAGAAATGAGTTGAACAAATTTAAGTCTTACAGATACCCCCACTGGGGACCCAGACTTGTTTAATCTGAAAAGATGTGCTGTTCAATTTCTTGTAGGATATCCAAGTTTTGGGCATTCTTTCTAAATAAGCCAGATGATGATGTCTCTAAGCTAGAAGACAGAGAAAAAAAACTGAAAGAAGACTGAAGAACTGTGAAATTGTTTTCATAAGTATATGAAACATACATTAGAATAACAGAGAAAGATTTGGAAAGAAAAGTAAATATTGAAGCAAGTGTTGCTCTGAATTAGTGAGATGAACACTCAGTCTTGTGTCCAGGATGTTCTAGGTGTGCCCAGTGGTTTTGTGCTAAAGACATCACACTTTAAATTGTTCAAAATAGACAAAACTGGAGACAAAGTGAGATCTTGAAAAAAGAAAAACCTAGAGGGGAAAAAGCTCTTAATATTTAGCAAAACAAGGTTAAAAATAAAAATTGTTTTCAATCAGCAATAATTGCACCTCAGATAAACCTCATTGGTTATGACACTGCCACTGCGCAAAGCTAAGACTAAAAATTGTAGTGGATGTTTTACCAAAAACAGGAAAAGAAGAGATTAATGGAATGAGATATTTAGTGTAGAAGAAAATCAAAGTGAGTGAGCAAACATACCCTTCTAGTTTTATATTCAGAGAAAACATTCTTCAGAAGCGAAAGAGACAAGCAACAGGCTGAGGCACAGCAAGCAAACTCTTTCTCTCTGCAGAGGTCATGACTGTCGATGTAGATGACCTACCACTCAGAGTGATGAGAACTGAGAGGGCATAGAAGGGAAATATCTAAACTAACTAAGACAACACAGACTTCAGGTAAACACAGAGATCACTGAGACAAGATTACTAATTCAGAAATCAACTTGCATGCCCACGGCCAACTATTTTAAACAAAGATTCCAAGATTATTTAATGGGGAAAATATTCTCTCCACTTATGCTTGCAAAGCTAAAGAGCCATGTTCAGTTGACTGAACCTGGTTCTTATAGTGTTACAAATAAAAAAACTCAAATCCTGGCCCAAATTGTGTTCTTGATGGATCTCACCAAGTATTTCAGGAATATTAACATTGTACATGTCAGAAAACAGAAGAGGGAATTTTGACAAATTAATTTTATTAGACATGTGTACATTGGCCCATGAATAAAACTTGTGAGGAGAACTTTTGAGATAACTCTATGGAAATGAGCAAAAGTCTGGAAATCTCCTTAAAATGGGTTGTTCTTGGAACAGGCTTTCTAAGGAGTGATAAATAGGAGTGGGTTTATTAGATTACCCATTACCTTACCCATTATGATTCACAATGACGTTTCAAAGGACATGTTGTTCACATGACTACATACAGCCTAAACTCATGTGACCTTGCCCTGGTTACTGTATACTCAAGTGAACTTTGGCAAGCCCTCAGAATACCCTCAGAGGATAAGTTGTCTGATGACTTGAATAAAGATAGCTATTTCATGAGACTTTTAGGCTTCATTCTCCTAGGTTCATGTCACCAACTAGAACAATAACTAGCACGCTAGGTAGTGACTAGTGTACTAATACCAAAACCAGATGAGGGCAACAGAAACATGAAAACAAGCAAAAGCATCCAGTAGACGAATAGTTTTTGAGTAAAGATGCAAAAATTCTTAACAAACATTAGGAAATCAATATAAGAATATGTATAAAGAACTCTATATCACAGCCACATGACACTGATTATGAATGTACAAGGTAGATTTAACAAGAATGAATTTTAACAATGTGATTTACCACAAGAGAAAAAATTGAAACCATGTCATAATATCAATACATGTAGGAAAACAATTTGACAAAATTTGACATGAATTTCTCATAAAATCTCTCAGCAAACAAGGAATAGATTGGAGTTTCTCTCCCTTGATACAGACATTAACAAAAACATTCTAGAAAACATGTTTCTTAATGGTTGAAAACTTAATAATCTGTTTCTCAGATCGGGGACAAAGAAAGGAAATTGCCTCTACCAGAATCACCGATGGTATCAGACAGTGCAAAAAGATGAGAGAAGCTAAGAAATAAAGATTAAGAGGGAAAATGTAAAGCAGCTTTCAGTTTTAGATGGCATGACTATTTATAAAGAACATCCCAAGGAACTGACAGAAATCAAATAAAAGGATAATGGAACTAAAAGGCAACTATATCAAGCTGTCAGGATATAGACTTAATATAACTACCAATTGTTTTCCTATGTACTAGTAATAATCAATAAAATGATATTTACAAACATAGTGAGAACAATGAAATACATAGGGGCTGGAGAGATGGTTCAGTGCCTAAGGGCACTAGCTGCTCTCCCAAAAGATCCAAGCTAATTCCTAGCACCCACATGGTGGCTCACAATGATCTGTAACTCCAGTTCCTTTTCTAGTCTTTGTGTGTATCAGGCATGCAAGTGACATAGACATATATAGATGCAAAACATCCATACACATAAAATTAAAATAAATACATAAAAATAAAAAATGACTCATGCTGGAACAAATCTAATCATACCACGCACCAAATCCTTAAGTGGAAAATTAATAACTTGATGAAAGAAATTGAAAAATCTGAAGAAATGGAGACTTGCTCTATGCTCATGGGATGGTAGTTTAAGGACTGAGGTATTGCTTTTTCCACAAATTTTGTCTATACATCACAAAGTAAACTCACAACTACAAAGTACCTTCAAAATTTATATAAAATGGCAACACCTCTCCAATAACTAGAATAATACTAAAGAAAAACACATTGGAGGGCATTTCATAAAAAAATGAATGTCAACAAGGATATTAAGCTATTCAACATACTTTGTTTTTAGGAAATTACACATTAAAACAATGGGTGCACATGTATTAGAATGACTGAAGGGGCTGGGATATGGGCCAGTTGCTAATGTGTTTGTCATGTAAGCATAGGAAACTGAATTCCAACCTCCAACACCCAAGTAGAAGCCAGGTATTGCAAAGTATGTTGTAATATTGATGCTGAGGAATTGGAGATGGGTTGTTCTGGAGTTTACTGGCCAGCCATCCTTTCTAAATGGGTGATATCCAGGTTCAGAGAGACCCTGACTCAAAAAATAAGATGGAGAGTGATAGAGGAAGACAACAAATGTTGACTACTATACAGTATGCAATGCTCTTACACACACACACACACACACACACACACAAACAGAAAAGCACACAGACAAACTGAAACACACACACACACACACACATACACACACACACACACACACACACACACACACACAAAGAAAACCAGAATGGCTTAAATTCAAAACATTAACAGTACAATGGCCAATGGCTGGTCATGTTATGGAGTAATAAGACAGATACTGCTGAGAGTTCTAATGATCAGAATCTAATTATTACTAAGCTGTTTACCACTGGTAGGGACAGAAACTAGTACACCTATTTTGGAAATAAGAATGGCAGCTTCTTACAAAGGCAAACACAATTTTGCCAAAGAATTAGGTGACCTGAGTACATACTAATTCAATTTAAAAAGATTGAAAATCTGTGTGTGCCTGTGTGTAGTAGCAATATCCATATTTGCCAAACATGGTATCAATCTGCTGATTAAATGAATTCATTGGGAGAATGGGCAGTTGGACTATGGTACATCCAGACAACAGAATAACTTGTAGTAATAAAAAAAGATTAATTACCAGCCCTAGGAAACAGAACAAATATTTACTTAAGCACTGCTAAGTGAAGTAAGGCTACATGTTGTATGAGTGCAACAGTTTTAAAATAAATGGTAAAACTATAAAGACAGTAAAATGTCAATGCTACATGCTCACCAGGGGAGAGGGAGCGCTTTGCAGATAAAGCATAGAGAATTTTTGTTGGAGTGCTACAACTTTTTGTGGTTGTAGTGGTGGGTATGTGAGAACTATGAATTCCTCAAAATCTAGAATTTCTTTTTATAGCAAAAAGAGTAAAGTTATATAAATTTTAATAAAAGAGACAGGGTTGCACGTAGCTCAGGATGGCCTTGAACTCACTATATAGTCAAGAATGACTGAACTCCTGACTCCCTTCTTTGTCTCCCGATTACTGGGATTGCAGGCATCCATCACCAAACCTAGCTGTACACAGTGTAGGGATTCAACCTAGGGTTCTACGCATAAAAAGCAGATACTCTGTCAATGGAACCACAGCCCCATTCCCAGATGAATGTAATCTAAAAAAAAAATCATAGTAATCAAAGATGGAATGCTGAATATCACAAAACAAGCCAACTTCACATTAAGTATATAATACATTTAGTGGAAGAATGTTGATTGAACTAACTGGGAATGAGTAAATTATGTAAACTAAGTCCCAGTGACTGTATATAACCATTATGCTCTAGTTAATGAAGTCCTTTCCAAGGGAGTATGACTTAGTCAGGTAGCACCACATGTGTTCACCACGACCGAGTTCAAGGCATCCAGTTGGCTTTCTCTCCATTGTCATGTGAGGTTGTGATAAGCAAGTGAGAGAAGTTAGAATCACCTAGGCAGAAGTAGATTAGAGTTGGAGACATCATAGTGAATGAGTGTTTAACTTATATCGATATATTTGTATGTGGAATATTGAGAAACATGAACATGTTCAGATGAGAGCATTTTGAAGTGAGACGCTGACATGACAATACACATGACATGTTGGTCTTGCTCCCAGTACCATGCTCCAGCAGAAGACCCACTTGAAGACTGGGCTGGAAATATACAAGGAGATCATGGGTTCCAAAGTAAGAATGTTATTCAGAAAATTTAAACCCTTTCTACAGGACAGAGGTAACTGAAGAGGTATAAGATCTAACAGAAACAGTTCCTAGTGGCCAAAGCTAGAACAAGCTGAGGCAAATGAGAAATCAGGACAGGATTACCTGAAAGAATCAGTAAAATTCATGAGTCTATTCAGATAATAGAATAGACTATTGTAGGATAATTTAAGAATATATTTTTTAAGCCGGGCATGGTGGCGCACGCCTGTAATCTCAGCACTTGGGAGGCAGAGGCAGGAGGATTTCTGAGTTCGAGGCCAGCCTGGTCTACAGAGTGAGTTCCAGGACAGCCAGGGCTACACAGAGAAACCCTGTCTCAAAAAAACCAAAAAATAATATATATATATGTATATATATATATATATATACATATATATACATATAATATATATATATGCTTGAGTATATGTTTTAGTCAGTGTTCTAAAGAGACACTGTTGTGAAGAGACAACATGACCATGGCAACTATTATAAAGAAAAACATTTAATTGGGGCTTACTTACAGGTTTAGAGGTTTGGTCCATTGTTGTTGTGGTGGGAAGCATGGCAGCATGCAGAAAGGAAGACATAGTGCTGGAGAAGCTGAGAATTCTACATCTGGATGAGTAGGCAGCAGGAATAAAGATAGAAAGACACTGGGCTTGGGATAAAAATCCCTGGCTTGGGATTTCGAAACCTCAAAGCCCACACTTTGGCTTTGGCACACTTCCACACAAGGCCACACTAAATCCAACAGGGTCACACCTCCCAAAAGTGCCACTCACTATGAGCCTATAGATGCCATTTTCATTCAAACATAACAGTATGAATGCACGGTTTAAACAAAGCTTCAAAGAAGCTATTTTCTCCAGGTTGCCGAGTACTTCCCTCCCAGTATATTTAGGTACTTCAAATTATTTCTAATGAACTTATACTACTTTCAAAGCCAGAAAAGTTTTTTCTTTTTTCTTTTCTTTTTCTTTCCTTCAGCACTCATTTGCCATAAGGTTTTTCTTTAATAGTTGTGTGCATGCACACATACTGTGTTGTGTTGGAGATCAAACTGAGACCCTTGGGAATTGTAGGTAAATGCACAGCACCCTCAGTTAGATTGGTTTTCTGAAGGTCAGAGAGAAATTCTTTAGTCTCTGTGTCCTTACCTCTTGCATTGTTGTTCTCTCAGTGCTAAGCCAACAAATCTTGGTGATTATCCACGTTGAAGTTATGTGCACTCAAATCTTCACACTGAAAAGTAACAGCATCATACATTTGTTTTGACTTAATGAGATCATCTACAGGCTCAAAACACACACACACACACACACACACACACACACACACACACACACAAATCATAAAAGACTGAACAAGTCCAAAATGTTGATCTGTTGAATGACCACAGACCTAGCTTTTGCTGAAGAGGAACACCAGGTCATGATCAACTGTTTGGTGTGCAATGTGCGAAATCATAAGGACCCCGAGTAAAACTGCTATTTTAGCACGACTGAGCTTTAATACCATTTATTTATTTATTTAGGGAAGAATAAAAAGTTTGTTTACACCTGAGTCTCTTTTTGTTGAGAGAAACTGAGAAACTTGCCCTAGGATCCCCGATCTTTTTGCCCCAGTGCATTGCTTAAACTCTGCCTCTTTTCAATGATATAATCAGTTCAAACCAAGCCATTGAAACTGTCTTAATTTTATGAAGATTTAAGGCTACTGTTGCTCTATGCCCTTTATCAGTGTCTGCAGCCAAGAGCAGGCAGCCAGGAGCACAGGAAGGTCCAACCTTTTTTTTTTTTTTTTTTTTTTGATTTATTTATTTATTATATGTAAGTGTAACTGTCTTCAGACACCGGAAAAGAGCGTCAGATCTCTTTACAGATGGTTATGAGCCACCATGTGGTTGCTGGAATTTGAACTCATGACCTTTGGAAGAGCAGTTGATGCTCTTACCTGCTGAGCCATCTTTCCAGCCCTGCCACCCAAACTCTTGCCTGCTGCAGGAGTGGTGGCCACGTGCACAGTGCAGACCCTAAGGGTTTCCTTCACGCCCAAGAGCATAATTGGAAATGCTCTGTTTGGGGTCAGACTTTGTGTGTGGATATGCCAAGCAGCACAGGCCACTCAGTAGTAGAAAGTGACCCTCTTGCAACATCCTTTTGTTTGTAGAAACAAACTGCAAACAGAGAGCCTGTCCTCAGCAGGCAACAGCCTGGTGTTTATAAGAGTTGGACAGCTGTTCACACCTGTGCTTACACATCCCTAGGTGTTCTGGGAATCCCCACTTTTGGCTCTCTTTTTGTCTTTGCATCCCTAATACTGATATTTGGAGATAACAGTTGCCAATGGTGCCATTATTCTTTTTTTTTTTTTTTACTCTGTTTTGTAAGGACTTTGGTAAAACTGAATTATTGGAGATAAAATTTTCCCATTTCCAAGTGAGGAGGAAAGGAAACAGACCAAATGTTCATCTTGTTATGTCACCGGTAGAGACAAACTCAAGAGTACAAACTCACTTTGTGTAAGAGAGAGTTTAAGGTGGATTCAAACCACTCCCCACACCCAGAGGTCCACAGACTCTCCAGACCACAGCCTACCACAATAGGCCTTTGATTGCAATGCAACTCGTATGAGAAGCAGTCTTTTCTGTTAATTTAGCATTGGAATTAAGTTGTCAAATGAATCTCATTGTTATTTGCTTTACAGTGTCTTCATGGTTAGCGCTGGCTTTATGAACATCTGTTTCCCTCACAGTTGTCGACCCATTACTTTTATGAGCTGTACATATTTTAGAGAGATTTACTGCTGACCTTTGCTGGCGAGTTGAATGTTTTTGTTGTCAGTAGCATTTCCGTAATTGATGCCATAGTTACTGCCACCCGGATAGCGCTTTTAAATGAGAGATGTTTGGGAGGGGGTATCTTTTTGCTTAAACACATTAAATCAGACAGACATCACTTTAAAACTGTGTGGCTTTGGAAGAACGGAAGGGTGTTAAATCTTGCAGCATTAAGACGGAAGTAAACCACCACTCAATTTTCCTCTACTTTGGAACAGTTTGAAAGTTTTGTTGCTACAGTGATGATTTCTCTCCCGGTACTTTCATGTTATAATACAGCCAGGGAAGCTACATGGCTCATGTGACTGCTTCCTGGGACCATTGATCAAAGTATTGTCACCTGTGCATTCAGGTTTTCTCTGTGTTAGGAAGAAAGGGGGAAAAGTACATAACAAAAACCTGGTTTATGGAGTCAGAGAGTAAAGGGAACCACCACCCAAAATGTCCACCTCCTACCTGGGAGAGACAGTTTTGGGTTCCTACCGTATGTCAGAGCTCTAGCACAGAGTAGTGGAAATACAGGCTCTCATTGCAAGCTGATGGAAGCAGCAGGGTGCTTAAGACAGCTTCAACTTATTGTGTGAGAAGGTTGTATCTTGCTTTTATCTCTGGGGGGGTAAAGAAGTTAGGATGCTTGGAGGGGCAGGGTGAAAAGCCTTTGCCATGATGGTGACAGTGCTGTTTTTAAACCAGTTTTAGAGGAGAACTTTATTCAAGATGGTCTGTCCAGTTGACAAGACAGTGATACACATGGCTTAAGTTCTCAGTTGAAAGAATTTGGCTTATTTAAAAAATATTTATAATTTACATGCGTCTTTTTCTTCTGTATTTGAATAAGTGAAAATCCAGACTGTGCTGCTGACCAGTCTTGTTTCTATCTGAGTGCTTCTTTAGCCCTCAGGAAAGGGAAGGGTTTGAGCAAAAGGCACCAGATACCATCTGAGAACTTTGTATTACAAATGGCACTATCAAGGTCCACCACTACATAGTCTATGATGTAAAGTTATTCAAGCATATATGTATATTAAAATGTTCCTCCTATTAACAAGATATTGTCTTATTACACCTCAAAATCCAAAATACAGTGTGATAATGATCTCATCTTCTCTACCCCAGGAAGCATTGCGATTCACAGCTAAGGCAATGTCGTTGGACATGGCCTTTAGTATCGGCATTGTTTATTAAGAGAGGAACAAGAAATGTCTTGGCTTTGCCCTTTTATCATGCTCGCCAAAGTGGTCCTTTGCTTTCCATGTCATGGCTGAAATAGAACATATTCTTATTGTAAGTATTTTTTAAAGAGACATATAAAAGTAGGCAAAATAAATAAAAAATAATTACTTTCCATGAAATGTGACTACTTCCATCATTTAAAAACATTTCCACTTCTTTTGTGTTTATATATGTGTGTACTTGTTCACGTGAATACAAATATGCATGTGTAGAAGCTAGAGGTTGACCTCAGTTCCTTCCTCAGTTGCTACCCCCTTGTGTTTTGGAACATTGTCTCTCATTGACCTTGAAGTCAACACAGGCTACGCTGGTGAGCCCAGGGATCCATCTTGCCAGTGCTGGTATTATAAGAGTATAGCATCATACCTGGCTTTAAAAGTAGATCCTGGGGTCTGATCTTCCATTCTCATGCTTACATAGCCAACACTTTACCAACTGAACCATCTCCTTAAGCCTAAACTATTTTCTTTAGAATGTGGTTGTGTCCTGATAGTACTGTAAAGTCTATACAAACTCTCTGACATTTAATGTACTGGCTGAGAAGACAGACTTCCAGTAGTACATCCAACTGTTAACCTGCCCCTGTACATCAAAATTGATTCTGATTTTTAAGAATATAACAAGTAATTTCATGATATGTATTTGCATATAGTTTTTTTTTACACATAGTTAACTTTTCATTTGTGTTAGGTTTCTGAGTTCATAAAGCAATGGTGTATGTAATTCTGCCAAAGAAAATGTGTACATTTGAAAAGTCTTTAAATTACCCTTGAGAAAATGCTCATCAATTTACAGTTCTATGGTGCAATATGAAATATTCATTTTATTTGCTCACTTACTGAATTTTGAGAAAAGACAAAACTTTGTTGGGTGAAAAATATTGGAATTTGAATATTAATTTTCTTGAGATTCAGTGTTTTTTATTGATCACCATTAGCATGTTTCCTTTGAAAATTTGCTACATTTATCTTTTCTTCACATTGTTATGAATTATTAGGTTCTTAAAAATAAATTATTTATCTTTACATAAAAGATTTAATCTAATGTTTTACATTCATATTTCAAATGCTTCTTATTGGTTACTTTACCTTTTACTATGAATAGAAGAATTTAAATTTAAAATTAGTTTTATTAAAGTTTTACAATTTCAAAAATGTTAACAATGTATTGTGAACATATCTACCTCACTACCCTCCTATTTCCTCTCCATTCCTACAGTCTCTACCTGCATAATAGTGCCATGATTATGATTATTTGGGGAGAGGAAGGGACTTAAAAGTCATATTTATTTTAATTCTTTGAGGATTTCATATGGCACATTTTTTTTTTTTTTTGGATTTTTGAGACAGGGTTTCTCTGTGTAGTCCTGGTTGTCCTGGAACTCATGCTGTAGACCAGGTTGGCCTTGAACTCAGAAATTCGCCTGCCTCTGCCTCCCAAGTGCTGGGATTACAGGCGTGCGCCATCATGCCTGGCGCTTCATACAGTGTATTTTAATCATATTCATTTCATTCCCTGTTTCTCTCCCAACTCCTCCAAGGTCCCCATCTTAGAAGTATTTAATTTTTTTATTCATCAAATGTATTTATTCTTTTTCTGGAAGTGAGTTTTCTGGTCCCTATTGACAATCTATTATTTCAAAATTTTATTTTTTCATATAATCCTTTAATCCATTAGGAATTTAACTTAGTAAATGGTAGAAAATGGGGATCATATTTTTTTCCACAGTCAACTCGTTCCTGCTCATTTTGCCCTCTGTTCTTTCTTCATAATGACACTTAGTTCTTTAACATATTGGGTTGGTTTGGGGTTTCCACGTTGTTTCTTCGGTAATTTTCTTCATTGTTTCTGGGATTAAATAGCCACAATATCATATTGTTAAGAAAAATACTTAGGAATACTATATCACAGTAGCAAACAGACATTTTCAGACATAAAGAATTTTATATTTTTTCACAGAAACATTTCATCAGTCATCAGATGTACTCACTTTAAATCTTACCTGTAAAGTTGGAGTGTATCCTATGATTATTGTTAGATGCAATCGTAGAAGGCATGTGTCCATATACTAAGCTGGTACAGTAGGTATATATAGAAGAAGTTTCAGCCATTTTTATTCTGTTATACCAATTCATTTTGTACATTCCTGGAACATTTTGCATTTGTGTAAATTAATGGACCTCAATATTACAGTGTAATTTTCTCATTTTAAAGCAAAAATTGTGTTTGTAAAATAATGTAAAAACTGTATAAAAGGGCATATTTGTTCTTGGACAATGGATTCAATTTTATGTCTCCTAGCAAAAAAACAAAACTTATTTGCTTCGTTTGTCTCCAGCAATGAATGTGTCTACAAGTTGTTACTAAGATAGAAATTAGGATTGCCTATTAAAGACAGAAGAAATTGCCCAGTCTCCTGGAACAGATAAAAAGAAATTTCAAAGCACTAAGGGGTACAAATGAGCTGGCTCATGCACTGTGCTGTACATCCCACATTAAATTATCAGAATGTCTTTCTGACTTTGAACAGAGTTGCTTTCCCTGCATCATAAGACTAAGCTCAGGGAAAATGTGCTGGCATCAAAACTTGCAGTGAGGGTAAGTGATTGCAGAGAACATCAGAAGTGGCAGTAGAACACAGCTTCTCTGATGTTACCATTTACAGGGACACAATTTGTCTAGATGAGTCCAATACAGTTCTGCCTATCTGTTGGTCTTTCTGTCATTTATTTACTTGCCTATTTAACCTGCTGACCAGCTACTACCTACATATCTATCATCTATCTATCTATCTATCTATCTATCTATCTATCTATCTATCTATCCATCCATCTATCTATCTTTCTATCAATATACCTATCATTTATCTTTAAGCATCAAGGTAGGATTACATTAAAATTCAGCTGTATTATTGGTACAATAAAAAGATTGCACTTTACTCTCGATATACGATACTTGGATTGAGTAAGAAGCAACAGTTGTCACAATTCTCATTAGCTTCTTATAGTATCATACAAAACACATTTTCATCCCATAGAGCACTAGGAACAGTATGATGTTATCAACCAGTCGTATAAAATCACAGGGAACCACAACTTCCAAGGAGATAAACTCAATTAAAGATGGCGAGCTGTACTAGTCAGGGTATCCAGAGGAACTAAAATCAGTAGGAGTATATATTATATAAAGGCCTGAGTAGTTTAACAATGGCCATTTGTGCACTGGTGAGTCTGAGAGCACCATAACAGTCCAGTCCACAATACTACATGCCTCAGTGGCCTTTTTCTGTGGGAAAGTCTGGGAGATTATGGGAGATTCACTGGCACTGAATCCATGCTTCAGGCCTATGAAACTAGTTACAGTGTGGTGTCAGTAGAGTATCATGTGATAGCCACATGAGGTATCTTCACTCAGAAAGAAACAAACACATATGACCTACTGCTATTTCCTCTTTATCTGAAGCTTGCCCATTGAAAGGTACTGCTCAGTTTAAGGGCTTTTTTTTTTTTTTTTTTAAAAACCTATTCAGTTAATCCTCCTTGGAAACATTTTCATGAATGTAGTCAGGGGAATGTGTTCACAGCAGAGTCTGATTCCCATCACACTGACTGTCAAGATCAACTATCCTGAGTCCATCCATTGAAATCAAACCACATCTGTGTAGCCGTACTTAAAACCCAAACAAAGAGAATAAGGTCATAATTCCACCTAATGTGATACAACTATCCAATATACAACACAAATGTACTAATTCTTCTTCTAGAAGAGTGCCAACATCTCAAGGAATGCTTGCTCTTTTGGTATAACACACCTTGAATGGGATAGTGTAGATTTAACATTCAATGTTAATATTACCCCAGTCCATGTTATGCTATATATAAAAGACTAGGAGAGGAAGAAAAACATGGATTTCTGCCTAATAAATGTGCATTCATACTGTTATGTTTGAATGAAAATGGCATCTATAGGCTCATAGTGAGTGGCACTATTGGGAGGTGTGACCCTGTTGGATTTAGTGTGGCCTTGCGTGGAAGTGTGCCAAAGCCAAAGTGTGGGCTTTGAGGTTTCGGAATCCCAAGCCAGGCCCAGTGTCTTTCTGTCTTTATTCCTGCTGCCTACTGATCCAGATGTAGAATTCTCAGCTTCTCCAGCACTATGTCTTCCTTTCTGCATGCTGCCAAGCTTCCCACCACAACAAAAATGGACCAAACCTCTAAACCTGTATGTTAGCCCCAATTAAATGGTTTTCTTTATAATAGTTGCCATGGTCATGTTGTCTCTTCACAACAGTGTCTCTTTAGAACACTGACTAAAACATATACTCAAGCATATATATATGTGTGTGTGTGTGTATATATGTATACACACACACACACACACACACACACACACACGCACACACACACACACACACACACACACACACACATATATATATATAATATATATATATATATATATATATATATATTTTTTTTTTGGTTTTTTGAGACAGGGTTTCTCTATGTAGCCTTGGCTGTCCTGAAACTCACTCTGTAGGCCAGGCTGGCCTCGAACTCAGAAATCTGCCTGCCTCTGCCTCCCAAGTGCTGGGATTACAGGCGTGTGCCACCACCACCCAGCATATACTCAAGCATATTAATGATATAGGACCCAAATATTTATTTTTAGATTTTTAATCTTAATTTAGGTTACTGGAGATGGCATTAAAAACTACCTTCTACTATTTATTTCATATTCTTTTCACCCTCTGCAAGCACCTCAGCAGGAGAGGTGACTTAAATTTTTCACGAATTTATCATTCTGTCTGGACCTGGATGTTGTAGTTTCTCAGTAGCAACAAGAGATACCTTTGGACTCAAGGATTCCTACACTCTCTAGAATTACTTGTTCTTACATCCATTGTGGAAAAGCACTTAAATGTACCACTATAGTTGTGATAAATTATTCTAATAATGTGGCAACTCCTTCTTAGCCTCAGTAAGTGCGCTGTAATTTCATCTTCACAAGACCATTTGACCATGCTACTAAGTTAGAAATGCTTCAAAATGGGAGAGAACATAGAATAAAAAAATGGATTTCATCAGCATAAGCCCACTGCCTTTCATTATGAGTGACTTTCTTTGACAGAATCAATAATATGTAAAATATCATAAAAAAATTCTATGGGCGACTGTTCAGGCAGAAGCATTACATGGGAGAGAAGCAAATCTATACTCAGAATAAGAAGCTATTCCAACAAGGACTAAGCTCTACACTTTCCATAATGAAAGTGGTCCAATATAGTCAGTCTTCCATCAGGTCACTGTCTGATCACTCCTGGGAATGGTTCTATATCAGGCACAACACTGGTCTTAGCTGTTGGCAGATTTGGCACTCAGAAAGAGCTGTAGCCACATCAGTCTTAGTATATGGAGATCCATATTGCTGTGTCCATTTATAACTTTCATTTCCCCACCATGATTACTTTGTTTATGAGAAATGGCTAGGATGGCTAGGGAAAGAGGTTGACTATTATCTACAGGATGGGTCATCCTACCCACTTAATTACAGACATCTTCCTTTCCTAGGGTCACCTTTTGGTGAGTTTACATGGGATAAAAATATATTCACAACTTTTGCCTATTTTGAGAGGTCTATTTATATACCTCTTCCCAAAAATGTCTTTTTAATGCATTTCCACCATGCTTCTTCCAAAATCTTCTGAATATCCAGCCAAATCACTGATTAATAGTCGATGAGTTAATATATAATCTTATTCCAGCCATTTTTTTCCTCCCAAACAAGATGTATAAGTGTGGGCATGAGCCAAGTTTTTGCCAATATGAAGGTGTCCTTCAGGGGTGTCCCAGGAAGAATAATCTGGCAGCTGTCCACTTCGGGCTGATTCCTGAAAAGATGTAGAATCTTCTTTTAATCAGATTCTAGTCTTTTCTTCTTCAGCCAACCCTCATAGGCCACATCCCACGAGGGAACAGTTGCATGCTTGAGAAAAGAAGATACTGCATTGGATGAGACCCATATACATTTGTGTGACATTTTTCTTTCCTTTTCCTTAGAGCTATTGAATTATTTTAAAGCATAAAGCATATGGGGATACATATTATTTAGTGGGACTTTGAGAACAGCAATGATACTGCCATTTTATTTGTCTTCTGTGGACAATTTTATATCCATATAGAAAGCATCCTGATCTTGCTCACTCCTAGTCTTTCATATTCCTCCCCAACTCCTGCTGATTATATTCTTTTCCTTAACTATTTCCATTCCAATTTCTTTGCCTCTTTTTATTTTTAGCAGGTCTTGAGCAAGGAGCTACTGCTGGAGAATTCTTGATTGTGAGAGCCGTATCATATCCAGAAGACAGCTTTTCACATCACTTCTCATCCTTTGATTCTTCCAGCCTTTCCATCTCCTCTTCTGTGATGTTTGTTGAGACTTAGATGGTGTTCTATAGATGCCTAGCTTAGGGCTGGGTACTCAACAACCACACATTCTCAATACTCTCAACCAATTGTGCAGCTGGGTATTAATTATTACCTTCTGCAAAAAGAGACTCCTCTGACACACATTGAGAAAGGCTGGTATAATCATAAATATTTAAGAAGCAGTTTGCCTATTTATCTATTTAGAAAAACATCAGTAGTATATTTCCCCTCGCACCTTTGACCTTCCCACCCACAGGCTTTTGACCAGGTTTACAGGACCAAGTACAAATTCCCTTCCACAGAGCCATTCTTTAATCCAACCAGGAAGCAATTGACAACCTCCTAAACAGTGTTGCTAATACTGCTCTAGTGACATCTCTTGCCTGACAAATTGTTTTGTAGCATGTAGTATTTACTGTTGAGAAAGACTCTTGGTGGCTCCACATCCCCCTTAGCAAACTTCATAGCACTGTTTGGTTCAGTGGAAGGTATCTAGCCATAGAGGAAGATTCTAGCCTGATTTCTGTATCTGAGAACCAAAAGTTTCTGTCTTCCTACTAGTAGTAGACAATCAAGAGCAATGACAACAACCTGTATTATTTTGGAAGCCACTAAGGACTCCCTGGCCAACAACTCATATACATAGTCCATCGCCTACATTGAGATGTTTGTCTATGGTTTCTGACAGCATTATCAACTCATATAGGGTACCTCTGTGCAAACATTTTGAAAATTATATGTTTTTTGTTTATATAGAAGTAGGTTTCTGTATGATTCCCCCATACATTTTTAGTTTTCTCTTTTTTAAAATTTTTTAATTAAATTTATTTTTTATTTTTTAATTTTCTATATTCTTTGTTTACATTCTGAATGCTTTCCCCTTTCCCAGTTCCCCCCTCACCATATGTCCCATAAGTCTTCTTCCATCTGCCCATTCCCCAATCAACCCCTCCCATTTCTCTGTTCTGATACTCCTCTACGATACTGGACTGTCTTTTCAGGACCAGGGCCCTTTCCTCCCTTCTTCTTGGGAATCATCTGATTAGCTAATTGTGTCTTGAGTATTCAGAGCTTCTGGGCTAATTAATATCCACTTACCAGTGATTGCATTTCATGTGTATTCTTTTGTGATTGGGATAGCTCACTTAGGATATTTTCCAGTTCCAACCATTTGCCTACAAATTTTATGAATTCATTGTTTTTAATTGCTGAGTAGTATTCCATTGTATAAATATACCACATTTTCTTTATCCATTACTCCATTGAGGGGCATCTGGGTTCTTTCCAGCTTCTGGCTATAATAAATAAGGCTGCTATGAACATAGTGGAGCATGTGTCCTTGTTGCCTGCAGGGGAACTCTCTGGGTATATGCCCAGGGGTATGGCAGGGTCCTCTGGAAGTGTCATGCCCAATTTTCTGAAGAACCGCCAGACTAATTTCCATAGTGGTTGTACCATCTTGCAATCCCACCAGCAGTGGAGGAGTGTTCCTCTTTCTCCACATCCTCGCCAACACCTGCTGTCTCCTGAGTGTTTACTCTTAGCCATTCTGACTGGTGTGAGGTGAAATCTCAGGGTTGTTTTGATTTGCATTTCCCTAATGACTAATGATGTTGAACATTTCTTTCTTTCTTTCTTTCTTTCTTTCTTTCTTTCTTTCTTTCTTTTCTTTTCTTTTTTTTTTTTTTGTTTTTTTTTTTGTTTTTTGAGACAGGGTTTCTCTGTGTAGCTCTGGCTGTCCTGGAACTCACTCTGCAGACCAGGCTGGCCTCGAACTCAGAAATCCACCTGCCTCTGCCTACCAAGTGCTGGGATTAAAGGCGTGTGCCACCACCGCCTGGCTGTTGAACATTTCTTAAGGTGCTTCTCAGCCATCCGAATTTCCTCCGGGGAAAATTCTTTGTTTAGCTCTGAACCCCATTTTTTTTTCCGAGACAGGGTTTCTCTGTGTAGCCCTGGCTATCCTGGAACTCACTCTGTAGACCAGGCTGGCCATGAACTCAGAAGAAATCCACCTGCCTCTGCCTCCCAAGTGCTGGGATTACAGGCATGTGCCACCATGCCCGGCTTGTACCCCATTTTTTAATAGGGTTATTTGGTTCTCTGGAGTTTCACTTCTTGAGTTCTTTGTATATATTGGATATTAGCCCTCTGTCGGATGTGGGGTTGGTGAATATCTTTTCCCAATTTGTTGGTTGCTGTTTTGTCCTTCTGATAGTGTCCTTTGCCTTACAGAAACTTTGTAATTTTATGAGGTCCCATTTGTCAATTCTTTTTTATTTATTTATTTATTTATTTATTTATTTATTTATTTTAGCAGACTTAATTCATTTATTTTCTTGTATAAAAACCCTATGTGGTAGCCACAGCTGGAGCCTGGGTCCTCTGAACAGAGACTCTGGTGTGGGTTTTCACAAGATGATCAGTGAATTCCTGATAAGGAGACTTGGTGAACACAGTCTCTTTCCAGAGGTCGGGGGTCAGGTAGCTGTAGGTCTTGGAGATGGCATCAAAGGTGGCCTTGGCAAAGTTGCCCAAGGGTGGCAGTACAGCCTCTGGCTGATGTGTAGCAGTCATCTATACCGGCCATCATCAGGAGCTTCTTGGGCACAGGAGCAGAAACAATGCCAGTGCCTCTGGGGGCAGGGATGAGACGCACCAGCACAGAGCCACAGCGGCCTGTCACCTTGCACGGAACAGTGTGGGGCTTGCCAATCTTGTTTCCCCAATAGCCTCTCCGCACAGGGACGATGGAGAGCTTGGCCAAGATGATGGCCCCTCAGATGGCAGTGGCGACCTCCTTGGAGCACTTAACACCAAGACCAATGTGACCGTTGTAGTCCCCAATAGCGACAAATGCCTTGAACCTGGTCCTCTGGCCAGCCCGAGTCTGCTTCTGCACTGGCATCATTTTCAGAACCTCATCCTTTAGGGATCTGCCCAGGAAAAAGTCAATGATCTCAGACTCCTTAATGGGCAGGGAGAACAGGTAGATCTCCTCCAAGGACTTGATCTTCATGTCCTTAACCAGGCGGCCCAGCTTGGTGACGGGGATCCACTCCTTGTCTTCAGCTTTACCTCCACGAGCCCCGCGGCCTCGACCACGGCCACGGCCTTGACCACGGCCCCTGCCCCTAAGACCGCTGCCGAATCCTCCGCGGAAGCCGCCTTGGCCTCCTAATCCTGGGCCCCATGGTCCTCCGGCATCATCCGCCATTAGGTGTTTTCCAGAGGAAGAAGAAGCCCATTTTGTCAATTCTTAATCTTAGAACATAAGCTATTGGTGTTCTGTTCAGGAACTTTCCCCCTGTGCCTATGTCCTCAAGGGTCTTTCCCAGTTTCTTTTCTATTAGTTTCAGTGTATCTGGTTTTATGTGGAGGTCCTTGATCCTTTTGGAGTTGAGCTTAGTACAAGGAGATAAGAGTGGATCAATTTGCATTCTTCTGCATGCTGACCTCCAGTTGAGGCAGCACCATTTGTTGAAAAGGCTATCTTTTTCCACTGGATGGTTGGAGCTCCTTTATCACAGATCAAGTGACCATAATTCTGTGGGTTCATTTCCGGGTCTTCAATTCTATTCCATTGATCTACTTGCCTGTCGCTGTACCAATACCATGCAGTTTTAACACAATTGCTCTGTAGTACTGCTTGAGGTCAGGGATATTGATTTCCCCAGAAGTCCTTTTATTGTTGAGAATAGTTTTAGCTATCCTGGGCTTCTTGTTATTCCAGATGAATTTGAGAATTGCTCTTTCTAAATCTATGAAGAATTGATTTGGGATTTTGATGGGGATTGCATTGAATCTGTAGATTGCTTTTGGCAAGATGACCATTTTTACTATAGTAATCTTGCCAATCCAAGAGCATGGAAGATTTTTCCATCTCCTGAGGTCTTCTTCGATTACTTTCTTCAAAGACTTGAAGTTCCTGTCATACAGATCTTTCACTTGTTTGGTTAGAGTCACACCAAGATACTTTATATTGCTTGTGGCTATTGTGAAGGGTGTTATTTCCCTAACTTCTTTCTCAGCTTGCTTATCCTTTGAGTATAGGAAGGCTACTGATTTGCCTGAGTTTATTTTATAACCAGCCACTTTGCTGAAGTTGTTTATCAGCTGTAGGAGTTATCTGGTGGAGGTTTTTGGGTCACTTATATAGACTATCATATCATCTGCAAATAGTGATAGTTTGACTTCTTCCTTTCCAATTTGTATCCATTTGACCTTCTCATGTTGTCTAATTGCTCTGGCTAGAACTTCAAGTACTATATTGAAAAGATATGGAGAGAGAGGGCAGCTTTGTCTAGTCCCTGATTTTAGTGGGATTGCTTCAAGTTTCTCTCCATTTATTTTGATGTTGGCTACCAGTTTGCTGTAAATTGCTTTTACTATGTTTAGGTATGAGTGTTGAATTCCTGTTCTTTCCAAGACTTTTAGCATGAAAGGATGCTAAATTTTGTCAAATGCTTTTTCAGCATCTAATGAAATGATCATGTGGTTTGTTTTCCTTGAGTTTGTTTATGTAGTGGATTACATTGATGGATTTCCATATATTGAACCATCCCTGCATCCCTGGGATGAAGCCTACTTGATCATGGTGGATAATCGTTTTGATGTGTTCTTGGATTCGGTTGGCAAGAATTTTATTTAGTATTTTTGCATCGATATTCATAAGGGAAATTGGCCTGAAGTTCTCTTTCTTTTTTGGATCTTTGTGTGGTTTTGCTATCAGGGTAATTGTGGCTTCATAGAACGAGTTGGGTAGAGTTCCTTCTGTTTCTATTTTGTGGAATAGTTTGAAGAGTATTGGTGTTAGGTCTTCTTTGAAAGTCTGATAGAATGCTGTTCTGAATCCATCTGGTTCTGTGCTTTTTTTTTGATGGAAGACTTTCTATGACCCCTTTTATTTCTTTAGGGGTTATGGAACTGTTCAGTTGATCTATTTGATCCTGACAAATGTGGGCTTTCAGTTGTTTTTGTTGCTATTGAAGACCACTTTTACTCCATTGTGATCTGATAGGAAGCATGGGATTAGTTCGACCTTCTTATATTTGTTGAGGTCTGTTTTGTGACCAATTATATGGTCGATTTTGGAGAAGGTACCATTTTTTTTTTTAAAGCAGAAACACCAGAAGAGGGTGATCAGATCTCATTACAGATGGTTGGGAGCCACCATGTGGTTGCTGGGATTTGAACTCAGGATCTTCAGAAGAGCAGTCAGTGCTCTTAACCTTTGAGCCATCTCACCAGACCCAATTTTTAGTTTTCATTGACATTCCTCCCCAACTTACATGTTTCTCTTATGCTTTTCTCCCAGCCCCATTTCAACCTTTTCCTCTAGAATGCTCCTTTCTATTTTCATATCATACGTGTTTTTCCCTTCCCTTCCCAGATAAAGACCTTCCCTCCATTGACCATGACTCCTTTCTTGCTTTCTGTCATCTACAATACTCACACCAACTGAAACCCAAAAATCTAAAAACTTTCCATCAACCATCTGCATATGAGCGAGTATGGACACTGCCCATCTCCCTGTCACCACAGCCGATATTTTATTTCTCAGTCCCCTTCATCTCTACCTGAGCTGACTTCAGTTGTAAGATTTTTGTTTTCCTTATTACTTCTTCAATTTTATTTCTTGGTATATGTCTGTTTAAATTATTTATCTTATTTTGGTTTTAACTTTGGTACGTTGTATACACCTAAAAATTCATCCATTTCCTTCAGATTTTCCAATATATATGTTTTTATGCATTTTTCCATATTATTTTCTGGATGTCATTGATATCTGTTACAATATCTCCCTTTTCACTTCTAACTTTATTAATTGGGGTCTTCTCTCTTTTTATGTTAATTTGACTAAGGTGTTGTCAATGTTGCTTACTTTTTTTTGAAGACCCAAGTCTTTGTTTTATTAGTTTTTTTTTTTTAATTTGTCTTATTTCACGATTTTTTTTTTTTTTGGTCCTTGATCTTCATTATTTTCCCCACATACTATTTTGGGGTTTGATTTGCTCTTGTTTCTTATGCATCATTTCTTTATTCAAGATCTTTTGGATTTTGAAACATAAGCACTTTCAGCTATAAACTTAGACCAGCTTTCACTAGATCCTGTGGCTTTTGATAGGTTATGTTTCATTTTTCTTCAGTTCTAGAAACTTTTTAAAGTTTTTCTTTATTTCTTCAATGACTCATTCATCATTTAGTAATGTGCTATCTCATCTCCATGAGTTTGTATCATTTCTGAAGTATCTCTGGCTATTGATTTCTTATCTTATTTGATTGTAATTAGAGTATAAGAAATTGCTTCAATCTTCCTATATTTGTTAAGATGTGTTTTGTGTCCTACTTTGTGATCTATTCTCAACTAATAGATCTATTCTCAAAATCCTCAAAATTCCTATTTTCAAAACTCCTATTGATTGCTGAGAAGAATTCTCTGAGTGGAATGTTCTGTAGGTGTCAGTTATGTCAATTTGATCTACAGTGTCATTTAACTTCAACGTTTCTATTTTACTTTTTGTCTTAATAAGCTGTTAGTGAGAATGGGATGCTGAAGTCACTTATTTTCATTATATTGGGGTGAATTCGTGACTTCATATCCAGTATTGTTTGTTTGCTGAGATTTGAAGCACCTGTGTTCAGAGCATAACTGTTTAGAGTGGTCATCTTCATGGACCTTAATCAGTATGAAGTGGCCTTATCTCTTTTTAATGTTTAGAGTTTGAAGACTATTTTTCTGTGTAGTAGAATAATGATACTGTTATTTCTATATCTGCTGGTTGGTGAATTGAGATCACTGATATCTAATATCTGATCAAAATATCTTATAATGTATATTAATTCTTCATTTTGTTGATTTTGTTATGTTTGGTGTTTTCTTAGACATCTTTTTATTTACAAACTGTCCTTATGATAGTTGGTTTGTCTCTTTAACTCTCTTGAATGTGTTGATTCTTCTCTTCAGCCTGTATAATTCTTTCTAATACTTCTGTATGTACTAAGGTTATATACTATGGTTATGAATCCTTTAGCCCATTTTAATCATGGAGAGTTTTACTTCCCCCTTCAATCATGATATGTGTTTTTTCTGGGTTTGTAGCTGTGGCCCTTTCGGACTGGAAAATATCTTTTCAAGCCATTCTGGAATTTAGAGTTCTTACTGAAAGGCTACCTATTATTTAAATACCTGAATTTATAGTGGTCCTTAGTTATTGGTCTTTCTCTCTTTCAACTTTTAATATACTTTTCCTGTTTTGTATATTCAGGGTTTTATTGATAATATGAAATGCTCCTACTTCTGAGCCTGTTTATTTGGTATTCTATGAGCCTCTTATATTTGATAATTCCTTTTCTAGATTTGAGAAAAGTTCTATGATTTTATTGAAAATATATATTTTTTTCCTAGACAGGGTTTTTCTGTGTAGTCCTGGCTGTCCTGGAACTCACTTTGTAGACCAGGCTAGCCTTGAACTCAGAAATCTGCCTGTCTCTGCCTCCCAAGTGCTGGGATTAAAGGTGTGCGCCACCACCTCCCGGCTTGAAAATATTTTCTATGTCTTCGGTATGCCAATCTTTTCCTTCTATGCTCTTGAATCTTAGATTTGGTCTTTTCATGTATTTAGAGAATTATTTCTCTACATTGAATGGTTCAGTTCCTCTACCTTGTCTTCAAGCTCTGATGTTCTGTTCTCCACATGATTCATTCTTTTGGTAAAGCTTTCTCCTGAGTTCTTTTCTTTTTTCTTATTGAACTTTTATGTTTAGCTTCATTTCAGTTTTCATTTTTTATTCAGCATTTCTATTTCTTTCTTGAGTATTTTTTCCACGCCCCCGAGTTGACTTGCTTATTTCATTCAACTGTTCATTTATGTTCCTTTAGAATTCATTTCTATTCTTTTAAATTTATTTATTCCTATTTTATTAAAGTACATCCAGGAGTTATTTTGTGTATCCTTTTAATTTTTTTTTTTTTTTTTTTTTTTTTGGTTTTTTGAGACAGGGTTTCTCTGTGTAGCTCGGGCTGTCCTGGAACTCACTCTGTAGACCGGGCTACTCAGAAATCCACCTGCCTCTGCCTCCCAAGTGCTGGGATTACAGGAGTGTGCCACCACCGCCCGGCGTATCCTTTTAATCTTATGAGCATATTTATACTTGCTTTTGAAGTTTTTGTCTGTAGTTTCATTTATGTGAATTTCATCATTACAGAGTTGTAAAATTTGAAGATGATACAGATTTTTCTCATTGCATATATATGCATATATTGGGTGTGTGTGTGTTAGGACGTGTGGCTCTAGAGTTAGTTCATTGGTTCAGCCTTTCTGGACCACCCATGCTGAGTCAACAATTGGGTCAGTATTTGGTATTCCCTCAGGCTGGCTGGTCTCAGTCAGGTTAAATGATGATTTAAGTTCACTCATAGTGTTACTTTGCACTGATTTGTGTGGTTTTATCTGGGATGACTCCCAGCTTGGCTAGTTGGGAGCCTCTGACTTTATGAAGGGAGTGTCTGAGGTGATAAAGTGCTAGAGTGGGTCCCATGAGTTGGTCTATTTCTCTGTTTAACTTACTTGTGGCTTCAGTATCTGATTGTGTTCAATTATGTCATTATCATTTTCATTTGATAATACTGTTTTGATGGACACATCCAACTTTTAGATGTGGTGGGTCAGATAACACTCAGTTCATGATGGGCAGCTAGGGTCACATGGTAATTTGGTAGCCTATTGTCCAACACTATTTTCATTCAGCTGAAAGCAGTAATGTCTTTTAAAGAAAGAGCAAACAATTGCCTACAGATGATGGAAGGACCTTACTCCAAACTCCCAAGATCCTTCAGTATGATTTATGTATGGAAGACTGCCGAAAGCTCCAAGCATTATCCATATCTGTCATTGATTCTCCAAGAAACATTGGATCTGCTGGGTCATGTGGCCCAAGTGGTAGAACCCTCAGAACAGTTCTTATTATACACCGTACTTACTGAAGAGTCAATTGAGCCTCGCTCAATACTAGCACATTTTCACTTCTTTATGTACAGTACAAAGCAACGCACCTGTCCTGGTTAGTCCTTGTCAACTTGACATAGACAAGGGTCATTTAGGAAGTGCAAATATTGAGAAAATATCTTTATCAGACTTTCCTGTTGGCAAGCTTGTTGGACCTTTCCCCAATTAATGATTAATGTAAGAGGGCCCAGCACATTGTAAGTGTTGCCACTCCTGGGCATGAGGTCTGGTCCTGGGTTGTATAATAATAATAAAAAAAGCTGGGCAAGGCATAGAGAGCAAGCCAGAGAGCTGCTCTCCACCACTCTGCTTTAGTGTCTGCCTCTAGGTTTCTGCATTGAGTTTTTGCCTTGATGCCTTTTTTTAATCTTTTTTTGTTTGATTTATTCTTTACCTTGATGCCTTTTAATGATTGACAGTGAATGAACCATACAAGCCAAACAATCCTTTTCTCCCTAAGTTGCTTTGCTCATGGTGGGTTTATCACAGTAATAGAAGTAAACTCAGACAATATTCAAGTAGGAATGTGCTGCCTCCAATTCCCAAATATGCCCACAAAGCACTGTGCTTCATTCTTGTTAGTGAGATATAATAATTTATTCTTTCTTTTGGAACGTGGATCTCTACATGCCCTATATCACTGAAATCCTAGAAATTGCACGGAGGCAGAAGGTCATTGAAATTTACTTGGATTATTTTCTATCTTCTTATATGCAAATGCTTGATAAACAAACCTGCAGTAATTACTACCTACCGTCAACTAGGTCTAATCAGCATAATGTCATTAATGTAATGGACCAGTATGATCCTTGTATAAGCGATCAAGACTCCTATGAAATAAGTTATGACATGGGGTAGAGAATGAATAGACTCTTGACTCTTGAAATAGGGCAATGAAGGTGTATTTATAGCCTTGCCAGCACATTGCTTCTCTTGGACTTATAGATAGAGATGGAGAAAAAAAAAACTTTTCTAGATCAATGACTGCATAACAGGTACCAGGAGGTGTGTTAATCTGCTGAAGTAAGAAAACCACAGCTGGAGCAGCAGCTGCAATTTCAATCACAACTTGGTTAATCTTATAACAATCCACTCCTGTAGTTATCCAAGATCCATAGTCTCCTGAATAGGCAAAATAGGAAAGGAAAATATGGTGGCATCTGTCATTCCTAATTCTTTTGTTTTCTTGAAAATGAAAACTGACATGGATGTGGTATTGTTTTGGTTCATTATTTTTCTAGACAGAAGCAACTGTAATGCTGACTTACTACAATGGCCTCCACTTTATAGATCATAGAACCAATACAGGGATGCCTCTAGCTCTGAAGTTATGCATTCTGGAACTGGAAAAATAACCCAGGATGAACTCAGGGACCCACTTACTAGTATATGAATCTAAACTTGGCTAACTATTGGTCAATTGACCTCCTTTATAAAAAAAGGGTATTATGTACTTATTGGTGTGTGTGTGTGTGTGTGTGTGTGTGTGTGTGTGTTGGTGAGTGACACACGTGAGTACCTGCACATAACATATAGGAGTGCTACACCCTTTGGAGCTGGAATTACAAAACGCTGCCAGCCACCCTACATGGGTGCTAGGAACCAAACTCTGGTCCTCTGGATCAGGAGTAAATACTCTTAAGTAAGGAGTCATCCCTTAAGCCCCAAGAAGCCTCTCTTCCTTATACAGATGAGGAGGAAATCAGTGGGTATCCAAGTTTGTTTTCTCTGGCCATGGCCAGGGCTGTCTTGAAGAGTACACTTTGTTTTAACCTACAAGTTATAGTTCATCGAAGTTGTGGTAGGAACTCAAGGAAGCAACCTAAAGGCAGTCACTGAAGCAGAGACCATGGAGAAATGCTGATTATTGGCTCGTGAAACCTGCTTTCTTATATAACCCAGGAGCACCTGTCCAGGAGTAGTACCTCTCACACCAATTATAGGTCATGAATATGCACAACAAGCTTGCCCAAAAGCCAATCTGATGGAGAATTCTCAATTAAAGTCCCCTTTGCACAGATGACCTTGGTTGTGTCAAGTTGACAACAATCCAAAAAACACAGTGGCCTTCCAATTTATTTCACTTCTGGGAATAACATGATGAGTTACTCAGCCCCAGAGGTGAACAGAAGTCAGATCATTGCTATCTTTGCTTTTCTATGCTATCCAACCACTTCCTTGTTTTAGACTACTACTTGGCCCTTGCTACACCTGAATCAAATTAGGCGTATTGCATTGTAGTTTCCTAGTTCAGTATCTTTTCTTCTCATAATAAGGTCTGACACCCAACACACACACACACACATACACATACACACACACACACACACACACACACACACACGAAGAGCAATACTAGATCCTTCAGTATGCTATGTTCCTCTTAAAAATCTCTATTGATTAGAATGGAGGCTTGTTAGGTCAACTTGGATCTTCAAAGAAACTGATTCTGGGACAGTGAGACAGCTTATCTTACCTTGACATTTGCCATAAAGCCTAGCAATGACCTGATCCCTAGGATGCACAGGGTAGGAGAGAACTGACTTATACAATTTGTTCTCTGACACTCACATTCAAGCTATGATGTGCATGACCATGCACACACAAAATACAAAAATTAAATGCAATTTTAAAACAAAAAGTACATATTAGTGGAAGGCGTTCTGGATCCTCTTCCTGTGAAGAGAGAGGTTTTACTTGGTAAGATACACAGCAGCATTCCAATTTCCTGGAGCCTTTGACATTTCCTTCTTCAACAAACATCTTCATCAGCCAACCAAACAAATAAGCTCTCTGTACCTTTATCAGATGTGTTAGATGGAACATTAAACCTAACATCTCTGTTCAGTGGACCCATGTCAGTAAATTCAGCCTGACTTAACTTCATTATTCATCTACTATAATTTGATACTACACTTAGAATCATAGTTTGCTTTAACAAGCCAATTAATAGAACTAAATTAAAATAGGAAGATGTAGAAAAGGTAGACTTTACTCAATATAGTCATACTGGGAAACTGGACAAGGGGATCCAGTGATATCCCTCCCTCCAAGTCTATCTTTGGGGTCCTGACAGGAGGAGAAACTTTGAATACAAGATATGAGGTATGTGCAATTAAGTGGTCCTGTCCCGTGTGTTTCCTAACTCACTATTGCTATCAGTTCCAAGTCTCTCCTGCAGGGTTATCTACCAAGTTACAAATGTTTCTCAGGGAGACAAGTTTCTCTTCTGGATGCAAATTCCTTTGGCTCCTGTGAACTTCAGACATTGCTTCAATAGTAAGACATTCTTGGGGAAATTGTAATTTCTTGGGGTCCATTGTTTCAATAATATGATCACTGAAGAGAGGACTACAAGGGTCTCTTCAGAATATATTCATTTCTGTAATATAAGTTGCTTACAGTTCCACAGCCTTGACATCTTATTGACATGCGTATGTGCTTGAGTGAATTAGAAGACTCAGTAAGTTCTTCAAGTGTGTAGTGTACCTTCTTACAGGTTACTCTGTGTCCTTCATCTAGAGACTTCACTCTATCATAGGTCAAGAGAAAAACATGGAGGGTAAGGGTGGTCCTGAGGGACACCAGCATTGTTTTGCTTGTCTGCTTCTTCAAGGAAAGCTGTTCCATTGAAAATGCAATATTAATTTCCTCACAGAAGAGTGGATGGGGTAAGCATTAGGGTAAGGATGTATCTGTCACTAAGGGTAGAGACACCATTTCCTTGGGTAAAATAAAATTGTCAGAAACAGTCCTCTCACGTGTTTCCATCCCAAGTTATGTGAACTTTTTTTTTTTTCTATCGGTGTCTATGTTTTAAATGCAGACAGCCTTTGTGATTGATACACCTTCACTGAAAGATGTTTTGCTCTGTAACTTTAGTCCTTTGACTGTGATCTAGTGGCTTTGGGTGTTTATGCTATGAAACTGGGGAAGTGCATCTCTGAACTCATTCTTTACCTTTGTTACTTTATTCAGAAAGAATTAGAAGTAACGAGCCAATATTGTCACATTCCTTAGTTTTCCAGGTGTGTTCAAAAGTGTTATATGCAGATTACTAAATTCTTTGTCTCTCTCCATTGATGTATTGATATTATTAAATGCAATTACATATCTTTAAACAGTTCAATCCACCAATTAGTACTCTTTGAACTACTAGTGCAATCTTTAGCACCTTTGGGTGTTGTGGATAAAGGTTAGCTCCAGAAACGATGAATTTCATTAGAGCAATTTATCCTTAAAACTGATTTCTCTGGGCTTGTAGAGTGAGGATATTTTCTAAGCCCTAGTGTAGTCAGGATTTAGCATTCCAGGTTACTTTTGTGGACAGTAATTTTGTAGACAGCTCCCTACCAATTTCAGAAATAAGCAATTGGTAAATTCTAAAAGAAATTCATTTGGGGCCAATTCTGAGTGTTCATCCCTGCACAACTGCAATCCACACTTTCCGACAAGGATTTCATTATTTTAGTTCTTGAAATGTCAGGCTTCCATGAAGCTTTCCAGAAAAACCAGAGAATTCTACTCTCACATCTCTGGAGTGTTTAAAATTTTAATGTCTTTATTCATGTCCTTAAACTAAATTCCAAATGCAAATTTTCTTTTTGTTGTTCCACCGTTAGTGATCCCTCTTTTCATTGTTTCCAAGTTTGGACACATGCCTTGGGTAGTTAGTATTTTCTTCTTAAGGATTTTTCTCCATGTGCCTATTTCTTACACTTGCTTGGGATTTCTTTTCCTTTTATTATCCAGGTACTTCTAGCCCTCTTAACAAACTGTAAAATGCCTCTTTTAGATTTTGCCGTACTCCATCCCATCTTCATGTGTAGTGAGTTTGTAATCTCTGGAACACAGGTCATTACCCAGAATGCCAAATGTAGGTCAGTTCATGCTGCTGTGAAAAGCACAATAAGAAAGGGAGGCATACATTCTCCTTCTGCTTATTATAGAGAAAATACAAGCTACACAAAGCTTCTTTGAGAGAAAATGGTGACTATTCTCCAGATTTCACCATGGAGTAGCACTCTAAACACGTATTGAAAATCAAAACAAATATATGAAGAATTGTATATGTAATGTTTCCAATATACTATAAAATAATTCAAGTGATTATTTTTTAATCAATTTGTAGCATCAACTTTGTTACATACACAATTTTGACACCTACTATTCATTTCTATATTCTGTTTTAGAATTTTATCCTAGGTGAAGCAGGTATGTAGAAAACATAGACAAGAATTATATAGGGAGAGTTTGTAAGACACCTGATTCTCTATAAGCTTGATAATTGAAAGGCATCACTAAATCAATTTTTACTATTCTCCAAACTGATTCTTTTTTTTAAAAATTGGATGTATTCTTTGTTTACATTTCAAATGTTATCCCCTTCCCCAGTTTTCCCCTTCCAGATAGTGCCTACCCCATCCTCTCTCCCCCTACTTCTATGAGGGTGTTCCTCCACCCACCCCATTGCCACCTCCCCACCCTCGATTCTGCTACACTGTGGCATCTATCAAGCCTTCATAGGACCAAGGACCTCTCCTCCCATTGATGCCTGACAAGGCAATCCTCTGCTACATATGCAGCTAGAGCCTTGTATACCCCTTGGTTGCTGGCTTAGTTAGTCCCTGATTCTTATATTTGGAGTAAAGGATGGGGCTTGCTTCTAACAGATTAAGAGACTGCAGGAGTAATGAGTCTGACTACTGAGACTGGGACATAAGCTGTTGTTCTTCCTCCTTGTTCTGTCTGCCTTCCTCACTTTCTATGGACCAAGCCAGCTCCTAGTCATTTTACATTTACAATCAGGCAGTCTTGAGGAGAGCAAGGGACAAAATCCAGGTTTCTGAGATCTCTTGCCAGCTGCAATGTGAGTGATCACCTTTGGAGCAGCTTTTGCAGGTCCAGGAGAAGCTGGGGGAGATTGCAGATTCAGTGTGTACATTTTGACTGTAATCTCAAGACCTCTGAGGCAGAGACGGCCAAACCTCAATCAAACTCCTAATCTACACAAACCCGGACAGATAAATGCATGTTGTTTCAGACTGTATCACTTTCAGCTCTAGCTGGAAGTAGAGCTCAGATTATACATTTCAAAATAAATTTTGATTCTGGCAGTCCTGGTGTGGAATGGGAAAAGTTATCTGTTTTCTTCCAAAATCAAGTTGTAGTTTGTGCTTGGCATGGCTCTGAGCAGCCACCACGTGGGACATAGCATGCAGGAGGCCGTGACCTACTATGTCAGATAGCACTGAAATGATGTAATAACTTCATCTAATTAAGTCTTTAAATATAAAATTAAATTTAGGCAACAAGACGGAAGAGTGCAAAGAGGTTCAGTTATAAGGAGCCATTGTATTTTCAGAATTGGCCAAGGCAAGGGTAACAATCCCAAAGAAACACTGCCGGTTTCTATGGTTGTTTTGCCTCACTGACTGCTGCTTTGATGTGATGGCTTTTAGCCCTTAATTTGACCTCCAATCATGTGGTCAAATGTCTCCAGGCTATAGATTGTAACTACTTTTTGCCAATACTGTTCATTCTCTCTGTGGTGGTTTGCTCATTACACAGTCCCTAAAAGATGTAGCACTTCTTATGCAATATGTGATCCTCCCTCAATTTTGTTATAATTTTTTCCTCTCTAAGGAAGGACCTAATTTTCATCTGTCATCACTTTGGACTCCATTATACCTTTTTCCATGATTATTTATTTGTTTAGTCCCAAGAATTGCAGTTGGAGCCTCCTGTTATCTATTCAGTTGCTGCGACACACTCTCACTGCACAATCAGCTTTAGGTACAAGTCCCTGCTACCAAGGACACTCGTTGAAAGCAATATTGTTTACAGAACAGAGTTGTTATGATTGCAATTAGGAGAAATGGATCACAGGTAGAAATACAAAGGAAATCTTCTCTCTTAAAGCTCCTTAATTCTTAAATACTCAGCACACTGCCACCATTGTTGTCTGACAGGATACAGGCTTGCTATACTTCCTCTTTATTTTATCCACTCTACTAATACATGAATGGGTGAGAAGAAGTTTAAGCTTCAAACTGCCAGATTTTAGGCACAAGTTCCAATGAAATAAATGGGCATGGCTCTTTACCTGGTAAATATTCATTCAAAGACAACATTTATAGTAAAAGTTATAAGATTATATATATTATACATTATAAATTTATAAATTATAAAATTGTAAGTTATATATATGCAAAAGTTCCTGAACACACAAACATGTATACGTATACACAAGTTCCTGAAATTAAAAAAAAAGCATTTATAACAGGGTAAAGCCTAATCTTAATTCTTGACTTTCTTTGTCTTGATTGTCCAAGTCTCTTATTTACATATTTTTCAGCCAACAAGGTAGGGTCTCACTGTATGGCCCCAATTGGACTGGAACTCTCTATATAGACCAGGCTGGTCTTGAACTTACAGAGATCCACCTGCTTCTGCCTTTGCTTCTTGAGTGCTGGGATTAAAGGTGTGTACCACCATGATTGACTTTCCAAGTTAGATTTGAATTTATTTCTTTTTTTTGCACTTGGATTTGAAAAGGTGAAATAAAAGTCTTCTTGGTATGGGTACATGGTCAGGAAACTGGGACTTTTCCGTTACTTTTTGTTTTGTATGTTGCCTGAGTTTCTAGGATTTCTACTGCTGAACAAAACTTGATGAATGAAAACCCGGTGCAGTTTAGAGTTGGGGGTGGTGCGGCACTCACAGCTCACAGATCTCATGTGAGACGTCTGTGGAAGCAGGTGGGCAGGGGCTTGGCCACCTCTCACCCCACACACCTGTATACTGCATTTCTCCACTTAAAAACTCTTTACCATCCCCATCCTTAAGCTTCATACCACCCACCTTTTTCCATTTGAATGGCCATGGCTTTGTCTTTGCTATGTCATTACTGCTCCTGTGTGACAATTCTGGTTACCATCTACTCTGCTGAACTTTAATTTAGGGACTCGCTACTGAGTTGGAGCTCCCTTGCATTTTGTCGAGCCCTTTTATTAGCAGATTTCTCTGCCTTGCTCCAACATGAGGTAGAAGGTTTCACAAGTTACTGTGAAATAGTTCTTATTTCTAAGTTGCATTTTCAACATGATGAAAAGTGACAATGATCATATTTCTTTTTTTCTGAAAAGGCTCTTTCCTAAGACATTTTATCTGGAAAGAATAAATAAAAGAACTTTCTAGGTGTTGGAATAGAAATGTGGGACACTGTCCTTAATCATTTATCTTTAACACTCGATCATTTTGATACATATTTTTTGTATTAAGAACTATAGTATAGCATTTCTTAGAAAGCTTGGCTACCTGTAAGATTTGGAACACATCTTCTCCCATAACTGCATAAACTGGGCACCTATATTATATATGGTCAAGTAGATTAAGCTATTTTATTAGTTATTTTTCTCATTGCTACAGTTAAACAGGACAGGAATCAAATTAATCGAGTAAAATCTTCTTTTCCTTTTTTTCAAACATAGTATGATTTTTCTTAAATATCGTACTGTTGAATATTATTAAATCCAATAGTAGTGAATGTGCAGATTGTGGTGGTTTGAATGAGAATGACCCCCATAGGCTCCTGTATTTTTATGTTTGGTTCCCAATTGGTGGTCTGTTTAGAGAAGATTAGTTGGAACCTTGCTGGAGAAGGTGTATCATGGAGGGCTGTGGTTTCAAGAGCTTATGTCAGATTCAGTCTTGCTTTCTCCGTGCTGTATGATTGTGGGCCGGTGTAAGGCACTGCTTCAGAGCCATGCCTGCCTGCATGCCGCCATGCTTCCCACAATGTTGGTCATAGATTCACCCTCTGAAAATATAAGCAAGCCCCCAATTAAATGCTTTCTTTATAAGTTGCCTTGGTCATGGTGTATCTCCACAGCTATAGAACAGTAACTAAGACACACAGTGAACAGGCTAATTCACTGGCTAAGGACCACATAGAGAGATAATAGTAGCCCCAGACCTTTAGATTTTAAATTGCCATCTTGAAAGCCCAGGTGTTTTTTTAAAAAAACATAATTTTGCTTCTTTTCTGTCTCTGAGAGAGAGTAAAGTTTGAACTGGGAAGTTAGTGAAAACTTTATATGAAACTAAAGTTCTCATCAGAGGAGTAAAGTGATAAAACACTTCAGATTTCTAGGATGGTTGAATTATGAGAATTGTAGATTACAGTACACATGTTATTTGTAGACAATGAATATTTTTGGAACATGTGGAAGGGGGATTTTGCCACATTTGACTTTGGTATGCCCCTCGTGAAAGCCTGTGTGCTAAAGAATTTTTCTTCAAGGTGGTTTTGTAGGAGTGGGTTGCAACTTCTGGAAGCGCAGCCTAGCTAGCTTCTTCTTCTTGTGTGTGATGTGTTATGTGTTGTGTGTGCCCTTGCAGGAGTGACACCCTAGACTTCTTGTCTTCTTTGCATCCTGGACATGATATGAATGGCTCTGCCACATGTTTGCTACCTCGATGGGCTGTCTTGCCATGGTCCCAAAACAATGCTAACTGGTTGCGACATTATAGACATCATAATGGATTGGCTCACCTGATGATGTAGGCTGACAGGTTCTCAAATGCATAGCCAGCTGCAAGTACCAAAGAAAGCTATGGGGAAGTTGTAGCCCCAAAGTCCGCAAGCTCACGGAAGAACAGCTATTTTAGCTTAAGGTATAAAGCTTGAATTCATACTGATTGCTCAGCTTAGAGGCAGTGGAGCAGAAAGCATTTTCTTCTACTTAGCATTGTTTTCCCCCATTCATGCCTTCAACAAATTGGATGAAACTCTTCATTATCTGAGAGGGCAATTTGCTTTAGAAAGCCATCTACCTATTTAAATGTTTAAATGTTTATGGCATTCGCAGCACCCTCCTACAGCAAGAAAAATGTTAGCCAAGTATCTGGACACTTCATAGTCACTCAAATAAGAAAAGGAAGAGACTAAAGGATAAATCTGGAACAATGTCAAACAAATGTTTCCCTATTGGCAGAATTCTGTAAGTGTAAGTAGCAGGTTCTGCCTAAAGCAGCATGATGGCAAGAACATGACATGTTTTGGGCATCTGTGATATATTAGGGCAGGAAACTTATGGGGGTAGAATGGTCTTTACATAGATAGAGAGACCTACATAGGTACTCTCATGGGGCTCCAGGCCAGCTCTTCCCCTTTTCAAATTCTCATAGAGAAGATAGCAGGAAGCAAATAGAGTTAGAAGATATTAGGGGTAACATGCTTTATGTTAAAGCAGATACAGTCTGAAGAAGGTTGCTAATTATAAATACTAGATTTCGAAGAACAGAAAACAGTTGGAAGGAAAGGAATGAATACAACATCAAGTTAAAATACAAACTGGACTGGGACACTGGCACTCTTATATCCTGCATCATGGCTGTTGCAGGCCCTGTTGCTAGCCTCCATTGTTGAATTCAGGAAGGGTTCTATGTGGCTGTTTGAATGTTGGCCACATACTAGCCCCAGCTTCTTTATGGGTGGCAAACTCAAAATCGATTAGTGGTCTGGAGCACCAGACAGTAACTATAACAGGACTGGCTACAGTGCTGGATGTGATTAGTATTGTAGGAACATCTGAGTTATATCAATCAAAAAAAAAAAACAAACAAAACATTACAGGCAGCCAATAAGCAGCCAAAGGCAATTTATAACTCCAGAGGAAGCTGGGGAAATGGGTATTTAAAAATTCCCTTTTCATTGTTTCTTATACGAACCTTTCTTTTAGCTTATTATTAACTGTGAGTAACTAAAACTATTTTCTTCTGCTTTTCTCAATTAGCGTTTTTAGTAGTGCACGGGAGAGTGCCTCTATCTGAGGTACGTAGGTGAAGTATGTCAAGTGGTTCTTTAACCACACTATAGTGAGCAACACAGTGGGATATGTGCTTGTTGGAGAACTCAAAGGTGCTGGATCTAAGTTCAAAAAGAAGTCTTTCTCATGCTCATTCTAGGCTATATCTTCATTTAAAATCCTTTAGGTTAAGATTAAGCTTTTTAAAAGTTAGATTTAAGACTTGAGACATGGGCTAGAGTGATGGTTCAGCCATTAATGGTTAGGCTCACAACTAAAAATATAAGAACTGAGACACAATACTAATACTGCAAGAACAGGTCATTTCTTGACCTAAGGGAGTTTTTGTACTCTGATTTCCTTTTGGGTGCATTTTGCTAAGTGAAACTTGTTCTTTTTAACTATTTTTTTTTTATCTTAAAAGAAAGACATTTTTATATACAAAAGTACAAACAACAAGAAGAAACCATTTAGGAAATATAAGAAAACTCTTCATGGATATAAACTATAGACGAATTTAATGAGTTATGAATTCAATATAATAAAAACTAAAGAAGAGATTTTTTTTTTTGGATTTGGTTTTTTTGAGACATGGTTTCTTTGTTTAGCCCTGGCTGTCCTGGAACTCACTCTGTAGACCAGGCTGGCCTCGAACTCAGAAATCTGTCTGCCTCTGCCTCATAGAGTGCTGGGATTACAGGCGTGCACCACCACCGCCTGGCTAAGAAGAGATTTTTATAAAGCTTAATGTGATACAACAGGAGTTTTCATAGATAAGAAGACAAATTGAAATAAAAACCAACATGGTTGTTTATAAAAATGGAGAATAAACATACTCTAAATAGCAAGAGCTAGAACAGCTACATTGAAAACAGATCAATTTTAGGTGAATGTGAGATGACCTTGGTGAATTCCAAAGAAAAAAGTTAGAATTATAGCACTGAGGGATGGATGATATTTCTGGAAGAAAAAGATGATCAAATATGAGGGTTCTGGCTAGTTTTATTAACTTAACAAAAGCTAGAGTTATTTGGGAAGAGTAAGTTTCAATTAAGAAAAATTACCCCCTGGCATGGCCTGTAGGTAAGTCTCTGGTGTATTTTCTTATAGAGAGAATATCTTTTTTACTTTGTTTTTAAGAAAAAACACAAATTCTGACTTTTATTCCTTCTGGATAAATGTGATCATCAAAGTCTTAGGGTAAAAATGACAATGTATTTTCTGGTTTTCATTTTCAGTTATACTTTTCTTCAATTGACATTTTTCTTTTTCTTTTTATATTCTCTTTCTTTTTTTAAAAGATACTTTCTTTATTTACATTTCACATGTTATACCTTTTCCTCATTTCCCCTCACAAAACACCCTATCCCCTCCCCATCTTGCTCTCCAACCCTCCCACTCCTGCTTCCCTGTCCTTGCAGTCCTCTATATTGGGGCATCAAGCCTTCTCAGGACCAAGAGCCTCTCCTCCCTTTGAGTCCAACAAGGCTGTCCTCTGCTGCATATGCAGCTGGAGCCATGGCTTCCTTTCACCAACTCTTTGGTTGGTGGTTTAGTCCCTGGAAGCTCTGGGAATTCTGACTGGTTCATATTTTTGTTTTTCCTATGGGGCTGCAAGCTCCTTCAGCTCCTTGGGTCCTTTCTTTAGCTCTCCCATTGGGGACCGTGTGCTCAGTCCAATGGTTTGCTGAGAGCACCCACTTCTGTATTTGCCAGGTACCGGCAGATCCTCTCAGGAGACAGCTATATCAGGCTCCTGTCAGCAAGCACTTGTTGGCATCCACAATAGTGTCGGGGTTTGGTGACTGTGTATGGGATGGATCCCCAGCTGGAGCAGTTTCTGGATGGCCTTTCCTTCAGTCTCTGCTCCACAATTTGTCTCTGTATCTCCTCCCATGGGTATTTTGTTCTCCCTCTAAGAAGGATCAAAGTACCCATACTTTGGTCTTCCTTCTTCTTGAGCTTCGTTTGGTCTGAGAATTGTATCTTGGGTATTCCAAGCTTCTGGGCTAATATCCACTTATCAGCGAATGCACACCATGTGTGTTCTTTTGTGATTGGGTTACCTCACTCATGATGATATTTTCTAGTTCTGTCCATTTGCCTAAAAATTTCATGAATTCATTGTTTATAATAGCTGAGTAACTATCATATTTTCTGTATCCATTCCTCTGTTGAAGGACATCTGGGTTAATTCCAGCTTCTGAATATTTTAAATAATGCTGCTATGAACATAGGAGAGCATGTGTCTTTATTACATGTTGGAGAATCTTCTGTGTATATGCCCAGGAATGGTATAGCTGGGTCCTCCAGTACTACTATTTCCTATTTTCTGAGAAACCACCAAACTGACTTTCAGAGTGGTTGTACCAGTTTGCAATCCCACCATCAGTGGAGGAGTGTTCCTCTTTCTCCACATCCTGGCCAGCACCTGCTGTCACCGAGTTTTTGATCTTAGCCATTCTGACTGTGTGAGGTGGAATTTCAAGGTTGTTTTATTTGCATTTCCCCGACGACTAAGGATGTAGAACATTTTTTTAGGTGTTCCTCAGCCATTCCATATTTCTCAGTTAAGAATTTTTTGTTTAGCTCTGTACCCTATTTTTAAATAGGGTTATTTGGCTCTCTGGAGTCTAACTTCTTGAGTTCTTTGTATATATTGGATATTAGCCCTCTGTTGGATGTAGGGTTGGTAAAGATCTTTTCCAAATGTTGGTTGCTATTTTCTCCTATTGACAGTGTCTTTCGCCTTACAGAAACTTGGTAATTTTACGAGGTCCCATTTGTCAATTCTCGATCTTAGAGCATAAGCTATTGGTGTTCTGTTCAGGACATTTTCCCCTGTGCCCATGTGCTTGAGGCTCTTCCCCACTTTTTTCTATTAGTTTCAGTGTGTCTGGTTGTATGTGGAGGTCCTTGAGCCACTTGTACTTGAGCTTTGTACAAGGAGATAAGAATGGATCAATTTGCATTCTTTTATTTTTTTATTTTCTATATTCTTTGTTTACATTCCAAAGGCTTTCCCCTTTCCCAGTTCCCCCCTCACCATATGTCCCATAAGTCCTCTTCCCTCCGCCCATTCCGCAATCACCCCCCCTCCACCATTTCTCTGTTCTGATACTCTCCTACAAAACTGGATCCAGTCTTTTCAGGACCAGGGTCCTCTCCTTCCTTCTTCTTGGGAATCTTTTGATTTGCTAATTGTGCCTTGAGTATTCAGAGCTTCTGGGCTCATTAATATCCACTTATCAGTGATTGCATTTCATGTGTATTCTTTTGTGATTGGGTTAGCTCACTTAGGATGATATTTTCCAGATCCAACCATTTGCCTACAAACTGCATGAATTCATTATTTTTAATTGCTGAGTAGTATTCCATTGTATAAATATACCACATTTTCTGTATCCATTCCTCCTTTGAGGGACATCTGGGCTCCTTCCAACTTCTGGCTATTATAAATAAGGCTGCTATGAACATCTTTTGCCATGCTGGCTGCCAGCCGAACCAGCATCATTTATTGAAAGGACTATCTTTTCTGGTTTTAGCTCCTTTGTCAAAGATCAAGTGACCATAGGTGTGTGGTTTCATTTCTGGGCCTTCAGTTCTATTCCATTGATCTACCTGCCTGTCCCTATACCAATATCATGCAGTTTTTACCACTATTGCTCTGTAGTACTGCTTGAAGTCTGGCATGTGGACTCCCCCAAAAGTTGTTTTATTGTTGACAATAGTTTTAGCTACCTTGAGTTTTTGTTCTTCCAGATGAATTTGAGAATACTCTTTCTGTGTCTATAAAGAATTGAGTTGGAATTTTGATTGGGATTGCATTAAATCTGTAGATTGCTTTTGGCAAGATGGTCATTTTTACTATATTAATCTTGCCAATCCATGAGTATGGGAGATCTTTCCATTTTCTGAGATCTTCAATTTCTTTCTTCAGAGACCTGAAGTTCTTGTCATACAGACCTTTCACTTGTTTCATTAGAATCACACAAAGTACTTTGTATTGTTTGTGACTATTGTAAAGGGTGTTGTTTTCCTAATTTTATTCTCAGCCTATTTATCCTTTGAGTATAGGAAGGCTACTGATTTGTTTGAGTTAATTTTATATCTGGACACTTTGCTGAAGTTATCAGCTGTAGGAGTTCTCTGGTGGAGTTTTTGAGGTCACTTAAATATACTATCATATCATCTGCAAATAGTGATAATTTGACTTCTTCCTTTCCAATTTGTATCCCTCTGACCTCCTTTGGTTGTCTAATTGTTCTGGCTAGAACTTCAAGTACTATACTGAATAGATATGGAGAGAGAGGGCAGCCTTGTCTAGTTCCTGATTTTAGTGGGATTGCTTCAAGTTTCTCTCCATTTATTTTGATGTTGGCTACCAGTTTGCTGTGTATTGCTTTTACTATGTTTAGGTATGGGCCTTGAATTCCTGATCTTTCCAAGACTTTTAACATAAAGGGATGCTGAATTTTGTTTAATGCTTTTTCAGCATCTAATGAAATGACCATGTGGTTTTTTTCTCTGAGTTTGTTTATGTAGTGGATTACATTGATGGATTTTCCTGTACTGAACCATCCCTGCATCCCTGGGATGAAGCCTTCTTGATTGTGGTGAATGATCTTTTTGATGTGTTCTTGGATTCGGTTGGCAAGAATTTTATTGAGTGTTTTTGCTTTGATATTCATAAGGGAAATTAGTCTGAAGTTCTTTTTGCTGCATCTTTGTGTGGTTTTGGTATCAGAATAGTTGTGGCTTCATAGAATGAGTTGAGTAGTGTTCCTTCTGTTTCTATTTTGTGGAATAGTTTGAAAAGTATTGGTAATAGGTTTTCTTTGAAGATCTGATAGAATTCTGCACTAAAACCATTTGGTCCTGGGCTTTTTTGGTTGGGCAGCTTTCAATGACTGCTTCTATTTCTTTAGGGGTTATGGGACTGTTTCAATGATTTATCTGATTTTGATTTAACTTTCGTATTTGGTATTGTCTAGAAAATTGCCCGTTTCATTCAGATTTTCCAGTTGTGTTGAGTATAGGCTTTTTTTTTTTAGTAGGATCTGATGATTTTTTTTGAATTTCCTCAGTTTCTGTCCTTATATCTCCCTTTTCATTTCTGATTTTTTAATTTGAATACTGTCTCTGTGCCCTCTGGTTAGTCTACCTAAGGGTTTATTTATCTTGTTGATTTTCTCAAAGAACCAGCTCCTGGTTTGGTTCATTTTTTGTATAGTTCTTTTTGTTTCTACTTGGTTGATTTCATCCCTGAGTTTGATTTGATGCGGTTTGTTGGCACAGGCTTGCTTACCAGCATCCAGAGATGAGCCTCCACTATGAACTGAGAAGGAGTTATGGCTAGGTATAGCTACATAGTGCAACTCGGTCTCAAAACACCAATTCATTCAATCATACACACACACACACACACACACACACACACACACACGTGAGTGTATATATATTATACACACACACATATATATATACATATACTACATATGTATGTTTGATCATATATATAGTTAGTCATGTATATATTTAATGCCAATCATATACATGTACACACACTTATATATGTGCAATATGTATATACATATGTATGTATACATATGTGTGTGTATCTATCTACCTATCTACCTATCATTTATCTATCTATCTATCTATCTATCTATCTATCTATCTATCTATCTATCTATATCTTTGGTGGTGATAGAGTTGAATCCAGACTTGAACATGCCAGGCAACTGCTCTATCACTGATCTATATTGTTGTGGGTAATACTTTCTTCTTCTTTTTTTTATTAGATATTTTCTTTATTTATATATCAAATGTTATCCCCTTTCCTCATTTCCCCTCCAACCCCCCCCCCATTTCATCCCCCTCTCCCAGCTCACTAACCAACCCACTCCCACTTCCCTGTCCTGGCATTCCCTTACCCTGGGACATTGAGCTTTCTCAGTACCAAGAGTCTCTTCGTTGATGTCCCACAGGCCACCCTCTGCTACATATGCAGCTGGAGCCATGGGTCCTTCCACATGTTCTGTCTTGTTGCTGGTGTAGTCCCTGGGAGCGCTGGTGGTACTAGTTGGTTCATATTATTGTTTCTCCTATGGGGCTACAAACCCCCTCAGTTCCTTGGGTCCTTTCTCTAGCTTCTCCATTGGGGACACTGTGGTCAGTCCAATGGATGGCTGTGAGCATCCACTTCTGTATTTGTCAGACACTAGCAGAGCCTCTAGAACCGCAAGTTCCCACACTATTCCCTGCTATTCTCAGCCCCGATGGTCTGGCTGGCCTACTCTTATCTCATGGAGACTCTCTGGTCTAGAGCTCCTGAAAGTGTCCACACGGCTTGCTAAGTTCCTACCAGCAGGTCGATACCACGTCAATCCCAAGCTTCAAATCCCCGGTGACCTTTGTAGTGCTAGAGAGAATGTCTCATCAGCAATACCTGTCAATAAAAAAGCCTATCACCAATTAGCTGAGGCAGGAAATAAGAGATAGGACACTGGCAGGAAGAAAAAGGTTTCTGGGAAATGGAGAATAAAAGGACACGTACGGAGAGACAGAGGAAGATTTGAGATAGATGCTAGCGGGAGACGGGGAAGAGCCATGAAGGGTAAAGCAATGCAGGACTGAAGAAGTGTTAACTAGCCACGTGTTTAAACTGGTTAAATAAGTCACAAATTAGTCAGGGAATACGCCAAAACTTGTGGCCAATGCACTTAATAATAATAGATCATTAGTTTCAGATTCACCATTCCAGGAGCAGGGGTCTGGAAAGGAAAACGAATTTAGTGGATTTTGTTTTTGTTTTTGTTTGTTTGTTTGTTTTAACATTTTCTTGATTGGTGAATGATGTGGGAAGTCCCAGATCCCTGCAGGCCATGTCACTCCTTGCCTTGCTGTCCTGGCTGCTATAAGACAGAAAGCTAGGCAAACCACGAGGAGCAAGTCTGTAAAAAGCACTCCTCCGTGCTCCCTGCATGGCCTTCTGACTTCAGGTTCCTGCCCAGCATGAGTTCCTACCCCAACCACCTCCTGTGATGAACTGTGGCATGGAAATGGAAGCCAAATTAACCCTTTCTTCCCCAAGTTGCTTTTAGACATGTTGTCTTTATTACAGGATACAAATCTTATCTAACACAGATATCATCCACTATGGTACAAAGAAAACAACAGGAAAAGTTTTAGAAAAACGAATCAATTAAAAAATTTTTTTTTCATATCCACATCCAAAGACTTCATGTCATGAGTATTTTGTATTGAATGGTAAATATTAAGGTGACTCTTGAAGAGAGTACTGAGATTTAAGGTGGTTGCATTAGAAACCATGGATGCAAAAATTATGTACAAATAGGGACAATCAGACTGGCTTCAACTCAGTGCTGTTCAGTACTAAGTATTACAGACTTCAGAGAGAAGCCATTGGTGACCCAGAAATGTCAAGCCCAGTTAGGCTACCACACGAAGAGGAAAGCTATGAGATGATACTTCCAAGTGCATAAGACCTTGGGAATATAACACCCAGGGGCTTCTTTCAAACACTTCACAGTGATTTCATCTATCTCACAGTAGAGGCTGATCATACGGAAAAAAAAAAAGACTAGACTATGGTACAATTAGGTGGCAGTGAAGGAAACTGTGGAATAAGTATAAAAACTAGATCATCATTCATTGTATAAAAGTCAGTGAACAAATAGATACAAGGGAAAATAATTTTTAATTTCTTTGCTGTTTTCCAGTCTGCTTTTTAAAAATAGACAGACTTCAAAAAAAGAGTTAATGCCAATAATTCTCAAATTATTACACAAAATAGAAAGTTAAGGAATATTGCACAAGTCATTTTAAGAGGCTACAGTTTCCTTCATACCCAAACCATATTAAGACTCAACAAAGAAAGAGAATTACAGACCATTTTCCTTTGTGAACATAGATGCAAAAACACATACTAAAATACTTGCAAAACAAGTCTAAGAATACATCAAAAAGATTATTCCCCAAGATCTAGTAGGTTTCATCCCATCTTCAATTTAGAAAATCAGTAGATGTAATCAATCTTATAAAAAAGGGGAAAAAAACTACATAATTATCTCACTAGATTAAAAAAAAAGCCATTGACAAATCTAACATGTTCTGATAGAACTCCTGGAAAGATTAAGGATACAAGAGAAATATCTAAATATAATAAATGTAATTTATAGTAAGTTTATAATCAATATCAACTTAAATGGAAGGAACTCAGAGCAATTCCACTAAAATCAGGACAAGACAATGAGGTCCTCTTTCTGGATATCTATTCAATATAGTATTTGAAGTTTTAGTTATAGCAATAAGACAACTGAAGAAAGAAGTCAAAGTATGATTATATGCAGATTATATGATAGTATAAATAACCGACTCTAAAAATTCCATAAGGGAACTCTTACAGTTGATAAACACTTTCAGCAATATGGCTAGATACAAGATTAACTGAAAAACTCATTGGTCCTCTTATATACAAATGGCACATGGACTGAGGAATAAATCAGGGAAGCAACACCTTTCACAATAGCTTCAAATAATATAAAATGTATTGGGGTAACTCTAACCAACCAAGTATGGACACTAACTGAGCCACAAAACCTTTGACCTATAATCTACCCCACCTGCAAGATGTGCTGAACAATGGTGGTACAGAATTTGTGGGAGTGGCTAGCCAATGTCTTATTTAGCTTGAGGTCCATTCCATGAGAGAAAACCTATGTCCAACACAGCTTGGATGGCAAGGGGGAATGGGAGACTCCACAGCCCAAAGACCTGGGGTAGAAGCAAACACAAGAAAATCATTGAAATGATTTCTGTTGTACTCCTAGACTTCTGCCTCGCCCAGTCATTATCAGAGAGACTTCCTCTCGAAGTAGATGGGAAGGGTTGCAGAGATCCCCAGCTAGATTTTATGCAGAGAGAAAGTCAATATAGGAAGTCTCCATAGGGTTCCTCCCTTCAGAGCTTGGGTAGTTCCATAGAAGAAGAGATGGAAAGATTGTAGGAGCCAGACATGATGGAAGACAGCAGAACACAGCCCACTGCATCAACTAAGCAGGGGACATATGGGCTCACAAAGATTTAAGCAGCAAGCACGGGCCGGTAGGGGTCTTCACCAGGTCCTCTGTGGATACGCTGTGGCTGTTTGCTTGGTGTTTTTGTAGGACTTCTAAATGTGGGAGCAAGTATATTTTTGACTTTTTTTTTTTTTGCCAGCATAATATTTTTTATTGGATATTTTTCTTTATTTACATTTCAAATGTTTTCCGACATAATATTTTTATTGATAATTTGGGACTCTCACATAATTACATTCACTTCTGGTCCTTCCAGATGCACTCCTCCTTGGGACTACCTCCCTTTCAAAAGAAAAAGAAGAAACAAAACAACAAACCCAACCGCACAAGTCTAATTTGTGTTGCCCATATACTTACTGAAGCATGGTCAAACTTCCACTGGCCAACCCCTTAAAAACAGAGTCCTTCCCTGCCTGTACCCCTTCCAGAAGCCATCAGTTGGGCAGAGGTACACGTTAGCATCCTTTTTACAAATTTTAAGAGATCTTTTTGATGACTTCCTATGTAGGCTGTTACTTTTGTGTGTGTGTGTGTGTGTGTGTGTGTGTGTGTGTGTGTAGGGGTAGAGATTGCACAGAAGCCTTCAATGATTCTGTTTCTCAACTGTAAGTCTGCAGTCATCAATATGACTTTTGCAGACAAAAGTCACATTTTTGCCTTTTACAGTAAGTGGGAACACAGATCATGGACTTCCACATGGTTACTTATGACAGCAAAGACCATGGATATCCATATGGCCTTTAAGGTCAGCACATGCCATGGGCATACATCACCTCTGGTGGCATAGACTTCAACATGGCCCCTAGATGTTGCAGAACCACGGACTCCATCATGGCCCTTGGAGGCAGCCATTGCTTCAGGTGGCAGCACAGACCATGGACTTTAGTGGCAACACAGACCAGAGGAATCAACCATGCTCCGGGATGCATTGGGATCAAGAACTCCAACATGGCTCTTGGTAACATCATGGATCACAGATAGTTGCATGGCCTCCTGCGGCAGCACAGACTATGGATATCTACATGGGCTTTAGCTGCAGTCTAGACTATAGTCATCCACCTGCACATGGCCTCAACATGGCCTAGGGTAGCAGTCTGATCAGTAGCATGGCCTCTCAGGGCAACATGGACCATGGAGATGTATGAAGGAGGTCCAAGCCAGAAAATAAGCTGTTTTTCTCCTTGGACATCATGTTATTACTCAGAGTCAGAGTGATTGTGTTCCTGGACAACATGTTTTGGGGCTGAGTCTGTGCAAGGTCCTAGCTGTCGTACACCATCCTGCCAAACCTACTTGAGAACAGCATATTGCCCTATCTACTGCAGCCTTCTCTCACATCCATGACTGCCTGTTGAGTCTCTAGTTCCGTCTGTCTCCACCATGAATGCACTGTGTCATTCCTCCGCCTTTCCCATGTCTTCATTTCATATTTGTTCATAATAGTAGCACTAGAAAGTGCAATGTGACACAGAGTATATATAATTTTGACCAAACAGCTTTACATGCAAATATTCATTGCAATGTTTTGGTCTGGTTCAAGGTTTCTCACACACCATACATACTTGACCATCACAGCCATTCATTTCGGGTACTCTGCTATTCCCTAGAGTCTGGGTGAGGCTGCAGCTAGGCAGAGCATCTGTGGGCAGTTTCCATGCAAACTCCTGGCTGCTGCACTCCTCACCATCCTTAAGGCTCCCGGGGCTTGACTTTTGTGCTGGTAACCTCTAGGCATCACCTCTGACTCCCTCTTTCCTAGAAGGACAAGCAGCTCCCGCTGCCATGACAACAGCTCACAGCTAGGGGCCATGCTAATGGACTTAGGACAGGCTTTGTTTAGTAATGACATCTAATTCTGTGGTATGAGCTCCTCTACCTGCTCTAGCAGCTTGAAGGTGGAGTAGATGTTGCCGTGGACAAACTCCAAATGCTGGATCCGGCCCTGATGGCAGCTGAGTTGGTCAGTCCAGGCCTTCCTGGTGGCATCCACCCAAGTAGGCCTTGAATCTTTGACTGTTTTGCTTGCTCTTGGGGGACTCTTTTCCTTTTCGTTGGGTTGCCTTGTCTAGCCTTGGTGTGAGGGCTTTTGTCTTGTCTTATTGTATCTTTTCTCCTGTTTGACTGTTGTCATGGGGTTGCCGAGGTGGGGACTAATCTTTTTTGAAAGGAGACAGAGGAGGGAGTGGATTCATCAAAGAGAGAAGGAATGAGAGGGATCTAGACGAGTGGAGGGAGGGAAAACTGTGGTTCCAATGTGTGGTAGAATCATCTATTAAATAAAAACCAGAAAACAAACAAACAAACATACAAACAAAAAAACAAAGCTATTTTTTAGGGATCTTTATTATCTTTTTCTGTTATAATGGTCATTTATCTTCCCATTGCACTGTGTGAAAGAAAAGACACAAATTGTTGTTTCTGTATCTGGAGGTTGGCATTCTCAGTGTGTTTTGGCTTTTATTCTAATATGCTTATTTTCATAAACTATATATATATCAACTTATGAAAACAATATATACTTTTAAGAGAAATGACACAATAAGGTAGATTTGTGGGCCTATGATGTGGAGAGTCACAAGTATGACTGTAAATTTCTGCTTTTGGTTATAAAGAACATAGAATTAGTTTATAAATGGGTTTCTGTTTCCGTAGCCTTCAGTCATCACATGCTGCTATCAATGAGGGCTTACCAGGCCTTTGACCAGAGTCCTGAGACTTTATGGAGTTGGAAACCTCTTTACATGTCTGATTCTATTCTTTCCCAAAATTACAAGCATTGTGCAGAATATCATTATTATTGTTATCATAAAGCTGTAATTTTATTTCAAATGTACAGAAAAGAATAAAATAATAGAATAGATATCCATGTATATGCAACATATACAAATCTGCGCATTTTGCCTTGTTTGCTTCAGATCTTCATTTCCTCAAGAATGATGTGTTTTGGGCCAGCTGTGGTAAAGCATGGCAGTGCTCCCAGCACTTGGAGGCATTGGCTGGAAGAAGGAAAATGAATTCAAAGCCAGCCTCAGCTTTATGAGTTTAAAGAACATTTAGGACTATATGAAATCTTATCTCAAAAGACAAAAACCAACCAAACACAATCAGGGAAACAATGACAAACCATGAATATGCTTGCCTTCTAGAATTAGATTCTAATTAAATTATTGTCCCCTAATTAAAACTTTTTCAGAAAGTGCTCTTTCCTTTTCTTCATGTTCCTGATTTTTACTTCTAGTCAGGTATATTTCTGTTAAAGTAATTTTAGAATTAAGAACTTAAAAAAAATAAGCGTACAATTTGTATGTGTCCCAGGATATATTGGAAATGATTGATATGTTCCTATTCCTAGTAAATAGTGTTTTGTCCATTTATCTTATACAGTTGTGGTTTATGACATATGGCAGTATTTGTTGTCAACATCAAAAATACCAGGAAGATTAAGTCTCAAGTCCAACCTTGAGAAACCTCATTAAAATTCAAAACTCACCATCAACTATTAATAACATTCATTCCTGTTTTGCAGCAAGCGTGAAAACAATGCATTTCATTTTCAGGTGAAGGGAACTGGGGAGCCTTCACAGCTTTAACCATCCTGTGGGGTTGCCCCACTTTGCATTCTGAAGCTGGACCTCCTACTGGTAAAAACAAAACAACATATGACTTATGTCTTGCTTCGTGTGAGAAAAATAAACCCAGTTAGAAATGAGAGTTTTTTGGGCCTGGAAAACACTACTGCACAAGTGACATTAAAAGTTAGAAATTTGGGTTTGGTTTAGAAAGAGATTTTGTGTATCTTAATGACCTATCAAATACCCTTTAACCAATATGGCCAGAAGGAGATGATTGTGCAGATAGGGTAGGACCTAGCAACTAAAAACCTACTTTACATTAATTATAATCTGACTGGAGCTCATTAAAGTTTAATGTTGAGACTTCCAGAGAATAATTAGGAAGATCAAGTTATCTTTAAGATCCCAAACACTTCTTGACCAAAATGTATAAATCACTGAGTGAAGTCCTTTCTGGGACTTAGGAAATGCGTGCCTACAGGAGTCTGTATGAAATTCTCAGCACAGACGCCAAGACATGGAGAGGCATAAAAGCCTGGCTCCTCTTGAAAGCTGAGGAACACATAGTGAGGAGATGCCATCCACGATTTTGAGCTAAGGGACAGCAAGTAGCTTTCCGAGGAGGAGGTTAAGAGCATGGCAGCAGTGGTGTGTATCTACAGCCTGCCTTTCTCTGACAAGTCCTTATGCATGGCCTCTGATTAGACTTTGCAACATGCAGTAGTGAGGCTGGTGCTACTGATCCCGTTCAGACAGCACAGATCACTTTGTTCTGGGACTGGGCACAAGCTCTGAGTGGTACATTAGCAGTGTGATTGTCCTTCCATGTCAAAGTAATTTGTATCTATTGTCCTGTTCTGCAGACAAGAGGAATTTTAGTGTTCTGAAAGCTAGTAAGAAACCTGAAAAAAAAAAAAAGGTTTGTCATTGACTAAACTTTCATTGCTAAGTGGAGAGTTTTCCTTTTCATGTAAGGCATACTCTAATTACAACAAAGTTGTAATAATGAAAGAAAATACTCCACATTACATTAGAGAAAAAATTCAGGTTCACAGAGTCTGAGGAAGCACCCTCCTTCAACCAGAAAGAAATAGTCAAAATATAAACTAATTATTCTTTACTATGTCAATTGCTTTTTTCCCCCTTTTGCTATGACAAAATACCTGAAAAGAAAAGGATTAAAAAAACCATCAAAGGAAAGAGGACTGATTCAGGCTGTAGTTTGAGGGTACGGTTCATCATGATGGAGAAGGCATGAGACCAGCTCTAGCTAGCTATGTCTTCAGTTGGGAAGCAGAGCTAGATATTGGTGCTCAGCTTGCTTTCTCCTTTATATTCAGTTCATGGTGTAGGACCACACGCATTCAGGGTAATTTTCTTCTCTGTAGCTAATCTTCTCTGGAAACATCTTCACACACATGACTCTTAAGTGACTCCAACTTTAGTCAAGGTGGCAGTGAAGACTATGTATACCTTAAATTCACATGCTTCGATACCACACAGAATACGATGTCTGCTCTCTGTTTCCTGAGTTGAAAAGGACATTGTTGGGCTAGGAATACATTAAGCATCCTGAAAGATTTGGCCCAACTTCTCTAAACATTTTTGCTAACAATGGCTGATTTCTGTTACTTTATACTGTCTGGTCACTCACCCCAAGATCTGCTTTTTTTTTTTTTTAATTTCTAACACTTGGTTTCACATGTTTTAACCTAAGAAACTCCTCACTATCCTGAAACTTCAGTTTGACCATTTCTTCTTATAATTTCTCTGCAGGTCTCATAATAAGCTAGGGGACCTTCTTGTGTGTTCATCAAGCTTTGACCACCACCACTACAACACTGTCTGCTCTGTATCTAATGATGACTATCCAGATGTTACAGGATTCTCACACTGAGAAACAGGACACTGAGCATGCTCTTCTAGGAAGCAGTCTATTGGGGGTGCTGACACAGAGGTTCACACTGGATTAATACCTAAAGGTTAGAACCTCAACTACCAGAGGGTTTTGTCTTTTACATTATTTTACTTTCTTTGTCTTTCATGTTTGGCAATATGATAACTTTTTTTTTTCGAGACAGGGTTTCTCTGTGTAGCCCTGGCTGTCCTGGAACTTACTATGTAGACCAGGCTGGCCTCGAACTCAGAAATCCACCTGCCTCTGCCTCCCAAGTGCTGGGATTAAAGGCGTGCACCACCACCACCTGGCTGGCAATATGATAACTTGATTAGGTGTCCCAAAACTACAGGAAAGTGATATTGAAAATGTCTAGGATGTGAGGAGGAGGAATCACCTGGAAAACCTGGCAAAGTTACACATATGCACAGAGACTGGGTAGACCACATTGTGATTTCTTTATTTTCCTCTTCTGGGTACATTAAGATGACAGAAAGTCTGTGAAGGCCTTTATTATTTGTTCACAAGTGAAAATTCTCCACATGATCAGATACTGCTTTTATGTTCAGTATTGGCAGAAGTAGAAGTTCATTAAAATAACATTGAATAATATTTTCGAAAAGGAATTCACAGATTCAACACAGCTTCTATCAAAACTCAGTGGTATTCTCTATAGAAGTAGAAAATATAATTCTAAAATGTATATATTCTGAAATTCTAAAATTATTCCAGACAGATCAAAAAATCATGGTCAATCAAAGCAATCCAATTGTGTTATGATTTCTTCCAAATTTAAATATTCTCTCCTGGAGGGAGGAAGGAAAAAGGAGGCTCAGAAATTAAACAAAAACATACAAGTACAGGAAACTGGAAACTTACAGGATTCATCAGCCCTCTCTCCAAGGTTTTATAAGTAATACTTGTTGGGAAGGTGAGATGCTCTAGTTGGCAAGTCATTCAGAGAGTGTCAGGGATGCAGTGCTCATGAGTTATTACAGACACTGAATTGGGCTTTGTAGTTTCAATGGCCCTTGAGTAATTCATACTCTGTAAGTCACCCCAGTAAACGTACTTGTTTACAAATTTGGTCCATCATTGGTGTGCTATCTGTATGGATAGATGTTTGCTCATGTCTCTCAAGAAAAAGCTATTCAACAAAACTGCTGGACATACCATATATCTAATCTCAAATTATGTAAGAGAGCCATAGTGTTAAAATAGAAACATGACATAAAAACAGAGATGTAGACCTAATAATCAAAATATAGGCTTTCAGAAATAAATATACCCTGCTTTAGTAAATTTTTTTTTCCGAGACAGTGTTTCTCTGTGTAGTCCTGGCTGTCCTGGAACTCGCTCTGTAGACCAGGCTGGCCTCGAACTCAGAAATCCACCTGCCTCTACCTCCCAAGTGCTGGGATTATGGGCATGCGCCACCATGCCCAGCTTTAGTCAATTGTTTTTTAACCAAGAGCAAAACAGACACTGGATAAAAGAGTCTATTCAATAACTAGTGCTGGCAAAATTGGGTATTCACATGTAAAGGCATGTCACTCTTATTGCATTTAAGTCAAATTCAAAATGGATAAAAGATCTCAACTTAAAACTCAAATAACTGAAAGAACTAAAGGAAAACACTTTGAGACATAGGCACAGCCAAGAACTTTCTGAAAAGGATTCCAATAGCCTAAGAGATAACCCTAAGAATGACAAATAGCACAACAGTAGATTAAAAGGCTTCTGCATAGCAAGAGAGACCATTAGCTGAGCAAAAAGACAGATAGAGAATGACAGAAAGTCTTTGCCAGGTCTACTGCAAATAGAGGATTAATATCTAGAACATATAAAGGACTGTAAAAATTAACTACCAGTAGCAAAACAAAGAACCACCCCCCAACGCACATACACAAACCAAAATCTGCCAGGCAATAAATGAATTAATGGTCTGAACAGAGAGTTCTAAAGGGAAGAGCTACAAATGGTTAGTAAACATTAAAAAAAATCCAACTTCTTAGCAGTTAGGGAAATGCAAAACTACTATAAAAATCCATGCTAGTCTAATCAAGATGGCTTCCAGCAAGAAACAAATGACAACAAATGCTCATTAGAAAATGGGTAAAGACAAACCTTTATTCGTTGATGGTGGGGGTGTAAACTGGTGCAGCCATGACAAAAATTGTTATGAAAGTTTCTCAAAAATGAAAATTAGAATTACTGTATAACCTGGATAAACTATTCCTGGGTATAGATCTGAAAGACTCTCCATCCCACCACAGAAAGATTTGTATAGCTTGTGTAGAGCTACATTGTTCACAGCAGCAAGGAAATAGATCAATCTAGATGTCCATCAACAGATGAATGGATAATGAAAATGTGGTATGCTCAGCCGCAAAGGAGAATGAAATCATGACATTTTCAAGAGAAATACAGATCTGGAAAATTATTACATTGTGAGATGACTCAGATTCAGTAAGATGAATACCTCATGATCCCTCTCCTATTCAGACCCTAGATTTGAATTATTATGTATGTATATATGTGCATATTAAAGAAGTCATGAAACTATAAAAGAGGAAAAGGTTTTGAGAGAATGGACAAGGGCTATAGAACCCATGTAAAAGAAGAGTAGAAAGGAGGCTACTGAGAGTGGCAGGGTACAAGCTGTAGGAGGCTGAGAGAGGACAGGGAGGGAGGGCAATTGTCAAAACAAAGTACATTTTAAAATATTCCATAATATTGTGGGTAATAATTAATAAAAAGGTACCACCCTGCCAGTCCTCTTCACCAAGTCCAGGCGGGTTTCGCTCAGGTTTCGCTCAGGTCAGCTCTCCCTGTAGCTGCCGAGCCAGTCTTTCCCAGCTGGCTCTCACAGCATCCCAGCTGTGTTTCTTCTGCTGTAGATTCTGTAAACGGTGGGAGTCCCACGCTTCAGCCCAGCACCCACTCCTTCCAAGTATCTGGTAAAGCGTGACTCTTAAACTTGAATAGTTAACCAAATATATTTAAGTATATAAAACTCCCAATTACATAATGCCAATTTCCAATAGTAAAGTCTTATCCCAATATTTCTAACCTCTCCAAAACACCAGAAATATATCTGAAGCCATCTGGATATCCGCATCTTCCTCTCTCTCCTCCTCTTGTGTGGTCTCCACCGAGCTCCTTTCTCTCATCCCTTCACTTCTCTTAGCTCTTCCTCCTCTCTCCCCTCCAATCACTGGCCTCTCACTGCCTCAGTGTGAATGGATAGGAAATATCTTGCAACATCATAATGGAGCCCATTATTTTGATAATTAAAAATGCACAAATAAATTAACCTTGAATGAATCCTGAGCCTTCTGTCATTTCCACTATCCACTGTCTCATACCTACCCTAGACCCTTGCCTTCTTTCCAGAAAGCAGCTGGCCTTGATAACCTTTTGTCTGTGAATATGATCTGTTTTGGAATAGTTTCATCTTCTCCAAGTTAAAACAACAGAGCTAGATACCTCTATGGAGCCATTTTGTTTCCTGGTTATTCTGTTCAGCCCTGGCATCCTCTAATCCCTTCTGATCCTGGGGAATCTCTCCAAAGCCAATCCTCATATTGCCCGAATGGCTCTCCATCAGTCCAACTAGGGGCCTTCTTGATTTCTTTTCAGACATTGCCTCACATATTTCAATGTAAACTGGATTCTCCACTCTCCCTCACTAGCCAATGAAATTGACTATTGTCTGCCCCAGCAGACTAGCTGAAGACACCAAGGTAGTCTAGGGTGGGTAAATGTGCCTGCCTGACCCTGCTGGTCCCAGCTCTCCCTCTGCCCCTTCTTCAAAGCTATTTCTAATTTTTCCCTTCCTTCCCGCAGATTCCCACACAACGTCCTTCTTTCCCAGGACACTTCTTCCTCTGAAGTATAATAGTACTTAAGTAAGTCTGGGTTTGTTGGGTTCTTATCCACTTACAGGAGTATTATTTATCTCAGCCTTTGTGTTAAGGCTTCCTTTGGATAGAAGCGACAACAAGCAATGTTACTGAAGATACTGTTAATGCCATTGCTATTGGGGCTCAGAGTGATGGAGCTCAGCCTCATGGTCCCTATTCTTGACTGATTTCTTATTTCCTAGTAATCAGAACAGGCAAAGCTAGTGAACATTTTCATCTGTGGGAAAAGAAAATCCCCAAGAACTCAGCAGTCACGGTCTTAATAAAGTGTATTTAACAACATGTAGTTTTTGCATAACGTGATAGCATTATTCATAAGGGTAGAGGCAACAAAAGCGGTGGTGAAAAGGAATGAATATTTTAAAGGATGCGTTCCACAACTTATAAAGAAAAATCATGAATGTTAAGCATTTTATTGTCTCTTCCTTTTGGCAATGGTAAAATGGTAAATGGTTCCCTTTCGCAACCATGTTAATAGATGTTTTCAATAGTAATTGACTGAGCCCCTACTATGTGTTAAGAATATCTTTAATTCTGTGCAAATATTGTCTTCAAAGAAGTAAGCAAATCAAAACATTTATGAAGCTCTCCCTGGCAGAGTGAAATCCTCACCCAGATTGTCAAGAGGCTGTGAGTCAGGTGTTGCGCTGTTTTCCTGTCTCTGCCCAACCCAACTGAATGTCCTTTGTTGTTAAATTGGGCATGTCCTTTATATTAACGAAATGGGGACCTATGATGGTGACAATGATTTTTGCCTTAGGTGTTGCAAGCTTGGAGAGCTAAGGTGTTGGAACTAATAATAACCCCAATCCAGAGGGTTATGGGTCCTTTGTCTTGTGAACAAAAAGAGTGAGTTTCACAGATTAAGACTGAATTTAGGAAAGACTTTTATTATCTTGTCGATGGGAATTTAAGAGAAAGAAAGAAGCCAAGAAAGCAGAGGTCCTGCACAGTGCAGTGGGTTCACAAAGATGGGTATGACTGAATTGCTAGTCTGAGGGGGATTATGCTGCTTATGACAGAAACTGGGATGAGGCATGGGGAGGTGAGGTATTTGGTGTAGTTGGCCCACACACAAGATGTCAGGGGCCTTTCAGCAGATGTGGTCACATTATCAACCACTGCTTCCAGGTTATGGTGCTCATTGCAGTTGAATAAAAGGAGAAGAAAGAGCAAGAACCAGAGTAGGAACCAGAGGCCCCCTTTGGTATTTCTGACCTCTGGCCAGGGCAAAACCATGGACGTTTCAAGCCAAACCCAAGAATCTAGGTCCCTACTTCCAAACTGCCTCACCAGATTCTCTCTCCTGCTCATGTCACAGCACTTTAGGACATTAACAGCAGCATCAAAATCTCTCTTTGGTGTCACGAACCTTCTGAGGTGTGGGATAGAGTAGAGATGTCAGTATTATCTCCACACATGCCAGCAGAGGCTCCTCTTATAAACTATCAGATAGTAATCAAAAGCTCTTAACAGAGGCATGGGCCAGCTCTGGAAACACTACATGGCACCATTCTGAAATCAGGAGCTGAGCTTTGTGTTACAAAGTGCTGAGCATTGAGGAAAAAAATTAGACTCAGACCTCCTCTGCAGAGCTCAGAAAAGCCACGGGAAGGCTTCTCCTGCATTTGATTTGTTGGAAACCAAACCTGAGGAGATTTTACGGCCTTTCAGTACTCATAAGTCCTTTCATTTTATCCCTGTTTTATAGCTCTTCTTGCTGAGACCATAATGCACAGGGGAGATCTGCCAAGACACCTGAACTCATCCATCCATTTGTGTCTGTTGACAGGAGTCCATTCAGTTGTCAGCTGCCACTTCTGAGCAATGAAGAGCCAGTGGCTTCCAAATATCAGACAGTACCAGGGGATGTGAACAGACTTCAGAGTCAGAAAGACCTCAATTCCAACCTATAAAATCTTTATTCTCTCTAATTAAATAATTTTAATTTCCTCTTTTGCAAAATGAGGAGACAACACTCACCTTACAGACTGCTAGAGGGACTGAGAAGACAGCACAAGATCTGTGTTCCATTGTTGACAACCAGATATTGCTGTATTGGATTCTATAAAATGAAGTTCATAATGGCATATACTCCATGGGGTTGTTAAATGAGTTGTTGCATGCAAAATGCTTAGAATAACACCTGGCATATAATAAATCCCTACAAATACTATTTTTCTTGTGAGTGGTGTTTTCTAATGTAGCATTTGACACATAGTGATCGTGTATATAGTACATATCTCCTCCTTCTTCTGGGTTTTTGGGTGAAGATTTTTACTTTAGGTTGATTTACTCGTTTTTTTTAAAATTATATGGTACTCACCACATTGCAGACCTTATTTTGTGCCTAGGATGAACTGACGGATTTAGAAGGGTAAATTCTACTTTGAATTTGATGATCTCAATGATCTCAACCCATCTGAGTAAGAATCTTCATCAAGACTCTGGTTTGCTCTGAGTCAGTAGTTGTGGGGCTTGCTCTGTCAGCACTATTCACCGTAGATTGAACTATAAAGATGATTACCTGTACTCTAATGGTAAGAGGGTACTGAATGTCTAAAATAGCTCCCTATGCTCCTTCACAGTGGCTAATATTGTCTACATGAGAGCCATAATTGACACTAATGAGAAAAATATATCAGTTGTAGTAGAATGGGGAGTAAAGGCTTTTAAATATGTGAACAAATTGGCCTAGTTCCTAGAGAACAAATCATAGAGGAGATAAATGTTGATAGGCAGGAGAGGTCTATGCATTGGCTAGGAAGGGAAGACTTAAGTAGAATATTGAATCTCTGGAAAGAATGGCCATAAGCATAAAAAAGGCCTGGTGATAGTGAGGAATATTCAATAAGAGCAAGATCATGTCACAAAAGTCAATTTCTGAAACCTTCACCATGTTTCTGTGTGATCCCAACTGTAAATTATGAAGCTCATAGAGTGAGCTCATCAGTTGGGATGATGTGATGTGAGTTCTAGTTTCACTGAGTTTCACCCTGATAGTAGGTTTGGAACTCTCAGGCATTGAATTGACTTTGAGTCACACTGTGCTATGTATATAGCTTCCAAATCTGCCCGATCAAAGAATCCTTGGCATCTATGCTGGTGAGTTTATTTCTTGGGGAATCTTGGTAAGAAACTGAGTGTTGAAAGAATGATGGAATTGAAGTTATTATAAGTCTTAATAGACTGGAGATACTGAACAGGAAGAGTTGGTTGAAGTTCAGCATAGGATTTGGGCTCAAGAGAAAGCATAGAGAACATATTTGATATAGAACAAAACACTGATGACTGAACAGGACACATAGAACAGGACATATATGTGTCCTATATGTCAAATTTAAGTATTAATCCACTAGCCCTCAGTATGATTGACTGTGTTTGGAGATGGGATCTATAAGAAGGCTATTATGATTATCCAATGAGGGGTCCTTATTAAATAAAGCTGTTACACAGAAGAAGAAGGGGAGCTACTGTTGTATTTGCATCATGTGAGGGCCGAGTGTAGTCACTTCAAGTCAGGGAGAGACCACTCACTAGAAACAGACTAGTCTGGTGCCTCCATTTTGAACTTCTCAGCCATCACATATGTGAGAAATTAATTTATTCTCATTAAGTCACTTGGTTGTTAGTATTTTGTTATTGCAGCCTGAGAAGATGAAGACATATGAGACCTAGGTATACTCCTTACATATAGATGTCATTTCTTTAAATATGGGAGTATGAATCAGGTATAAGTCATGGAGTATAGAGAATTTGGGCTGATAATGGATTCTAGGCTTGACCAATGGCTAACCTGAGTTGCACAGTGAGTGGAGTTCAGGACAATGCATATAGAGGTCTGCTGAAGTATCATCATAGAAATGTCACTGCTGAGAATGACAAGTTGAAAGCATCACCACTCAGAACCCCAAGATGTCTTCTGATATTTCCATCATGTATCTAACTAGTTTAAAAAAAAGCATCACATTAAAAAAATGGTATAGGATCAGAACTAACCATACTGCCAGTTATTTAAAATTTGGGTTCTACATGGCTGGTTATATAGGCATATATTATAAACATAAGCAAATGTACTTTTTCATCAGATGTAGTTGGTGCCATATTTCTGAGTGTGTGTGTGTGTGTGTGTGTGTGTGTGTGTGTAAACAAGGACATTACTCATATGGCCACCTTGTAGGCAGATCTAATGTCTTAGTAATCTACTATATGGAAGTTTGAATGAAAATGGCCCCTGTAGGCTCATATATTTGAATGTTTGTCTCCACTTAATGGAACTGTTTGGGAAGGATTAGAAGGTGTGGTCTTGTTGAAGGTGTGTCACTGGAGGGCAGGCTTTGGTAAGACTATGTCATTCCTAATTAGCTCTCAACCACTCCCCCTCTCTCTTATACCCCTCTCTCCCTCCCCACCTTTCTCCCTTTCTCTCTTACTGCCTTTGTGGATCAGATGTAAGCTCTCAGATACTATTCAAATGTCTGACCACTTGCCTGCTTGTCTACTTGCCTCCTTGCCTGCCTGCTTGCCTGCTGCCACACTCCCTGACACAATAGTCATGAATGCTAGCTCTCTAAAACTATAGACTCTCAATAAAATTTTCCTTCTATATGTTGCCTGGGTCATAGAGCCTCTTCACAGCAGTGATATAGTAACTAAGACATACTCTATACTAGAGATCCAAGGCTTCTTCCAATATCTGTTCATTCATATAATATTTAAGGGTGAAAGCTAATGAATACTACATTCTTTGTCCCCCAAGTTGTCTTTATCTTTTCATTCCAATTTATATGTGCATGTGTGTATGTGTGTGTGTGTGTGTGTGTGTGTGTGTGTGTGTAGTGTGTTCATACCTACTAATACTCTGTGAATTCAGTCTATAAGAAGTTATAACAAAATATTGAGGGAGGGCTATGATGGACTATCATATATTTTTCTTTAACACTATTTTCTCACATTTTCTGTAAATGGAATGTATGTATTTTTTTTTTTAGTAAAAGAACAAATAACAAGATTAGACATGGTATGTAATAATTAGGGAAGTACAATAGCACTTCTACCTAGATTCATTACATCTTGTCAAGGATATCATCAAAAATTATGCCTGTTCAAAGAAGAGGAAGTAGAACCTATACCAGTTGCTGAATTCATAACTGGTCTTTTAGGACAAGGTTGCTTATAGGAAAAATATCAATAAGCCTGTTGTCACTTGGGATACAGTCCCTAATTTGGAAACAAAAATGTTTGGGAATGACACACCCATGCAAGGGGGTGAACTATCTGAGGTAAGCAGGTAACTCAAATCTGATATATTGGATAATTAGTGCATCTGGATATTGTAATTCAGCAGTGAGTTCAATTGTGCCTTCCCTTGATAGATGGAGATCTTAATCCCTGGTGCCTATAACTATGCTAAAATGAGTTTATTAATGTGAATCTTGATCCATTTTTTCCTAATTTCTTAAATAGAAGAGAAGAGACAAAGAGGTTCTGGCATGCAGAGGGAAAACACTCTGTGATGGATGGAGGTGACAGATATGGAGGTGCTACAGTGTAAGACCTCAGCTAGCCTTAACTTACTGGAGCTATGAGTAACTCATTGTTCGCTGGAGATGCTACCCCTAAGTGAACAATGCAGAGCCGGGGATCAATGCAAAAGCAAGAGGAATTTTATTGTTTTAGCATACTGGGGTCGCCCTACACTTGAAGGAGAGAGAGAATAACCCCACGTGTGCAGCCTTTTCGGAGTGTTTTTATAAAGTTTTCAGAGCAGTGGCCATTAGGCACAATGTGATTAGCAGAACAATGTGACTTTTTTGTTTTGTTTTGCTTTGTTTTTCAAGACAGGGTTTCTCTGTATAGCCCTGGCTGTCCTGGAACTCATTCTGTAGACCAGGCTGGCCTCAAACTCAGAAATCTGCCCGCCTCTGCCTCCCAAGTGCTTTTAAACTGATTGGTCTTTAGGGAATGAGGTAGTAAGGACTTCCCTTGTCTGTAGGTGGCCAAAGGTGTGTTGGTCAGCAATGTGTCTATGTGCTCTGGGCCTCCCCCCACCCCCAGGTGGCTGATAGTCAGTTGGGTACCCCTACTCTGGTCTGAGGAATGTAATTAAGCCTCTCCCTTCTGGAAAGGAGGGGTGCCTCAGTGCTCTATGACCTTTCTCTTCCAGGAGGGGAGGGGTCTAGTAGAACTTTCCAAATGTCCTGAGCTGACCTCTTCAATAGCACCAAGGAACCCTGGGGGCAATGATGTCCATGAAGGAACCTCCCTTCAGGTTTCATAGTTCCATGACCCTGTCAACCCTAACTTCTGCCCTTAGGAATTACAAGACAACAAATCAATTCCTCTAGTTGGGAACCTCTTAGTTTGTGGTACCTTGTCACAATAGCCCTGTAATTTTCATATACCACTGGATTACAATTGCTTTTATGAAACTCCAATATATAATTAGTTTTGCTTTATGCTTGAAATAGCATTTATGTATGTGGGCTTTTGCTACAGATGTTAACATTGTTGAGATAAATTTCTGCATAGGTTTAAGCATCGCAATTGAACTGTTAATACAATCTATGTTTTAATGAAAGAAGAATGGAAGAGAAATTCCTTCATTAAGCCAAACTTTGTATGCTAAAATGATATTGCTAGTCTATATTAGTGAAAAACATTAGACACATTACTAAGGAGATTAAAATGGGCCAGTGATGCTTCTTGGGCTATAAGTGAAAAAGTGTTAATAACTAGCAAGTACCCTAGGGAGCAAAAACTTTCCACTTGCCATTGGGCCCAAGAGGTTAAGCAGGTTTTACCTTCAGCATGGGTCCTTTATTGCTGTCAGAAACTTCATGGGAATTGGTTTATGTCGCTATGAATGTATGCGGGAGGACTGGTGATAATTACAAATAATCTGAGCCATTGTCTGAGTTACTTTAGAGAATAAATGCCACTATCTCAAGAACTTCAACATGTATTGAAGTTATTGTCAGTGCTAGGAACCAGTCAAATCCAGACCACTTTTGTAATGCTAATATAGTAAGAGAAGTAGTTAAACTTTCGTTTGAGTGTGTTATATAACATAAAAATATAAAGATCACTATTAAGGACCAAGTTGGGTACCTGTGTTTACAAATATTTGATTTAATTATTTTTCATGAAAGGTAATATGCTAATGTCAATAATATTAGCATTAGCTATTTTAGTGTCTATTCTTTTTATAGTAATAAGCATTGAGTTTGAAAAGTCTGTGACATTATGTCTGATGTCATTAATGATGATGACAAGAAGCCAGCTTTATTTGTTTGGTGGTTGTGGCTTGTTCATCATCATGTACTTGATGGCAGTATGCTCACATTTTGATTATGATATTGAGCAGAGAGAACCAAATGATCTCTTGATTGGAGCCTTGAAAATCAAAGCTCGGGGGAAAACTGCAGTGACTGGATCCCCACCTAACACTCTTCCACATTGCAGCCCTGCAGGGGAAGGTTGGCAAGGAGGCATGCGTATCCCTTTCTTCTTTCTTGGGTCTTACACAAAGATCTCGGCCAAAGCCTGGTAGAAGCTCTGAACATATGCTCCAAGCTTAGGGCCCTCTCCAGCTACCCTTTCCTCCACTGTTTTCCTTTTCACGGGTCAGGTTTGAATGCAGCTTTATCAACAGGATCAAAATAACTATTTGAAAGCAAAATATTCTCAGTAGAGGAGCCAGATATTAAAAAAAAAAAAACAGATGTAAAAAAACTAGTTGCTTAATCTATGGAGACCAAGAGAGTTGTATCATTTGGGCACTCCATGGAACTACAAGTTCTTCAGACATCTCCAGTTCTAAGTAGCCATTCCCAGCAGTGAAGGAACCCCTCAGAGACATTTTGTGAAAGTTTCTGATAGGTTTTATTTCTGTTGAAAGATATAAGCCTCCTTTTTACAGGCTTGTCTTCGTGGAAGGATTATAATTTCTGCTCCATTGGTGTGTGACTTGGCATTGTGACTTGTTTTTGCCAATGGCATGTGAGTGGAGGTGACATGTGACATTTCTGAGAGCAGACACTAAGGGCTGTCACTGCCTATGCCACCTCTTGTTTTCCTCAGCTTTGAGACTGACATGTCTTAATAGTGGTTTTTTTTTTCCCTTCAGACTTTGTTCCCAAATAAAGAAGGCAGGAAGTGGAACTGCAGCCAGAACATAATGTGAGGGAGAGGGCATTGATTCTTGTTGTAGTAGGCTGTTGAAATCTGAGGCTTGTCTGCAGCATGATCTAGCAAAAGCTGAAAAGAACCAAAAATGGTATCTGCCAGCCAACTTAGCTACAGACAATCTCGAGCCTTAGGAAAGTGTTTCAGGAATCTGAGTAGAACCAAAGGACTATAATTGGTGATTCTAAGAGTGAGCATCCCAAACAGGAATCTGAACGATGAGTAAAACAACAAAAGCAACCAAGAGCAGCAAAGGACAAGTGGACATATTTTTCAGTACTACTAATGAGAAATCCGTGCTGGACCTATGTGTGATGGGGTGGAGGAGGGCGAGAAAAAGCACCAGAGGTGAGAGCAACAAGGGGGAAGAAACATTGCTTCAAAGAGATGGGAGTTCAAGAAGCCATAGAATTGGTTCATAGGAAGAATGGGAGTTTGACCTAGAGAGCAAAGGGGACCCGTTAACCAATATTATAAATGTGAAGAAGGTGAAGGAAGAACTCTACAGGAAGGAAGATGAGATGGGATCTCATCTGCAGATAAGGAGGCCAAAGTAAACATAGAGACAGTCAGAAGCTAAAGCCAGGTAGCAGCTCACACTCCTAAGTGTTAAGATAGAATGTTCAGAACAGAATTGGGAATAAACTGGGTGAAGAGAAGCACTGTGAGGAGTCGGATGTTTCCTTCAAGAATATTGCTTGGGTAACGGATGCAGGTAGTTTCAGGATTCTCTCCACATAGGTGTTAAGACAGGATAAATATATTCCAATGTTGTGTGCTAAGATAAAGGCGCAAACCTGTGTTTATCTCTATTGTTTTAAAAAAAAAGAATAGCTATGTATTATCAATGAAATTCGAGTAGAAAATATTTCCCTAATTTCAGACATAGCCCTCAAAGCTATGGGATTTCTAAACACATACTGTGAAATAGCTGAAGAGTTGTGTTTTTATCTAGTCTATAGATGGTCACAGTTAAACAATGTGTCCTTGTGTGCTCCAGCAAACGAATGCTCAGAGCTCTTTGTAATGTATCTTTTTTTTTTAGGGTTAGCATCATTGAGTCTCAGTGAGTCATCTGGGATATGTTGGGATTGTCTTAGATTTCAATACAAGGGACCAGTCATTTCAAAGCAAAGAATGAGGCAGAGATTATTAGTCTCAGTCGACATTCCCCATCTCATCTTGTAACCATGCTCCAGTTTTTTTAGGTAGGCATGGAGCTAAACAAAACAAAGCACAGTGAAAAGCTGAGGCTCAAATGATTTGGAAAAAAAGTTAGATTCAAAGCTATGTTGATGGTGCTCGAAATAGCAAAGAATATCATCTCTTTGTTTTGCTTTCTAAAGATTCCAGAAATATAATATTCAATATTTTCATTAGGCTTCTTTGGCTTTTTGTCCTAGAAATACCAAGAAAGAATAAATAAATGATAAAAGAAAGAAGAAAAGAAAAGAAAAGAAAAGAAAGGAGTTTGAAATAACATTAGTTTTCTTTTACTTTGACAATTCACTATTTTGTTTACTTAGCAAGTTATTATTTTTTTTTAAAACTCGATTTCCTAATGTGACTCATAAAGTCTCCCTCCATAGCCCTTTCTCTGGCAACTCTCTGCCTTTCTGTTGCTAGAGTGACTTTAGAAGTACTGTGTAGAACATGCTAGATCCTCTAGAATCTGCTTTCTGAGTAGCTTTATGTGGTAGCACAGCTATTCTTTTCTTAGTCAGGGTTACTATTGTTGTGATAAAACACCATGACCGAAAGCAACTTGGAAAGGGAAGGGTTGATTTTCATCACACATCACTGTGCATTGCTGAAGGTAGTCAGGGAAGGAACTCAACCACCACAGAAACCTGAAAGCAGGAGCTGATGCCTAGACCATGGAGGGATGCTTCTTGCTTCTTATTGGCTTGCTGCTTCTGACTTGCTCAGCCTGCATTCTTATAAAACCCAGGACCACAAGCCCAGGAGTGGTCCCACCCACACTTTACTGAGCCATTCCACACAGTCACTAATTAAGAGGTTTGCCTTCAACCAGATTTTATGTAGACATCTTCTCAATTGAGGTTCCATCCTCTAAGATGACTCTAGCTTTTGTGAAGTTGACATAAAGCAAAACACTCAAAACAAACAAACAAACAAACAAACAAACAACTAACCAGTGTAACTGTCATTCCCACACTGAAACTGAAGAAAAACTTCCCCTGGTTTTTCCTATTTTACAAATTTCAATCAGAAACACTGAACACATTTGTCTGGGACACTATATTATTTATTTTAAAAATTCAAACTGAGGAAGGAATCCTCCAGACCACACCTTGACCCAGACTGCAAGACCACTTACCTGTGTGGAAAGCTCATGCCAATGCCAAGAAGATAGGCATGGGGTCACTGGGCCCTGTCCTGTTTTTCAAGTGTGTCACATTGATTAACTCTCCTTTCTCTTCTTTTTACCATGAGCAGTCTCTAATTGGTTGTGTGTGGCAGTCTGTGCTTTTGCTCTGACACCATTATAACGGCCATTAAGTTTCAGTTTGAGTTTTGAAGGGAACAAGCCCCATTCAAATCTTAGTGGGAATTAAAATGGCGAGCTCAAATGGTGTGAGGAAACATAACCCAGCAAATGACTTCCGAGCTGGAGATTGTCAGGAAACTCCTTGAAAAGGGAAGCCTTTTGAGAGAGCCTTCCCTTTCCTAGGGAACTAGGTTTCCCCAAGCATCAGGTTTTTATCTCTGCCCCACTCCCAACCCCGACTTGCCAACTGCCCCTGGGACTCCTGAATTCCCCTGCTTCCCTGTGGACAACCTCCCCTGCCTGGTTCTGAGGGGAACAGGGCTTATTCCAAACCTGTTTATCCTCTTCTATTCCCTTTCCATGAGAACATACAGCATTGGTCCAGCAGTGCCCAGTCATGGAGGTCCACAGTAATTAAGAGGGTGGATTCAGTTGATGTGGAGTAGAGAGTTTGACAGATGACGACTTCTGATGGCTTTCCTCCTTACCTTTGTGTGTTCTATAAATGCTGAATGATGCTACCCATCTGAAATGCACAGGAATCTTTAAATGTCCCACAAGTAGCTGCCCTTTCTATATACAGAGGCTAGAAGGTTTATTATCTAGGCCTGTTCTTTGATTCCAGTATCTGGGACCCATTCTTGCATTTTTAGCGGGAGAAATAGCAGATTTCACGATGCTTTCAAACAAAAATTTGTTTTTCTATTTTTACTATCCTGCCCCCCAACACTGTCTATATACCTTTCCCTTTAAGTGGAAACATAAGTCTGCCATTTAATAAAGCCCAATAACAACGCTTCTTGAAAGGACAAGGGCTAATAATCACTTCCTGTTTAACATTCTGGTCACGTGACAGTGAAAGAGAATAAATCAGTTAAACAGCAAGACGCAGTGCCGCTAATTTTCATGTAAAAGCGGAATGATTGCTTTATTTTTTTTTAAGAAAACCATTGTGATTTTTTAAAAAAAGCTGTTAAAACCCAAACATCCTTGTCTATCAGTTTATGAATTATTAATAAAAGAAGAAGAGAAAGAAAAAAGAGGATTTCTTTTTCTAAATATCATCTGCTAAGCCACCATGGCCTGAAGTGGCTCACGCTGGATCCTGATTTACATAGTCCCAGTTGGAAGTTAATGAAGGCCGCTGAGCCACCTTTCAACATGCAGATAAACCTTCATGTATTTAAAAGCAGGGGATCTGGGCTTGTTCCTGGCAAATTATTCATCTCAGATCTGAAGTTTCTGACATCGCCTGCGTCAGATAAACTGTCACCCAAATTGCAAACTAATTAGTGATTCAAACATTTCCGAGCTGATTGATGACAGAATAATTTACGCTTGTTTCTCAGTTTCCAGCTGGCACGGGCTGCTGACTGGAGCCCTAATTAACGCGAGTACATCAGTCATGTTCTGCCAAGGCAGCACATACAATTAAAAGGCAGTTTAAATGGAATCTCACATGATGCAAATGTGAGGAAACAGCGCTTTAGGAAGAAATGACAACAAAACCTCACAAACCAAAACAGAATGGAAAAAAAAAAGATTTTTTTTTTTTTTTTTAAAAATGGAAAAGTAAATTGTCCTCTGCATTGAGCAGTTAACAAAAAAAATAAATAAGAGAAGCCAGACTGGGCATACTAAATGTTTTTGTATTTAAGGCGTTTTATTGAGATGAGTGTTTACTGCTCTTTTCAGTGCAAACAGTTTGGATCACCCTCCTCCCTCCCTGCAGTGTTTTGATGGGAGAGATTCTGGGTAGTCCTCCTGGATTGGTCCCTCGCTCCAGGATCCCTGGCACTTCTGGGCTCCAGCCTGTGCAACCGATTTCCTGCCTGTGGTCCGCTGCCCATCTCCTTCAGCGCTATGTTCTGCTCCCTTTCCTTTCTGGCCCGGCAATATTCCTGTCACTTCCATTTACAAACTTTGGGGGTAGATTTTAATTTTTAGTGCAGTTTTGAGCAGAGAGTGTAAATTCTCCCAGCCCCTTCCCTGTCCCAGCCTCCTCCTCCGGAGGTCTCCAGCATTTGCTCTAGTATAGGAAGAAAGCCTTATAGTTTCTATCAGAAGTGGGGCGCGCGTGTGATTGTGCCAAGTCACATTCCGCCATCTAGATATTCTGCAGTTTGCTTCATCGACTACTGAAAAATAGTTTGGTTGCTTCCAGGTGTTGGCATTCATGATGGAAATGCTATAAACATCTGTGTGTAGGGTTTTGTCTGGACCATAGTTTTAATTTAAGTACATGGCAAGGAGTGTAGTTACTGAATCATTCATTCATTAAAAAGATACTGGTTTTTTTTTTGTTTTTTTTTTTTTGTTTTTTTTTTTTTTTTTTTTAAGATTTCTTTCTATTGATTTGTATGACTATTTGCCAGTGTGCATGTAGTCACACCTGTGAATGCTGGGTGCCTCCGGAGGTGAAAGGTTACAGGTGGTTAGTGTGTGAGCTGCCAACTTGGTAACAGGACCCAAACTGCGGTCCTCTGCGAGCAGAAAGCGCTCTCATCCACGGAGTCATCTCTCCAGTTTTAATTCATTAAGAGATACGTGCTTTCCTAAGACTGCAGGCTGTTGAAGGCAACACAGGTTTCCTGTGGGACATAGTATATATCTTGTTACACTACAGCATGATGTCTAGCTTTCAAGATTTTCTCCTCATCCTTCATATTCCGTGGTTGTGCCATTCAACTCGGAATCTCTAAGTTCTCGTTCCCATACAGCAATATCTACCACAATTCACCCTGTGGCTAGAATAATTATTTTCTGTTTTTTTTTTTTTTTTTTTTTTAGGAGCGAGCCATAGAAGGTAAAGATTTTATCTATGTCCACAGAGCCAATGAGAGCAAGGTAGGTCTCTCAAGGACAGGAGAGATTATTTATCCAGTGAGGCTTCCGAACTCAGGAGCTGAGGGTCCTAGACCCAGCAAGTGGTAAAGCCAGGGGAGAAGCCGCTCTTCACTAGTGCGCTAGGTTCACTAATCCATTATCTGTGATGCACAGATACATAGTCATGAGTGGGCACCAATCCTAGAAAAACCTTTTCCCTGCCTCAGAAGCCATCCATGCTACGAAGATTTTAGCTCTACACATAAAGCTTGCCTCTGTGCATACTACTGAGGTCCAACAAGAAGCCAAACTGAGCCCACAACTTAGAGGGATTGGCAGACATTAAGTGTGTGTTAATACCGAGGACTAAGTAATTTTGTCTGAGTGATCAGTAAGAAGGGAAAAGTGCAGTTCATGGCAAAATAGAGGAGGGTGATTAACCTTTCACCTACACAACACGAGGAAGTAACTATGCAGAAGAAGTTTAACCGGAAGTACGTAGACCAGGCAGGAGCATGTCCTAGCAATAGAGTCATGGTCTCTTTTGCTGACATCTGTGTCCCAATGCAATGGAAGGAAACTTGTGTGAGAAAAAAGAGGGTGGGTGCTTGATCCCAAGGTAACACCTTAAATATGTGCTGTTGTAACTTTTAGAACAAGCCGTTTCCCGGTGAGTAGAGTGAAGCATCTATTTGAGCCCCAGAGGTCTTTTCTCTTTCCCAGAAACCCTAAAGTGGCAATATAAGTCATTAGAAGTCACTTCTTTAGAGGAGCTGAGTCCTGAATGAAGCCTCTAAATGCTGTGTGCTGTACTCGACCTACCTTCCTATAGTTTGCAGAGAGCAGAGAACTGGTGCAGAGGCAAAAGGGACTTAACCGCTTTTCTTCTTTATGACGTGTTATAGATTATTACATAGTGTGTATATTATTATTAGTGTGTGATAATGTACATACACCCATATACATGAATGCATGTACACAGTCAGGCATGGCATGATGTCAGAGATGATTGCTGAGCACTGGTTTCTAGGTGATTTTATCATTGACTGAATGTGCAAAGCAAGATGGCTGTAACTATCAGTAAGATAGTGGTGTACTCTTATAGGACAGCTGCCATACATGCTGTCCATCACCAATCAAAATATTGGTCACTAGTGCATGACTGCATAAGTTTATTTGAATAGACTCAAACCTAAAGAAAAATACAACAGAAATAAACAAGTATGTACTTGACATCCACCTAAAACAATTGATAATTTGCTATGTTTGCTTTCATTCTGTTTAAAAAAACAATCATGAGGTTACAAGTAAGATGTCTTCTGCTGTCTATTCCCTATCCCTTCCTCCTTAGAGGTGATTATAGTCCAAAGTTGGTCTGGTATTTCAACATTTACTTTATTTTTATTTTAAATTAATAATTTTAAATTTTACTTTATAAATATGTCTATAAAGCAGGATCCTGAGTATGTTAAAAATGCATTACAATTTGAGACTGTATGTTCTGTTTGGCAATTGCATTATTATTGTTGTTATTGTTATTACTAATTTTGTTTTACTTTTTGAGACAGGGTTTCATTTTGTAGCTTTCACTGGCCTGGAAGTCACTATTTAGAGCAGAAAATCCTGGAATTCACTATACTGACCACACTGGCCTAAAACTCACTAAGATAGCCCTTCTCTTAACTTCTCAACATGTATGTGGAGATCAGAAGACAGCCTGTGGGAGCTGGTTTTCTCCTTCCTCAATGTGGGTCGCAGAGACTGAACTCAGGTTCTTAGGCTTGGCAGCAAGCATGTCTACAACTAACCATCTAGTTGTCTCCACAATTGCCCCTTTCACTCGTCATCATGGTGTTTAGATTTATCCAGATAGATATGGTTACTTCATTTTAACTCTTGTAAATGTTTAGCCATATGAACTGTCCTCTAGTGTATGATATAGCCTCCTGCGAGGGAACGCTGTCTTCATTAGTTTTTGCTAAAAATGGTCTTGGGCTTGTCTCTTTAAACCCTTATATGAGAACTCCTTTAGGTAACAGGCCTGGATAGGGAAGAGCTGTGAGATATGCGTAGATCAGGCTGACTAGGAGTCAACGAATGGTCTCTTAAGTGCTCTCTCCCTCAAAGCACCACCTTTCTTGACCACAACTTTACTGTCTTAGAACTTTACCCATCTTTAGGGGTTAAGTAAATGTTTTGTTTAAGTTCCTTTCCTTGGTTAGTAGTGACATAGTGTGATTATAGGTGTGCCACCATGCCAGCCATAATTTGAGCCTGGAGTTTCTTTAAAGAGTGGACATGACTAATTTGTAACAAAACTCATGGAATATTTTTTTTTTCTGTGTGAGAATTGTTCCTTTGAGTCATTTTTATCAGTGATTTCTACTTGGCCCTACTAAACATAAAATTGACCCATAGTCACACTCTAAAATGTTTTTGGAATGTCTATTTGGGAATTCAATTCAAAGTGAGTAGAAAAATTAATGAATGAAATGAGTTTTAATGCTTTAGAATAGGTGTCAACAAATTTGTCTGTTAAGGGCCAGATAGTCATTAATTTTTTAGACCAAGTTGTAACTACTGGACTCTACTAGCAACAGTGGGCAGCATGTAACAGTTGAACAGACTTTGTTCTAGTAAGAGTTATCTATACAGACCATTTGGTGGGCTAAATTTGCATTGTAATTACTGATTTAGAGCATTAGCTTAAGCATCATACTATAATAAAATATCTGAGCTAGGTAAGTTATAAAAACAAGAAGGGTGTTTTAGTTTATAGTTTAATTTATGATCAGGGAGTGACACTGTCAGTCCCTGGTGAAGGCCTTCTGCTTAGCTAGCTAGTATAGTAACCTGGTTCTGCCAGACACAGCCCATTCTGACAGCTGTGGGGTATTCACCAGAGAAGACTACTTGGACACAGGTTTAAGCCAATAGAAAGTCTTTATTAGCTGGTAGGTGACCACAGAGGGTGTTTGGGATTTTAGTGTAGCACTGAGTCCTTCTCAGGGAGAGTTTTTAAGCACAAAAACTATATCCTATGTTGACATCCTTCAGTTAACAACAGCAATTAGCCGGAAGCAGAGCTACAGAAACTGATAGCAAGGTTACTACATTTAGAGACGGTTCCAGAACTATGGATGTTGATGGATTAGGTCTTTGTTTTTGTTTTGTCAGGTGGTGCTATCTAAATGCTGAATTTTATAGCCTCAGTGGAACTTTCATCATGAAGTCAGTTGTGTTAAGGTCTGGGGTCCTGTTACCCCACAAGAAAAACAACTTGCTTCCAAGAGTGTCACCCTCATGACCTAATGACCTCACACCAAGCTTCTCCTGTTCAAGATCTCAACACCTTTCAATGCAATAGCATTGAAATCCAAGATACTAGCACACAAAGCTTTGAGGGACACATTATATCCAAACCATAGTAAGAGGCACTTGCTATTTCTTACTAGTAACTTACTGCTTAGCATGATCTATCTTTATAAAATTTGATATAACATGGCATTGGGTTGTTGCAGGGACACAATTCACCCTGAATAACGAAGAGCTGTCTCTTTAAAGAAGATGAACATTCAGTATAAAGTAAGATGGATGCAAAGTGAATAATAAAATCAAACACTCTTAACCTTTGAACCATGACATGTTACTTGACAACAAAATCACTTTGAAATCTCATTTATTTATTTTCAAGCTTTCATACATGTATCTATTATAGATTAAACAATTCCCCTCATTCTCACTACGCCCCTTTTACTGCCCCCTTCCTTCCTCCTGTTTCCACTGTCTTCCTAGAGTTTTGCCTTTTGCATTCACAACTGTCTGTATCTGTCTCTCTGTCTCTGTCTCTGTCTCTCTCTCTCTCCACGTGTGTGTGTCTTTATATAGAAAGATTTACATGTTATATTGCTCTCACAAAATACCTAGCAAAAGCAATTTAAGGAGGAGAAGTTTTGTTTCAGTTGGCAGGGAAGCCATGCAGTCAGGAGCTTGAGCCATGAGGTGAGTGGTCATATTATACATACAGCCAAGAATCAGAGAGCAATGTATGCTTATGTGCAGCTGACTTTCTTTTTTTATTGAGTCTGAGATGCCACCCCATGGGTTGGTGCCATCCACATTAAGAGTGGTCTTCCTTCCCAAATTAACTTAATCTAGATAACCTGCCATAGATAGGACCAGAGATTGGTTTCCATGGTGATTCTAAATCCCGTCAAGTTGACAATCAGCATTAACCACCACAAGGTAGCGGATATAAACCACATATGAAATTAAATATTTAATATTGGTGTCTTGTAAATTTAGAGAAAATGTTGAAATTAATCTCATAATGTATCAAATATATTTATCTCAGCATGTATGTTAATGCAAGCAGTTGAGTGAGATGTTCTGTATTCTATACTTTCAGTGCTAAATGACCACCTATATGCATTGCATGGCATGGTTCCAGTCCACCTCAATGCTCTAAGGTGACCCCAGAAAGCACTTCCAGGAATCAGGGCTAGCCTGATGCACAAAGTTATCTTTCTGCACTTGTGTTTTCCACTGTAAGATAAAATTTCCCAGAAGCCTCTAGCATACTTCCCTCATTGTCTTATTGTCAAGAATTAACTCTAGTATCCATCATCTATTCAAACTGTAGACAAGGTGAGTGAGACTAAAATTGACTCAGCCCACGGTCCCAAAATCACAGTCTATGCAGTAGAAGGGGGATACCTGTAGGGTGTGCCTATATAGGGGAGGAAGGTGGAGGTAGACATGGGGAGTGCAGCAGAGTGCCTTCCAAATGTTTAGTTTGAAAAGATGGTGTTGGGATTGTATCTATCACTGTGAGCCTTGGTAGTAAACAAAGAGTTGTGTTTTTTAGCTTGGTGTGGACTGGGAGGTTTAAAAGACCATCTGGATGGTTTGCAGGAAAGTACTGCAGCTGGGGCTATGCTGACTTGAAGCATAGCTTCTTACTCTTCATCGTTTAATGTCACAGGAGATAAGAGGAGGTGATGGCTGGTGTTGGTCCTTGGGAAAGAGGATGGAAGATTTTTTTCACAGCTCTAAACATGATGATGTAGGCAGAATTCATGATATGTTAGTCAATTTCTATTCCCCTAGAAATTGTACTCAATAGTATAAAAATATTGTCATAACCTGCACGAGACTGAAAGAATCTATTTTAATTAAAGTGTCCTTTTCTCAGCAATGTATTTTATCCACTGCATGTTTGACCAGATTTATCTTTTCAGAAAAGCATGCCTTGTTGCAATTGTGACTGAGGGGTGTCCTATTTTTGTCAGAGTGACTTCCATTTAAAATTCTTGATTTTGCTTTTTGTTTTGATTTTTTTTTAAAGAAAGCTAAAAGGAAACATAGATTTGGGAAGTCCTAGAAGGAAGTTCCTTCCTCCTCAGAATAAGAAGTCTACTGGTGGAAGGGCTGGATTGGGCTGATAGCTGATGATATTTGTTGTATCATGGGGTTGTCCTTGTAGGGAAGATAACCACTATGGACTCCAATGGGTGGCTAGATTAGGGTGCCAGGGAACTGTGCATTCCTTTCTGTTGCTGCCAAATGAGATAGGGCAGAAGGGGAATTGGTACAATGCAATCTGAGTGCATACTGGATGGCCCACTGTGCTTCAGGTCTCAGCCATCAGCTTAGCTATCCTGCCTGAGTCTCTGTAGATTTGTTTCAGGGTCACCTTCCTGGGTTGACATGGAAACAACAGCAGATAGTGCACCTACTCAAGTGAAGGAAGAGGGGTGGAGGTGGGGGCAAATCCCTAGTGATCCTCAAGAGAATTGTTTGTGCAAGAGGTCAAGACTGATGAACAGCTTTCTCAGAGGCAGCCCAGGGGTGTGAAATGGCTTGTAACCATTAGTGTTTGTTCTCTGGTAAACATCAATACGTGAACTCTGGCTTACCACACACAGTATCAGTACACTCACTGAAGGAACTTAGGAATAGGCTGTAAAGAAGAGACTGACATCACAGGTGGATCCTACTGCCTGGGCAACTCTCCCTTCACTGAGTATGTGTTAGGAGTGCGGACTGAGGAATGTGGACTTTGTGGGCAACAAAATGGGAAATGATAGACTAACTTTAGCTAGAGAGAGACACTGTTTTTCTGGCTCAGCTGGGATAGGGGCGTGAACCTTGATAGGGTCTCAGACCTTGGATAGGGTCTTCTTCTCAGACCTTGAGAGGAAGGAACAGCTCTTCCAAAATACACTTTGGGGTCAGTCTCCTACCTCCCACATGGGTAGCCTCACTTCCCTCTGGAGCTTTGCCTGGTGCTGTTGACCTCCTGCCCGGGGGCAATTTTAAAAACACCTGTAGAGCACCTACTGCCTTCTTTTTCCACTGACAGTGGCCTCTGCAGATCTCAGGGTGGCTTTCCATATTCTACATCTAGGAGCAACATTCTGCAATCTGTGTTTGGTCTCAGAAACCTGGTCTTCATTGGAGCCTTTACTCTGAATACAATTCATAAGCGTATTTCTGTGTTTGCCAGTGATGCTATATGTGTTTTACAAGAGCCAAGAGGGGCGGCACATACCTGTAATCTCAGCACTTGAGTATGGAAACAGAAGAATCAGAAGTTTGAGGTCATTTTCTGCTACACACTGAATTCAAAGTCAACATGGAAAATATGAACTCCATCAGAAACAAACAAATAGAAAATGAGAATGCACAACATTTTAAAAGTTATACTTTTGATCAACTGTATTTTTAAAATATATCTAGTAAAGCCACAGTATGCTTTTCTGAGTGAAATAATGACTTTTAGCTATGAATGGCCACAGAGAGAGGCATATATTAAATGGACAAGTCGTTTTGGAGGGAGACAATGCACCTGGCATGGCAAACATGGTTGTCACATGAAAGCAAGGTTGCACTCTTTTACTAGTGGGAAATAGAAAAGTGTTTTTTTGCAGAAGGAAGAAGTAACATACAAATGGAGGAATCCTTAACCTACAGACTCCAGCTCCATCCATTGCATCACTTCATGAAAGAAGTGAACAGAGGAGTTGATCCACTTAGCTCAAGTAATTCCGTGGGTCTGGCTGATGGAGAAATGATCATTATGGGAGCACAGCATCATTTGGACAATTTCTCTGCTTTTATAACACACCACAAGTTAGAGAAGCACTTAGATGATAAGGGGAACTTCTGTAATATCGCTAGTGTGAGCACTGGCTGAGAGATGATGCCACCAGGAGACTGATGGCCTTGGAGAACTCTTTTTGTGCCTCTTCAAAGACAATGGCATGCACCAGCACACAAAGCCAGCTCTGAAGGTGCACAAAAGGCTGCCAAGCAAAGCTGTCTAAAATATAATGAACTAAATCTAAAAAAAAAAAAAAAAAAAGAAGAAGAAGAGAGAAAATTGTCTCTGAGTAGTTATATGCAAAATAGAGACTACGTCTCACTTTGTTGTTCCTCCAACCAGTGTAGATTTGTAGGCACAACTGAAGTGCCTGCATATGTCGTTTGCAGAGATGGGAGTCAGTTCCGGCCTTGAGAGGGCTTCAAGTGTTTATCGCTGTGATGATAGGCTCACACACTTGAAGAGGTGGTTTGTTAAAGTGACCCTGGTGGCTGGAAAGAGTGGCTGAACATGCTGGGTGGGGGGCACATCTGGTCCATTCTCAGTGACCAGCTTCACAGTCCCTAGATTGCAAACTTGTTGACTTGTGTGGGAGATATCCTAGCCACAGTAAAAATGATAGAAGGACCTATTACAAAGAAGCTCTGACATTTTAAGTTCCTCTTTATCTTTTCCCCCTTCACATACACCCATCTCTCTGATTCTAGCCCACCCGACCTCAACACACAAAATGCTATTAGTAGGTAAGACATAGTCACTAAACTTAAATTTACAAGGTATCTATCAACCAAGGCCACTTGGAAGAGTCTAAAGGACTACACAGCCAAGTTGCTTCACCTGCTTTGTGTTCACACTGGAGACAGCCAAGGGACCTTGATAGTGTCATTCTTTCAACAGTCTAACAACCACACTAATGATTACAGAGCGAAGACCAGGGTACTTTAATGTCTTCATCCACCAGACCCCTGGATTTAGCTGAAATGCTTGAATCAGAAATGTAGAATTGTCAATACAGAGAGAAAGATACAGTACCTGACCTGCCTGCCCTCTCACTCCTGCCTGTTTTTTATCTTTTTTTTTTTTTGCCTCCAAAACATCTCCTAAAACTCAAACAGCTACAAATTGTGTACAGTCACTAACTTTACATCTGCATACTCGAAAGTTTGTTGAATGGGCCATGAATTATTTTTGGTCTTTGAGGAAAGGGGTATGAATTTATTCCTTTTTGTTCAGGAACTTTAGAGATATTCTTATATTGCTCAAGCTTGGTATCATATGTCTTGGTGAAATGCATGATATCATCAATTATGTATAAAAACCTTCAGTAGCATTTTTTCACTTTAAAACCAGCTTTTAAACATAAAATTTAAAATTCTAAAATGGTTCTCAGACACAAAACCCTCTGTGTGATGTACAGAAAGCAACATGGGCTGTGATTGATGGATGGACTAGCTCCATGGGAGTGGGAAAGTGGTTTGCTGTCTTTGACTTTCATTTTTTTCCCATTTATAAAATGGAAATAATATGCTTCAGTGATGTCATACAGCCTTTGAATGTGTTACCTGGCATGGAAAGGACTTTTTAAATGTGATTAAGTCAAGAATCTTAAGAGGGGGAGTTTTTTTTTTTTTTTGTTTTTTTTTTTTTTTTTTTTTTTTGCGGGACTAGTGGCGGTGCGTATGGAGGCAGAGGGAGGTGTCTGGTGACCAAGGAAGAGAACACAGGCTGATTTGAGCAATGAAATTGTAAGTTAAGAGATCACAATAGCAAAGAACAGACAGCTTTGGAGCATCCAGAAGGAACCAGTTCCACTAACCCCTTCATTTGTGGCCCCATTTTGCATTTCTGCTGTCAACAAGTATAAAAAAAAATATTCCTTTTAAAATTACTAACTGTAGTGTTTTATGGCAGCAATAGGAAGAAAGGCAACATTTTTTTCTGCGCCCTGCTTGGGATGCCGATGATAGAACCAGACACTCACATGTGCAAATGTCGAGCACACAGCATATAGTTTATTTATATGGAGGCTTAACAACTGTGCTGTTGTCCATCTTCCCACTGCATAAGACATGCCGACTTTGGAAACTAAAGCTTGGGAATTAAACCATGAGTGATGCTGGGAAGGAAAGGACAGGGAATTTAAATAACTCTATGTCTTGCCAAAGGTGACAAAGCTCTACTGAAAACACAATCATATCTGACTTCCTGAAGAGAGTTCTTTATCACAGAGAACTGGTTTTGTTGCATTCATGCTTTCCCCCCATGGGCATATTGTGGAGCTGTCTCTCTTAAAGGCTGGAACCTAACTGTCTGGATTATGGTTTAATGGATATGTTCTTAGGCAGTGGAGTTTCCTTCTTACTTTTATGTTTGGTTGATGGTAGCAGGTGAGGTGAAGCCTGCTTTCTCTTTTGTCAGATGAGAACTTTCCAGATGGCACTTTAAGAACTAGCTGCATGTGCTCTGAGCTTGCAAATGGAAAGCTGTGTCTGCAAATATGGGTGTGTGCTATGCCTGTGAGTTCTCATTATGTACTTCTAATTTCAAATCATATGAGAGAGGACATTTGAAGGGTATTAACACTCTATTTGACAAGGCAAAAATATTTTCAGGGTACATTAGCTATTGGAATAAATTATGATATTCTCCATTATCAAGTGTGTGGCATGTAATCACATCCCTCGATTCCTCAGGATTGTTTAATCTTTGGCATATTTGTTTATGATTATGTGCCTTGCAAGTCATCTTCATTGCAATGCTATATGATGAAGGCAGAGAGTTATTGCTCTTTATGATGAAGGTGTATTTTCTCAACACACATTGTAATCAGACTATTCCTCACTCTCTGAAAAGTATTCTGATATCTACTTCGTGGATAGATCTATTTTCACACATATATAAACATATATTTATAAACATAGCAAAGAGAGCTGTCACTTTCAATCTTCAATTGCCTAAGTTACTGCAAAGGAATCCGTTCAAACAACCACAAAAGGGAAGAAAATAAGGACAATACACAGCCTTCATCTATTCTACAAAATTTGGTAGTCCAGTGTTTGTTTAAATATTCTAAGTAGTCATTTCTAAGATTGGTATAAAAGCTGTATCTTTCTTCATGAGGTGACCATAATGAGTGCGGAGAAAGAATGAAGTGATGTTGCATTCTTTTTTCCCCTTAGAGGCAATATTTTTCTTCCATTTCTTTTGGTGAGGTCTTCCCTTGCTTCCAAAGGCAGCCTTTTGTAAAGAAAATCTTCAGGAACTGGAGAAATTACTCAGCAGGTAAAAGTGCTAGTTTTGTGTCAAGTTGACACAAACCGTAGTCATCTTAGGGAAGGCGACCTCAGTTGAGAAAATGCCTCCATAAGATCCAGCTGGAGGGCATTTTGTTCCAGCCATGAGGATCGAGCCAGGAGCCAGCACACCTCCATCGCCACTCTTTGTCAGCTTCTGCCTCCAAGTTCCTGTCCTGTTTTAGTTCTTATCTTGACTTCCTTCAGTGATGATCTATGATCTGGAAGTGTAAGCCAAATAAATCCTTCCTCCCCAATTTACTTTTCATCGTGGTGTTTATCACAGCAATAGTAGCCCTAACTAAGACACCTGAGAAGGGGAGACCTCAATTAAAAAGTTGCCTATTCAAACTTGCCTGTATCAAAAGTTGCCTATATCAGGCCTGAGACAAAGGTCGTTTGCTCTGAAAGGACCTTTGCTCTGAAGACACAGCTTTGTGGTCTCTGCTTCAGATCCTGCCCCTGGGATCCTGCTGAGGATAGCATGTGGATTGATACAGTGAGTAAGTCAGACTTCCCTCCCATTGTGTGTAGATTTTCTCTGATTGGTCTTCCTCGCTGAGTGGTTGTTTTGAACTGAGACATTAGTCTTTTTCCATTGGTTTCTGCCTTGAGCAGAAATTCTAGCACTGCCTCTCATGTATCCTCAGTTTGATGATTGAAGATCTTATTCTAAAAAACAAACAAACAAACAAACAAACAAACATGTAATTCTTCACAGTTTGTCTAATCTATAGTGGTATTTATAGGATTATTATATATCTTATTAGCTCTGTTTCCTCAGAAACAGACTAAAATGAACACCTCCAAAATTTGTCAAGAGTAAGTAGAGCTTCTGATCCTCAATTTTTAATGATCCTAGCCTCACAGACACTCAGAATAGTGTTTCCCTAAATATCAGAGCACTCTGTTGTCCAATCAACCTAACACACAAAATAATCTTTGTAGAACTGGCACCCCAGAACCACAAATTCAAGGAAGGATCAGTACTTGCATTTAAGATCCAAACGAGTGCTTACAGAAGGCTTTCTATGTGTGCAGAGGTCAAAACACCTTTAGGAAAATTTCACAAAGATTACTGAATTAAACCAAGAGGTAAAACCCACACTCCTGAGACAGAAAGGTGATGATAACTTCCCTCTTGATCGGGGTAATTTGGAAGAGAAGAAAAAAGTACCATAGTGTTCCTTTTACTCCTATGAAAGTAGAATTAAGGATCACATTTTAACTGTATGTTTTTCACAATTTGAGATTGCGAGTAGTTATTTCAGGGATAGCAATGTGCACCAACTTTCACAGCATTGCTCAGGGCCTCCAATATATGGAATTCACATTGAAGAAGACCTAGGACCCTCTGCCACTGCATCTAGCTTTCCAACACCACTGTGATTTCTCAGAAAATTGGAAAAAATCACTACCCGTTGACTCTCTTCTTAGAAACCAACATACAACTTTACTCTTGCTCCTGTAAAGTAGGCACAACACTGACTATAACTCTCTTCCCACCCCACAAGAGAAGGGGACCCTAGTGCTCACAGATTACTTGTTGGAGTTTGGATAAAAGGATTTTGAGATAAGTTAGTGTTTGTTCACCAAACCATTAATCCCACCTTTGTAGTGGCATCACACAGAATAATAGTGGAACTGAGAATACCACTTTGACAAGATTGCCAAATCTCACTCTAAATAGGAATGGAACTCCATGTGCATAAAGGAACAAAGAAGCAAGCTTTTATACCCACAATTAAGAAGGAGTGATAGGAGTGGGTGTAAGTAATTGAACGTAAATTTTTGATACCATACTGAAGCCAGTGTGGAAGTTAGCAAACACTAACCTGTCTATTATTCCTGTGTTGGGAGATTCTTCCCATGACAGGGAGATGGCAGGCTGCCAGGAGGAGGGAGAAATAGATGAGCACAGATTCCTCACCCAGCATCTAAAAACAGTGCTCAAAATCCCGCCCATCATCCCAAGGAGATGAATGACTGAAATCACATTATACCTATATTTTCTGATGTGAAAACTGTCAACATTACTGTCACTGACAATGTTCTAAGTGAGCTGGAAGGAGATTTTCAGCAGTTCACAATCAGTTAGCTCATATATTCAGAGCTCTGGGGAAATAGCCTTGATGCTTCAGTATTCAATAATGGGATTGCCAGGGAGAAATCATGGTCAGGAGTAGTACCATTGATCCAGAAGTTTCAAAGTTCTGAAGAAAAAAAAAGTGTCTTGTGTCAACAGATCTGACCGAGACAAGAGAAGACAGGGTGTTGCAGGATGCCCACTGTTTGACGTCTGCTTCCTGAGCAGTTCGGTGGGTACAACAGATATGCCAGAGAACCAGCAAAGCCCCTGACCATAAAGAGCTTGCCCTCATGCTCTGGATTCACATGGGGATGCTGAAAAGGAAGATGTCTGGTGAAAATTGAAAGACCCCAAAATGGACTTATCCCAGAGAGACTTTAAGGGGATGGTGGCTTCTTAAAAACAGCGACAGGGATGTCCCTCTGACTGGGGAGGCATTTGAGTTGTGGTAGATGTCATTGTGTGTGTGTGTGTGTGTGTGTGTGTGTGTGTGTGTATGTGTGTGTGATTGTGTGTATGTGTACACTTCAGTGATGCAGAGAATAGATGACCTTACAGACAACACTTGATCACATCACAGTAAGTTGGCCAGTGATGAACTTGATGGACTAGAGAACCACAGACAATATTTTATTTGAGGAATTGAGGTTGAAGCAGTACATTGAGTTCATGTTTGGCTTTAAGCTTGTATATAGATAATTTATGGGTCATACTTTATATATAAACACAGAATGTTATGGCCATGCCTTTTACACGTAACAGTTATATTTTGTGACTGGCAATAGAAAAAAAATTAAACATCTCTACATAATGTATAAAACATTTACGGAATGAAAATACATACCTTAGTAAACAAAGCACAAAAATACAGGGTTTCATTTAACATTTACAACATAGTGCTCTCATGGAGATATTATTTTGTTTCAAAGGAAAAAATGGAAACACTGACAAAAACATCCAACCAGCTTCAGAGATGGGTTAAAGATGTGCAGAAGTCATGTGACTTTATGTTTGGCCTTCCCATTAAATATGGAGCTATTTGTGATATTTCTTAAGAATTTTAGAAGAGACCTGTTTTCAAATATATTCCAACTCATATATAAATATTATATCATATATATTAAGGTAACACAGATACAAATGTGAGAAATATCTTGATTCTGATTTGACAATAACTTTATTTTATATTGTAATGAGGCTCAGTATTGGATACATAATACCTTCATTTGATAAACTTCAGCAGAATATTGCTTCCTTCAACACTTTCCAATTTGAATGAATAAACCATCTGCCTGAATGCTAATGTAGTGCAAAATATTAGTTACCAAATTGCCAGTATATTAAAACTACAATCTGCTTTGAAAAGAGGGAAGCCTATTTATACATTTTTTTCTTTATCTAGGCACTTAAAATGTATCAGAATTCTTCTGTAGATACTCTCAAGGTTGCATGCCATTAGATTAGCTCATTTGTTAAAAGAAATTATATTCCATAGGTACTGGCTTGTAACCTCAGATACTTAGAAGGGTCAGACATGAGGATCACAAGTTCAAGTCCTGCTTGGACAATATGTAGAGACTCTGTCTTTAAATAAATAAATAAATAAATAAATAAATAAACCCCCAATTTTATATACTTTCTTGGAAGACCACTTCATTCCAATTATTCTTGAGCTTCATTTTGTCCTTATAGTTTGAGAATTTAGGGAGTTGTGATGCCTCTCCTCTATTACATTTATGAAAATACAGTCTTAAGATAGCCTATAAATTCATTAATTCTCATGTAAAAGGCTTACCTTAAAGTACCTACTCCACAGATTAGAAGGTATTCCTATTTTAATGAGCATCAGAAACCAAGCTGAAATGATAGTATTTCAGATGGTTTGAAAGAATCATAAAAGCCTCTCAGAAGTAAAGCAGGTTAGTATTATAGTCTACTTATTTCTAGGATCAGCTGTTCCTGAGCAATTGAAAGAAGGACTCTTTCAAGGTGGCTCAGCAGGCAAAGGTGTATCCTACAACTCTGGTTACCTGAGGTTGATCTCAAGGAGAGAATTGACTCCTGTCAGTTATTCTTTGCTCTCCATAAAATACATCGTGCAGTGTGTGTACATACATGTGCACATACCATATACCACACACATACTCAGACACTACCACCACCATCACACACACAAACAGCACACCACACACACACACACACACACACACACACACACACACACGAAATGTAATAAGATTTTCTTTTAAATTAAGAGGACTCTGGAAACTGTGAGAGATGCCCAAGTATCCTATACCACCACAGTGAGAAAGCAACCACGTCTCACTTTCTTGCAGTGTTAGCTCTTCTCTACCTCACTACCATACAAGTTCTAACATGCACCACGGTAATCAAATGACATGAAACTTCTTCATATTTTGCTCATGCTCAGCTAAATTCATATCTTCTTCCACACCTCTTAGTAGGTGTGGAGCCAGAGCCCTATAAAAGCTGGAAGGCATTAGTCACTCTAGAAGTGATGATCTAGTCAACTATGAGGTGACATTCCTTTCTGCACAGGGTGATTTTTGTAGTCATTGTCCCTGCTGCTGAAGGTTTTACCATGGTGAACCCTGGTTAAATTATGGAAGAAAAGCCTGAAGTGAAACTACAGTCATCTGAATAAGAATGAAGAGAGTTGGTTAGCCATCCAGTAGCTCTTCTTTAACCAGCACTGGCCTTCTGTCTGTGAGCCTAACAGACCTCCCTCCACTCATTCCTGTTTTTCAAGCACAGTAATGGAGGCGCTAAGCAGTTATGTGCCTTAGTCAGATCACATAGACAGACCTCAGATAGGGCTGATTTCAAAGTTCATTTTCTAAGCTTTGCAGATGTTGAAAAACATCAGCACTGGTGGAAGGAGACTAGAGAGGCGTTTTCTAGACTTTTCTGATGGAGTGCTTGCTCGTTGGACTCCATATAGAGGATTTACGTGTTGTTATTCTCTTAATGTAATTTATTTTTCTGTAGGAAGAGTTTTAATTCTTTCTTTTTATCACCATGTACTAATTGTACAGAATAATTAGCTTAATTTTGGCAATTTTGCATGTCACAGTGCAGTTTGATTTATTGGTGAGACCAGTGGCTGCTGCTGCTGAGAGTGAAGATTACAGCTGAGTTTTTTTCTCTTCTTACCCTTTGTCTGGGCTTTTTAAGCATCTTATTCATATTTGTTGCTTGACACTTGTCCTAATGCAATTCGCTTTCTACTCAGTAGTCAATTTCTTGAGTGGGAACCACAATTTCATCTTCTTCCTTCGCTCTTTCTTTTCTTCTTTTCCTACTTCTGTCCTTTCTCCCATCTTCCCTTGCTTTCTTTGACTAGGGAGGTTTATGAAAACCACACAGTCCTTTGTGTTGGCAGGCGTTGAAGGCTCTTAGAAACCAACTTACAAGAAACACTCTGTGACACGTCTATCCAGTTGGAAAGCAGAGATGTCTCTGTTTTGCTGTACCTTGTCTACCTGATACTGTTAAAAAGTCCATGAAATTATTAGTACTTCGGAAGATGGTATTGGGATAATGTGCATCTGTGTTCCCAGGCCAAGAACACTCATATTTGGCTCTTGGGCCATAGTCATTCACATTGGAATCTGGAATAAACTGTCTCTTACTACTTTTGGCAAAAGAGTTGTAGTTTTGCATGGACAGAAGAAGCTACATGTGGCGTCAGAAGGAGAACGGCACTGAGAGAAGTCAGCCAGTTGAAGCCTCATTTAGAGAGCGAATGAAGGGGCAGTTGACTCATTCCTGAGTCCTCTCAGTCCTGGTTTTTGCCTTTCACTCAGTGGTTTCTTTCAGACACGGTAGAGTGGGAAGGCGTTCCTGCGGCATCACTTCAGAATCATCTTGGAAAAAAGTCAGTATCATCAGGATTTCCAAACTTACATTCCAGCTTTACAGAGAACAGCAGAGGGTCAAGACCTGTGGCATCTGACTCTGGTCAGAAAGAGCATTACTTTCTTTACTGCCTAGAGGTTCTTGGGAATTATGTCAGACATTCAGTTTAGGGCTTGTAAATCTGAAAGAAATACATTGTCCCATTGGTGAGACATCTCACCTCAGCAATGGCATAGGCAATGTTTGAACATATAACATTCTTATGTCAGGATTTTGAGCGTGTGTTCAGAGAGTTCGTTATTATTTCGATTATTATTTCATGAACCTTCCCACAAAATTCATGAATAACTGAGAGCACTGTTTTCAATGACTTACTGACCTTTTATGGTCACCTATCATTTATTCAAAATCAATCAATTAATCAAACATGCAACTGAAAAACCACACAAAAAGTAATACTCATGAAAAAGCTTGATGGCACTATACAAAATTATTTATCTAGGTTTAGTTTTATTCACACTGAAGAGATTAGAGATTCCTAATGTCCTAAAAACAGTTTGTATGTTGAAAATGTTACTACATTAGAAAGAAATGCATAAATTCACCAACTCTACCGATCACAATTAGCCTTACCTGCCTAAATGCACTCAGAAATTTACATTAACCCACAGTGAAGGGAATTCATGTACCACGAAGTCTATCTGAAAATAACACGTTGAATGACTCATGAAATGTTCTGAATCGAAAATGACAAAATATACACATGAGTATTTTTTTGCACTATTATAAAAATAAAATATTGCGAATCTATCCACAGACTGGCAATGGTCTCTATTTATACTCAGGCAGATCCTAAGAAGGATGGGGACGAGCGAGCGGGCCGAGAAGCGAGCTGAGGAGCAGCTCCTGTTCTCTGGTGGTGGAGGGGCAATGCTCTCACTTTTGCTCAGATCAGATGGTGATGTGTGCAAACTTTCTGACAAGTGAAACCTTCTTGTCACAACCCCACCTGTGCCAGACTCCAAACCATCCCCCGCATCCCTAACGCGTTTCTGGGATGGGACCGGAAGGACTCTGTAGCTGTTGGGGTGTGGCAAAGTGAAGAGGGATTTGCAGCCCCGAGGTGCAGCTTTGCTGTCTGCTCCGCTGGGGCCCCCGTGCACACAGCTTCTCTGTGTCCTGCCTTTTCTCTAGGCAGGAAGCAGGGCAGTCAAGGCTGCTGTCTGCGTCTCCTTTGTCTTAATCAAACAGTGAATCAAATGGGGATGTTAATGCAAACACCGGTCTTCTTATTTCATTTCAGCGCTCGAGGTGTCCCTTGGCAACGCAGGGTCCTGGCGCCCTGATGGACTGCAAAACCAATGTTTATAAACCGTCCTTTCTTCCAGCCTTGCATAATGGAGTGGAGATTTTTCTCTTATCGCTTCACAAAGTCCACAGCCCTTTCCTTTCTTTGGCCTTTCCAGACATTTGCATTTAGAAGTAGAAATTCCTTCAGGACCACACTAGAAACTGATGGAGCTGTATCTTTTTTTTTTTTTTTTTCCTTTAAGCCTTCAGCGGCAGAGTCCTTTCCCTCAGTGAAATATTATATGAGGCATCCCCGCATTCAACCAATCAAAACTGAAAGGCTGCAGATGAAGGGGAGGTGGAGACCCTGGAAGACACTCGGGAGAAAGGCCTGCTTCTTCTGCTTCCCAGTGGCTCCTGGTGTGTCAATGCTGACTCTGCTTTGTGGAAGGGTTGGAGACTGCTCTTGCCATCCTTTCTGCCTTCTGGAACAATGCAGACAACCTTTGTTAGCAGACCCTCTTCCTGGCACTTCTCACAGGCCAGGTTCATTAAAATATAAGCCTTTGGCATATTTGTCAAAATGGTGACTCAATCGTTTACTAAAGTCAGAGTTGCTGAATATGCGTCATCTCCTTAACGCAGTATCACCCAATAACTCACGTAGAGAATGCCTGAACCACAAGAGACAGGGGTCTTTGTCTAAAACTCATACTTTGAGTGTCAACCATGTGTTTACGGAGATCCTAGAAGAGCCTGGGACAGCATACTAGTCTTTAGCTAAGTTTCTCTTCCCAAGAACCATTTTTATCATTCACTTTGATGTCACTGTTGAATTAACCAGGGAACCAAATGTGTAGAGGAAAAAAACATCACATGAACTCTTCACCAGACAGTAAGAAGTACTCATCAGCTCCTTCTAGCCTAAAGGCAGATTCTGCTGGCAGAGTTCCAGGCAGGGTGACAGTGCTCGCTCTTCTTGGTGCCTTTTGAATCTGATCAGAGAAAAGTGTCTTCCATCTAACAGGATATATCATAGGAGCTATAGCCTAAAGAGCTATATAGGGACATGTGATGTCAGCTCTGTAAGTTTAATCTTTTCCATTCTAACAGTTTTGAAGGCAGCATCGTTGAGTCCTTTATTCATAGCTAAACAAGTGTGAGCATTCTCTCTGGGTTATATGAAGATGTATAGTGTAAATATTGTACTATCCACATCTACAGCTCTGCACACATAAACTCGGAGTGCAGGCAATGTGTCTGCCCAAAAAGCCGCTGAGCCCTAAGGCTGACTCTATCAGTCAGATTTCTGCAAGAAGAACCATAGATAGAAAAGTATATATTCAAGTATTATGTATGTTCTTATACATACACCGCTGGTCTACCTTTAAACAACCGTGTTTGTAATGAAGTCTGTAACATGAATATTCACTTTCTGTCATGAAACTTAAGCAGCTTCTTCAGCCACTAAGTTTTTATTGAATTTTGAGACTCTCTTCACCTCCTCAATATTTCAGTTCCCCCTTCCTGCAAATGCATCTTGACTCCACGTATACTAGGACAGTCCACATTTTCCTTGCTGACAGAAAAGTTTTAGGGCAGGAGTGAACTGCATGTCTCATTAAATCTTTGGTTTACCAAGAGTTTTTATTCTATTCTATTTTATTTTTTTTATTAAGAGAGCTTCTTGTATGTTATGTATATATCACAGCTGTCTCACAAAACTGTTGTGTGAATTTGTAACACAGCCTCAGATACTCTAGAGCATTAGCTCTCAACCTGTGGGTCAACACCCTCTTTGGGGGTTTGATGGGTCCTTTCACAGGGCTCACAAATCATATATTCTGCATGTCAGATAATCACATTAGGATACATAATTGTAGCATAATTACAGCTGTGCAGTAGCAATGGTACAATAATTTTATGGTTGGGGGTCATCCCAGCATGAGGAACTGCTACAGCATTAGGAAGGGAACTGTTGTCTTAGTGGGAGCTAAGGGTGAAATTCGGTTTCCTTCTCTTTTCATGTGTGTAGGAATCTCTAAGTAGAGAAGAGGCAGAATCTGTGTACCGAAGTGAGGCATTTATTCTGTTCTCCTCCCCACATCTATTGTTCCTTTTTCCTCCTTCCTATCTTCCTCCTATTGTCCTTGGTCTGGAGGCTTGGGGTTCTGGAAGTCACAGGGATGCTTCCTATCAGGACGATAAGGGTATGTAAATCAGTCTGGCCTGGATGCTTACTTTGAAGATGGATGTCAGGCATCTTAGCATCTTTCCCCACTATGCTCAAAGGAATAGAGAAGCTCACTGGCAATTTGTTTCTACACTACAACAGTTGAAAGGTTAACCTGGCACCGGATTCTTTTCACTCATCTCCAAAGAGCCCATTTCCATGTCATCTCTTTGTGGCGTTACAACCGTCTAACACTGCTTTAGATGAGTGCTTTCCTTCTTCCAGCTCTGGTTCAGATGCTTTATTATTATTATTATTATTTTTTTTTTTGGTATAGAATAGAGTTGATTTAGGGCAGAGGATGGGAGTTAATGGGGTAGCGGAGGCAGAGAAAGGCAGAGAGAGAGAGAGAGAGAGAGAGAGAGAGAGAGAAGAGAAGAGAAGAGAAGAGAAGAGAAGAGAAGAGAAGAGAAGAGAAGAGAAGAGAAGAGAAGTGGAGGCTGGCCATGACCACATGGAGAGAGGGGGAGGGGAGGAGAGCCCAAGAGGGGCAGAGAAGTGAGAGTGCCAAGAGGCAAGAGTGATGAGAGCGGTTCAGATGGTCAATAGCAGAGCATCAAACGCTAGCTAACTATTGCCTTGCCCCTTTGGGTATACACAAGGAGACCCATATCTGTGCAGCGTGAAGGTAACACAGACATGTTACACACACACACACACACACACACACACACACACACACACACACACCACACATAATGTTTACAGAACCTGGACAATTTTTTCATGCCTATATCTCTATTGTTAAGATTAAACCTTATTCACTACTGTGACAATAGACAAATAATAGAACATATATAAAATTTAAGAAATTCTGCCACTCAATATAGATTAGAAAAAATTGGAGAGGCAGAGATAAGAACAAGAAACCCCAAGAGATAATATCTGTGGCTTTTCGGGTGGACAGAACACATCATTTATAGTTCCAACAACACTCCACTTACTGTCAATCACTAGATGTTATCAGACGTGAGTTCAGAAGTGAATGGGCAGAGGGAAAGCTCACAGGGAAAGCAGACACACGAAAATCCATTCTCACATTGGGACAGTGGTCAATTATGCTATTGCATCCTATTAAACGTGCTCTCTGGGGAGATGGATGTGGATTTTCTCATGGGTTTTCTCTGTATTTTACCATGCTGAATGGGAAGTGTGGGGTCTGCTCTCTGACGTCATGCTCCCTCAGTGAGAATCATTCTGCTTTGCTGGCTAGAATCAGGAGAGCTGAACATAGGAGCTCCCGGATATAGTGTGGGCGGGCACAGCTCGTTTCCGGCAAGTCTATCCTGTGTCTCCACATTACACAGTCAGCTCTGTGGTTACTTACAAAGAATCCAAGCTAGATGAGGGAGGATCCTTGTCACCCAGAGCTCATAGGATAACCCACAAGAGTGGCACAAGTCTAGCTGTCAACAGGGCTTGGTGACAGTTATAAAAATGTACAAATGAGAATACTGCAAGAGGGAGTTGCTGGGGAAAGATCTTATTTTTGATTGATTTGAAAATAGTTTCAATACTATTGAATTCTCTCCTAGTTTAAAATACTTTCTTGCGTTTTAAGGTAATATGAGGCATACTATTGCCTAACTTGAAACAATCATATATCATGTTCTCTTAAAAGTGAACAACAACAACAACAACGACAACAACAAAAAAGCCCTAATTTCAACTTGGGAGGGCAAAGATAAGATTTCTAGATAAGAAATAAGATTCTTTCCAGAGAGATATTTCTGTTCTTTTTGGATGAAGACCCTCTTTTAATGCTGTTCTTGTTTTTTTTTTTTACTTAAAAAATTGAAATATAACATCATTTCCACATCTTCTTCCTCCCTTTAACAGCCACTGTATCTCTCAACCAGCCTTCCCATCTTTCCTCCTTTCCCTCCCATATTGATTGTCTTTTTTTTTCTGTGCTTATTATTGTTACTTACACATAAGCATAAATACATAAATATAACCTGCTGGGTTCATTTAGTGTGGCTTGTGTGCCTATGACCTCAGGGCCAGTCACTTTGTATTGCATAAAGACCTTTTATTCTGCATCAAGAAAAATGATGAGAATCAGCCAGTGGGGCTGGCCTGTGCAGGGCTGGCCTGTGCAGGGCTGGCACCTACCTGGGTGGGTCCTTTCATCACCCTCTGGATTGCTTCATTGCCGGCCACCCGTCACCAAGTCACCAAGCACAGCCGAGCTCATATTTCCTGCTGACCTGTTTCTACTTTTCATAGCAGGACTAATTCGAAAAATCTGAAAATTATCCAAGCTGTATTTCCTATATGGGCTGGGATGAAGACTGTGTGTTTATCTTAACAAAACTGCGACTTCATTTCAAATTCCACCTTGCCTGCAGGCTTTTTCCACACATACCCAAATAAATAAAGGAAGTGGGAGCTTTTCATTTTTTTTTTCCTTTTCTTTTGATATCCTCCACCAAGGCCCTTTCTTGTTAATTTTGTCAGCTAGTTGCTACTTAAATCTGACTTCCACAGAGCTGTGTGTATTTGCAGGTTGGCTTCATCAAACATTCATTGTTCAATACTGTGACAGCTGGTAGCAGACATACGTACTCTTCCCTTGTTTGGTTTTCTGATAAAGCCTGTCAAGAGCTGGCTGACTATAACTGAATTTGTCACCCTCTCAGCAAGGTTACACCTCTTCTTACTATGAAATAAAACAATAAAACAACATTTCTAACCCTTCTCTTCCACAACCATCCAATTTGACAAGCAAATACACGAGGTTTTAGCCAGAAGAAGAAAAACACACACACGGAAGAATGTAAGGATCGCCTGTGACAGACCCTGCTCAGGAGACACAGGAAGCTGCGGGAAAGGTCACGGCCCAGAGTGCCGGGCTTGCGTGCAGCTCCAACTGAGCAGCTGACCTCGGCCGAGCCTGCTGCACAGCTAGTGAGCCGCTAAGGCTAAGGCTAGCGCCCTGCAGGAGGATTCCACACTGGCTTTCGATGATGTATTGGTGTGGTTTGCTGGTCTGATAAGACCAAATACCCCAAAGAACGTTGATAAGATCTGTCTCCTATAGGATGGGCAATTTGTAAAAATGAGAGCCAGTGTTGGAGCTAGAGTTGAGTAACAGCTTTAGATGGAACAAGGTGATAAACTCTCCCAGAGCTGGGGGGGGGGGAATGGGGGAGGGGCGGGGGAGGGCCTTTAAGCAGTGGTAGGACCTACACCTTAAAGAGCTTGTTTGCCTCCTGATTTCTTCACGTCACTGAGCTGGAGCCACTAACCTTCTCCTCTCCCTCCCTCCCTCCCTCCCTCCCTCCCTCCCTCCCTCCCTCCCTCTCTCCCTCCCTCCCTCCCTCCCTCCCTTTCTTCTTTTTTCATTCTACAAAATGTAGACGCTAACAATTGCAATATTTATTTATTTATTTATTTATTTATTTTTTTGGTTTTTTTTTTCGAGACAGAATTTCTCTGTGTAGTCCTGGTTGTCCTGGAACTCACTCTATAGACCAGGCTGGCCTCGAACTCAGAAATCCGCCTGCCTCTGCCTCCCAGAGTGCTGGGATTACAGGCGTGCGCCACCACGCCCGGCACAATTGCAATATTTAGATCAAAGGTTATTGTTAATATCAAGTGAAATCAGTTTGACAAAATAAAGTTTCTATTTCAATCTTTTTTTTGAGAATTTGATAGACGACTATATACATCATTTCCATACCTCTCTCTCCTCTCCAGCCTCTGTGCCTCCAACTTCCTCTCAAATTATTAATCTCTTTAATTACCCCATATGATTATATTTATGTTTCTGTGTCACTCACTGAGTTGATTTATTGTTTCTCATATGTATATGTGCTTAGGGCTGACCATTTGGGTTTGGATAACCTATCGGAAGGTTTCATCCTTGGGGAAGACTGATTTCTTCCCTTTCCACATTGATTAATTGCCTATAGCTTTTCATCCAGGGCTGAGATCCTGTTATATTTACCTCATCCGCACTGGCATGTATGGTCACACAAGTACTGTCTAGGCAACCATATTGTTGAGATTTCATGCACATGGAAGACACTAGCTCATAGTAGATACTGTTGTCCTCCCTCACTGACAGTCTTTCTCTTCTTCTCCTTCTCCTTCTCCTCCTCCTCCTCCTCCTCCTCCTCCTCCTCCTCCTCCTCCTCCTCCTCCTCCTTCTTTGGATTTCTCTCTTTTTTTTTTTATTTTATTTTCTACATTCTTTGTTTACATTCCAAATGATTTCCCCTTTCCTGGTTCCCCCCTCAGTCCCATAAGCCCTCTCCCCTCCGCCCATTCCCCGATCAAACCCCTCCCACTTCTCTGTCCTGGTAATCCCCTGCATTGCTGCATCAAGCCTTTCCAGGACCAGGAGTCTATCTCTTCTTGATTCTGCAACATTCTCTAAGTCTTAGGTGTGGGGCTGTGCTGCACACAGGGGTCTGGGGAAACGGAGGCAGCACTGCAGGCTTGGTTCGCACAAAAGTTTTAAATAATAAACATATATGCAAATGTTTATAGATTGACTATTGTTACTTGTAATGGTTATTCATGACCATCTCAGAAAGAGTATCTTAATTCATTAAAGCTTCTGTAGCAAGCCATCATAAAGGAAGTTGCTTCTAAGGAACTGACATTTATTTCTCCCGTTCCAGAGACTAGGAGACCTGAGGTTTCAGATGCTGCAGGTTTGGTGTCTGCAGAGAGCCAACCTCCTTTTGTCCACAGGTAGCTCCCGCTCCTTGCTGTAACCTCAAATGATAAAGGGGTGAAGTCCCTAAAGGGCTCTTTATAAAGTATTAATCCTTAAGTCTCCTCCTTCCTGACCTAACTATCACACCCAGTAGCTGGTGAGGCTGGGACAGTTCAGGACGAGGCTCAGAAGAAAAGAAACAAGACATTACTAAGCAACTTCATATCTGTCTTACAGATTCTGCTTTAAACTTTCAAGAAATGTAGCCATGGTGTATTTAAGCCCCAGGCTTTGCATTCCTTCTCTCCCCACACACTATGCATACATACATACATAATACATACATACATACACACACTTCAATTTCTCTGCTGACATTTCCTATTTTTTTCATTCACTCTAGTACCTTACACCATTCAAAATTGGTATGCTTAAGATCCTAGTCTAGCAATCTAACATCTAGACCACATCTGGACTGATGTTTATTGATTACGTTTCCTCTTGAGAAGGGGCTGTATTTCCCTGGTTTAGCATGTAGTGAGCAATTTCAGATCATAGCCTATGTACCCATTGGGATTGGTGGTGCTTTTATTATTTCTGTGCTGAGTTTTTCTGTTTTTCAATCAGTCTGGGCGCTTACACCCACCTTGTAAACACTCCTTTGCAGGGAGCTCAAATGCCAGCTTGGTTCTTTCAGGCTGACTCTGGCTTGTCTGGCATGTATGTGGTCGAAGGTTTTCGAGCACGGCTTTCTCGAAAACATGAGGCTTCCCACGGCTGCCTTGTCAGGAACACCTCCCATTGGCCCCCCCCCCCCCCCGCTGTGAGGGCTGCCACCTCTGCCCTCTGTTTTTGTTGGAAAACATAGCACAGGTCCCTTAAGCATGGGCTTCCCTCAAGCCCTGAGCGTGCTCATCCCTCAGCACTCAGCAGTGAGCTTTGTATTTTGTTGGGTTTCCAGCTAACGTTTGGAGGCTGGGGCCGCTGGGTGTCAGTGTGGGAGGAACTCAATCCTGTTCAAAGTGGAGCTCCACACTGGCTGCTCTTATGACTCATTCTGACACATTTACTATATTGAGGGCCTTCAGGGGTCAACATTTAGGTTACTTAAGAGTATTTCATCACTATTGACCTAAGTTGTCAAACTATGTTTACATAGTCATTTGTTCAGTCTCTGAAATGTCTCCTTTTCTTCTGGCTGGTCAGGGTTTTATTCCAGTGGTGGAACAGAAATGATTGAAAATAGAAAGAATATTATACAAATAGGGCCACAGGCGCTTAGTCAGTAGGTATTTTATTCACACAGAAAATAGAAGGTTAGAGACTCTTTGATTTTAAAAGTTGAAGATACCGCCCTTTCCTTGTGGCCGATGCTCTTTGGTCAATAACCCACTAAACATTTTACAAATTGAAAAAAAAGTTTTTAATTATATTTGAAAAATTCAGCTATGAAAAGATGTATTTTAAGCCGGGTCTGATGACACCTGCCTTATATTCTAGCACTCTGGAGACAGGCAGATCCCTGACTTCAAGGCTGGCCTGGTCACCAAAGTGAGTTCCAAGTTAGCCAGGGCTACCCAGTGAGATACTGTTTAAAGGAATAATAATACAAATAAGGCAAATATAGTGGTTTAATTTTTAAAGGCTTTCTCAGTATTGGAGACCAAATCTTAGGATAGCTTCAATGGTTTAAGTTTTTATTTGTAATTTTAGGAGGTAAGAAATGTTTATGGTTATATATACGTTTGTTTAGACTTTTGTATATCTTAGAGGAGCTTACCCCCCCCCCCCCCGAGCCAGCTAATGCTACAGCTGGGACAAGAGACTCAGAATTTATAAGAAGGCAAATGTGTCAAATGCTATTTTTTCTTTTATAGCCATTTTATCAGGCTTGGATGACATCTTCCTTCCTTCCTGTTTTGAAGCTGATTTTCTCGAAGAGTTGATTTTCAACCCTGCAGCGAAACATACCAGTATGCACATTTCTTAGCTCGTGAAATGCCTAGGTTGTTTTGGCTGCCTTCCTAAATTAGGTTAAAAAAAATAGCTATAATTGGTTTAACCTCTGTCCTCTTTATCCATCCGAGAAGCAGCACGCCCCTTCTGTATTCCAGAAAGCCTTTCGGTCTTCTGCTTTGCCGTTCTAACTCGGACTCACTGCACACTCATCCCGAGCCCAGAGCCCACCGGCAGCTGCTCCACTTCCTGGACGTGACAGATTCACTGCGCCTCCCTAATTGACACTTCTTATTTCTCTCCAAGCACTTTCAGCTACGGTTGATACTAATTACTGGAAGATAACTTAATTTCAAATTCATCTACTTACTGCGGTTGATGTCTACCCCCAAGATCCTTTGTGGCATGTTCATAGCCATTCCTGGGTGTGCTCGGAGTGGGGAGCAGTTGAAAGACTTAATGTCTTTCCACCGAGGAACGTCAAGGCTATGCTTGCCTCTTTCACTGGCTGCACTCGAATGATGTCTTTCTGGTACCAAGTTGGTGCCACCTTCCTTCCCATCTTGCGCTTCCTGTTGCTGATTTCTCTGTTTAATACGTCCCCAAATGTAGTCTTGAGTGCTTTCTATAGCTCCAAGAGCAAGAAGCTGTGCTGATTTGGAGGGGAAATGTGTTAATTTGGACATAAGTTGTAGTCTTTTGCTCAACATGAATTCAGGACTGAGACCAGCGGTACACAGTAAACGAGGTGGCTTAGCACGGAAGCATTCGCGCAGCAACGTTAGTTATTTAGTAGGTGAAGGCAATGTGTGGCCAAAGGCTCACCGGATCCGAACCCTGTGCCTTCCTCAGACCAACGGTTTAGCATTCATTTCATTTTTGTGATTTTTTAGACCTTGACTTTTTCTCTCTTACCTACATCCCTCCCTTCCTCCCTTCTTCCCTTTGCAGGATTTCTTCTGTGACCTAACCTTTAAGCTTATATTAATGGGTCTTTACAGAGTCAAGTTTTTAGTTTAGCGTTCATCTCGACATCTTCAAAATCTTGGCTTAGAGTTCCCTAAGCTTCTTGTGTCCAGAGACAAGGATCTGCCGAGCGTGCGTGTTAAGATTTCATACGCAATGTAAATGCAAGCAGCATACCAAGAAATCACTTATGATACTTATGATTTTTCTTCCATTGCCAATATTCCTTTACCTGTTTTCTCTGTCTTTATTTGCTCTCTCTCAGGTATGTAAGATGGAAATCTGAACTCCATTGTCTCCGTTTCTCATTGTCCCACTATAGAACCAAGACTTTCAAGTAACCCTTGCTAACACTTAAATTATCATAATCTTCCCATTCCTTCATTCAGTGCTGGCCAGTATTATTTTTATTACACCAAAAAGGGTGGGGCATTAAAAATAACACATTGCTTATTTAAGTAGAAGCCTTCTGAATTAATATTAATGATCAAGCTTCTGGTGTTGGACTTTAAGACTGATGCCTTACTGTTGGGAGTAAAAAGCTAAGAGTTGGAATTCTTTGCCATCTCTTTCATAGGGATAGTGCATGTTTTTATAATACTCGTTTCTTCTTTCTTAAAAAATATTATTTAACTACATTTGCAAAGCATTATTTCTGGTGCCATTTGGTTGTAATCCCCAATTTAGTTTAGTTGTCTGTTTTTTTTTTCCTATGACCTAGGCACTAGTTACAAGAAATATTCATAATATTAAAAAATAGTGTTTAGACTTTTGACTAGATATATTCATATAACTTAATTTTTAAAGTTTTATTTTTGTCATTATTTATGTGTATGTGTTTATGTTATTGTATGCACATATATGTAGGTGCCCTGGAGGTCAGAAGAAAACATCAGATTCCCTATAGCTGGAGTTATGGGCAGTTGTAAATTGCCTAATGTGGGTGCTGGGAACCAAACTTGGGTTCTCCAGAGTAGGCATCAAGTACTTTTAACTGTTGAGCTTTCTCTCAAGCCCTGCCCTCCTTAAACAAGATAGAAGCACACAGTTTGAAGTGGTGACTGTGAGCTTAGAGGACAGACATAGCCGTGTGTATTAATGCAAAAAGCTATCAGCAGGGAGCTGGAAGTATGGACAAGAAAACAGACATCCTGGGTGGCTAGAGAAGGACGTGTTTATATGGTATGAGGAAGGAAGACTGCACAAGGCCATTGTGAGAATAATGAGGAGGTCAAAAATCCCAGCAAAGAGAGTACACACAGAAGAGTATGAGTAGGAAGAATATGAGTAAGTGAGCTTGTAAAGGACACTGTTCATATTAACTGAGTGATAGGATAGGAAAGAAACAAGGCATCTCCTCTCTAGGGGTATTGCTTTCTCCTCAGAGCTCACACAAAATATGGGCTGGTACAACATTTTAACAAATGAACACATGCAAACAATTTAAAAATAGTTATTTTTTTTCAGTCCAGAAGCAGTTTTGTGAAGAATAGGGTATTCACCCAGTTGGAATTTTGATAACATTTTTGTAATTGAATATGTCTATTGTAACCATGCCACTGGGCTGTAAAATATAAAAACTACACACAAGCAGCAAGCCCCACTGGTAGGCAGAGGACACTCTTAGAAATCCTTCTGGGGAGGTTGTGTGCCTGAGAATTTGGGGAAGGGCCTTGCTATGGATGTCTTTGAGAGCCTTCTGAAATAGTGCTCCCGTCTATCAGCACCATATGAAATGATTGGTTCAGTTCTAGGGGACATGAGGATGCTCAGATATGGCTTGCACTGTCCTTGCTTTTGTCACAGTAACAGGTGACTGATAAAAATGTGGCACCATTTTGGTATGAAAGCTGCCACTTACAGGTGTATATTTGTAACAGAAATGACTGTTTCCACATGGCTGCATATCTTCAAAGTCCCGCTTTGCCCCAAGTGCAGATGTACTGTGGGTCTCATGTGTGCTCTTCACATTTGAATTACTTTATATTATATTTACTCAAAAAATCCCAGTTGGTCTTCTTCCTTTTCCTTCTCCAGTTCCTGATAGAATGTCCCCTGGCAATTGAGGAACTGTTTGAATTATATTCTGTAGTTACCAGTTATTGGTATCTTCAGAGGAACATTTAGGGATTGGCGTTAGAATTAAGATTGGCAATGACAATTATATGACTCTGGTACCTGTTTTCACTATAAGGCATCTTCAGGGTTGAAACTATCTAGACAATTGCGTACTTTAAATGACTCCGTATGTGCTTGTTTTACTTCATACTCATTGTTCACTTCTGGATGTATGCATCCAAACTCTCTGTTGAACATCTTCACGAGGCTGACTAAACACTTAATGGTTGCTAAGTGCAGCATTGGAATCGACCGAAGGAAGCGTGCCATACGGTATGATTCTTGCCTGCAAACATCTTGCAATCTCTCTGCAGCGTCCATGTATACTATGGTGTAAGCCTACTGTGAGAATACAAATAATTGTTTTTAGAGTCTACATAGGAATCAGTCCATAACTATATCGTATTTCAGGTCTTCAGATGCAGATAAGATTTCCACTTAATATTCTATAAAGTGAAAGAAAAAGAAGGCAAGGTTACTGCAATTTTGATAAGATGTTCAAAGGAGTCTCTGATAAGATATTTCAGAAAGATCTAGAAGTGAAAGGATACATAATACAAGTGTTATCTATAGTGAGACAATTTGGGGCAAAAGGGATCAGCCAGCAAAAAACAAAACAAAACAAAACCCAAACAAACAAAACACAAAAACCAAAACAGAACAAAAACCAACCCCCACAACAAACAACAAAACAAAGCAACAACAAAAAACAAAACCAAAAAAGCTTGAAGAAACGTAAATAAGAATATAAACAACATGTAGACATATACACATACTTTATTATACATCATCATACAATAATGAATATAACATACATTGATGACATGTATTATTTGTATATTGTTCTAAATTATAATGCATTATGTAGTGTATATATTCAGAAAATGAATCAGTGCTTCCTATATGACCCACACTATTATGTGTGTTTTTCACATACTGAGTCACCTCATCCTTATAGGATAACTTATGCATGCTATGCAAAGATAGCACAGTTGGCTATTGGGGCTGAGCCATTCTTCTATGGCTCCGTTCATTGTACTGTAGGATGCACAGCAGCAGCCTTGGATACCTGTTATGTTGTGACAACTACAAATGTGTCCAAACATTGATAAGTGTTTTCTAGGGGACGAAATTGTCTCCTCATTGAGAGCCAGTGATGTGATCCTACAAACAACTCCTGCTGTCATCTCGAGCTCACAGTCAGCAAGCACCCAAAGAGGAATGCTCTGATTAAAGCCACACTCTGAGTTGAGACTGAAACCCAAGCAAAATTGCTCCAGCAATCAGACTGGGAACTGTGACATAGCCAATTTTTTTTAGGAACAGAAGTCAGGCTTGAAGTGGTTGAAGTAGGGTTAGCCATGCAGACAGGCTTTGGGGTTACAAAATGACATCAAGAGGGGATAAGAGTGGGTAACTTTTTAACGAGTTTGCTTTCCACTCTAAATTAGATAAGAAAGCATGGAATGGTTTGAGCAGAGGAGTGACCAAATAATCAGTTTGAATCCGTGGAAGTGGATTAGGCAAGGCCAGGTGTAGAAACAACAGTAGAGTGCTGCCTGGTTTTGAGGGAACACAGTGGCAGCAGGCACTTCGGTAGACATAGAAACGATCTGACTCAGTGATTGGAAAGGAAGTCCACAGCATTTGTCATGGCTTGATGTTAAATGAGAGGAAGAGAGGAGTCCAGAAAACAACTGCTTTGGCTCTTCCCGGAAATGTCTCTCCAGACTCTCATGTTGATGGCTTGGTCCCCAGCGTGGCTGTGCTCAGAAGTGGGCACCTAGAAAGGGTTTAGATCTTGAGGCTATTGCTGGAAAAGTGTGACACACCGTTTTGCAATAGACTTCAAAAGCTATGTAGCAGGAGAGAATATTACAGTGTAATGAGATGGGCGCATTTGCTTCCCATTACTTGGAATTGCTACAGTGCATGGCTGCGTTACTTTACTTCTCTGGCATAGTGGAGAGGGAACTTTGCCTGCACCAGCATCACCATGGACGTGTCTAACTGGGAAACTCCATTGCTTTCTTTCCGTTTGGCATCTCTCATATTCCTTTACTTAGTGTTCAGGCTTGGCTTTAATGTCTATGAGGGATGGGGTTGTTATCCTCACTGCCTTTTGTGAATGGAACTCTTGCGCCAGTTGTTTGTTGGGCATATGGGCAATTCTCCCCAACTCCAGCCTTTTCAATGAAAAGTGTAGCCATTGCAACCTGAGATGCCATGTGTCCTTTTGACACCCGTCCCTCCTGGGCTGAGGGCTGTGCAGCCTCTTAGGCTTCCTTGCCTACAGTTCTCTTACAGCCTCTAGTGATAAAGCTATTCACATGTTTGGCTTGGTTGCTTCCTGATCCTGGTGATTGGGAGGGAGAGGAATTATGGGACGTATGGTGGGGGGGGGGAACTGGGAAAGGGGAAAGCCTTTGGAATGTAAACATAGAATATAGAAAATAAAAATTTAAATAAAAAATGCATTTTAGGCTATACTTTGTCCCTTTCAGTGTTCTATAGTCTGGGTTGTAGTTGTAGGTAATAGAACTGTTCATTCTTTTCCTCTATAAGTTATTTGATACTGTATCTTAACTTCTGCCACTCTCCAGCACAATTTGTCACAAGCAGAAATCCAAACATAAATCTTGATCAAAAGATTCTGCCCATCTCTTGCTTATATCAAGGTACTATTTGGGCATGCAAGGATGAAAGGAAAAGTTTTATGGTGGCACTGTATTCTCAAGTAAGAACATTAGGTTTACTGATGGTGAAGAACTGAGGAGGTAGGTTACTTATCCATTGAAACCACTATCTATTACTATTAATTATATTATATTACACTATACTATATTTCATTCTTAATCTGAGCACGTTACATTATTATATATAAAGTATAATCATAAGTCTCTGACCATCTGTTTCCAGTAACTAGTCTGTGGTGTTATGTAGCTAGAGCACGTAAACACAGGGTCCAAATCAAAGGTATAATGATTGAGGCATCTTGAAAAACTTTACTAAGAAAAAAGATGGAAAAGGGATTTAGCAGTGACACGTAGAAACTGTCCCTGTACTGCACAGCTGGAGACTTTATCTTTAATTAGAACTCTTAGGAGGAGCTAAACTCTCTAGTGTTAGTGTTTTCAAATGCTACTCATAGTGGAGGAAAAAGACAAAAAAAGGGTACTGTTTATTTCTAGTTTTCCCAGGCAAAGACAAGGAATTCTGTTGTTGTCAATTACAGTCATGAAACAGGATGGAATATCCCATTTGTGATCACTCTGCGCAGAATGAAACTGATGTATAGGCCAGAAAGGACCAGCCAATAGGATGCTGAAAACCAATGTGAACAACGGAATTTAAAACATCAGATTAGCTTTTGTTAGAAATGTATGTGGCGCACGCCTTTAATCCCAGCACTTGGGAGGCAGAGGCAGGCAGATTTCTGAGTTCAAGGCCAGCCTGGTCTACAGAGTGAGTTCCAGGACAGCCTGAACTACACAGAGAAACCCTGTCTCGAAAAAAACCAAAAAAAAAAAAAAAAAAAAAAAAAAGACATGACCAGAAGCCCACCTCTCAAGTATAAGAAGCTTCAGTGGTCTGAGCCAGGGAGATTGGCTTTAAAGGAGAAAAAAGGTTAATGAAAGCAAACAGAAAAAAAGTGAGTTGGTCATTTCAAAGTTACTGTTTTTGTTGCTTGAGAACAGAAGGGAGTTCTTTATTGTGCCAGCCCAGGGAACGTTTCATGTAGTTTTTGAAACCTGGTCTGTTTTGAAGTTAGTTTTGACTACATTCTGATTTAGATTGGTCTGTTGGGCACTTCTCAAAATAAACTTTTTAAATTTTTATTTAACCAAACTAATGTCAGAGCACCATTGCAAGTCCATAATTGTTTTCTTTTTAATTTTTTTTATTTTCTATATTCTTTGTTTACATTCCAAAGGCTTTCCCCTTTCCCAGTTCCCCCCTCACCATATGTCCCATAAGTCCTCTCCCCCCCATTCCCCAATCACCCCCCCCCATTTCTCTGTTCTGGTACTCTCCTACAAAACTGGATCCAGTCTTTTCAGGATCAGGGTCCTCTTCTTTCTTTTTCTTGGGAGTCTTTTGATTTGCTAATTGTGCCTTGAGTATTCAGAGCTTCTGGGCTCATTAATATCCACTTATCAGTGATTGCATTTCATGTGTATTCTTTTGTGATTCAGTTAACTCACTAGGATGATATTTTCCAGATCTAACCATCTGCCTACAAATTGCATGAGTACATTATTTTTAATTGCTGAGTAGTATTCCACTATATAAATATACCACATTTTCTATATCCATTCCTCCTTTGAGGGACATCTGGGCTCCTTCCAGCTTCTGGCTATTATAAATAAGGCTGCTATGAACATAATGGAGCATGTGTCTTTATTGCATGCATGGGAATCCTCTGGGTATATGCCCAGGAGTGGTATGACAGGGTCTTCTGGAAGTGTCATGCCCAATTTTCTAAGGATTACCAGAGGGTTGTACCATCTTGCAATCCCACCAACAGTGGAGGAATGTTCCTCTTTCTCCACATCCTCGCCAACACCTGTTGTCTCTTGAGTTTTTAATCTTAGTCATTCTGACTGGTGTGAGGTAGAATCTCAAGGTTGTTTTGATTTGCATTTCCCTGACGACTAATGATGTTGAACATCTCTTAAGGTGCTTTTCGGCCATCTGAATTTCTTCTGGTGAAAATTCTTTGTTTATCTCTGTACCCCATTTTTGATAGGGTTATTGGGTTCTTTGGGGTATAACTTCTTGAGTTCTTTGTATATACTGGATATTAGCCCTCTGTTGGTGAAGATCTTTTCCCAACTTGTTGGTTGCCATTTTGTCCTTCTGACAGTATCCTTTGCCTTACAGAAACTTTGTAATTTTATGAGGTCCCATTTGTCAATTCCTGATCTTAGAGCATAAGCTATTGGTGTCCTGTTCAGAAACTTTCCCCCTGTGTCCATGTCCTCCAGGGTCTTCCCCAGTTTCTTTTCTATTAGTTTCAGTGTGTCTGGTTTTATGTGGAGGTCCTTGATCCACTTGGAGTTGATCTTAGTGCAAAGAGATAAGAGTGGGTCAATTCACATTCTTCTGCATGTTGACCTCCAGTTGAACCAGCACCATTTGTTGAAGAGGCTATCTTTATTCCACTGGATGGTTGTGGCTCCTTTATCAAAGATCAAGTGACCATAAGTCTGTGGGTTAATTTCTGGGTCTTCAATCCTATTCCATTGATCCACTTGCCTGTTGCTGTACCAATACCATGCAGTTTTTAACACAGTGGCTCTGTAGTACTGTTTAAGGTCAGGGATACTGATTCCCCCAGAAGTCCTTTTATTATTGAGAATAGTTTTAGCTATCCTGGGTTTTTTGTTGCTCCAGATGAATTTGAGAATTGCTCTTTCTAGATCTTTAAAGAATTGAGTTGGGATTTTGATGGGGATCGCATTGAATCTGTATATTGCTTTTGGCAAGATGGCCATTTTTACTATATTGATCCTGCCAATCCAGGAGCAAGAAATATTTTTCCATCTTCTGAGGTCTTCTTCGATTTCTTTCTTCAAGGACTTGAAGTTCCTGTCATACAGATCTTTCGCTTGTTTGGTTAGAGTTACGCCAAGGTACATTATGTTGTTTGTGGCTATTGTGAAGGGTGTTATTTCCCTAATTTCTTTCTCAGCCTGCTTGTCCTTTGAGTACAAGAAGGCTACTGATTTGCTTGAGTTAATTTTATAACCAGCCACTTTGCTGAAGTTGTTTATCAGCTATAGAAGTTCTCTGGTGGAGTTTTTTGGGTCACTTAAGTAAACTATCATATCATCTGCAAATAATGATAGTTTGACTTCTTCCTTTCCAATTTGTATCCCTTTGACTTCCTTATGTTGTCTAATTGCTCTCTCTAGAATTTCAAGTACTATATTGAAAAGATATGGAGAGAGAGGGCAGCCTTGTCTAGTACCTGATTTTAGTGGGATTGCTTCAAGTTTCTCTCCATTTATTTTGATGTTGGCTACTGGTTTGCTGTAGATTTCTTTTACTATGTTTAGGTATAGGCCTTGAATTCCTGCTCTTTCCAAGACTTTTAGCATGAAAGGATGCTAAATTTTGTCGAATGCTTTTTCAGCATCTAATGAGATGACCATGTGGTTTTTTTCTTTCAGTTTGTTTATGTAGTGGTTTACATTGATGGATTTCTGTATATTGAACGGAAATTTAGTATTTTTGCATCGATATTCATAAGAGAAATTGGCCTGTAGTTCTCTTTCTTTGTTGGATCTTTTTGTGGTTTAGGTATTAGCGTAATTGTGGCTTCAAAGAATGAGTTGGGCAGTATCCCTTCTGTCTCTATTTTGTGGAATAGTTTGAAAAGTATTGGTGTTAAATCTTCTTTGAAGGTCTGGTAGAATTCTGCACTAAAACCATCTGGTCCCATACTTTTCTTGGTTGGGAGGCTTTCTATAAGCCCATCTATTTCTTTAGGGGTTATGGGACTATTTAGTTGATCTATTTGATGCTGATTTAATTTTGGTATTTGGTATCTGTCTAGGAAATTGTCTATTTCCTCTAGATTCTCCTGTTGTTTTGAGTATAGACCTTTGTAGTAGGATCTGATGATCTTTTGAATTTCCTCAGTTTCTGTTGTTATGTCTCCCTTTTCTTTTCTAATTTTGTTAATTTGTATACTGTCTCTGTGTCCTTTGGTTAGTCTGGCTAAGGGTTTATCTATCTTGTTGATTTTCTCAAGGAACCAGCTCCTGGTCTTGTTGATTCTTTGTATGTTCAATTTTGGAGAAGGTATTATGAGGTGCTGAGAAAAAGGTATAGTCTTTTGCTTTAGGATGAAATGTTCTATATATATCTGTGAAATCCAATTGGTCCAAAGTTTCAATGAGTTTCTCCGTATCCCTGTTTAGTTTCTGTTTTCCTGATAGGTCTACTGAGGATAGTGGAGTATTGAGTTCCCCCACAATTATTGTGTTAGGTGCAATGTGTGCTTTGAGCTTTAGTAAAGTTTCTTTTATGAATGACTGTTCCCTTACATTTGGAGCATAGATGTTTACAATTGTGAGTTCTTCTTTGTGGATTCTTCCTTTGACTAGCAAGAAGTGACCTTCTGTCTCTCTTTTGATGACTTTGGGTTGAAATGCAATTTTATCTGATATTAAAATGGCTATTCCAGCTTGCTTCCTGTGACCATTTGCTTGCAAAATTGTCTTCCAGCCTTTTACTCTAAGGTAGTGTTTGTCTTTGACTCTGAGGTGTGTTTCCTGTAAACAGCAAAATGTAGGGTCCTGTTTCCGTATCCAGTCTGTTAGTCTATGTGTTTTTATTGGGGAATTTAGTCCTTTGATGTTACGACATATTAAGTAATAGTGATTATTACTTCCTGACATTTTTTTTATTAATTGTTTTATTTGTTTACATTTCAAATGATATCCCCTTTCCCTGGTTACCTCTCTGAAACCCCCATCCCATCCCCCCTCTCCCCCTCCCCTTTGCCCCTATGAGTGTGCTCTTCTGCTCACTCTCCCACTCTCGCCCACCTGCTCTCGCATCCCCCTCTACTGGGGTATCAAGCCCCCACAGGACCAAAGGCCTCCCCTCCCATGCCAGATAAGGCTATCCTCTTTTTTTTTTTAATTTCTTTTTTTTAATTTTATTTTCTATATTCTATGTTTACATTCCAAAGGCTTTCCCCTTTCCCAGTTCCCACCCACCATAGTTCCCATAGTTCCTCTCCCCCCCCATCTGTTCCCCAATAATTCCCCCTCCCCCCTCGGTTTCTTTACTAAACTGGATGCAATCTTTACAGGCCCAGGGTCCTCTCCTTTCTTCTTCTTGGGAATTATTTGACTTGCTATTTGTGTCTTGAGTATTTAGGGCTTCTGGGCTCATTAATATCCACTTATCAGTGATTGCATTTCATGTGCATTCTTTTGTGATTGGGTTAATTCACTCAGGATGATATTTTCCAGGTCTAACCATTTACCTACAAATTGCATGAATTCATTATTTTTAATTGCTGAGTAGTATTCCATTGTATAAATATACCACATTTTCTGTATCCATTCCTCCTTTGAGGGATATTTGGGCTCCTTCCAATTTCTGGCGATTATAAACAAGGCTGCTATAAACATAGTGGAGCATGTGTCCTTATTGCATGCAGGGGAATCCTCTGGGGATTATGCATGCAATAAGGTATATGCCCAGGAGTGGTATGCCAGGGTCCTCTGGAAGTGACATGCCCAATTTTCTGAGGAACCGCCAAACTGATTTCCAGAGCGGTTTTACCATTTTGCAATCCCACCAACAGTGGAGGAGTGTTCCTCTTTCTCCACATCCTCGCCAGCACTTGTTGTCTCTTGAGTTTTTAATCTTAGCCATTCTGACTGGTGTGAGGTGGAATCTCAGGGTTGTTTTGATTTGCATTTCCCTGATGACTAATGATGTTGAACATCTTTTAAGGTGTTTCTCGGCCATCCGAATTTCTTCTGGTGAAAATTCTTTGTTTAGCTCTGTGCCCCATTTTTTGATAGGGTTATTTGTTTCTTTGCGGTCTAACTTCTTGAGTTCTTTGTATATATTGGATATTAGCCCTCTGTTGGATGTGGAGTTGGTGAAGATCTTTTCCCACTTTGTTGGTTGCCGTTTTGTCCTTCTGACAGTGTCCTTTGCTTTGCAGAAACTTTGTAATTTTATGAGGTCCCATTTGTCGATTCTTGATCTTAGAGCATAAGCTATTGGTGTTCTGTTCAGGAACTTTTCCCCTGTGCCCAAGTCCTCCAGGGTCTTCCCAAGTTTCTTTTCTAATAGTTTCAGTGTGTCTGGTTTTATGTGGAGGTCCTTGATCCACTTGGAGTTGATCTTAGTGCAAAGAGATAAGATTGGATCAATTCGCATTCTTCTGCATGTTGACTTCCAGTTGAACCAGCACCATTTGTTGAAAAGGCTATCTTTATTCCACTGGATGGTTGTGGCTCCTTTATCAAAGATCAAGTGACCATAAGTCTGTGGGTTAACCTCTGGGTCTTCAATCCTGTTCCATTGATCTGCTTGCCTGTTGCTATACCAATACCATGCAGTTTTTAACACAATTGCTCTGTAGTACTGCTTGAGGTCAGGGATATTGATTCCCCCAGAAGTCCTTTTATTGTTGAGAATAGTTTTAGCTATCCTGGGTTTTTTGTTGCTCCAGATGAATTTGAGAATTGCTCTTTCTAGATCTATGAAGAATTGAGTTGGGATTTTGATGGGGATCGCATTGAATCTGTATATTGCTTTTGGCAAGATGGCCATTTTTACTATATTGATCCTGCCAATCTAGGAGCAAGAAATATTTTTCCATCTTCTGAGGTCTTCTTCGATTTCTTTCTTCAAGGACTTGAAGTTCCTGTTGTACAGATCTTTCGCTTGTTTGGTTAGAGTTACGCCAAGATATTTTATGTTGTTTGTGGCTATTGTGAAGGGTGTTATTTCCCTAATTTCTTTCTCTGCCTGCTTGTCCTTTGAGTACAAGAAGGCCACTGACTTGCTTGAGTTAATTTTATAACCTGCCACTTTGCTGAAGTTGTTTATCAGCTGTAGAAGTTCTCTGGTGGAGTTTTTTGGGTCGCTTAGGTAAACTATCATATCGTCTGCAAATAATGATAGTTTCACTTCTTCCTTTCCAATTGGTATCCCTTTGACTTCCTTATGTTGTCTAATTACTCTTGCTAGAACTTCAAGTACTATATTGAAAAGATATGGAGAGAGAGGGCAGCCTTGTCTAGTCCCTGATTTTAGTGGGAATGTTTCAAGTTTCTCTCCATTTATTTTGATGTTGGCTACTGGTTTGCTGTAGATTGCTTTTACTATGTTTAGGTATGGGCCTTGAATTCCTGCTCTTTCCAAGACTTTTAGCATGAAAGGATGCTGAATTTTGTCGAATGCTTTTTCAGCATCTAATGAGATGACCATGTGGTTTTTTTCTTTCAGTTTGTTTATGTAGTGGATTACATTGATGGATTTCCGTATATTGAACCATCCCTGCATCCCTGGAATGAAGCCTACTTGATCATGGTGGATGATCCTTTTGATGTGCTCTTGGATTCGGTTAGCAAGAATTTTATTTAGTATTTTTGCATCTATATTCATAAGAGAAATTGGCCTGTAGTTCTCTTTCTTTGTTGGATCTTTTTGTGGTTTAGGTATTAGCGTAATTGTGGCTTCGAAGAATGAGTTGGGCAGTGTCCCTTCTGTCTCTATTTTGTGGAATAGTTTGGAGAGTATTGGTGTTAAGTCTTCTTTGAAGGTCTGGTAGAATTCTGCACTAAAACCATCTGGTCCCGTACTTTTTTTGGTTGGGAGGCTTTCTATAACCCCTTCTATTTCTTTAGGGGTTATGGGACTATTTAGCTGATCTACTTGATGCTGATTTAATTTTGGTATTTGATATCTGTCTAGGAAATTGTCCATTTCCTCCAGATTCTCCAGTTGTTTTGAGTATAGACCTTTGTAGTAGGATCTGTTGATGTTTTGAATTTCCTCAGTTTCTGTTGTTATGTCTCCCTTTTCATTTCTAATTTTGTTAATTTGTATACTGTCTCTGTGTCCTTTGGTTAGTCTGGCTAAGGGTTTATCTATCTTGTTGATTTTCTCAAAGAACCAGCTCCTGGTCTTGTTGATTCTTTGTATGGTTCTCTTTGTTTCTATTTGATTGATTTCAGCCCTGAGTTTGATGATTTCTTGTCTTCTACTCCTCCTGGGTGAATTAACTTGTTTTTCTTCCAGGGCTTTAAGGTGTGCCATTAAGCTGCTAGTATATGCTCTCTCCAGTTTCTTTTTGGATGCACTTAGAGCTATGAGTTTTCCTCTTAGCACTGCTTTCATTGTGTTCCATAGATTTGGGTAGGTTGTACCTTCATTTTCATTGAATTCTAAAAAGTCTTTGATTTCTTTTTTTATTTCTTCCTTGACCAAGGTGTCATTGAGTAGAGTATTGTTCAGTTTCCATGTGTATGTGGCCTTTCTGTTGTTTTTGTTGTTATTGAAGACCACTCTTACTCCATGGTGATCTGATAGAAGGCATGGGATTAGCTCGATCTTGTTGTATTTGTTGACATCTGTCTTGTGACCAATTATATGGTCTATTTTGGAGAAGGTCCCATGTGGAGCTGAGAAAAAGGTATATTCTTTAGCTTTAGGATGACATGTCCTATATATATCTGTTAAATCCAATTGGTCCAGAGTTTCAATTAGTTTCACTGTGTCCCTGTTTAGTTTCTGCTTTCCTGATCTGTCCATTGAGGAGAGTGGAGTGTTGAAGTCACCCACAATTATTGTGTTAGGTGTAATGTGTGCTTTAAGCTTTAGTAAGGTTTCTTTTACGAATGAGGGTGCCCTTGCATTTGGAGCATAGATGTTCAGTATTGAGAGCTCTTCTTGGTGGATTTTCCCTTTGGCCAGCAAGAAGTGACCTTCTGAGTCTCTTTTGATGATTTTAGGTTGGAAGTCAATTTTATCTGATATTAGAATGGCTACTCCAGCTTGTTTCCTGAGACCATTTGCTTGTAAAATTGTCTTCCAGCCTTTTACTCTAAGGCAGTGTTTGTCTTTGACACTGAGATGTGTTTCCTGTATGCAGCAAAATGTAGGGTCCTGTTTCCGTATCCAGTCTGTTAATCTATGTCTTTTTATTGGGGAATTGAGTCCATTGATGTTAAGAGATATTAAGGAATAGTAATTATTTCTTCCAGACATTTTTGAAATTATATTTATTTATTTTATTTATTTTTTATATTCGAGAGGTTACCTTCTTTTGGGTTTGATGAAAGGAGGTTTCTATCTTGCTTCTTCCCGGGTGTAGTTTCCGTCCTTGTCTTGGTGTTTTCCCCCTATTATCCTTTGTAGGGCTGGATTTGTGGAAAGATATCGTGCAAATTTGGTTTTGTCATGGAATACCTTGATGTCTCCATCTATGGTGATTGAGAGCTTTGCTGGGTAAAGTAGTTTTGGCTGAAGTTTGTGTTCTCTTAGAGTTTGCATGATATCTGCCCAGGATCTTCTAGCTTTCATGGTCTCAGGTGAGAAGTCTGGTGTTATTCTGATAGGTCTTTCTTTATAAGTTACTTGGCCTTTTTCTCTTGCTGCCTTTAATATTCTTTCTTTGTTTAGTACATTTGGAGTTTTGATTATTATGTGACGGGATGTATTTCTGTTCTGATCCAGTCTGTTTGGGGTTCTGTATGCTTCTTGTATATTCATGGGCATCTCTCTCTTTAGGTTGGGGAAGTTTTCTTCCATAATTTTGTAGAAGATATTTGCTGGCCCTTTAACTTGTACATCTTCATTCTCGTCTATACCTATAATCCTTAGGTTTGGTCTTCTCATTGTGTCCTGGATTTCCTGGATGTTTTGGGTTACAGCCTTTTTGCATTTAGTATTTTCTTTGACTGTTGAATCAATGGTTCCTATGGTATCTTCGGCTTCTGATATTCTGTCTTCTATCTCTTGTATTCTATTGTTGATATTTGCATCTATGGCTCCTGATTTCTTCCCAAGGTTTTCTATCTCCAATGTTGTCTCCCTCTGCGATTTCTTAGTTGTTTCTACTTCTGTTTTTAGTGCCTGGATGGATGTGCTCAGATCTTTCGCTTGCTTGATTGTGTTTTCATGTATTTCTTTAATAGATTTTTGTGTTTCCTCTTTCATAGCTTCTACTTGTTGGCCCACGTTCTTCTGTATTTCTTTAAGTGATTTTTGTCTTTCCTCCTTATTGTCTTCTTCTTTTTGATCCATCTTCTACTGCATTTCTTGAAGTGATTTTTGTATTTGCCTTGTAAAGGCTTCTAACTTTTGATCCATTTTCTCTTCTATTTCTTTACGAGATTTTTCTATGTGTTCAGCTACCAGCATCCTGACCAGTGATTTTATATCCAAGTCTTGTTTTTCTGGTGTTTTGGGGTATCCAGGGCTTCCTGTTGTTGGCAAACTGGGTTCAGATGCTGTCATGTTGTCTTGATTTCTGTTAGTGACATTCCTTCGTTTACCTTTTGCCATCTGGTTATTTCTGGTGTTAGTTGACCTTGTTGTCACTGGCTGGTGTTTGAATCTCCTATGAGGCTGGGCTTACCTGATGTTTCTCTACTGGTGGTTATGCGTGATTGCTGCTCAACGGGATCACGAGCTGGCTGCCACCCGCTGACTTTGTGCACGGCCTGAGGTCTCCGGGAAGTGTGGGGGAGTGCAGCAGAGCCTCGGCAGGTGCTGCTGGGCCTGCCTAGTAGCGAGAGCCTAGCAGATCCCCCCACGTGGTAGCCCCTGATGGCATCTGTCTACCTGTTCCTTTCCAGCTGTGTTCTGGTTGCAGTATGGAGGCCTGCCGCTATCGCTGGTCCGGGCTCCTGGGGAGCTGGGTGGTTCCGGCTGCCTCGGTGCACGGCCTAAGCTCGCAGGGATGTGCTGCAGAGCCTAGGCGCCTGGGCCCGCCTGTGGGCGAGAGCTTAGCAGCTCTCCCTGCTCTAGCCCCAGACGGAGTCTCTATCTGCACCTTTCCAGCTGTGTCCTGGTTGCAATATGGAGGCCTGCCGCTATAGCTGGTCCTCACTCTTCTTAATAAACAAGAATTGTTGCTTATCCTGGTTCCGTGGGCAGGGTCTGAGCACCTGGCAAGCTGGCTAGGTCTGGCTGACCTGCTACCAGCTGGATGGGAAGCTGCAGACAAGATGGCGCTGCCTGCAGGGGGTTTGGGGTCTGGCCTGCGAGCGCAGAGCGCAGGCACGGCCGCTGTACTCCAAACCGCTAGGCTGTGCGCAGTTCCTGCCCCAGACCTGAGTCCCCGGAGGTCTTAAACTCGGGCTGTCTCTGGTACCTGGTTCCTCCGGCAGGGTCTCAGCACCTGGCAGGCTGGCTAGGTCTGGCTGACCTGCTACCAGCTGGATGGGAAGCTGCAGACAAGATGGCGCTGCCTGCAGGGGGTTCGGGGGTCTGGCCTGTGAGCGCAGAGCTCAGGCACGGCCGCTGTACTCCAAACCGCTAGGCTTTGTGCAGTTCCTGCCCCAGACCTGGGTCCCCGGAGGTCTTAAACTCGGGCTGTCTCTGGTACCTGGTTCCGCCGGCAGGGTCTCAGCACCTGGCAGGTTGGCTAGGTATCACTTCCTGACATTTTTGATGTTATTTTTGTTTTTGAGTAGTTATCTTCCTTTTAGTTTGATGGAAGAAGGTTACTATCTTGCTTTTTCTTGGGTGCAGTTTCCTTCCTAGTATTGGAGTTTTCCTCCTATTATCCTTTGTAAAGCTGGGTTAGTGGGAAGATATTGTGTAAATTTGGTCCTGTCATGGAATATTTTGATTTCTTCATCTATGTTGATTGAGAGTTTTGCTGGGTATAGTAGTCTTGGCTGACATTTGTGTTCTCTTAGGGTCTGCATGAGGTTTGCCCAGGATCTTCTGGCTTTCATGGTTTCTGGAGAGAAGTCTTGTGTGATTCTGATAGGTCTTCCTGTATATGTTACTTGGCCTTTTTCTCTTACTGCCTTTAATATTCTTTCTTTGTTTAGTACATTTGGGGTTTTGATTATTATGTGACGGGAGGTATTTCTGTTCTGATCCAGTCTGTTTGGAGTTCTGTAGGTTTCTTGTATATTCATGGGCATCTCTTTCTTTAAGTTAGGGAAGTTTTCTTCCATAATTTTGTTAAAGATATTTATTTGCTGGCCCTTTAAGTTGTAGATCTTCACTCTCATCTATCCCTATAATCCTTAGGTTTGGTCTTCTCATTATGTCCTGGATTTCCTGGATGTTTTGGGTTACAAGCCTTTTGGATTTTGTGTTTTCTTTGACTGTGGAGTCAATGGTTACTATGTTATCTTCAGCATCTGAGATTCTTACCTCTATCTCTTGTATTCTGTTGTTGATGTTTGCATCTACGACCCCTGATTTCTTCCCAAGGTTTTCTATCTCCAAAGTTGCCTTCTTTTGTGATTTCTTAGTTGTTTCTACCTCTGTGTTCAGATCTTGGATGGTTTTGCTCAGTTCCTTCATTTGTTTGTTTGTGTTTTCTTGTAATTCTTTATGAGATTTTTGTGTTTCCTCCTTCGTGACTTCTGCCTGTTGTTTCAAGTTCTCCTGCATTTCTTTAACTGATTTTCTCATTTCCTCTTTATTGGTTTCTGTCTGTTGGCCCATATTCTCCTGGAGTTCTTTAAGTGATTTTTTTGTTTGCATTGTAAGACTTTCTACCCTATTGATGTTCCCCTGCATTTCTTGAAGAGATTTGTTTATGTCTTTTTTGTGTTCCTCTAGCAGCATCATGACCAGTGCTTTTATATCCAACTCTTGTTTTTCTGGTGTGCTGGGGTATCCAGGACTTGCTGTGGTTGGCGAATTGGGTTCAGATGGTGCCATATTGCCTTGATTTCTGTTAGTAACGTTCCTACGTTTGCCTTTTGCCATCTGTTTATCTCTGGAGTTAGTTGGTCTTATTGCTACTGGTTGGAGTTTGAAGCTCCTGTGAGCCTGGCTTTTGGCACTGCTGTAGTAGAGGGCGTCCGTGCTCCTGATCCCAGCCTCTAGTCGTCTGCTGTGACCTGACCCCCGCAGCCAGCAGTCTGCTGTGTCCCAAGGCAAGATGGCACCTCCTGTAAGCCTGGCTAGCCGGTCCACAGCGGTCTGCAACCACAGCTGAGCTGTAGGTGCACAGATCTCCTGCCGATCTCCTCTGACTCTGGGCACCGGCCAGAGCCTGAAGGTTTTGTCTATGCTATGCTAAGCTAGGTCTCTGTCCACGCACCTCCCTCCAGCCGCTAGCATTCAGCGCGGAGGCAAAATGGCACCTTGCTGCAAGCCAGGATAGCCGATCCACAGTGGTCTGAGCTGTAGGTGCCAGATCTCCTGCCGAGAGCTCCTCTGACTCTGGGCGCCGGCCAGAGCCTGATTGTGTTGTCTATGCTAAGCTAAGCTAGGTCTCTGTCCACGCACCTGACTCCAGCCACCCGCAGTTTGCGCAGTGTGTTGACATCTGTCTTGTGACCAATTATATGATTGATTTTGGAGAAGGTACCATGTGGTGTTGAGAAAAAGGCATATTCTTTTGCTTTAGGATGAAATGTTCTCTATATATATCTGTTAAATCCAATTGGTCCAAAGCGTCAATTAGTTTCACTGTGTCCCTGTTTAGTTTCTGCTTTCCTGATCGGTCCATTGAGGAGAGTGGAGTGTTGAAGTCACCCACAATTATTGTGTTAGGTGCAATGTGTGCTTTAAGCTTCAGTAAAGTTTCTTTCATGAATGAGGGTGCCCTTGCATTTGGAGCATAGATGTTCAGTATTGAGAGTTCTTCTTGGTGGATTTCCACTTTGACCAGTAAGAAGTGACCTTCTGAGTCTCTTTTGATGACTTTAGGTTGAAAGTCAATTTTATTTGATATTAGAGTGGCTACTCCGGCTTGTTTCCTGAGATCTTTTGCTTGTAAAATTGTCTTCCAGCCTTTTACTCTAAGGTAGTGTTTGTCTTTGACACTGAGACGTGTTTCCTGTATGCAGCAAATTGTAGCGTCCGGTTTCCGTATCCAGTCTGTTAGTCTATGTCTTTTTATTGGGTAATTGAGTCCATTGATGTTAAGAGATATTAAGGAATAGTAATTATTACTTCCTGACATTTTTGAAATTATTTTTTATCTTTGAGTGATTATCTTCTTTTGGGTTTGATGAGAGGAGGTTTCTATCTTGCTTCTTCTGGAGTGTAGTTTCCCTCCTTGTGTTGGTGTTTTCCTCCTATTATCCTTTGTAGGGCTGGGTTTGTGGAAAGATACCTTGCAAAATTGGTTTTGTCATGGAATACCTTGGTTTCTCTATGTATGGTGATTGAGAGTTTTGCTGGGTATAGTAGTTTTGGCCGAAATTTGTGTTCTCTTAGCGTCTGCATGATATCTGCCCAGGATCTTCTAGCTTTCATGGTCTCAGGTGAGAAGTCTGGAGTAATTCTGATAGGTCTTCCTTTATATGTTACTTGGCCTTTTTCTCTTACTGCCTTTAATATTCTTTCTTTGTTTAGTACATTTGGAGTTTTGATTATTATGTGATGGGAGGTATTTTTGTTCTGGTCCAGTCTGTTTGGAGTTCTGTAGGCTTCTTGTATATTCATGGGCATTTCTCTCTTTAGGTTGGGGAAGTTTTCTTCCATAATTTTGTAGAAGATATTTGCTGGTCCTTTAAGTTGTAAATCTTCCCTCTCATCTATACATATAATCCTTAGGTTTGGTCTTTTCATTGTGTCCTGGATTTCCTGGATGTTTTTGGCTACAAGCTTTTTGCATTTTGCATTTTCTTTGACTGTTGATTCCATGGTTCCTATGGTATCTTCGGCATCTGAGATTCTTTCTTCTATCTCTTGTATTCTATTGTTGATATTTGCATCTATGGCCCCTGATTTCTTCCCAAGGTTTTCTATCTCCAAAGTTGTCTCCCTTTGCGATTTCTTAGTTGTTTCTACCTCTGTTTTTAGATCCTGGATGGTTTTGCTCAGATCTTTCTCTTGCTTATTTGTGTTTTCATGTAGTTCTTTAAGAGATTTTTGTGTTCTCTCTTTCATGACTACTACTTGTTGACCCCATTCTCCTGTATTTTTTTTAAGTGATTTTTGTATTTCCTCCTTATTGGCTTCTATTTTTTTGATTCATATTCTCCTGAATTTCTTTCAGTGATTTTGTGTTTGCCTTGTAAGTGCTTCTAACTTTTGATCCTTTTTCTCCTGTATTTCTTTAAGAGATTTGTCTAAGTGTTCCTCTAACACCATCCTGACCAGTGATTTTAGATCTGAATCTTGCTTTACTGGTGTTTTGGGGTATCTGGGACTTTCTTGCTGTTGGGGAACTGGGTTCAGATACTGCCATATTGCCTTGATTTCTGCTAGTAACAATCCTACATTTGCCTTTTTGCCATTTGTTTATTTCTGGAGTTAGTTGGTCTTGTTATTACTGGTTGGCGTTTAAAGCTTCTGAGAGCCTGGCGTTTGGTGCTGCTGTCTCAGAGGGCATCTGTGCTCCCGAGGTGGAAACATGATGGTTTCCACCACTGGTCTCCGAATTACCTCCTCAGCTCTGCTGGGCAGGACTCAAGTCTCTTCCAGGCTTGCCTCTGGGTGCTTATCTCCCTCCTGCGGTCTCCTCCTGGTTTGCCTGGTTAGTCTACCAGCTCCCAGATGGTGGCAGGTCTCAGGGCTCTGTCTAACCCCGGGAATTCCTGCATGACTGGGGCTTCCCTGGCTGGACTGCTGAAGCCTAGATGGTGGCTCTCTCCGACCGCAGGGCTCTGTCTGATTGAGCTTCTTTCCCCAAGAGTGTCGGACTGCGGAGTCCTGTCTAACCGCAGGGCTCTCTGTAGATTTTTAAAAAGAAAATTAAATCCCCCACACTAGAAAAAATTTTAAATCCAAAACTATAGGTAGAAACTGGTGTCAGTAAGTAGAAACAAGTCCAGTGGAAACTGGACTTGAATACTGCACCCAAAATGTTTGGGGTTGAATGTAAGTAAAATTAGATGCAATGCATACTGAAGAAAAAAGAAAGGATATAGGATTGTTATGAATTGGATCTTCAATATCCCATAAAGATTAATATTTTGAAGGCTGGTCCTCAATGTAGCAGTGCTCACAGGTGGGGTCTTTCAGAGGTGAAGGAGCTTGAGGATTCTCCCCTTACAAATGCACTAAGGCATTTACAGTTTCATAACTTAAAGGGCCCCTGACAGGTGTAGAAGATTTAGGAGGTGGAGTCCAGGTGTTGAAAGCAGCTCTTTGAGAGTGTGCCCTTGAAGGGTGACTTTGTTCCTTGTCTCTTCTTCCTTTATAACACAAGACACTTCTCTCTGTCCTGCTCTCCCTGTAATGATTCTGACTCCGTGCAGACTTACCCACAGCAGATCAAAGTGACTATGGACTGAGACCTCTGTAGTCTGCAGCCAACATTTCTCCTGTGACAGCAAGCTGACTAATAGTGGTGTGGAGTACAATAGAGATTTGGGTTTTTGTTTACTTTTGCTTCTTTTCAAATGGCTCTGGGAAAAGGGAGAAAAAAAGATACTAAAAAAAGATGAAACTTATTGCTTAGAGTCAGGATGATCATATATTACAAAGTGAGTATGAGGGGATACTCAAGAGAAGAAATATCTAAAGTTAGAACAGAAAAGTTTTCTGAGCTAAGTTGCTCATTATTTTAATCTATAAAGGGCTATTAAATAGCAGGTGATGTTAATAACTGATATACATTACCAGGTGAATTGTCAGGAATTATTCTATTAGTATGAGAGAAAACATTCCTTGAATATTCAAGGAAAATAAAGAGCTTACCAATAAGGAAAAAAATTTGAGTAACAATATTCTATGCAATTAGGGCTGTCAGAATTTATTCACGGGACCCATGTCTACTATTTCAGCACTGTCTCCACAGGTACCAGGCACAGACAGGACACACACATGTACATGCTGCCAAAAAACCTTGTAACAAAAAAACCTATGCACAAAATAAAAATAAAACAAAATTTACAAGATTTCTGAGAAAATGAGAAGTTAAAGGTAATAAAAAATAAATCTTATTAAAACCTGAATAATACAAAAATGTGGCCTTAATATACTGTATGCTCATGCTTACAATGTACTTACACATGTCAAAATGGTATAATTTCAAAGCAGCTTCTGATTATATCGGGTTTAAAGAGTGAATACACACAGTATCACCTGCTCCTAATGAGTATTTGGTAATTACCATCTAAAATTCTGGCTTATTTCCACCACAAAACAGTAGGAAACCTCTGAGAGAAAGGAGGAAAGAGGGAAACATGCAAGTACAGATGACACAAAGAGTGCCTGGTAATTCACAATTTCCAGGCTTGCCTCAGTTTACCCAGCACTGTAAGCATTAACAAGCAAGCATTCGAAAACCTTCTCCACTGTGTACCTGAATCACAACTTATCTGAACTCTGATTGATCTGAATGCCATAGCCTGCATGGTACAGTGTTACTGAAGTTACATTTTCATAGAGATTCAGGTTAGCTCTGATTCTCATGCTCTCCTTATTACTCTTGCATTGATTAATTATTATCCTGTTCATAAGACAGATATACACAAGTTAGATAAGCATGATGCCTGAGGTCTGAGAGTGAAGTGTGTTAATCTCTAGAGCTGTGGTAACAAATTACAACAATCTAGGAGGCTTACAAAGCAGAAATTCATGGGTTAACAGCTCTATAAGGCACAAGGCTGAGATAAAGGAATCTGTAGGTTGGATTACTACTGAGGAAATTATTCCAACTCTTCCTCTTTGGCGCTTTAGGTGACTCTACTCTCAGCTAGCCTGCCACTATGGATGTATGTTCCTGGTTGTCTTTTCTTTCACAGTCACATGACATTCTCCATGTGAGCATGTCTCTATGTCTAAATTTCCCCTCACTAAGTGGACATCCATTAAGGTCCACTCTAAGCCACTGTAAGTACATCTTAACTGACAACCTGCATAACAACTTTATTTCTAATGATGTTCGGAGGTAGTGATGGTTATTGGGAGGAGCTATAATATAATATGATATAATGGAACAAAACAATTACACCTGGAGAATGGGAAAAGAGTAGAGGGTTGCAAGGTTATTGTCGGGCAAAGAGGAATATGAGATAAAAGAGGATTAAAGATCTGTCTCTTTAATAAGTAACAATACAATCAAAAATAAAATTTGTAGAATAATGAACATGTTTGTACTAAGTAATAAGACAAAATAATGTAAAGCCAAATATTATAAATAGAAAAATCCATCACTAGTGTACTAAACCACTTTAACATACTTTCCTAGTCTTTGATAAACAATATAAGCAAATAGTCAAAATGAGTAAGTTTGGCTTAATGAAATTGTAACGGCATTTGTATCTAAAAAGCTATCTGTAAAAGCCACAGCACTCTAGGCCACATGAATATAAGTCACACAGATCACACATTGTTTGACACTTGTTTAACAACAAAAGAATAATACTGAAACTAAGAGCAAGCTGATAGCCATGTTTTAATTTTGAGAATTGATCACTAGCTTGTAAACTATATATAAATAAATAGATAATTGCTACTTATTTAGAATGTAATTTTTATAAGCCACATATGAAGAATTGCCAAATTCTTTGCAGTTGAAATAAATGTTTTAAATAAAAAGATAACAATTTAAGTGTAAGAAAACTGAAATTGGAATTTACATAATAAAGGAATACTAACATAGAAAAGCAAAGTCTAAAACTAATTTTACAAAATAAGAGGTCATTGCTCAAGAGATGCCAAGACTTGGGAGAATAAAGCCAGTAAAGGAGGCAGACTAAAGTCTCATGCTATAGCCAACTTTATTCAGAGCATCAGACAATTTATACTCTGAGGGTAAAGAGGAGCCACAGGAGTTAAGTACATAAGGGCAAGCTGTTCATGGTAGAGGACTCAGGTGTGGAGAAAACATTTCCTTGGAGGCATATAAACAAATAACAGCGGCTAGTTGTAATGAACAATCTGAAGAAGCTGATTCCAGTCTGCTACACCTGGGAGGAGCACAAAAACACATCCCTGCTTTGAAGGAGCACAAGAACAATTCCATGATTTAAAGAAACTATGGTCACAAGGATCTTGTTTTCTTGGAGTTTTCTAACAAACACTGGAAAATCTCACATGAATTCCATTCTTGGATCCCTTAAAATTATTAAATAAATTAAAAAAGCCCTCAGTGTAAGAAAGGAAATTTTAGTATAGACTCTGAGGAGCAGAAAAGGAGATGCAGGGAGAAGGGTGACTGAAAAGGTGTGTAGCATGTACTGTTTGTGATAATTACTTAGGAAACACTGTGCGAGCACACGACATTCCCAGGAAAGAGATCCTAGATATAAGGCAATTAAAAATTAAAATGTCATGACATACTGATATTAATTAAAAAGAAGCATTTTGTGTGTGAATTAGTTCCTAGGAAACAGAAATTATGAAAATTAACTCACAGTGAAATAAAACTGTAGAAAACCAATTATTATATTTTTAAAAAGTATCATTAAAACATCTACTTCAACTAATGCTATCAGACCAAAACAAATATACTTCAAAACAAAAAACAAGCAATGTATTTTTTTAAAATTTTTATTGGATATATTCTATATTTACACTTCATTTCCCTTTTTCTGGTTCCCCATCCCCCAAAGGTCCCACATGCCCTTTTCCCTCCCCCTGTTCCCCCATCCACCCCTTCCCACTTCCCTGTTCTGGTATTCCCCTACACTGATGTTTTGATCCTTTCCAGAACCAGTGTCCACTCCTTCCTTCTTGTCAGATATTATTTGATATGTGGATTGTGTCTTTGGTGTCCCAAGAGTAAGCAATGTATTTTTAAAGTGCTCGAATGTACATGCACGCACACAAACACGCACACACACACGCACACAAACACACAAATATCTTAATTTATTTAATAGAAATACTAAGGCTAATGCCAAACTCTGAAGTAAAATGAAGCAGAAACAAATGAAAACAAACTAGACAACTATTATACTCATATTTCAGTTGTAAAAATCTCTAGTTATTGACAAACAGATGTAGTTAGTTTGAAACAGGAACTATTAAATAATCATTGTCACGTGATGACACCCAAAGAGGAAAACCTGGCTCACACAGGCTGCATGAGTATTTTACAGGTTTGAAATTCATTATGAATATAAATCTGTTAGTAAATCAAAAGTAATAACATCTTTAACTTGGAACATATTTTGTATCAATAGTATATTGTACATAATGAGAACTTTCAAATTTTCAATTAAATTTCCCAAATGCACCTGATTCCTTATTGGTTTTAAAGAATGACTCTTTTGTTTTTGTTTTTGTTTTCCTACCTTTAGCCATTGCCACCTATGGCAGGCAGGAGAGCTGGTCCTGGTGTCATGAGAGCAGGAGAGCTGTCCCTGCCTCTCACCTGGGGACACAGTAGATCTGTCCCTTGATATGGGGCTTGGGGCATGAGTACAAGATTGGTCCCCACTTTTTGTCTGTTGTGGGGTGGAATGGGGTGCAGATGAAGGAGAGATAGCCTCCTACCCTGCCATGAGAATTGGTCATGAGAATTGGAGAACTGTCCCTGTCCCCCACTGGCTGCAAGACTTGGAAGAGCAGTCCCTGTACTTCACGTGGGCAGTGAGGGTAGAGCTTGCTTTGTCCCTTGGGGGCTGCAGCATTGGATGAGCCAGCTCAGGCAGGGCAGGATGGGGCCAGGGCGCTTTCTCCAGTGGTGGGGGTGAGGGAGAGCTGAGGGATGACCAGCCTCAGATCCCAGGCTTTGAATTGTTCCAACATCTAGCTCATCAGTGAACTTCTGGAGTGTGCGAAGGGGCTGATGTTACAGATCAAAGCTGTTGGGTCTCAGTGACACAGGGCAACAGCAGGGTATCTGAGGTGGAGTCACAGTGATGTTCCAGTATTGATAGTGTAGCAGAAGCTAGGAGCCTTGAACCAGAGCAATGAAAGGCTCATTGCCATGGACATTTGAAAGCAAAGAAGTATAGACCAGAGACTATATTGTGGCACATACTGCACCTTTCACAATGTCTTAGTTAGGGTTTTACTGCGTGAACAGACACTATGACCAATGCAAATTTTATAAAAGACAACATTTAATTGGGGCTGGCTTACAGGCTCAGTGGTTCAGTCCATTGTCTTCAAGGCAGAAACATGGCAGCATCCAGGCAGGCATGGTACAGGAGGAGCTGAGAGTTCTACATCTTCATCTGAAGGCAGCTAGTGGAAGACTGACTTCCAGGCAACTAGGGTGAAGGTCTTAAGCCCACACCCACAGTGACACCCCTACTCCAACAAGGCCACACCTCCTAATAGTGCCACTCCCTGGGAAAAGCATGTACAAACCATAACACACAACAAGCATTTTTCTCTTTTGGGATGGGGGAAGATTTCAAGGGGAGGAAGGTGAGTTTGAGGGGAGGGGAAGATGAGTGGAATTGGGGTACATGGTGTCGATTTAACGAGAACCAATGAAATCCTTTTTAAAAATTCTGTTTATCATGAGATGACTTCAGAAGATGCTAAATAATGGGAAGTTGAGATTCTAAGAAATACTGACTTCTCTACAAAAATATTGGAAATGTGGTACATTTTTATGACTTAGTGTTTAATTCCAGTAAAAAAAGAAAAGAAAAGAAAAAGAAGTTTGACAAATACAAGTGACATGTGTCTATATTTAACTGAAAAAGAAAAAAAAAAAAACCTACCTGACTGCGAGTTAGAAAATTTAAGATGTGTTTGGGGAAGCTCAGTTCCTTTGACAGATAGGTTCACTTTTCAGTTGAGTAGAGAGACAGTCTTCCTCTTTCTAAGTCCATTACATAGTCAACGTCACCTTTGGTATGGATGTGAAATGAGATATGGGGAGGTGATAGAAACCACCAAACTCCAGAAGCAGAGTATTACGTGCGTTGTTTTCAAAAGATAAATGGAAGGTGTGTTTTCAGTAGGCACTTCTGATAACTGATGCTATTGAATCCCAATAATGTATCAATAGGAATTTTGTATGTGAGGTCCACAGTGGAAATAGTCAGAGACCGATGAACAAATGACAAAGAGGGCTTGGCTCCTCTCTGGAAAAAAAAAACTCAGGAAAAAACAGACTAGAGGAAAATATGGGGTCATTAATGTGAACTGACTTGCATCCACTCTACCAGGTGGAAGGCTCTGGGGAAAAAGGCAATGAGGAAACATGGTGTTAAAGCTGAGGAGCAGTTGCACAGTTATTTGAGGAGTAGGGGCACAGGTGGCATTTAGTTCTAATAGGGAAGTAGAAAACTAGTGTCTTGGTGTAGAGATGTTTGATAACTGTGAAAGCTGGTTGAAGAAATCAGATGGCAATGTGAGATTTAAAATCTGTTGTGGCTTGAGTAAGGATGACCGCCATGGGTTCATATATTTGAATACTTAGTCATCAGGGAGTGGCATTATTTGAGAAGGAGTGGGAGGTGTGGCTGTGTTGGAGCAAGTGCATCACTGAGGGTGGGCTTTCTGGTTTCAAAATAGACCAGGTCTAGCCTCCACTCTGAATCTCTCTTTCTCTCTCTGTCTCTGTCTATTTCTGTCTATCTCTGTGTCTCTCTGTGTTTCTGTCTTTGTGTCTCTGTGGGTCTCTCTCTCTCTCTCTCTCTCTCTCTCTCTCTCTCTCTCTCTCTCTCTCTTTCTGCCTGCAGATCAGGACGTGTGGTGCCATGCTTCCCACTATGATAATGATGAATTAAACTTCTGAAACCATATACAAGGCCTTGATTAATGTGTTCTTCGCTAAGAGTTGCCTAGGCTCTGGTGTCTCTTCACGGTAATAGAACAGTGAGTAAGACGGCCGCGAAGGAAAGCACTGTCTACTGAGAGATGCATTGCTGATAATACCCACTTGAATTCTCTCACACAGAGAAATAGCCCTTTCCCGTTAGCCTTAGACGCAGTCCATTACAGAGGAGACTAATTGTTTCAAAGTAATCAGCTCACAAAAGGTCATTTTGCTGGTTGATCTGGCAATCTTACAGTTAATACAATAAATGTTATCAGTGTGACTTGTGACTTTTTGTAACAACAAAAAGTTCTTATTTAACTCTTAACTGGCTTGGTAAGCCAGTTCTGTCTTTTCTAAGTGTTTTCCAGAATCACCTCAGGCTACATGTCCTTACCGCCACTGCTGCCATCCTCTGTGACAGTTGATTTCTACCATGCTAAGCATCATTTTCTGTCTTTAGAAACAATTGCTTCTGTGTGTCCTTCGTGCAGTTTTATACTAACAAGGCATTCTTAAAACAAACAAACAAACAAAACAAAGCAAACAAACAAACAAACAAAAACCCCAGCACAATATAGCTTAAGAACCACACCTAAAAATGCTCATTGTCTACAATGCCACGAGGGAGTGATTTTCAGGTCCACCCATTGAACACATGTTTATTGAATATAATAAATATTGCTGTGAAGGGAGGAGCCAAATTAGAAGAAGATAGTTTATAAGCAGATGGAAAAGCCAGAGGTCAGGGGACAGTGAGTGGAAGAAGAAACATTAAAGGTCCAGTTTCTTAGAGTTGGTAAGGAGGAGGTTGTGGTGGGAAAGCAAGAAAGACAGAAGAATCAGGGAGAAACGTGAGGGTGACTAGCAAGATGGGAATGGGCCAGAGCACTCCACAGGGCAAGTTAGTTGAAATCAGGCATGTATACAAATAGTGCAGAGCTGTCCAGCACAAGAATTGTCCTCTCTGACTAGCGCATGGTTTGAGGGGGTGGACTGACCACAGTACCTCAAGGGAAAGACGGTGTCATCAGGTTAGAGATCACAGCCTTGGAGACGGAGGAAAGGAGACCAAGACAGAGCATAATTTTAAAGTGTAACATAGGCTACTCTGCAGATGCCACTGTCGCTTTTTGTCTCTTGCTGCTGCCAGGGTCAACCCCATTGTGTTCTTCGACATCACGGCCAATGACTAGCCCTTGGGCCGCGTCTCCTTCGAGCTGTTTGCAAAGTTCCAAAGACAGCAGAAAACTTTCGTGCTCTGAGCATTGGAGTGAAAGGATTTGACTATAAGGGTTCCTCCTTTCACAGAATGATTCCAGGATTCATGTGCCAGGGTGGTGACTTCACACGCCATAACGGCACTGGCGGCGGGTCCATCTACGGAGAGAAATTTGAAGATGAGAACTTCATCCTGAAGCATACAGGTCCTGGCCTCTTGTCCATGGCAAATGCTGGGCCAAACACAAACGGTTCCGTTTTTTATATGCACTGCCAAGACTGAATGGCTGGACGGCAAGCGTGTGGTCTTTGGGAAGGTAGAAGAAGGCATGAGCATCGTGGAAGCCGTGGAGCATTTTGGGTCCAGGAACGGCAAGACCAGCCAGAAGATCACCATTTCCAACTGCGGACAACTCTAACTTCTTTTGACCTGCGGGCATTTTACCCATCAAACCATTCCTTCTGTAGCACAGGAGAGCACCCTCACCCCATCTGCTCACAATACCCTGTAATCTCTGCTGTCACTGAAGTTCTTTGGGTTCCATATTTTCCTCATTCCCTTTCAAGTCTAGGTGGATTGCAAAGTTAAGTTTATGATTATGAATAAAAACCAAATAAGAAAATAATAAAGTGTAACAAAAGGACTTGCTGGCAGATTGAAGATAAAGATTTGAAGATTGAAGAGAACAGAAACTTCCATAGTACTTTTGTACTGGGAAATTGGACCTTTTGCTGAAGTGGATGATGTTTGCTGACATGCAGGTTGTTGGGGGTCTACATTAGGGGGTAACTGTAATTTTATTGGCTTATGAAACTTCTCAGTTCACTCTCCCACGTGTGTGTGTGTGTGTGTGAGAGAGAGAGAGAGAGAGTACATACACACATAAATGATTTACACACTATAGACACTCTACATATGTATACACACATGCATATATATATATATATATATATATATATATATATATATATATCAGGGGAATTTAGAACTTGGATCTTTTCATAGTTGTCATGGCTGATTCTCATGAACAAAAAAATTATTAATTTGTTGATTCTGAGACTTAATTTTTTGTCAAGATAAACCCCGTTTATAGTAATGAAAAAAATCAAAATGTATGCTAGTTTTCTTATCTTTGGCAAGAAATAATGCGTGGTTCAGAAAGTTGAAACTATTGACTAAACTGTTACATTTTCTTTCTTCCATCCAAGTATAACTATTAATTTTTCAGTTTCCGTTTATATTGTTTTCTATACAACTTAATCATTTTAAGGGAGACTCCTACTATGATCAATAACATAGCTACCTGATTTTTTAAATTCAGATAAGTGTTTAAACAAGACTCAAAAACCAGTTGCTGAAAAGTAGAAATTATTTCTCACTAACTATTGAGTTCAAAGACTCCTCCTTGTTCCATACACAGGACTGTCTTTCTCTAGCTTTTCAGAGTGGCTTATCTGATGGCTGCTATAGAAGCCAGAGGGTATTTGTTGTCACCCCCCAACCTCGTTTTTCTAAAATACTATTATAATAAGCCTCTCTTGAGAGGGTGTCTTGAGACTTACAAAGGATAATTCCATTTCTCAATGTGATTGGCAATATTTATTTTCTTCATAAAAATTGTGCTCAATAGCAAGAGGCTGTTCTAATGACGATTTAATGACAGACCCTCCAATGGCGGTTTATATTGTCAAATTATTCATTTGAACATTTCTTATTCCCTCAGCTCGTTTGCAGTGAGTACTTAGTTATTCTTTTGAGTAGTGTGTGTGAATTTTTCATCCCTTCCCTCATCTTTCCTTGAGGAAATCTCAGAGTCTAATTAGTTCATCGATCATAATTTCATTTTTGGGAGCAGTAATTCAATTCTATTCTTTCTTCGAAAGGAAGTATTTAATCATTTCTTCTTTGAAATGAATTCACATGTGATGTTTCCATGACTAGACCAAATGCCATGGCATTTCCTACCTAAAAGGGCACCGTTACTGCAGCTATGGTATTGAAGCTAAAGGTAAATTGACGGTCTCAGAACAACTTTGATAAGTTATCTTTCTAGCAAAAGATGCCACTTGAGCAATTCTGTCACTGGTGAAAATGTGCATGACATTTACTACAATGTGACAACAGTAAGTAGATGATCTTAGGCTGTGTCTCAAGATTTGGTTAAAGAACTCTGCCACCTTTAAAAGAAATCTCAAAACTTCAAGTGGATCCAGCCACACTGAGGCAAAAGGAGATAACCACCTATGTCTCTACTGTGATTTTTTACATCCAGTTTTCTTACTCTAGAGTTGAACCACCATGGCCTCCTTATTTTATTTTAAAACAACTCTCTTCAGAATGCTTTGATTAGTCAGAAACTTTACAATTTTTAGTTTTGAACTATTGAGACATGAACCGTGAATACTATAATCATGTTCTTATTTAATTAATGTTAACAAAGAGGACTAACACATTTGAAGTCGATCTTTGTCCCTCCCATTGAAAGCATTTGTCAATATAGGAATTACATCTGAGAGTTATCCTAACCACACAATGGGTCAATTGTTAGAATGCAGACAAACAGGACACAGGAAAAGTAGGAATAAAGCAATGATAAAGGTATTTATGAAAAATATGAAGTGAAACATGGTCACATTCTACCATTCCCTAGAAATGTCAACATCCTTTCAGACAATGGCTGTCCCCTCATGACTACATAGGATTGTGATACAAACCCTTAGTGAGTATCTGCTGCATGCTCTGTCTTCTCTATTTTCTTTATTGATTTGAAGATGTTTGTGAGTTCTATTTTGCCTCACTTATACAGAATCTACACCCCTCACAAAAGAAGGCAGAGTGGTCCTTATGCTGAGTAGGAAAACAAAGAGAGCAGCCCTGAAATTATGATGCTCTCAGAGGTGAGGTCATTCCCTGAAGATGGAGCCCAAATTGCTAGTAAAACTAAAATTGGAAGTCAGAGTTTTCCAGTTTAAGTTCTCAACCATCTCATTCCACATATACACACCTAGATCAAATTATTACAAGGGCAACAGGAAGTGATTTTTTTATATTTCTTAATTGAATCAAGAAATAGTGTGGGCATCTGTAGTAAGGTGAAAGAATATAGGTAAGAGGTGAGTACAAGGGAGATGGAGAACACAGGTGGGATGGGGAACGCTTAGGTGATGTGGGAAATGCAGATGGCATGGACCACAGGGGAGGCAGAGACCTGCAGGGGAGATGAAGTACACAGATGAAGTAGGGAAGACATGAGATGGATAACCAATGGGAGATGGAAAACATGGATGGTACAGAACATAGGTAATATTGGAGAGGCTGTCTCAGCAGAGAACACATTCAAGTCTTTCTAACTATTCCCTACTTGGCCTAAAATTTTTGTGGGTCAGAACACATATATAATCTCAAATGCCCAGTGCTGCTATAGTTGGGAATGGTAATTAGTACAGAGAGAATTAATTTCCTGTCTCCATCTAGACTTAATTCCATGTGCTGTGTCATACTGAAGTACCTGAGCCAGCCCATCCCCTCCCCAGGAGCAGGAGTTTCAGTAGCATTTGGATTTGATAGTGTAGCACTATCTCATATATAGAAGGAGAAACTAGAATGAATTTTTAGGGATGTTTAGTATAGGTTGGATGCCTAATGGACAAACAACCTAAAAAGATAATATAGTGTGCATCCTTCATACTCAATATTAGACAATTAGGGAGGACATTGAATCTGGATAAAATTGAGAAAACATCTTTGATGAGAATTCAATATAATACAATTTTTTATGTTAAGTAGCAAAAATGTAGCATCTGCCATAGGTATTATTTCTAAGTGGCATTTAAATTAATACCAGTTGATTATTTTTTTTGTCTAAAGAATAAACTTTTTTAAAGATTTCACTTATCTCTCTTCTCTCCCCCAGCTGTGTGTGTGTATGTACACATAAATGTATGTAAGTGCCTACAGAGGCCAAAAGAATGGCTCAGATTCCCTGGATCCGGAATTACAGGTGGCTGTGCACATTGAACACTATTGGAAACCAAACTCGAATCCTTTGAAGCGGCAGCAAGCACGTGTGCCTGATGAGCACCTCTCTCTATCCCCCAAAGTAATTCATAATTAGATTTTTTTCAAGATTTTAGCTAAGATTTACAAATCCAATGAAGTACTTTGAACCAAATGTACCATTATTAGCCATTGGTGACTAAACAGAATCAACGATATGTGAAATGACTCTAAGGAGATGCTTCCAGAGTTTAGACAATCTTCATGTATAACAAACTATTGTCTTTTGAGGCTAGTGTATCCATATACTAATTCTCAAATTTACTTGCTAGCTAGACAACCCTTCTTCAGAAACAGGTACCTAGTTCTTTAAATTGGTTACTGCTTCAGGAGGTCATGACAAATATATCAGATGGCTTTTCATTGGGGGCGACAGTTAATTCTGCAAAGTTTCCTGTTGGTTTGCTATTGTGCTCAGGAATACTCATCATTATTCCAGCTGGTGTAGCGGGTAGCTGCATTGTTCTTTCTCACACACACACACCACAGTGTCTAGTCAGTCTCACAAGCTAAACTGGCATAGATTTTCCAGTGTATCATATTACCCTCTCAGGTGTGTTATAATTTTTTTATCCTCAACTGGAAAACTATTTTACCTTTCCTGTGAAAAGACATTGTGAGTCTCATATTAGTTAAATGCTCACCCATGTCATATTAAAAATAAGCTATGAATATAAAGGAGAAAGGGTGACTATTGAGGAGAAGGATAGAAAGTAGGACAAAGGGGGCAGAAGGAGCAATAACTATCAATTAAGTTGTTTAGAAAGGTCACAAGGACCATTACTATTTTATAAGCTTTCTAAGTATAAAAGTTTAAGTTGTTCCACTTGGGGATAATGTTTTCCCCAGAAGACACAGGCTGCCAAATAAAAAGCCCAGAGCCAGATGTAGGACCACTCCCCTATGTCGTTTGTCAGAGTTATCCTGTACCAACCCTAAAACAATAGAGGTTACTGCTAGTGTTCTTCATTGACCACCAGAACACAATGATAAGACCCTATTGCTGAAGAAACCACACACTCTGGTCAGAGGACATGAAAAAAATCAAGTTTTTACTGACCAGGAAGTTCTCTCCTCACTGGCTAGCTCTAAGAACTGTTGCCCAGGTTCCTGGAGTGCAAAATCATCAGAAGTCTCCCTAGGCCATGAAGCCTGTGAGGCACAATAACAACAATGGCAGGAGAACCCACTAGGTAAAAATAGTAGCATGAATATTATGGGGTAACAGACTGCTTTCTGATTAGATTTAAGGCCCAATACAAAGCAGAAATCACATACAGGATACAGAAAATCTGTCCAAGAACCCATTTGGGAGCTTACAGGTCTCAGAGATGTATTTGCTATTATTATTCTACTAAATAAACATAGTACCAAATCACCCTCTAAATTTATATCCCATGGGTTAGTACAGCTCTCAGACATCACCAGGGGTAGTGGTTAAAGTACAAACTGGTCAAGTGTGGAGTGCTCAGCCACAAATGGTACATCTTCATCACCTCAAAGGTTTAGGGAGCACTGAAGAAGGGACAGAAAGATGGTATGAGCCAGAGGTCTGGGAGCACTGGAGCAAAACTGTCTTCTGAATATGACCAGACCACTACAGTCATGAACTCACAGTAGCCCTAACTCGTGGAACAAAATTTGCATTAGATCAAGCTAGTTAACATTCTCGTATGGGATGAGGAGGGGCTCACAAGTCTCAAAGCTTAAATGAAGAGTTAGGGACAGAAATGGTTTCTGGGGTATTGAGAATATATTTTTTTAAAGAGTGTGCTCTGGTAGGTACAATACATTTAAGTGAAGAGCTTCACTGGGGAGCACAAATTAGATTTGATGAATCATTAAAAATAAAGTTGGGATGGGATTCATCTCATAGCAGTTATCAGGAGAAGTGAGGAGTAAATACAACCTAAATATATTGTATGAACTTTTAAAATAATTAATAATTAATATTGTACTTTAAAAAAACCTCATGAAACTGTACTTAAAATTCATGTAAGAATTTTGTGGGAGAAACTGTAGCAAAACTCATAGAAGCCTAGACTTCTTTCTATCCATCAGACCATGGGATTGTACAACAATAAGGAGGGCACAGTTTAAGCCTTAGAGGTATCCAGGTGAACAGTGTCCTGTGTATCTGGAGTAAAAAGAATTGCATCCTCTGCTAGAAATCACAGTGAACAACAAAGCAGTAACTGTCGCCCAAAGATGCATTTTCTGTTCTGTTGTGAAACTGATATAGCCATTGGGAGTAATCATATAACAAGAACCTATACCAGCTATGTCAGTGATTCAATCTGCATATTCCCAGTTCAGAGTGCAATTCTACAATACCAGTCTAAGGCATGGTTCCATGTAGAGGGCTCTAGGAACTGAATGTAGACATCTTGTGTTAGGAAACAGTAGGAATCTTGAACAATGGAGAAAGGCCAGTTTCTTCAACAAATAGTATTAGGAATACTGTACCACTACACAATAAAAAAGAGAGTAGAACCATATGGTACACCACATATAAAAACGAACCTAAAATGGATTTAGACAAGATGTAACACCAAAAAGAAAATAGCAGTGTGCTCACAGCATTAAATTCAGTGATGATGTCTTATACATGATATTCAAGGCACAGGTAGCAACAGAAACAGATAAATGACCCATACTAAAGCTAAAGATATCTGCGGATCAAGAGAAGAAAACAGAAAAGTTAAAAAGTTAAAAATGGCTAACACTATAAATTTAGTATTTTTTTACCATAATAAAAAATGCAGTATCAACAAAAATAAAAAAATAAGATTTTTTACTTATATAGAAATAAAAATTAGAATAAAGAAAAAGAAGGCATTGGAATTAACAACAGAGCTAGAATAAAAGAGAAAACTAGCAGGTTGTTATATAATCATGAAGAGGTCATCAGAACAAACTTGAGAGAAGGAAATGAATAAAAGACCAACAGGAATTTAAGAGGGGAAGGATATATGTATATGTATATGTGTATATATAATGTATATGATGTACATGTATATGTATATGTATATGTGCATGTGTATATATGTATATGTATATATTGGGTGTCTTCTATTTTTTTATACTTTGGATTCTATTGCTGTTGTTTTGTGCTTTTGGTTTTTGAGACTGGGCCTTCCTGAATATAAAACTCACCAGTAGGCCACACTGGTTGACTAATGAACTGCAGAGCTCTGTTTGCCTCTATTTCCTTTGCTCTAAGGTCACAGGCACTAATACCATAAGCAGCCTTTTACATGAACTTCAGAAATCCAAATTCAGGCCACCATGTTTGCTTGGTAAACCCCTTATCTGCTGAGAAATCTCTGCAGCATCTCCAATACATTTCTAATAGAAGTTCTAGTAATATAGAACAGAATGGTACAATATGAAGAGATGGATGAATTTCCAAGTATTGAAGAAAAGTAAGTCTCAGAAAATTTATACTGAATGGTAGCTAAATAATGTCTATATCCTAGATATAATATTATAAAAGCATAGATATCTAAAATTAACAGTATTGATAAAAATTTGTGAACAACAGTTTGATAGATTTCTCATTAATAGGAATTTAAGCTAGATTTAAATATGTTGTACAGAAAGTCCCACTAGAATTCTATACCCAGATAAACTATCATTAAAATTATACTACCTGAAGTATATTGTAATAGCCATTCTGTTAAAATTTTTTCACTATTTATAAATTATAGAGAATATTACATTTCAGCACAGTGAATCAAATAATTTATTTTCAGTTCTTTTATAGTAGTACATGTAGGATAATTCAATTTGGTTAAACTACATAACATCAGTATATTTAGACTAGATGTTTAGATTATATTATATCCTATATTTATTTATTTTGCCATGACTACTGCTAATGTAAGGATCAGCTTTATAAATTCCATTTATTACTTATAAGAATATTTCTTAAGACAATATTAAGAAATTACAGTTCATGGAATATACAACACTTAAATACAGATTTGTGAACATTGTTTTAAAGGAACTGAGACAGCATGTACTTCCATCAGTGGTGCATGGTGTATTTCTATCATCATACTCTAATCAAGAGCTGATATTAATGATTTCATTTTTATTAACAAAACCATCACAAAATTACTATATGTTTATAGCTATTAAAATTGATGTTATTATTGAAAAATAATGAACAGTAATTTTAATTCACTATTCACTGAGTCTTGATGAGTTTAACTATATTTTTTGTATTTTATAAGCACTTGAACATCTTTTAATGAAATTAAAATGAATATTTTCATATTCTTGCTGATATTCTCACTTTCTACCAGCTGATTATTAATTTAGGTGATTTAAAAGTATACTTCTAAAGTTTTATCCCTTGTTGAAATGCTTTGCATTGAAAATTTTAATTATAATTTTAATTATTTTTCAGTTTGATTGCTCCAAAAGTTTCAGTGCCTCAAATTTGAGTCTTGGCAATAGAATATCAATGAACTTTTCAAAAAGAGAACAGCTTATTTGCATCATCAATGCAGGAAAATATAGATATAGTAAAATGAAAACACTGCAAATATAAAATAATTGGTTTATATAAAATGTTTAATGTCTCCCAGAGATGTACACTGAAATGTACATCTCATCATTTTATAGCAAATATTTGTCAAAGTGACTTACAAGCAATTATACTTCTGGTTGTTTAAACAAAAGGGTGGAATCAGTTTGTTGATTAGATATGATGCCCTCATCTTAGCTGTATCATCCTTCAAATTAGACAAGATATTGGGTAAAACTGTGTGTCCTTTTTCAGGTGGATAAACAGATAAGAAAATGTGCAATATATACACTAGAATATAATACCATTAAATCTTGGACAACAAGAACATCCTGTAATTCGCAGCCATATAGATGGATGGTGTCAGATAAAGCAACAGAAGGGAGAAATGAAAGAGTAAAAGTTCTGTAGATTCTGTAGGTTCTGCTTCCCTCTTCTCCCTTTTCCAGATTGTTCTGCACCCCTGACCATACATTTTCCTCTCCAGTAATTCTAGTCCTTTAAGATCTTGATTCTTCTGTTGATTGATATCACAGCTTGTGCTCTCATCACTGGGTTCAGTTGTTATTGTACCCAATCACAAGCAAAATCTGATATTATCAGTTTTCAAAGTTTAAGCTTAGGTGGAATAACTGTAAAATGATATTTTGCTAATTCCCATGACTGATTCTTAGTGTGGGCATATTTTCACACATTGGTGGCTCTTCCTATAGCTAGTCTTTGAATTAGTCTTGTTGCTCTTCTAATAATTTTTTTTACTAGGGATTTTCTTTTCTTTTTCTGACATAATTTAGAACTTTTATAATAAATTCTAGAAATTAATTTTTTGGTATATTTGTAAAGCATCTTCCCCCAGGTTGTATACTTAAAATGTTTTTGTTTTGTTTTACATTTTTTGTTTGTTTGTTTTGGTGAAAAATAGGGCCTATTGGTAAATAGCAATTTTAAAATTTAGCATAGATAAAAATGTTTCTTCACTCCTATGGCTTGTATTTTGTATCTTGATCATAATTTTTTGTTCTTCTACTGGATAGTGGGAGTTCTTCCCAAGTCAGCAAGATGGCTCCGAGGGTAAAGGTATTTGTCACCAAACTTGATTATTTGAGTTTAATCCTTGGAACCCAATTGATTGCAGAGAGAATTAACCCCCTCAAATTATCCTCTGATCTCCCTCAGTGAACTGCACATATGAAGTCCTGACAGAAATGCAGACATGCACATTCACACATGAGCACACTTGTTCCCATGCACCTGTATGGTATCTATGTATATATGTGTACACACACATACACATGCAGAAATATAATACAAGTTCTTTTAAAAATATGCACTTCCTGAACTTCCAGCTTGATTTCTACATGTTCTATGACTCAAGTATGTGCTATCTTTCAGTAATAAGGTCATACTGTCAAGTTCTGGAGGATCACATAAAGCAATGGCAAGAGTTTGTAATGCTTGGGGGTCTATGGAACATTATTGGCCAAGAACTCCAAAATAAGTGATCTATCGATGAAATAAAGCTTCTTGTTTGCCCATGGTACCTAGTAGGAACACTGTCCCCTATTATAGGGTAACTATCTTAAATATCTCATATATATGTGTGTGTATATCTTTTAAGAAGTTTCTACAGTAGTAGGTTTCCTTGACTTTATAAAACCAACATTATATGTTAATTAAACCTCCAATCCTTTGCCTTTCTATCCTTACTCTTTATCTTTTTATATCATTGTGTTTTATCTTTCCATCATTGAAAACCAACCCTTTGGTCCCTTGCAAGTTTCTGATATCCATTAATATCCAAAGTGAAAAACATATGTCTAAAATTCAAAGCTAATATCCTTAAACGAGAGAATACATATCCATCATTCTTACCCAGCTGTGAAGTGTAAGATCTACAGTCTTGCCTGGCAAGATGTGATCACTAGTGCAACTGTGGTGCAAATGTCATGGAAATAATCAACTATTTTCTGATTGGCTTTAGAGCCTGATTGTTGGTATCAGGACCTCCAAACCCTGTGACATCACATAGGCCACAGCGAGATCTGCATACCTGTTGCCTAAAGATTTCCAGAATCCACTTGGCTCACCTTCCACCTTTACCTGTTACTATGTCACTATCCATACATAAAAGAAGGCCCCTCTGTGCTATCTCCCTCTCCCTCTCCCTCTCCCTCTCCCTCTCCCTCTCCCTCTCCCTCTCCCTCTCCCTCTCCCTCTCCCTCTCCCTCTCCCTCTCCCTCTCCCTCTCCCTCTCCCTCTCCCTCTCCTCGCCTCTCTTCTCCTTTCTATTTCTGCTGCCACCTTACCCTTTCCTCTCTCAATAAATCTCACATGGAACTCTTCAGCTTGGTATGGATTTTTTCTGAAGCCTGTGAAAGTCACAACTCTGATCCAAAAGGTAGACTCATACCTTGGCACCATCAACAGAGCCAAGAACCTGTGGCTAGAAATATTATAGACCCTAGGAGAGAAACTACTTGTATTATTCTAAATGAGCATAACATTAAACTAACTCCCAATGACTTATTGTTATACCTATAATTTCTCTCAATCTTCATCAAGAAGATTCTTTTTACAAGACATGGTAGTTAAACAGGAACCTACAACTGGTCAAAGTGCAGGGATTACGAGACTATGCTCAGACTTACATGGGACATTTCTGTAATACCCCCTTACCCCAAGGCTCAGGGATCATTTTGAAAAGGGAGCAGGAAAATTGTGTGCTAGAGGCAGTGGATAAGTATAAGGAAAGAGTGTTTAGGAATACAGTAGAGCAGTTGCACATATGAATTCATAGCAGTTCGACAGAGTGCACAAGACCTACCCTCGCTTAAGCCAGTCAAAATGCCAGCATGGAGAGAAAGGTTGGCATGAAAGCCTACCCTGAGCTTAGGAGGTATTGGCAAGCTACCATAGTGGGAAAGCCAGTTTTATTTAAATGTGTGGCCTTGGCATGTGGAACATGCTCTAGTGGATTTTCATATACCTAAAAGCAGATAGGCAGCACACATTAACTTAGTAAGTTTTAAAATAATGAGGACACAAAGTTGAGTTGAGAGGGAAGGCGGTAGATCTGGGAGGAGATGGAGGAGGTTAAAAAGTACGATTAGAATACATTGTATGAAATTTTCAAAGAATTAATAAAGAATATTAAATTTACTTCATGAAGAGAATGGTACAGAAGATGGTTTCTTTCAAACATGTTTCTGGATGGTGAAAGAGCAGAGTACCTTCCAGGGAATTTCTTGTACCCCCCTTCTAAAAAGCCAAGCTGATGAAACACGATTCAGCCTTCTTATTATATATGCCTCTGAGTTTTGGCAAATTACTACATTTTGATAGACACCATCCTAATCAAGACATGAAACAATTCCATACCACTAAATAACCGTGGTGCCATTTTGTGGTCAGACCTTACTACGTCCAGCTTCTGTATCCCGCGATGTTTCTGTTCTATAGCTTTCCGTTTCCAAAGCCACATGGATGGAATCACACAGTATCAGTCTTTAAAGTCAGGCTTCTTCCACTTAGCGTGCAGCTTTAAGAACTGCCTGTGCTGTTGTGCACATTAGAGATTCAGTCCTTCTAACTGCCAAGTGACATCTCAGTGTATTAATGTAAAAACATTTGATAATCCATTAATAAGCTGAAGGTGTATTATTATTATAAAAAGATTCTCTGATCTAACCTTTTCTAACATTTTGAACATTTCTCCAATCATAATTTTCTCTTCTAACTCTTTAAAGGAATGAGATACAGATGTGTTACAGTATGGAATAACTTCCATAGTATATTATTATTAAACACCACCTACCCCAAACCACAAAGTTTCCATCTACACCAGCTGTTTTTCTACTTCAAGAATATCCTGTTTTCCTTCTGCATTTGTTTTTGTACACATAGTCAATTCAATTCTTGTTGGAGTTTTAGTGCATATTTTACTGAAGTTCTGAATTAACTTTGGAATTACTAATATCTCTACAATAGTCAATCTTAACATGTAAAATCAGGCAAAATTGCTATTTTCATTTAGGTCCTGCTTAATGCATTCATTGTATGTTTTATAAATTTTTAAACTTCTACATATATGTTATAGGATGAACCCCTCAGTATATGGTTCATAGATTAGATATCTGATATCTCAAATGTTACTTGCATTAAAAAACAAACAAACAAACAAACATAGGGACTTTAGGATGATTTAGTGGGTAAAGATACTTGCTATACAAGCCTGATGACCTGAATTTAATTCTTTGAACCCACGTAGAAAAAATAAAAAAAGGAAAATATTGCTTTAAATTGACTTTCTAACATATGCTGTGGCAAATCATCCTGCAGTTCTCTCTCTCTCTCTCTCTCTCTCTCTCTCTCTCTCACACACACACACACACACTCACACAACTAATAATAGTAATAATAATAAATTATATGATACATTATATAATAGAAAGATTATTATAAATTGACCTTTTATATTGCTTTAAAATTTTTGGTTTTGACTCACAAACAATAATCATACTATTTCTTATTAATTAACAAAAATATGCCTTATATTACTTGATGTTTTCTACATAGAGAATCCAGTTTTGTCTAAGTAATAAAAACATTTTCCTTGATTTAAATTCTGAATAATTCCCCCCTGAAATATGGTGTCACAATTCCCTCTAAAATCACTACGTTTGAACATTTTCCAGACGTTATTGCATTATAAGATATACCAGAGTATACCATAGTAAGCAGAATTTATTTAATATCTTCTCATTTGTGATGTTAATGCTATTAATTTCAAAGCTTTCCTTTTAGGAATTTGGGGGGCTGTCAGTATATTAATCAGCACCTAAATTTCTCAGCAAGTTCACGGGAATAAACTTTAACCATAAAATTCCTAGCTGCAAAGAGGCTCTCAGCACTTGGCCACATTTCCTCCCATGAAGGTCAGTACACTTTGCTGACAGCCAACAATGTATGAAAACATCTCAGTCACCACATCCTTCTCTGAACAGGGGAATATCCTTTATGCTCTTTCACTAATTTGGTAGACAAAAAGAGTATTTCATTTTAATTTGCATTGATTTGGTTGCTAGTGAGGTGGATCTTTTTCATGTAGTTGTGAAGCATTTGGTATTTTGTCTCTGACTCTAGATGAAAGTGTATCTCATCTGAAAAATTAAAACTCTATCATCTGTACTGTGGTGCATTTTAGGATCTGTTTATTTCATAGCCTCATACAGAGTTTTTATTCTTGTATTATTAAATATGTCAGTTATCTCTTTGATCAATTTCTTTCTTTACTCTTATGTGTGGGTGGAAAGGTTTCCGTCTTCCCTCTTGGGTCTTTATAAAGTATAATGGAACTTGGCTGCAGCGAGCAGTCACCATTAAAGCTTTTCCTTCTAAAAATGAAACTTCCAGATTGTGGATTAATGTCCTTTTTACTTTATATTCACAAGGCTTGGCATAGTTTGTGGCACGTAATAACTACCCAGAAAATAGTTCCTGAATAAATGGAATGCTGTGTGTTTTGATTTGATATTTTCCTGCCTTCATAGCTTTCAGTAAGTATAGAATAAAAATTTCCCCAATTTGATAATTTGACACTTCTCAGTTATTACAGAAAATTAATACTTCTGGCCATTAGCTGCTTTTAGAAGACTCTAAACTTCCCACAGACTTAGCCTATGCTTATTAGCCTGCAAGCAGCAAAGTCATCATTATCATTGTAGAGTAAGTGGAGCTTTGGGGTATGGCCTGGGTCTTGGGGTAGTAATTTCTCCCTTTGTGAAATGTATTTATTTTATGTGGAATGTCCATTTTTCCTTTAATTTCTACTTCTGCTCTTCATGTTCTGGGCAAGGGACAGAACTACCTGAGTGAGTTAGTTAAGTTGCAATGACATGTCCAGATTCTTAAGATCGTCACATCTGATGGGCAAGCCTTACATTTTAAAATAGGTCAACCCATAAACCTCCCTTCTTTGGTTTTCCCTTTCCCGTGGACCTACAGACTTCCTCACTTGTGCTCCTAAGAGTCTTAAGTCACTGTATTAACAACCAACAAAAGAGAACATTATGTGGTGCTGACCACATGCTGCTCTCATGTTGAGGTTCCTGTGCCCTCCCTCAGTCCCAAATTCACCCCAGGAAGCAGAAAATGGGATCTGTGGCAGTTGCTTAGAAGACAATATTGACTAAAGCCCAGTGGTGTTCCCAGATTCACTGCTCACGACTGTATACATGGGATGAAAGGCAGAAGTTTTGGATTCTAGGGGTAAAGCTCTTCATTGTCTCTTCATTGGACGTTTTCAAATACATTTTCCTTTAGGGCAGGAATAAAAGCATGGTGAACCTCATCTTTCTTATACCTTGTGTCAGATTTCTGGAGTTTAGTAGATACTCAGTGGCAATTTGGCAATTTGGTAAGTCGAACAGGGGCATGTGGTTTGTTTAACAAAGGTCTGCCTAGCAGGGCTGTGGCCACACACACACACACACACACACTATTTCAGAAATGAGTTGGATGCTTTAATTCTGTACAACTGAACCCACCCTTAATCAAAGAGACAATTTCACCCAATGTAATCAAGAATTTAGTTTAATTTTTTAAAGTTGTTCTCCTAAAAACAATCCAGCAGAATGGAGACTAATGGAGTCGCTCTAAAGCATTAGAACATGCCAGCAGTTAATGTGCCTGGCAGGGCATCTTCCAGGCCAATTTATCTTACATTTCTCATTCTCTGTTTCTCCTTTGGTATCCTGCACAGAAAGCTCTGACAGGCAAATGGAATTTGTGTGGTGTGGTCTCACTGAGGAATAGGTATAACCTCAAAGCAGTGTTTCTTTTATTTCTCATTCAGAGGGCAAGATTAACACACATATGTAATAAAACTATTGAGCTGTTTTAATGCTTTTCTTGTCATGCATTCAGAACCCATGAAAGTTGTCATCAGCGATGGTTTCACTCAGTGCTCTCCCTCAGGGTAATGTAAGACAACCGAGCACTGTAGGAGCCACCTCTTTCCTGCTCCTGCATTTATGTCGCTGACTACCTGACACTGACCTTTAGTCTTGGGGCCAGCACTCTCCAGGTTCCTGACCCTGTAGGATAGCCAGATCACATGATAAATGCTTCATACCTTCTGTCAAGTTGCACAGTCTTTCTCTCTGGACCCCAGGGCTCCCCATTTCAGCTGGTAAAGAGCCAGAGTCTCACTAACCATTCCACCACATCACTGGCTGCCATGTCAGTACAGTTTGATTTGAGGATGCAGTTTCTTTGATTAACTAGATTAGGTCACTCCTAGAGACAAACATGGTGTGGGTAAATAGAAAATTGGCATAAAGGAAGTCCCCATCCAGAAAAATGCACTCTGGACTTGTACATTTTATTTATATATTGTCTCATTTTACACATCTGTTCCTCCAGTGAAAATTGTTATGTTTAAAGGCAGAAGCAGCTCCATTGACAGCAGCCACCAAGGTCCTAGTAAGTCTAATGGCTTCAGCTGAACGATTCACAGTCTATATATTTTTTTGTGTGTATATATGTATACATGGCAAAAAACAAAGAACAGATTTTACACATAACCAAGAAGAGAGTAAGGAGAAAAATGACAGAACTGCTCCCTTTAAGCACAAAAAGCATATTTTTGCAAAGTTGTTTAATCAATTCATATGTGCTTCATTATAAAGAAAATGTTTTAAATGTTTGACATTAGGTACAAGAAATAAATGATTTGATAATTTTGAGTCATTTGTGGTTATTTTCAATAAAAGCTATGGTTCTGGAGATATAGAGTTGTGTGACTATTGTATATGGGTAACATCTATTATGGAGATAGTAATACTTATAAAAAAAGATTAATGCTACAATTCTCCCTGGTACCATGTACCTTATGTCTCTACAGAACCTTTCCTGAGGAATAAGCTGCTTGCTCTCTGGTCTTCCACATCTCTTATGCACATAGACTGAGTGTGGTCTTCTCTGTGATGTTCTGATCATTCCTCAGTCATCAACTGCTCTCATGTCCTATGTATAAGGGCATACATTCTCATGTCCTGTGTATAAGGACATACATTCTCGGATTGCTCACCATCACTCTATGTAGCAACTCTAGAACTTCCAGCTGATCAAAGTAATGAAACATGGTGAGACTTCAGGACAGGACAGACTTTGCTCAGATGCTACATTCACCTGCTTATTTTTAAACAGCATCTTGCTCTTTAGCTAAAACCTCTTCTGTAAATAAGTAAAAACCTAATGCTTTTTCATACAGCACTGAAGACTGCATGCAGTGTGAGCTCAGCCTTTGTTGCCCATCTAACAAGTTTGTTGCATGGTCACCTCTTTCCACTGGAACTCTGTGTTTTAGCTACACATGGGAATGCATCCAGTTGACCTAATAATTTTGTACCTATGATATCTCAGTTACAAGCATGCTGTGTTGTGCTGCGCTGTGCTGTGCTGTCCTGTGTATAATAATGCTATGGTTGGTCACAGCAGACAAGCTTTTCTAGGCTTGCTTTCTGGCTTTCAGTTAGGGTCAGACAATAGAAGATACTAGAAGGAGACCAAAAAAAGAGGGAAACAAGGGAAGTGACTTCTTTCCCATTTCTGGTTTCTGCCAACTTCAGTCTAGGAAGAGAAGGCAGGAAGGCTCACTTCCAGGATCCTCACAGCACAGCACCCATTAGCAGGCCTGAATTGTGCCAGTTATATGGGGGCAACTTTTCTCAAGCTCTCATTTTCTGATAATCTAATTGTTTGTTCTCATTTTTAAGGAAAGCCTGTGATAATTGAAGGTTTATTTGCATGTAGGGTTATTCAGATAGAAGTAATTCAGAAATTCCACTGAGTACAAGATGAGAGACAGTTGCTTTGGTCTTATGTCAGCAAAGTCCAGAATGAAGGAGATGGAGATGCTAAAGACATTGTAGTTACAAGTGATGTGAATGGAAAATCCTCAGTATTTATATTGCCCAAGGTGCTCCAAGCCCCAAACATCAAGTGTCTTAACTTCTTTAGATATCTACTTTCAGAGTTTTCTCTATAACCTTGGCTATGATCTAGATATGAAGTGTGTCCCCAAAGAGGTTTGTATTCCTCCAATACAGTGCTCAGAGACAGGGATCTGGGGAAGTGATGAGATCATGAGGGTGCTGATCCAATCAATGACTTGAATTCACTGATAGATTCATTACTGAATGGACTGTATGGAATGGGCCTTTCTGTGCAGCTAGCAAAAGACATGAGAACTAGGTCACTGTGACATTACAGACTACATTGGGATTGTGTGTGCAAGGTCAGCAAGGGCCCTTTAGAGAATAACTAGGCAAAGCTCAGGGTTAACATAGAAATACACCTTTCAAACAGAGAAAACTGACTAGACAGGGTTGGAGAAGTGGAGGTGAGCAAGGACAAGGAGCAGCTTGCTGAGAACAACTCAAGAAGGGCTTTGGTAGCCTCAAAGGCTCAGTGAGAAAGAGAGGAGCTCTGAGAGAACACCTCTGACCTGCTTGCTCCTAGAAGACTTCTTTGCAGTCTACCCAGGGTAGTGAGTGAAAAGAATTTGGTATTAATTAAATGTGAGACTTAGCTTTTAAGAAGAAGATTGAATCCTAAAGAAACAGAATAAGACTATCCTAATACCCCAAAGAGATAAAAGGCTTTGGGATGGAACAGAGATTTCATTAATAGAACTGATAAGCCCATCAGGAATGGGGGTTGAAGGAACAAAATTGGATTCTAATTACTGGATAAAGCAAGACTATCTCTGTACCTCCAGGACTGGAGGGCCTGGGCAGTCCAGTTACATGCATCCTTACTAGGATAGAATAGAGATATGCTCGCCTCCCTGATCCCAGTTATACTGGAGCAGGATGCAGTGTGAACTTTTGCTCTTGCATCTTGATGGCAATTTTCAACAGTTCTACTACCTGCTATTATCGACATTACTTTTATGATAATATTATAACAATAGATAATAGTATTATGTCAGATTTTCTGCAACTCATTGGTAATCTTTTGCAAGATGGAGCAAGTTATAAATACACACAACCAACACAAAGTTCTACCTTTTTTATTTCTACATACACAACCTGCATTTGCTTAGCCTGTACTTTCTTCAGGTATCAAAAATAAGCAAGAATCATATTGGTAATTCAAAAGTTATTCAAGTTAAGAAGGGCGAGATAAAGAGTTAAAAGTGCCATTCAAAGATGGCACATTGTTATATTTGTTTTTGTTAAATCTTATTGGACAGAGATCAACGGATGGACACACCAGGACAGATGTGCTATATCACCATTTTTGTAGATCTAGTAAGAGGCATTAAATCTGAAGAATTTCATCTGCCCCTAATGTTTTAGGATATACATTTCACCAAATTTTGGCAAAATTTTTCTGATGAGACAGAAAATCTGTTCAAGCTTTGAACTGAAGTGTTAACACTGGAAGAACAAAGGCAAGAACACAGGATTCAGACATTGTCTCTCTTACCAGAACACCTCATATTACAACAATAATTGGGCAAAAGCCCTGGGAGCCTCTGTTTTAATAGAAATGTGAATTAGGTTAAGCTGAAAGGTAACTGATATTGCTTAGCTCTGTTCTGTACACTACTCAGTTCTCTAAATCAGACAACACTGGGTATTGTCTAAGGTGGTGTACTAAATCAAGGGAGAGACAAAATGCATAGGCACATCTACTGCCTGGTAACTGCTCTTCACTGTTTTCCAAAGGCTCAGGCTTGGAGCTCTTGGCTGCTACTCAGCCTTTGGGCAGAAAGGCTGGATCCCAGGCTGTTCTTTGAGCAGCTTGGGTAAAAGCAGGATATAAGACCATCTTTTACAGCAGGTTACAGATACAGAATTGCAGGCAATAGCACTGAGAGGGCTAGCTGGCATAGAACATGTAGTACAAATGGGTGTCTGTCAATTTCATACACATAAGAATCTTCCAGGAGACAAAATTCTAGATGCTGCCACCTATAACAAAGACAAATTGAAATAGTCCAACCTAATTGACTGTTGTACAAAATGTTTGTTTGACTCATTCACATTAGTTCCTGAATATTTCTTTAGAGCCTTGAATTAACATACACCTTGGGAGATACCATAGCTCAGTCCTCTAATCTTAGCACTTGGAGGGAAAGGCAGGAAGACTGTAAGCTCAAAGCCAGCCTGAGTTAACCATGTTTAGAATGAAAGATAGAAAATAAGAAGGGAAGATGGGGGGAGGATATTGAGGCAGAATGATCTCTTGGGGCTGTGAATGACATAGGAGGGGGATCTTTCCTCAAATATCACTGAAAAATTCCCTGGTGCATTTCATGGGTCCTGTGGCCTTAATTCTTCATAGACACCCTCTCTCTCTCTTTTTTTTTTTTGATAGTAGGATCTGATGATTTTTTTAATTTCCTCAGTTTCTGTTGTTATATCCCCCTTTTCATTTCTAATTTTGTTAATTTGGATACTGTCTTTGTGCCCTTTGGTTAGTCTGTCTAAGGGTTTATCTATCTTGTTGATTTTCTCAACGACCCAGCTCTTGGTTTTGTTGATTCTTTGTATGGTTCTCTTTGTTTCTACTTGATTGATTTCAGCCCTTACTTTGATGATTTCCTGTCTTATACTCCTCCAGGGTGAAATAGGTTCTTTTTGTTCCAGGGCCTTCAGGTGTGCTGTTAAGTTGCTAGTGTATGCTCTCTCCAGTTTCTTTTTGGAGTCACTCAGGGCTATGAGTTTTCCTCTTAGCACTGCTTTCACTGTGACCCATAGATTTAAGTAGGTCGTACCTTTATTTTCATTGAATTCTAAAAAGTCTTTGATTTCTTTCTTTATTTCATCCTTGATCAAGGTGTCATTGAGTATTGTTCAGTTCAATGTGTATGTGGGCTTTCTGTTGTTCTTCTTGCTATTGAAGACCACTTTAACTCCATAGTGATCTGATAGAAGACATGGGATTAGTTCGGTCTTCTTGTAGATCTTCACTCTTCTTGTATTTGTTGAGGTCTGTCTTGTGACCAATTATATGATCGATTTTGGAGAAGGTACCATGCGGTGCTGAGAAAAAGGTATATTCTTTTGCTTTCGGATGAAATGTTCTATATATATCTGTTAAATCCAATTGGTCCAAAGCTTCAATTAGTTTCACTGTGCCCCTATTTAGTTTCTGCTTTCCTGATTGGTCCATTGAGGAGAGTGGAGTGTTGAAGTCACCTACAATTATTGTGTTAGGTACAATGTGTGCTTTAAGCTTTAGTAAAGTTTCTTTTATGAATGAGGGTGCCCTTACATTTGGAGCATAGATGTTCATTATTGACAATTCTTCTTGGTGGATTTTCCCTTTGACCAGCAAGAAGTGATCTTCCGTGTCTCTTTTGATGACTTTAGGTTGAAAGTCAATTTCATCTGATATTAGAATGACTACTCCGGCTTGTTTCCTGAGACCATTTGCTTGTAAAATTGTCTTTCAGCCTTTTACTCTAAGGTAGTGTTTGTCTTTGACACTGAGATGTGTTTCCTGTATGCAGCAAAATGTACGGTACTTTTTCTGTATCCAGTCTGTTAGTCTGTGTCTTTTTATTGGGGAATTAAGTCCATTGATGTTAAGAGATATTAAGGAATAGTAATTATTACTTCCTGACATTTTGGGCGTTATTTTTTATATTTGAGTGGTTCTCTTTTGGGTTTGATGAGAGGGGGTTTCTATCTTGCTTCTTCTGGGGTGTAGTCCCCCCCCCTTTGTGTTGGTGTTTTTCCCCTATTATCCTTTGTAGGGCTGGGTTTGTAGATAGATATCGTGCAAATTTGGTTTTGTCATGGAATACCTTAGTTTCCCCATCTATGGCTATTGAGAGTTTTGCTGGGTATAGTAGTTTTGGCTGAAGTTTGTGTTCTCTTAGAGTCTGCATGATATCTGCCCAGTATCTTCTAGCTTTCATGGTCTCAGGTGAGAAGTCTGGTGTAATTCTGATAGGTCTTTCTTTATGTGTTACTTGGCCTTTTTCTCTTACTGCCTTTAATATTCTTTCTTTGTTTAGTACATTTGGGGTTTTGATTATTATGTGACGGGAGGTGTTTCTGTTCTGGTCCAGTCTGTTTGGAGTTCTGTATGCTTCTTGTATATTCATGGGCATCTCTCTCTTTAGGTTGGGGAAGTTTTCTTCCATAATTTTGTAGAAGTTATTTGCTGGCCCTTTATGTTGTAGATCTTCACTCTCATCTATACCTATAATCCTTAGGTTTGGTCTTCTCATTGTGTCCTGGATTTCCTGAATGCTTTGGGTTACCAGCTTTTTGCATTTTGCATTTTCTTTAATTGTTGTATCCATGGTTCCTATGGTATCTTCAGCATCTGAGATTCTGTCTTCTATCTCTTGTATTCTATTGTTGATATTTGCATCTGTGACACCTGATTTCTTCCCAAGGTTTTCTATCTCCAACGTTGTCTCCCTTTGTGATTTCTTAGTTATTTATACTTCTGTTTTTAAGATTCTGGATGGTTTTGCTCAGATCTTTCACTTGCTTGTTTGTGTTTTCATGTAATTCTTTAAGGGATTTTTGTGTTTCCTCTTTTATGACTTCTACTTGTTGACCCATTTTCTCTTGTATTCCTTTAAGTGATTTTGTGTTTCCTCCTTATTGGCATCCATTTTTTGATCCATATTCTCCTGAATTTCTTTAAGTGATTTTTGTGTTTGCCTTGTAAGGGCTTCTAGCTTTTGATCCATTTTTTCCTTATTACTTTAAGAGATTTATCTAAGTGTTCCTCAATCAGCATCCTGACCAGTGATTTTAGATCTGTGTATTGTTTTTCTGGTGTGTTGGGTTATCTGAGACTTATTGCTATCGGGGAACTGGGTTCGGATGCTGCCATATTTCCTTGATTTCTGTTAGTAACGATCTTACGTTTGCCTTTTGCCGTCTGGTTATCTCTGGTGTTAGTTGGTCCTGTAGTTACTAGCTGGTGCTTGAACCTCCTGTGGGCTCATAAGGCTATTTCCCCATGACTGGGACACCTGAACCACTGCCCTGCGGGACTCCTGCTCACAGATTACTGACAGGTGGCCTGAGTCCCCAGAGGTCTTAAACTCGGGATATCTCGGGTACCTGGTTCTACCTGCTGGTTCTACCTGCTGGTTCTGCCTGCTGGTTCTGCCTGCTGGTTCGAAACAGCTGGGAAGATGGTGGAGGCTGCAGGGAGTGCAGGTGTCTGCCTTCAGGGCACAGAGCCCAAGCCTGGCTGGGGCCCTGGACCCACCGCTCTGTGAGCAGCTCCTGCTCAAGGCCTGACTCCCCAAAGGTCTTAAACTCGGGATATCTCAGGTACCTGGTTCCACTGGCTGGTTCGAAACAGCTGGGAAGATGACAGAGGCTGCAGGGAGTGTGGGGTCCACCTTTAGGGCACAGAGCCCACACTTCAACACTCTCTTTTTCATCCTCTCCTCTCCAGAAAACTTGATAGTCTCTTGTTACATTCATCCTTTGCTCTTCTGCACTCAGAATGACTTATGAGGAAGGCAAGTTAACTGTTGTTTGATCCCAAACCTAGTGCATTCAATGTCTTCCTTTCCTTGTCCCCACATGCATACATTTTATTACAAAACTCTCAGCTTTGGTCCCAGATCACCTTCCTGGGATCACCTTGTACATAGACATGCATCAGAGCATCAGAGCATTAGAGCTTTGACAGTCTTACAAACTGAGCCCCAGTTTCCTTTCAGAGTTAAGATCATACCCTGATCTCACTTTGAGCCATCAGCCTCTGATTCTGTGGCCTGAAAATGTCCCTTGTCTTCATCACTTGCTGCTGGTTACTTTCAGCTAACTTTCAGCTTTTCAGAGAAGATTCCTCTGATCTCTACTGTGAGTTGTCTTTGTGGTCACTTTGTTGTTCTTTGTATCTCATAGTAATATGTTGTCAAGATGAGTTGTAGACTGAGGAATATTTCTGTACCTTCTTCCATGAGGCTGGGTTTGACTCAAACAAGCAAACAGGTCCCAACGCTTTGTCTTCAGGATTTTGATCATCAACAATGACTGAGAATAAGTTGGCTTTGGGGTTTGAAAGAGTCATAGGATCCTGTTGTGTTTTTCTGTATTTGTTGAGTAATTACTGCACCGGGCTTGGTGAAAGTACCTTAGTGTGTTGACTTGGCTTTAACAGTGACATTCTCTTAGGAGTGCCATTTATTTCCATTTTGTAAAAGTGAAGTTATGTTGGAAGGTAGAGTTAGGTCACTGTGTTCCTATCATGACTAGGGGGACAATAAAGAAATAAGGCGATAGCCATCTGGGAAAAGCGCCCTAGACAGGGCAGCAGAGGCAATGACCCATGGAGGAAACATGCTTGGTGATTCCAAGGACTGTTCTGAAAACTGCCTAGATCAGAGGTTCTTAACTTTCCTAATACTGTGGCCCCTTTAATACAGTTCCTCATGTTATGGTGGCCCCTAATCATCAAGTTATTTTTGTTGCTACTTCATAATTGTAATCTTTGCTGCTGTTATGAATTGCAATGTAATTTCTTTTGAGACAGAAGATTGCCAAAGTTGTTGTGACTCACGGGTTGAGGATGAGTGGTCTAGAGGATGGTGGAGAGAGAAAGAACCCTAGAGATAAGGTCAGAGAGGAAATGATATTTGTAAATTATGTTCAAGTCCTTATCTAGTGAATGTGTGGTGAACAACAGAAACTACACAACCTGAAATTACACCGAAAAGGGCCTTGAACAAATAATTCATCCGAGGAGTGTGCTTAGGGATAGGCATAGAATGGAAGAACGAGTTGCCTGGAGAATTCTGACCCTTTCTGGAAGGGCATTGGATGTTCCAAAATACAAAAGACAAGATTCAGGAGATTCTTAAATGGCAGAATGACCCCAGTGGAGGTCTAGCATGAACTGAGTTTTTCTTCACCTTCTGGTGAGACTCTGAAGACCTTATAAATTGAGATGGTATTCAGGAATATGCTTTAAACATTTCACAACACAGTCCTCATCTGTGTTCCAATTTCATACAACATAATAACATGAAACAGATTATTCTTGATATAAACGTGAGGAATACATGCTGCAGAAGGCATGAAGTGCTGGTGTTTCATCCTGATTTGATCCCTGCCTTGATATCCCCATGTGCTTCAGGATGGGATAACTATAAGAAGGTGATAGGTATTCTGGAGAGGCTGAGGCTCATTCTTAGCTCTCCACTTTTTCCCTATTGGACTTAAGGTGTATTATGGAATTACCGTGGGCCAACAAGCCTCCATCTGCAAATGAGGCCTCAAATTTGCCACCTGTCTGCTAAGCTTCCTGTGAAGAACCAGGGTTTAATAAGATAATGAACATTATTCTTTCCATATGCACTCCTCACCCTTGGTCCCTCTGATCTTCAAAAGGCTCTCAATAGGCATAAATATAGCCAGAATGGAAGCCTTGCAAGGCTCTGCCAGAAACTATTCATCATCCATTAATATGTATAACCATTCATTAATGTTTTCTGTTAGCAGTTGTATAGCTAACAACGAATCTTATGCCACTAGGCAGGGGCAGTGGCAGGTGGATAATGGGATGTGGTGGCTTGCCTTCAGTGCTCGTGACATCATCTCTGCTTTTTTGTGCAAAGCTGATCATCTCTTTCTATTTCTTTCTCTGTTATCAAATCTAATCACTGAATCTGCATAAAGGTATTGGGAAAACATCAGTACTTCCAGGGTATGTGGGAAGAATTGTGGTTTTAGGAGAGAATTGTAGGAAGGACATGGTTAAAAGCCATGACATCAAGCAGCCATTCATGATGACGGTGGGTGAAATGGTAGTGATATGACAGTAGCTCCCATACCCCGTGCTGAGTTTGGCAAATACTGTGACAGGAGAAGGCTTCAGAAGTTTACATTTTCCTCTGCTGGACAAAAGTCCTAACTGCATGACACTGAAGTGGGAACACGGCAAAGAACACCAAATTCAAATTGGAAGAGAAGGGCACGTAGACTGGCTGGGTGTGCTTTACAGTCCAGCCTAGTGCAGCATTATGACCTCAGCTGAGTTACCAAACTTCTGTGTGCCATAGTCTCCTTGTCTGTAGAATGGAGTGGATAATGATTCCTATTATGAGACTCTATGAAAATTAAAAAAAAAAAACAAAAAGTAAATAAACAAAAACCCCAAAACCGTATAAGCCAAGTACTAAAATATGTCCCTGATGCACAGACAGGGATAATAATAGTAACTGTGGTTTCCATAAATGATGATGTATTACTAATTGAAAAACCTGCCATTGAGACAATATATACAAGGGCAGGTCAGAGATGAAGTCAGGCGCATCTCACTGAAAAGCAGGGATGTCTAAGCTGGATGTGACCCACAGATAACCTTTAGAAAGGCCAAGTGCATTTGATGGAGCCAAGGGGAATAGCAACCAGAGCTTGAGATGCAGAGCAGCATGGGTAAGCGTGAATGTGTGTGTAAGACATCACCCACAGACACCAGACCAAAGAAACTTGAGTTTTCAGTGTCAGGTTTTAGTGTTGTGGGAAGATGGATCTGAAGAACATGTAGAAAGTCTTGAATGAGGAGGAAATTGCAGTCGCAAACAAAATGAAGAAGAGCCTGTCAAGGCCATAATGAGAAAGGAATCAAGGGTGCCACTGGCCCCTTACATCTGTGTGTACAGTAAGGAGGCCCTTTCAGTAGGACGTCTGCCCAATGAAAGAGCTGATCAGACAGGGAAATGCTAACTGCCTCCCTGATTGGGGAGCTTGTGGTGTGGAGCCTTAGGGGTAGACCACAGAGGTAGAGCGTGGGTGTTGAGGTAAGCTGACTGAGTCGCAGAGTATCCGGAGCCTGTGCGTTTGATCACCTGCACCACTTGGACTCCCATATAATCTTCCGAGCCTTGGTGCCTTTCCCGGCACCTCGCGTTGTGTATTTGCAGCTTGCCATTTCTTGCTTGCTATTCTAAATATTCAGCTGTCAACCTTTAGGGTGAAATTAGAAGCACTTTAATTTCCTCATAACACCTAAATTAAGGTAAGAGTTCTAAATACTTTATTAATAATGTACACTCTAATTAATAGAAATTACTTTTCCTGCATGTATTATTAAAGGAGGTATTCCAACACGACTTTTTATGTTTTCCAATTTACTTGCTTAGCAAGCTGGCTGGAGTTTCAGCATCTTACCTCAGAGCGTCCTCATCAATTCCTCCGACTCTTCATTTGGGAGAGGTGTGGGGAACACTTGGATTTTGAGGGAAAGCTTCACTTGATTTCTTATCTGCTCCCTGTGAAATGATCTCCTTTTGAAATTAATTTATTCCATAGATAACCAACATGAAGTACCTCAGGCCAAATTTTTGCCTTGCAAACCACTCATTCTTTACATCTTTAGATGACAACTCTACAGTTCTGAATAAGAGGAAAGAAACTGGAACTCTGTCTCAAATTTGAGTTTTAAAAGATTGGTACAATGCCTGCCGCCTTTTGTTTTCCCCTGCGGAAGGCGATAGAGTTCAACACTCCTCAGGCAGCTAATCTTGATCTGAGAAAGTAGGTGACAGTTACCTGCAGGTAGACATCAGAGTGACTTAAAATCAAGGGCTTTGTGGCTAGATCACCAAGTTCAAGTTCTTTCCTTGTACTTCCTAGCAGCGGGACGAAGGCAGAGAACTCAGTGTTTCTTGTCTCTTATTTCCCAAGCTGTGAATGGAGTGGCCAGGCCAACCATGGACTGCAGGGAGGCTTTAAAGTCAAAACATGTGAAGGATTGGGGTCAAAGTCAGGTACAAAGTACTCCAAGACTGTATCAGTGTCACCGATGCTCCTGCCACCCCAGCTCAGAAGACCATGAGGTTTACAACAAAGCCATGGGATGCAGAATAGGGTTTTTTTTCACCAAATAAAATCATATTTTTTTGCACAGCAAATATGTGCATGAAGAGCCTAGCAGAACAGTTCTCAGGTTTCTAGGGAGAGTCCAGGAAGAAGTATGAAAGAGGAACCTCTGTGACTTTCGGTCTTAGAGCTTTCAGAAATAAAATAGTAACTAATCCCAAATTATGGAACATCTACAGTGGAAGCCCCGCCCCCTGCCCCACGCTCCACCCACCCTATGCAGGATACTCTCACATGGTTCCTAGTTTCTCTCTTTCCTGGCCAGGAACTACATACTCAGATCTGCTAAGTGTCCTTACATTTCTTAGTGGTATGGGGAGTGTCAAAAATCAGAGTGGCTGCTTGTCCTCACTGCTCAGACAATTCTTGGAGGATTCCCTGAATCCCCTCACCTCTGCCTCTCAGAAAAACCGCTCTGAATTCTAGGCAAAGTTGGCAGTCGTTTGCTAGTAACATGGTCTGAAGACGGATTTCTCCCTGGGGACTTGAGGCCATCGGTGTAATTTGTTTCCGTCTCGATGCTCAGTAATGGATGTGCCCTTGTGTCTCACCCAGGCTCTCTTAACACTTGTAGCCCTGCATGTGAAGAGTTAAACATTCCACTCCTCTGTAGAGAGGTAGCTACCTTGACATTCAAAGGCACAGTTCCCAACCTAATCCTTTCTAAATCAGATTAGTCCGTCCCTTTGCTGACAGTTCACTGACTAGTGCATTCCTCAAAGAGAATCTCATCTGAGATGCAGAGCACTTGCTGCAGTTTTATAGTATCAGAGTAGTAATTCATGCCCCGCGCAATAAAAAAACTCATTAAATGTAGAACCTCGGCTGGAGCTTTGTACCTAGACCTCCCAGCAGTTTAACTTATGCATAATGAGTCTAAATACAGTAAGGGATAATATAAAAATTATCTACTATTCTTTCATTTCTAAAATTGTGCATTTGTTTCTTCTTCGCTACATGGGCAACATAACTAGGAAACAATATATTACCCTAATTACACGTTATTTATTAGAAAGGAAGCAAATAAGTCATTCGGAGACAAATCCCCATAGTTATTCATGGAGCTGCTTCTGATGACAAAGATAGAGTAAAGCCAGCAGTCTTTCATTATATTTATTACACACTCTTTGTGCTAATGAACAATAACAGGCCTCACCAAAATAATGGTCTACCTTTAAGTTGTAGGGGATGCTCTATAGGCCATATTTATGAAGGGCAAGTCGGGGCCTTGCTTGTTCTTTGTGTCTTTGCTTTCCATTGAAGGAAGAGGAGAGAGACAAACAAAAGTAGCTGGGTGGCTTTAATAAGCACAATGGGAGAGAGTTAGCATCTTTCAAAGAGCTATCCTGTAGCCTTCAGCAGCAATTCACTCAGGGAGGAAAATGAATGCTTATTTTCCTAGGAGTCCTCTGATGAATCTCTCTCCCTTTTCTTACTGCGGATACATGTCCACAAATACACGTACCTGAAAACTGGAAACAACCAGTGAATAGTTTCTAAGCTCTTCAACATTATGTGTTATTCACAACACAAATTGGAGCAGAAAACTGAGTCAGGCTTGCAGCGTGGTGGAGAACAAAACCTGATTTTCAAAATCCTAACCCGAAGGAACACAGGGTCTGTCAGTCTCCGGAGAGCTAGGATGACTAGAGAGGCCTTCTGCGGAGGAAACGTGTAAAAATGGTAGGAAGCCAACTCTCTCCACATCTTTCCTTCACACCACGGCTCTGCTGCATCGCTCGGGGAACAACTTCAGAAGCAAGAAGTGTGTAACATGCGCTCTCAAGAAAGCTGTGCAAAGCTGTGGACGCCGCGGGAAGAAGAGACGGTAATATTTATTGTTCTTTTAAAATAATCGAGCCAATACATCAGCACTTAGAGGTGTTGCTTCACGAGTAAGACAAGAACAGTATTGGATTAATGCATAGTTATGCAGAGAAGTGTAGGAAAATCTAGGAGGGGAAAGAAGCTCTCCCCAACTCACCATATCTCCAAAAGCAAGGGAGTTGGGGGGGAGGGGGAGGGAGAAGGGGAGGGGAAGGAGGGAGAATGAGAGGGGACCTTCTCTTTTTTTGAAGAGATACTTTGGTTCAAAGATTTGCTGAGCTTCTCTTCAGAGCTGCTTGTGGTCTGTAGGAATACGAAGCAGGCTCGCCCATCCCAGAGGAGACCGCCGGGGCCTGCAGCTGGTAAGCTAACACTAGTGTCTCTGCACAAATGAGAGAGCAGGCCAAGCAGCAACCAAGTGCACTTCTGATCTTGCCAGAGTGTGAAAGGAAGGGTTATGCTTGGGGAGACGCGGGCCAGGAAGAGATGGAGTGGGAGAGCACAAGGCAGGGGCATGCATGGATAGCGTTGGGGGTAAAACTCACTTGCCCATCCTCACAAGATTTTTACCAGGGGGAAAAAAACAACCAGAACAAAAGCTGCCTTGTTAGTACATAGTTTTCAAAACCTGTCTCTGAATTAAGGAGAAAGCACTTTGAAAATCCTGATGTAAAAACTAATTCTGATAAATTTTTTCCATGTCTCTCCCTTCTGGTTCCAGGGTGACATTTTAGAGTCCATTAGAGTGAGCTGCACATAAAGAAAGAGGCTCGGAAGGCCTGTTCACACCTCTGTACTAAGGAATTATTAGAGTTGTCATCACTTTAAGTTTCAAAGATTTTTCTGCTATGGGTAACATTATTATTCTAGTTATAACCCAGAAGTCAACCTCCTGGGACTTCCTACTTAAGTCTCCCAGAAATACCCAGCTATCCTCTTAATGATTACTGAATGTTTAACATAAATTGCTCATGTTTGGCTGGGTCTCAAGAACTGCTTTATGGAGAAAAGTTTCTAACAATGCCCATTTCAAAGAAATCAGAAACCTGTCTTTCAGAGTAACAAGACCAGAACTGGAAGACCAGTCCACATAGGACAGAGTGGTAAAAAGACCTTGGTCTTGGATATTTCTTTTTGTTTTACTACCATTTTGACTTTTGAGCATTGGAAGTCCTTGAAGAGTGTTATCTAGACAGTTAATACAAAAGAGGGACCCACCACAGCAAGAGGGCCTGAACTCTGGGGCTGCTCAAGAACCTTGTTTGCCTTTAGGTAGTCTGTGCATAGCACCTAGGTTGTAAGCAAAGACTTTCTTCTGGAGCTGAAGTTAGATTGCCTGATCATTTTGAGCACATTTCTTACTGTGCCATAAAGTCTAATTGAGATTTCAAGGTCAGAGGATTATCACATAAAAGAGAGTTTAATTTTTGCTCTATGGGAAAATAATTCAGATTTTAATTGAGATAAATTTATCAGTCAAATTTAGGACAGGGGTCTATAATCAAATGCCTAACAGGGTCAGATAGAAAGAAGAGTAAAATAAAACATTTGCTTATTTTTATTTTTATTTTTAGAAATCACAACTGCTGAAGTAAAGACACCCATGTATCTACCATGCCTGACTGTCACTACCCCCATGAGTATGCCTTTGATGCAAGAGCCAGAAGACCTCTTATTCATTTCTCTATCACCCCCATCATGGTCTTCAATCACAAAAATGGAATTAACCCATGAGCGCCTCTCTTCTTCCATTCTTACTGTGCAACATTCTATAACAGCAGTTCTCAACCTGTTGGTTATGATCCCTTTGGTAGTCAAATACCAGGTATCCTTCTACTCTAAGGAGAAGATAAGATGCAGCAGGAATTGTGGGTAATGAAGTCCTCATGGCCCATCAAAGGGGGCAGTCAGTTTCAGCTCTAAGTATCTAATAACCTGGGGATATAGTCTCCCTTGTGATCCAACATCTAGTATTTTATCAAGAAATAAAAATTCATATTTCCATATGAAATTACCTATATGTGACTGCAACTGAAGTTATCTTTTGAACTTATGAGGATCTCATTAGGACACCCATGTATCTACCGTGCCTGACTGTCACTACCCCCATGAGTATGCCTTTGATGCAAGAGCCAGAAGACCTCTTATTCATTTCTCTATCACCCCCATCATTGTCTTCAATCACAAAAATGGAATTAACCCATGAGCGCCTCTCTTCTTCCATTCTTACTGTGTAACATTCTATAACAGCAGTTCTCAACCTGTTGGTTATAATCCCTTTGGTAGTCAAATACCAGGTATCCTGCATATTACATATTTACATTATGATGAATAATAATAGGAAAATCATAGTTATAAAGTAGCAATGAAATAATTTTATGGTGGGAGTCACAACAACATGAAGAACTGTATTGAAAAGTCACAGCATTAGGAAGGTTGAGAATCACTGTTCTAGAACATTAAAAAACCAGATATATGCCGGGCGTGATGGCACATGCCTGTAATCCCAGCACTTGGGAGGCAGAGGCAGGCAGATTTCTGAGTTCGAGGCAGCCTGGTCTACAGAGTGAGTTCCAGGACAGCCAGGACTACACAGAGAAACCCTGTCTCGAAAAAAAAATCAAAAATCAAAAAACAAACAAAAACAAAACAAAACAAAACAAAAACCCCAGATGTATGCCATACATGGTGGTGCACGCCTTTAATGCCATCACTTGGGAGGCAAAGGCAGGCAGATCTCTGTGAGTTAGAGGTCAGCCTGGTCTACATAGTGAATTTCAGAATAGCCAGGGCTACACAGAGAGACCCTGTCTCAAAACAAAACAAAACAAAATAAAATGCAAATAGTCCTATAGATATCCAACACCCTCATTTTCCTGACCTACTCAAATTTTATGTTCATTTTAATTACATGGTCGTTTCTTACACCATGCTGATGCAACAACTTTTAGTCAGACAGTCTACTCCCTGGCTATACTCCAAATTTCTAGTATTTTCCCTTTAATAATTAGAAACAGCCTCTAATTTATCAAGATAATTAATCCACTGGTCTCCTTTACTAAATGACCTGGTGAGTTTTGGTAACTTGAGACAAGCTAAGGTCATCTAAGAGGAGGGCACCTCAATTAAGAAAATGGATTTAATAAGATGGGCTGTAGGGCATTTTCTTAATTAGCAATTGATGGGAGAGGGCTGTTCCTATTTGTGTAGTGCTTCCTCTGGACACATGGTCCTGAAGTCTATAAGAAAGCAGGTTGAGTAAGCTATGAATAGAAATCTTCTAAGCAGCAGTCTTCCAAAGCCTCTGCATCAGCTCCTGCCTCTGGACTCCTTGCCCTGACCACATTTGACGATGAACTCTGGTATGAAAATGCAAGCAAAACAAACTCTTTCATCCCTAAATTACTAATCGGTCACTGTGTTTTATCACAGCAATAGAAACTCTAAGACATTACGTTTGGATATGATTGTAATTACTTTATTGCATTATGCTCCCATCTCCCTGACCCACCCCATCCATTGCTCTCCACTGGTCTAAAAGAAATCCTGGCAAATCCAGGATTTGGCAAAACCTTTATGCTAGCTAGTTTTGTGTCTAATTGATACAAGATAGTCATTTGGGAAGAGGAGACCTCAACTGAGGTTATCTCCTCACCAGATTGGCTTGTGGGCAAGCCTGTGGAATGCTTTCTTGATTGATGATTGGAGGAAGGTCCAGCTCAGTGTAGGCAGTACCATACCTGGGCAGAAGGTCTCAGATATATAAGAAAGAATATTGAGGAAACAATGAGGAACAAGCCAGTGAGCAGCATTACTCTGTCTTCTGCTTCAGTTCCTGCTTCCAGGTCCCTGCCTTGACTTGCTGCCCTGACTTCCCTTCATGATAAGAATTATAAGATGAAATAAACCCTTACCTCCTCAAGTTGTTGTTGCTCATGGTGCTTTGTCACAGCAATAGAAGCCTTGACTAAGACAGAAATTGGTGCCATGTTTGTGGGATATTGCTGTGACGGATCTGACAGTGATTTTGATAGGACTATGGAACTTAGAAAAGTTATTAGGTGTTCAGAGTTACTGAGCTGTTGTGAGAACTTAGAAGACAAAATTGAGATCAGTGAAGATGGTGGCAGCCTGGCCTGTGAAACTGAGGGAAGTAAAGGGTCAATCAGGGCCGTTTGAGTGATATTTTGTGTTAAGAATCTGTGGCTCTGGTTTGCTGGAGCTGAAAAACTAAGCAGTGATTAAGAAGAGAGCTGAATTACTGAAGTGAAACTTTACACTATGGAATAGTGGATGCTGGTTAGCCAGAGCTGAGAAATTAGTGGTGATTAAGAAGAGACAAAGTCTTCTGGGAAGTGTTTCTGCAGGGTCAGTACACAGAAGCTGTGGTCCAGCAGGGCTAAGCCAGAACTTGGTAATATTTAAGAGTCTCCCAGGTGTGGTACTGGCTTTGAAGGCATGAAGGGGTCATGGAGAACAGCTGAAGCTTGGCACAGTGAGAGGCCAGGAGAGACCATTAATGGAATTACAGCCCCAGTTGTAGCAAATGTCTAGGGACTAATGGGGTCCTGGAGAGAAGTTGAGGCTTGGCAGCATATGGCAGGGTCAGAATCCCTGAAGAGAGGCCATCAAGGCTGCTGGTGAAGATGCTCAAACATTTTGGAGATTTCAGTAACCATGGATGACCTTCAAGGACAGCAACAGTTATAAAGTCAGACTGGCTTGAGTTCACAAGACAAGGTGTATATGCTGTCCATAGCAGAGATGGAGAGATGGAACCCAGATCGTGAGTTCAAGGTGTCTAACACTGAGCTTTTAACATTGTTCAACTTTGTTTTGCTTTGATTCAATTGTGACTGTGCCCTAGCTCTTCCTTTTGAAATAAGAAATTATGTAACTTACTTTTTATTTTATGGGAGCCCACAGCTAAGAGACTTTGAATATTTTAGACAGACTAGATATGTTGGAGAGACTTGGGGGTATTTTAAGAAAAACTTTGAAATTTGAAAGAGACTTAGGGACATTTTTAAAGAGGTTGAACTTTTAAAGTGTTAGAAATTTTAAAGACTGTGGGACTTTTAAAAGTTGAAATGTATTATAGTATGATATTAATATTAATATGCCACCTTGGGTACAAATGAGAGAGGACAGGTTGTAGTTGAATAGTGATATGTTTGTGTTCTAGTTGACAAGGGATCATTTTAATTTTTTTTCTGGTTAGTTATTTGTCAACTAGACACAAGCTGGAGTCATCTGAGAGGATCAAACCTCAACTGAGAAAATGGTTCCATGAGACTGGCCTGTGGGAAACCTGTGAGACATTTTCTTGATTGAGATTGATATGGAAGGATTGATATGGAAGGATTGATATGGAAGGAACTAGCCTCGTGAGGCCGATGCTATCCCTGAGTAGGTGGTTCTGAGGTATATAAGCAAACAAAGTGAACAAGGCAGGAGAAGCAAACCAGGAACAGCACTCCCCTTATACAGTAAACATCTTGACCTCTGCTTCAGTGCTTGACTCCTGGTTCCTGCCCTCACTCTCTCTCTCTCTTTGATGATGGACTGGATGTGGAAGTCTAAGTGAAATAAACCCTTTCCTCCCCAAGTTGCTTTTTCTTGTGATGTTTTTATTACAGTAATAGAAACTCTAGCCACCTCACTACATATGAAACCAACATCTGGTTTGAGTGAAGAAAAACAAACGATTGATTGCAATGGCCTTACTTGAAAAGCACGACTTTACACCTTTAGTGCATTCTTAATGTTGACATTTCTGTAAATACACCATTTCAGCCTTTCCCCTCTGACCTCCAGCACACATCTCCATCACTCTTAGGTGATTTCTTGGACAAATACAATCAACCGGAAAAAGCTTGCCCCTCTTGAGCAACAATCTGTCCCATACATCTGTACCTCTGCGATATTCTTTCCCTGTGGATAGATTGCTACTGTTCCAGCCCACAGCTCTGACTTCTACCTCCTCTCCTCTGCTTGAAGACTGCTTCCTATAATTTCACACTTCCATTTTGCAATCTTGTTTCTACTGGATCCCTCCTGCTAACACGTAAATACACTATGAATAATTCACACAAGCATCTACTCTCTGACTTTGTTCCAATGTAGTCCTTCGGTGACTGGCCTGTTTCTCCACTTTTACACGAGAAAAATTCATTAAAATCTTTCTATACTGCCTATTTCCATTTTCTCAGTTCTCACTCTAGTTTGAACTCAACTGAATTGAATTTTCTTCAAGATACATTTATGAGACTGATGGTCCTCTTGTTCCAAGCTGTATCTTCTTGCTTGGAGAAATAAGGTGTTGTCACTGCATTGCATTTAATAGATCCTGTGTTCCAATTATCAGTTTAGCTTGCCTTTAACCCTATGAAGGAAACAGAGAGGCATTCACATTTCCTTCACACAAATGAGAATGAGATGTGGGAAGATTAAGCAACATTCAAATTCACTTTGGTGGTGACAGCTGTATCAATGGAAAGCAGGTACCAGAAAGAAGGTACGAAGGAATACAGACCGAAGATCATAATTAAGGATCACTACATCTAAATATTTTAAGTGCGAAGTGCCTGGGAATAGGATGGTTTCAATGAGTGAGTGGGCAGTGGAGAGGCTGGCTTACTGTTTTACCGTCACAGAAGTATGTAGCGCTGGGCTTTGGGCTTGAGTTTACTGTCTTGATTAGTGTTCTGCCTCACAGCCCTTGCTAAAATTTAAAAAATCATCCTGAAGTGAGCCCAGGAAGCACATATATCAGAATTTTAGCTGCAGTGCTGAATAATAATGCTAATAGTCAGATCCTACCACATTGCTGCAGTGACAGATTCTTAGGAATGAGGCTCAGGATTCACATTTTAAACAGCTTCATCCCCTGTCATTCTTCTATAACCTTAACCCTGAGAATTGTTGGATGTGTACACTTGGATAAACATAGCCAGGACACTCTGTAATTCAAACTTTCATCTTCGGAATATACTATCTACTCTGACTTTCATTAATAACCAAAAAAAAAAAAAAAAAAAAAAAAAAAAGAAAGAAAGAAAGAAAAGAAAAGAGTAATCCAGCTTTCTCCCCCTGATAAACTTTTAGGGCCCCGTTCACGTTTGTTTTCTCCTGCAGGGGAGCATCTTTTTTCCCTCTGGGTTAGGTACAGTGTGGGATTAACTGACTAGCCAGCAGCCCAGTCAATCATTCTGGAAACACACCCTGGAAGTGCCAGGGATGGAAGAGGTTCATTTGCTGCTGCCTCTCAGCAAAGGGGGCACATCTGGGTCAGGGTGAGAACATCTGGGGAGCAATTGGCAGGCTGGCTTGTGATGAATGGGATGGAGCAGAGGCCAAACAGCAACATATCTCCGCAAGTGATTTATATGTGCGGATACACAAATGCATCTGGTCTAAAAAAATATTCCTAGAGTTGTATCCCCAGAACTGTATGGAAGCTTTGGGGCTCACAGAGTCAGCCTGGATGCCACATTCCTGGAAGGCTGACCCCTTTATTCCTGACTCTGTCTCTCTCTGGCCAAACTTGATAAATAATGAGAACACTCTATCCGTAGGCTCACAACATGAGTTGCTCTCACAATTTTAGCTTGAATAAAACTTTGATATAGGAAAAGATAGAAGGCCATGAAATTCTTTTGTACCTCAAAAAGCCATTTCTTTCAGAATTAATTTAAGAGGAAAAATATTTACAAACAAGCAGAACAATGTTTAGACCAATTTCTCTTTCTTCCTCCTCCCTCTCTTTTTCTCCCTTCCCCTCTCTCCCTCTCCTTCTTTCTTTCCTTCCCCCCACCCAGAGAGTTGGGAAAAATAAAATTTAAGGGATAAATTCTCCTATCATTTCCTGTGCATCACTAGCATTGCCTAAGCTGGGTGACAACCTCGGGTGCTTTATTTCCTAGGCTTTCTTACTCACATCAAGCCTACTTTGGAATTGTATCTACGACAGAAAGTACTTGATAATTAACTGGCAGAGCTAATTGATTGTGTAGATGATTGCTTTATTTTTGTTATTCTGGCAGGATGGTCACAATATTTTAAAAGTTTAAGAATTCTAGGCAAGATTTCATTCTAAACAATCCCATGCTCTTAAATGTTCCTGGATGTCAAGGGTGCTGGGCCTTTTTCTCTTCCGCCTGCTTGAGTTCTCACTGCCCCAGGCAAAGAGAAGCACAATCAAGCTCAGCACTGGGCTCAACAGTTTGTTAGAAATTCTAAACAGACCCCTGTGTCTCTTCAGAGGTCTTGTATGACTTTTGCCAGGACAGTGTAAACAGTGATTATGCAAATCTGGTCCCTGAAGGTGTGGCAGCTAGGAACTGCAGTCACTAAGTCCCTACCACCAGGCTCTGCTTTTCACTGCAGGCCTGCATCTATCGGAACAATTCATTTCTTTATTTATTTTCTTTGCTTCTTTTATGACACCATACTCCCCTTCCTTTTATCTCTCCCTGCTCTCTCCCAAATCCATGGCCTCTTTCTCATCAACTGCAGTTACATACATTTATATGTTCATAGCCTAATATACATTCCTAAATATTACCTGCTCTGCATGCATGATCTTAGGGCTGACCATCTGGTATTGGACTACTGATTAGCATGTTCTTCCCTGTAGTAAACTGACTCTCCCGCTCCTGGCTTCTTAGTTGTCTGTGCTTTTTTCTCTGTCTGTCGGATTGTAGCTTCATGGTTTGTCCCCCATCTACTTTGGCATGTCTACTGTTGTTGACCTTGTTCAGCTCATGTTTAGGTGGTCATGATAGTGAGACTTTATGGGGGTAGCTTCTGAGATTACTAGGGGACAGTCTCACAGCAGATTCCCTTATCTTCAGGCTCTTATAATATCTCGTCCTCCTCTTTCATAGTGTTCCCTAAGCATTAGAAACACGATTTTTAATTAATACAAAGACTGCAGCACTGTCCAGTTACTAGCTTCAATATACTTCTATATTGGCCTTTGGAAATACACAGATATATGAAAGAAATAACTTAATTTTGTACAGATCATCTCTAGAGCAGAGAGAGATACAATACTGAGTGAACTTCTTGAAGTTCTATAAAATGAAACCATTTAAAGACTGCTGATGTTGTCTGATTCGTTCACACGAGGCCATCCATTTTTCAAGGGGTTCAGAATCAGACCAAGTCCTGCAGCAGGGCACTCCTTCCATGTAAACTCCTTGCCTGGATATTCAATAGATCCATCATGAACTCTGTATTTATGGCTAATAGGAATGATGCACAGAGTCTCAAAGAAGTCCTAGAAGGGAAACCATAGCACAGACCCCAAGGATTCTAAAGCAAAGCTTATGATTCTATAGAAAACAGTTTTCTTTGTGAAAATCAGTTCTTATCTCTTTACTCATTTGGATAGAATCTGAATTCTTGCCCATTTGGTACCAAACCTCTCTGGATAATAGTGATTCTAGGCATTGTCTTGGGTTAGCCTACCCACAAAACCATCAAATTATAAGTGTATATAGTATATAGTATATGGTATATGGTATATGGTATATGGTATATAGTATATAGTATATAGTATATAGTATATAGTTTATATACATAGTATATAGTATACCAAGTTCAGGCAAGTCCAGGAAACCCAGGTGAACTTCAGCAGCAGGTGGCTCCAATCTTTATCACCTTGTGAATTTGTGTTCCTTAGATCCCTATGCAAAAACCTTAACTCTTACTATTTTAAGATAGGACTCTTCAAAGACAGAGACTTCAAGGAGGTGGTTAGAATAGAATATTAGAACTACATATTAGAATGTAGCAACAAAAAAAGGTACCAGGAATATGATACCCACCAGAAGGACCATGTAGAAAGCACAAGTGGAGGTTGAAGTTTACAAGTCAAGGGAAGAAGCCCAGGGAAACCAATCCTGCCAATGCCTTGCTCTTGAACTTCAAGCCCCTACTAACTATTTTAATGTTTATTATTTAAGTCTAGGGTATTTTGCTTTGGCAGTCCTGGCAAACTCATACAAATTTTATCCTTCTCCACTACCTCAGTTCTTCTGGGAGCTTTCCATGACCAATTGACTGAAACAAAACAACTATATCACAAATTCCAGTACTTTCAGGATTATGAAGGCTGCAGAATTATATCCCCATTTAGGAACCACATTCATTTCTTATTGTTACCTGACAAATTATCATGAACTTTGCAACTTAAAATGCCCCTATTAATTGTCTTACAGCTCTCTATATCAGAAGTCCAGTAAGCTTGCTTAGGCTCTCCCACAACAAAAATCAATTCATGTGTGTATCTGGGCAGGCTCTTATCTGGTAGCTTTGGAAAGAATCCCACTTAGAAACTCATTCTGCTTGTTAGCAGAATCCAATGTCTTGCAATCAATGAGAAAATTTGTTTCTTTTCTCCCTATCAGCCAAGCAACTTCATTCTGGCCCTAAAGGCCCTGACCCACATCCTTCTGCCATGCTCAGTCCTCAAAGCTAGGAGTGGCAGGACAGACTCCTTTAATCCTCTCAGTCTCCCTGAATTACAACTTGCTCTACCAACAGGAACAAAGATTCTACTTTAGAAAAGCCTCGTATCCAGCCATACCCATCTGCTCAATCATACGGGCAATGTCTCCATATTGTCATATGTCACACCTATACTTAAAAATGACAGTACTAAAAGTAACTGAGAATCATTAGTGCTCATCCTCAGAATTCTGCTTACCTCAGAAGCATCTCTGAAATACCCAAAGAATGGGAATTCTGAGACGAAACAGTATATCTTATAGCTGTTTACTTTTTCTGAAGAAGACGGCAAAAATATAGATCTCAAATGATTTGTAAATAAATATTGTCTAATAGTTTGGCAAGATGGTCAATGATTTAGGAGGACCAGAGGAGTCTGAGGAAGAGGTTTGGAAGGACTTGCCAGAATAAACACAATGTTTGATGATTTATTTGTCCTATGACTCACAAAGGACAACCACTCCAGAGGAGCCTCTCAATAACCAGCTGGTCAAGGTGACCTGCTCTGTGGATATCAGTCAGACTCCTTGCCCTGCCACCTTTCACCCATTCTTGCTGAGTGGGCTCAAGAATGAATAAATCATGGAGTTTCTTCATGAGCTCAAAATTATATTTTATTTCAACACATCAGAATTTTCTAACTGGGTAACAGTTTAGCCAGGGGACCAGTGGTATTTTTGCCTAACAAGAATATCTCTGCTTAAGAAGAAGTGATATCTTTGCCACCTGATATATGAGAGTGGCCTAAAATTTCCTGCATCGCAAACAGTTCTTAGATTTTTCTAGAATATACGTTGGGCAGCTTTCCTTGCTTAATGAGTTCTGCTGTCACCGCTTACATGGGTTTCATTTACTGTCATAGTATTCTACACTGTTCTCTTTCTTATGCCTGTGGGATTTATCAGTTTTGCCCTGTATTCTGTCATACAAAATACTTGGGCCAAAGAAATATTGGAATGGATAATAAAGACTCTGGAATAGCACTGGCTGAGAAAAGATGGTGGGTGTGTTCATGGGTAAAGGACTATTGGCTAGTGACTATATTTCCTGTATTGTTTCCTCTCAGAGCTGAAATCCATAGACCAGTGATCAAGGGGTAGAGATAAGAGGAGCTATTTTCTGTAACTCATTAGTGAAATTGGGTTTCTCTTTACTGACAATCTTGGGTTTTTAGCTTGTAAGTGTTTTTATTTTCCTCTCCAAAAGATGTATCCTTCTACCAGATGATACAAGAGTCCCATTGACCTAAAACCAAGAAATGGCACTGGCCACACAGTGTTTCATGTCATTGAATCAAAAGGAGATGGGGAAAGTCTTATTCTGAATATTTGTTTGTATCCATGGAAGGAGGAGTATGCTTGACTCCAGCTGTTCTCTAGAATTGATCCCACATGCATCAAAGCATGTCTATGAAAAAAAAAAGTCTATGGAAAACAACAGAATTCAGATCCAGCAAGACTATCACTAGTTTTCCCTTTGAAATGAAGATTTGAGGTAAAGAATAAACAAATGACATGTAGATACTAAAGCCAATGAGTTATGTTAATGTCAGTCCACATGTTAAGTATGAGGAATGTTTAACTTTCCTCATAACTTTAAAGTCAATATGAGAGATCAATCTTTCCTCTTTGCCTTTTTGAAGGATTTCTGGAACAATGTTGGGGTGAGCACAAGATCATTAACCTAGATTGTGGAGATATTATACATTATCTAGGTAGATGAGTGACTTCAGGGATGTCAGTAGGAACTCTGTCCTAATTGAAGAAACCTCTGAGTTTCTGACTCAGAAATGACACAGGCCCAGACCTTTGTGAGCATTAAAATTATTGTCTCACTCGCTAGCAATGCAGCAGGGATGAATGTAGTTCATTAGACTTCTTCCTCTTATAGATTTTGGTGTGGGTAAGAACATACATCTAATTGACCTGATGTATAGGACTCCAGGGAGGGAAAGGGGTGAGCAGATCCATGCAGATCTTCACTGCACTGGGAAATTTTACTTACCTCAGTCTTCTGAGAACTGGTGGATTACAATTCTTTATATTATAGATCAGAAATTGGAGTTTCAAAAAGTTTAGTTCCCTGTCTCAACTGCTACAGCTTGAAGTGGCCAAGCAGTTCCTGATTCAAATCTGTTCCACGCTAGAACAAACTAGCGTGTTTTCTAGATACCCATAGAAAATCTCAATGTAGAGAATGAATTATTACCTTGAAAAATTATAACTTCCCTTTAAATTTAATTAGTTATTAACAGAGCAACTGAGGGAAATTTTTGTCTTAGATATAATGTAAATTACTCACTAAATCAGAGTTTGAGAGCATTGAGCCTGGCATTCTTCTTAACTGATAATTTTTTCTGCCCTGGAGATGGTAGACATCTACTTTGACATATAAAGGGGGCGTGGCCTTCTTCAGCCTTTTTTGTTCTTGGAAGGAGGATGGAGACATGGCTTGTTCAAGTGGTTGTCTGGGCCAGTTTTATTGGCCAGAGAGCCTTGCCTCTTACAGCCTGCAATTCACCTCTCCCAATACCTGCTGACAACAATCAGCCTGAGGGTAGCGTCACACTCGCCAAAATATCAGCTGTATTTCACTCAGTTTTCATGACCTACCACACTAAGTTGCTTTCAATATTGAAGCTGTTTCACCATCCTCACTTGGGCTCTCTTTTCCTAATAAATACTACTCCTTCACAATGTAACTACACACATCAAATGAAAACACTACAAACTAAGCCAGAAGCCTTCCATGATAGGAATCTACCATACAGGTCCAATGGTGACCGAGTGTACAGGAATTTTAACCTAGCAACATTGCTGCAGCTGCAAAGGCTCACAGTGATCAGTGTGACCCCTCTGGCTGGAATACAGACATGCTTTCAGTAAACACTTATAATCCCAACCGACGTAGGTAAAGTTAGAAGGAAATAGCTATGTTTGAAAGTGAAGTAGAATTGAGTGGCAGACAAAGTGATGCGTCAGAGAAAGATTTGACAGGGTGGATCAGGAATGGAGAGCTGAATCCGCTCAGTCAGTGCATTTCATGCCCTATAGTTGAATTTGGTTGAGTTCTGTTCAGGTGCAGTTTTACAGAGACAGGTTGCAGAGAAAATAAGCTAGCCACAGGTGTAGACAGAATGATCCAGAAAATTAGGAAGAACCAGAAGATTAAAACAAATTGCCAGAGTTATCTTGAGGCCAAGCAGAGAATTCAATGAGAACCTTAGACTGAGGCTAGGTGGAATTAGTCAGCTTAAAGAGGAGTTTGAGCTAGAACTGCTGAGTTGAACTTGCTCATCATAGTTCAGAAAGAACTAGAAAGGATGAACTTATTTAGCAGTAAGCCTTTGAGATGATAATTATATCTGGCGAGTAAAAGTTACTTTTACAGCATGAGTTTTTAATATAATTCAATTCAGCCACAGGCCAAGTGGTAAAACTTACCTATGACATGCCTGGTATTTACTTAAGAAAATTGCCTGGTCGAAGAGATATTTCAGTGGCTAAAAGACGTTTCTACTCTTGCAGAAGATATGAGCTCAGCTCCCTGTGCCCATGTTGGTCAGTTCATCATCTTTTAAAACTCTAAGGAATCTGTGCCTCTGGTCTATCCACACATATACATAAATAAAAATTAAATATTTTAAATGAAAAAATGTCCATATAAACAGTAGCATGTTCATTTATGTAAACTAGTTTGTCAAATCTAAATTCAAAAATAAGGAAGGAGGAAAAATATAAAGTTTCCAAATCAGCAGTAACTACAACAGACATTCGAATGTATCTTAGAGACATCCAAGGAAGCCTTTTTCTGAGTCTGTAAGCAAAATACGTATGGACATCAGCTAGATAGGTCCTCAAAAGATAACTGCTATCTTTCTCTTGTATTCTTTGTTGGAATATAGCATATTATGGGTGTATAGATCTTTATTAATCTTTCAAATAGCTGAATAGAAGAAAACCTTAAGTCAAATATTTGTAAAAAATTTAACACCATTTACAGAAGCATATCTTTTGGACTATTCCATTAGAAAAATCATGGTGTGATAGCACAGGACAAGATGCATCTCTGCTACTTGCTGGCTGTGTGACCTGGGGCAACTTAACCTTTTGAGACTTGAGTGTTCTTATCTATGAATCCTTGCCAACAGAGCTTCCTTATAGTGACCTTTTGTGAGATTTCATCAAAAATACAAGACACAGCACAGTGCCAGGTGAATAGCAGGTACTTGATAAATGCCAGGTATCTCCCATCATTTATGTCCTCAGAAACTTTGACATGCGGCACACATGGTCCAGCATGAGAGCCGACTACATCTTAAGATGTCTCCTGCCTTTAGAACTTCTATTTTCATTTCTAAAATAAACCCTGAAGATAAGAAATTTTTCTTCTATCTTAATAAAATTACTTTGTATTTGAAGGTGACTACTTCCCTTTATAAGAGACCATCACCTATGGAACAAAAAGGATTTGGTATTCTCCCATTACCCAATGGATGGTTCATAGCAGGACAGAGTTCCCAACAAACAATCAGTGCTTTTATACTGAGGAAGCCCTGGAAATTCCTCATTGCAAGGTGCTTGGAAACCACTGGGATTACTGAGGTGGCAGGTGAGAGTCAGGACATTATAAAGTTCCTGTAGCAAAAATCTTTCTCTTTGTTTTTAAAGGTAGTTTTGTCATATAGAAAAGTATTATCTTTGTGATGAGCTATCACAATTCGTAACAAGAAACTTTCAAAGCTAGAGATTTAAGATAATTATATTTGTTATATGATTCTGGGGATCAGCAGTTTGGGCCAACCCTTCTTATCTCAGTTGTCTTCAGTTAGCTGTAGGGTTATTAGGAAGGTCCTGGCTGAGGGAAGCCTCATGATCTTTGCTAGAGTACTTCAGTGTGTCCCCAAGGAGCATGCCCTAGATGTTTGATCTACAACGTGTTGATATTGAAAGGTGGTAGAAGTTTCAGCAGGAGGGATCTAATGCAATGTGGCTAAATAGATAACTCTCAGTGCTGCACTTACAGAGGACTCACCATGCAAACACATTATTATAAAAGCAGGGAGCCTGACTCCTGCATCTCTCTTGTTTCCCATTCTCTTTGCCACGTGAATGCCCTTCTCCTCTTGTACATAGTTCCCTCACAATGCTCTCTATAATCTTGTGGTGCAGCCAGAAAAATCTTCTCAAAGGCTGATGGGTACTAGTCTTGGATGTTCAGTTTCCCTGATATTTTATTATAATCTGATATTTTGTTATAGCAACAAAAGTGAATCAACACATCCTTCATCACATGAATCATCCCTAAATAGGATGTCTAGGGCCATGTTCACATGGGAATCAGTTAGGGAACACACACACACACACACACACACACACACACACACACACACAGAGAGAGAGAGAGAGAGAGAGAGAGAGAGAGAGAGAGAGAGAGAGAGAGATCCCTTGGAGCAGAAGCTCCCTGAGATGCTTCTCCTATGAGTGTTCATTTGGCACACTTTGTAGGTAACACAAGTCAAGTTCAGATTCAAGGTGAGGGTAAAAAGACATCGCCTCTTCCTAAGACAAGCTCTAAAGCCACAGTACACAGTGATTTAGCATAGAGATGGATGAAGGATTATAGTTATTTTTGCAATCTACCACACCCTGGGAGTTCCAAATTGCAAGCTGGTTGGGAGCCAATGGAGTGAGTGAAACGGGAGGTGAGATTCAGCTTCAGATGCAAATGTATCAGGCAATCGAGGCTGACAGACTGAGCATTTGATGGCCTTTTAAAGCATTCCTTCCTCTCTTTGCTTTAAGGTGATTTTTTTCTGTCGTTTTGGCAAACGTTGGAAGGATGTCTGCACGAGAGGTGCTTTGAGGAAGGAACACTTCCAGGGCTGGCGTTATTGCATGGACAGTGGCCAGACCACCTCATTCTTTCCAGCCACCTTTGTCGTCTTTGCTGACCGTTATAGGATTCCTGCAGCCGCAGCAATCAGAATCGATCATGGGAAAGGGGCGGCTCGCGTGGCTTGGCTGGGGTGCAGCCCAGCTGGCCTCAATCATGCCTCTTAAATGTTTCCTCTCAAGCTTTTAAGGGCCTAAGAGAGCTGAGTGCACAGGAATCCAAACAAGCCTTAAGACTGGCTTGTTCAGAATTGGCTCCAGACCATGGAGAGAGGAAACAAAAGATAAGGGTAAGTATAATGACCTGCTTGAAACAGCATTTAGGAGACTTTTCTTTTCCCTGCACAGATGGCTCAGACTCCAAGTGCTCCTTTCTTCAGCCATTGTGACACTGCTGCCTTAGGGGTGAGGACCTTTTGGCTCAGCCTGCTTTGTGCCAACTTAAGCTACAAAGTACAGACTGTGACTCGAAAGCTACAACCCATAGACATTTTATCCATCAATTTTTATCTGTGGTCAATCAAGGAGAGAAGATGCCTTGGATTTTACTCACAGAACTCAAAGAAAGGAAAAGAATATGAGGCTTTTTTTTTTCTAGGTACCTTTGTGTTCTTAAAGGTTTTTCTTTTCCTTTTCTTTTAAAGGTTTTATTTATTTTTGACCCAGACCAAGACTTAGGTGTAGCTAAACCAAGGGTGGCATTTCTCCTGCTCAGCATCTTTTCTTTCTTGCCTCCTCCCTCCCTTCTTGCTAATACAGAGAAAGAGGCACTCAGCCTAGAGCTATTTTAGAGGGCGTTAAGTGCCAGCATCTGTACATTGTTGCTAAATACGAATAACTTTGTATCCTGGGCTCCTTTGAGAGCAGCCTGAGAGGTGCAGAGGCAAACTGCAGGATGGCATTGCCCTCTGCCTCCTGGGTCCAAGGTGAAGGGCTGTTACAGCAGCCTGGATGATGCTAGCTGGCTTAAAGAAACACCATCGGACTACTCTCACACGATCGATTGGGTTATTAGGGTTTCGGTTTTCCAATACTTGGCTCTTTACAATCCAATTCTATAAAGATTTATGTAGCACCAGGGAATGGTGGGAGGTGCAGCACATTCGGTTTTGAAGCTGTCAGTCAAGAAATGAGGCCAAATGGTGCCTTTGAAGTGCTGGCACCTCTCAGCTAAAGTACTTCCAGGAAGAGAGAGGTCTGCTGAATGTCATCTCTGTAAGACTGGTGTAGATGGGACTCCAGCACGCAGATGTGTATTCTGCATTTGTTATGTACCAGGCTCGAAGCACTTTACAGATGTGGACCTGATGTTTTTCCAGCACACAGGCATTATTCTTCCTGTTTTGTAGATGAAGGTTCCGAGCAAGGAGCAGCTTAGTTTAAACAACACACAGCTTAGGACACAGAGAGGCAAGATTAGAGCCTGGCTGTGTGTGTGTGCATCTCCAGTGCCCACATTTGTAATCACTATTCAGTGCTACCTTACATGTCCTCCTAGGACTCATTTGGTTTAAAAAGCCTCTCCATTTCCCCCGGGTTACCACTCTCTGAGAAGATAATAGCTGGAAGAGAAGGATAAGAGAGAGGGTGGTCCTCTTTGTTGAGGGCTGGGCTCTGCTACTGAAGCTAGCTCATTTTAACACAACAATAGTGCAGTTGTCAGCTGCTCTAGTGCGCGATTTTATGTTCCCAGAGGTCAAATGATTTTGTAAGACACAAGTTGCTAAGGTGCAATGCTGAAGTACATGTTTTGCTTCCAGTGAGTCCATAGCCTACAGCTCTCTCCACATTCTTCCTCTTTTTTGCTAACCTCATGTCAGGTTGCAAGGACTAAGAATTTACTTTCTGTTTCCTGATAGAAAACACAGACACACACATTGCTTAATTTCAACTTGCCTTATTGGCTCAATTGCTGGACATTATTAAATTACCTCGGCTAGTGTGCCCTTATCAATGCTCTTAGCTCAGGCACCCTAAATCTGTTCTCAGCTTTAGTTGCTCAATTACCTTTAATCCCAGATCAACATCCACAACTTCCTGCTTGTAAAAGTGGCCTGTGACTGCACATGGCTACTTGGCTTTACTCTCTCCGTTGTATGGTGAAGTATTTCTCTCTCTCTCTCCTGCATCTGCCAGCTTGATGGGGGTGGGGTGGGGCGGGACACCCTGAAGTGCTGCCTATTCCTTCTGTCCAGCAATTGGCCCATTGCTTCTTTACTGATGGATCAAGAACCAATTGGGGGACAGGACCTTAGCATCAGAAATATCTCTAGACAGACTCATAAAGTGTGCATACTGTGTGTTTTCTTCTCTTTGCACTTAGAATGCCAGCATGAGCCACTGCTGGGCTTCCCCACTCCCCAGCAAGAGCCACCTTTCCATTCTTCTACTTCTATGACAGTAGGACTAGCAACAAATGGAGCCTCCAAACTGAATCTCAGCACTAATTCACCCAGTTAGGGATCAGACTGACAGAGCATTGGACCACTGTGTCCCCTGGAGTGCCACCCACAACCTAACCCCATGTGGAGGATTCTTTGCTGGAGGATCTGGAGCTTAACCGAGTCCATTATCACTCTTGGGAACATGCCCGGAGAGGCCCAAGACAGAGTTACCAAAAGCAAAATAGAACTCGGGCAACAATGGTATCCTTTGGGAAACCAGTGAGTCCACTTAAGAACTTACTTACTAGATCCAACTTCTGGTAAGTCTGTAATTAATGTTATAAATCAATGTTTTAAACCCCTTCCTAAACAAAGAAAAATAACACAGAGAGACAAAACAAACAAACACTGTGTGCTTTTAGAGATCTTGTTTTAATGCCCCTTCTCACCTCAAAAATAGAGAGCCATTGTTTTTCTTTACATACAGGAAAGCTCTAAGACTCAAAAGGATCAAGGGACTTGCTTAAGGTCACACAGCTATCAAATTTAGCCAGCCTTCGTTCATGTTTATTATTCAATGGGGGCAATCTCTGTTTGATCACCTAATCTTTTATTACATGCCATATACATGTTAGCATTATGGAATTACAGTGAAATTACAGTTTGTTTAATATTTTTGGGTTACTATAAAACACAAAAGAGTAATAGTTGCTTGGCTTTTTCCTTTCTTTTCTTTTCTTTTCTTTTCTTTTCTTTTCTTTTTTTCTTTTCTTTTCTTTTTTACTCTTACTCTGTGCTATACAGACCATAAATGCATTAGCATGTCAGTTGTGCATTTGGACAGCAGAATTACCTATTATGATCCAGGTATCCTGCAAAGAGGTACGTATTATTCGCTCCATTTTATAGCTGCATAAAGTTAGATTTAATAAAAAGTAAAATGAATCTTGATATGTATCTATTATGTAAACAGAGACAGAGTTAAAATTCTGGTCTCAAGAATAAAAAATTCCTACTATAAATCATTTTATGTATTCTCTCTCTCTCTCTCTCTCTCTCTCTCTCCCTCCCTCCCTCCCTCCCCCTTTCCCTTCTTTCCTTCTTTCCTTCCTTCCTTCCTTCCTTCCTTCCTTCCTTCCTTCCTTCCTTCTGAGATAGTTCTCATTATGTAGCCCTGGAACTCACAGAGATTCACCTGTGTCTGCACCATACCCCCAAAGTACTGGGATTAAAGGAATACACTTCCTAGTCTATTCCTACTACAAAATGAGATTAATTGTGTTTAAGCCACATTTTTTCTTGTGTCTATGACTTAGTCTTGGTGAAGAAAAACAAAAATATACAATTTGACACCATAAGACCTGTTGCTCATTGCTTTTATATATTTATTCTACTAATGGTAAGAATTTACGCTAGATTTGGACCTATTTCAAGAAATACATTCTAGTGATTGTATTTTTACAATGCTAATTACTTTACAAAGCATCTTCTATATGAATACAGTGGAAGTGTAATAAATAATCATAATAGTAATTATTATAACACATTTGGCATCTGTGGAAATGGTGGGCTTTTAGTTTTGCTCATAGTCAAGCATGAAATTTGTATGGGGACACAGTGAGGGATGGTTTCTCTTCAGGGACTCTACAACCTTCTTTTTGTCTATCTCACAGCCCCTGCTGACACCTGAGGCATCTGAGACATTTAGAAGTCATGATTTATTTGTGCTTTCAATCAAGGTAAACCACAGATACTACATGGGTTCCTGGCCAGGAAGTCTGAGGTGAGGATGTTTCCGTTTAGTGTCTGGTGAGGCCTCATGTTCTTGTTCATCAATGATGCCTTCCCACAGCATCTTATGGGTCCCCTGGGTTTCTTTCTTGAAGGGGGGCTAATCCTAATCTGAGAGCTCTGTCCTTATCTGCTAAGGCACTTGCATCCCAATACCATCCCTTAGGTTTAGATTCTAATATAAATTTTGAGAGATTGTAAATATCACAGCTTAAGTCAGGTGTCCATACTTTAAACACCTGTATCATAATAGACAATACCCTGAAGGTTCATTCTTCAAAGAAGTTCATGTTTTAAGGGGGCATATTATACCATACAATGTTAAGGTGGCTTTTCGTTATAGCATTAGAAGCCACGCAGCTTCCCATGGGAGAATCACAGGCTCCGACTTGACTCTTCCTCCTTATCACCTCTAAACAATTGTCACAGTTCCAGCTCATTCTGGAACTTGTCACTATGTTCATGTGGCAGTCTTTTTGGAGACTTCTGGTGCTTTCTACCTCAAGTTCTTATATTTTTCTGCTTCAAGTCTCCCCCATTTTGTGGGAAAATGTCAAAATGTGAGCGACTTAAGGATGAGAGCTTATGGACACATACCTGTTCCTTGGATATTGAGTATTTGTTTCTACTGACAATTAGCCATTGCGGTGACCTAGTTATTAATATTTTATTCTTTTGCTTTGTTCCACGTGATACTGTACTCCACCATCATTTTCAGAAATTACATCCTAAATATACCCCTCACACAAAAATCTCCTCCTCACCCTGCACACACAACATGGGGAATGGGGTCAACATCAAGAGACGTCTCTAATTCCCCACGGTTTAGCTTTGTAGATCTCATTATTCCCACCACTAGGTAAAGCCGTCTATGATGGTTAATATCACCTACTTTAAAGTCACTAAAATCACCTAGGAGATAAGCCTCTAGACAAGCATGTGATGGGTTATCTAGATTAGGATGACTAAGTGACGTGGAACACTCATGTTAAATGTGGGTAGCACCCTTCCATCCTCTGGGTCCAGGACTGTACAGAAGAGAGAGGCAGCTGAGCACTATTACCTCCCGCTACTTCTGAACTGTGAACACCATGTGACCAACAGCCTCAGGCTCCTGTTCGCATGACTTCACCGCCATTCTACATGATACCCTTGAACTGTGAGCCCCCAAACACACTTCTTTTTCCAAGTCAGGAACATTGTCACAGTCTTGAGGAAAGCAGCTAATACACTGTGTCTTTTATATACCTTCCTAGGAAAGTGATTATTCTCAAATACCAATATTTGTCTGACAGTCCCAGATTTCACTCTTATCCTGGGCCAGGAGAAATGGCAGTGCCTTGGATTTAGCTATATTGAAAGGCTGAATAGCCTTTAGGAGAGGTGAGCCTATCTGGCAGAACTAGGTTGGGAGGGCAGGCCTTTGAAAGTTTTAGGTTGGTCCTTGGTTCTTGCTTTTCTCTTTCCTTCCTGATCTGTTGTGATGTGGAAACCCTTTTCCACACTGTTGCTGCCACGGACTAGATGTCTTCCATGCTTTCCCTTCCATTATGGGCCCAAATCCCTCTGACATCATGAGACAAAACAAATTTGCTTCGATCATTTCAATTTTAATTTATAGCATCCTTTCGAGCTGGTGTGTGCCGCCTGCATTTTTGTCTTCTGCCCATCAGATGGCTTGTGCTGAAGGGAGATCAGCGACTCCTGTGACTTCCCTTTTTCCTTCTCATCTCTGCAGTTCAATCTTGTATTCTTGCCCACTGAAACACTGCCAATTCTGTAGTTTTTCAAGTCCCTTTGATATTCAGATAATCTAATTTCTGGGTTTTTCAAAATCCAACTAAATCTAAACCAAATTTCAACCTCTCAAAAACCTCTCTCCCTTCTCAACTGCAGGCTGTGCCGAGGCTCTGGAAAGAGCTGTGAGGAAAAGTATTGCTCTCTTGGCCCTTCTTTCTCTGGGGCTAAATCAACAAGAAGCAATAGGGGGCAGACCTCAGTGGCATTTGGCAGGGCTCTGGTTTATGCTTCTCAGTTGTTGAGTACCACTTAAGGCATATGTTCAAATTCCGTGTGAAAGGGCTTAAAGTGTTCTTTCATGGCTTTGTCCCTGACACTACTTCACCTCTGATTTTGCTTTTCCTATCCCTCTACCAACTCTCCCCTTATATTTCTGTTCCTCCCCTTTGCAGTAGGACAGTAGGAATTGTCCCTCTCCCTCTTCCTCTCCCTCTCTCCCTCTCTCCCTCTCCCCCCCTCATTCCCCCCAGAATGCCTTCATGCTCAGCTGGGTCAGGAAGGATCCAGCCTAGAATTCCCATTCTCCTTAGAATGCCAGTTAGAATTCTGCTCTTCTCCTGTCCTTGGTTACCATGAAGAGGTCTTGTGAATAGATCTGTGTCCTTGACATCTGCTAGGAAAAAGATGGTCCTTGCCTTTTAACTATCCCTGGCTGAGTAGTGGTAGGGTTGAACCTTGGAAACCTGTTTTCCTTTGGCCACTTGGAACTTTAGTTCTGGATTCATTTAGTTAATTGCTTGATTCACAGCCTGAAAAAGAACATGGTCATTAAGGGAGCATGACTTTAAGGTGGACAAGTCCCACTGGTCTCACAATCTGTTTCTCTGATAGAAACATGGCTAGAGGAAGATCAGAGGATCTGAGAGTCTAAGGTCTAAGGCAGGAATCCTTCATGCCTTGGTCTAAGGAGCTACCATTGTTGATCATGGACAATTCATGCCCACATGCCTTTTCAGCCTTTACTTGACTCACTGAGAAACTCACACTATTTCATACTCATGCCTCGAAGGGTTGGCTGCTCCTAAGTTTCTGATAGCTGTGTGGCTGGGGTTGTCGATAAGAAACCTGCCTCCCTTCAGTCTGGTAGTTCAGATTTCCTATTTGCATCTTCAAGAGAGCCTCCTCTACTCATGAAAATAGCTTGTCTTCACTACTGTGTCTGCAGTATTTTGAACCGTGTGTTGAACATGATAGGCACAGTCTAAATTTGTTGAATAACTGGAGCAGTAGAAAGCATCCTGCTCTCCCCCTCCTGGGGAATTTCCTAAGACAACAGTATTCTGATGTCCATGCCTGCTCACCATGCTGATTAGTCTCCTCAATTCGTCCCTAGGCTCTCATTTGTGGTGATGAGCTATGAGTCATCAAGTCATTTAAAGCCACCTCTTAGCTCTGCATGGATGAGCAGTGGGATGTACCAATCACTTTCTTGGGCTTTAACTGGAATTTTAAGGCAACAGGAAAAGCTCCATTTAACAAGTTCTGTGTGATTTGCCCTGTTCACATCACTTTAGCTTCAGAGGGTAGATTTGAACCCACCCTTAACTGCTTTCAACAAGACACACATTCTCACTAGACCAGGCTGCACTGGGAACCATGGTAACAAGTCAGGCAGGGTGCCTGCCTTTGGGAGCCTGAATCAATGCAGTGCAAGTCTCGCTGCAACCCAGGGCAGCATGATTGCTCACTGCCCAGATCAAATCCTTGGCACGGTGACACACAACTGTTTCAGCATCTCATTTGGTGGCTGCTTTATGTTCACTGTCAGATGCTGGACTCAGGGGAGTTGGGGAAGCGCCCCCAGCTTGTTTGAAAGTTCAGTCAGTGGCTGCGCAGATGACTTTGAGACTGTTTCTGTGATCAGCTGTTCTGTGATTTGCACAATTAGAACAGCTTTCTTGCCGGAAGCCTTTGACGAACAATTACAAAAACAAATAGCAGCCACAGTAGCAGAACTCACAGCAGCAGAAAGAGAAGAAAAAAAAAAAAAAGAGAGGAGACAGACAGAAGTGCCAAACAAGACAGATGCCCCTCCTCCACCCTGCCAGGACCACACACACATCCTTTTGCAGAAATGTTTTCATGCCAGGCCTCAAAGGGTCAACCTTATTAAGAAAAATAGCAGTTAGCTTTTCCTATGCAATTACCACAACACATTGTAAACCATTATTCTGTGATTCTTCAGAAATGAATAACTAGAATTCTCTCTCTGGAAATCTATTAACATTTGGACAATCAGCCAACAAAGCCGGCAGTGATGTGAAAGGCATGGCTGATTGGGGCGTGGGGGCAGCCCCTTGCTCATCTGCCTCGCCTGGCCGGTGGTCCCTCAAACTGCAGCCTTTTCCCCGTCCTCTGTTCTTGATGGTATCTTCTCCAACATGGACAGTTTCTATTCCTTTTCCTTTTCCTTCTATGCTTTATTACCCATCTACGCAACAATGAAAGCATTCTATATTCTGATAATCACCCCCACCCAACACTGTTAGGCATAAGGGTACATTGTAATTTGCCACAATAGGAAACTTTCTATCTCACTTTGGAGACAGAAGAATACAAGGCATTAAGAGGCTAAGACACAAAACTGGAAAAGCCATGTCAGAACTCTCTTCAGATCATCTTCTTTCATGTAATTCCAACATGACTCCTCTAGCTTCTCATGTTCCAGTGTGTCTCACCCAAAGTTTATTTGTAAGAGGGAATCATCTGCTCACACAGAGAGCACATGTATATGGTAGAAAAAGAAAAACATGGAAAAAAAAGCAGAATGGAATCACCTGAATCTCAGGGAGTACAGATATCTGTTAGTATTTTGATGTCCATTCTTAACTCTCCCTTTAAATAATATTAGAAAGATTGTTCAGAAATTTCTTTATTTTTTACAGTTTCTTATAATTTATATGAAGCATTCTAATGATTCCCATTCTTACTCCTCTCTCATTCTTCTACCTCCCTATCTGGACAGAACTATCAACAAGAATCCCCACCCCCGTCTCTCTGTATATGCCTCTCTCTGTGTGTACATCTCTTTCTGTGTATGTGTGTGTGTGTGTGTGTGTGTGTGAGTGTGTGTGTATTTGTGTTCTGCAAACAACCAAAAATACAAGTTAAACCTTGAAGAAAGACTTTTTAATTTAATTTTTTTTTTATTTTATTATTTTTTTTTTTTACATTTTCTATTTACTTTGTGGGGTTGGGCTTGTGCGAAGGTCAGGATGACTTGCAGAAGCTGGTTTTTTCCTTTCACCAAGTGAGTTCTGGAGAATTGAACTCAGGCTGTGAGGCTTTGGCAACAACTGCTTTTACTCACTGGGCCATCCTGCAGGCCAGAATGATTGTTTTTAACTTGCTTTTTAGTGTTCTCTTTCGTGGACATTTTCTATGTGTTCATGCATACAGAAACTTCTCTGAGGCACACTTGATTTATGAAGTTTAAAGAATGAATAAAGTTAAGTGTCAGATAGCAAAATTGTGTTGTTGCTAATTGCAACAGGAAGCATTGGGAGAATCTTTAGTGTGCTCCCCTGGATTTCTTAGGTTCAAAACAGATGCATTTTTCAAGAGGAGTCTGCAGAGGGCTCCTGTTCCTGTGGACTGTGTTGACCATCAGATTGGATGTTTTGTGGTCATTGACACCCTTCTCCATGAACCTTTGCTGGGTTTTTTGGTTATTTAAGATAAGTGTTTTTGAACCACACTGTAGTGCAGGAATTAGACAGTCTTGATTCCAGAGACGTGTGTCTGGGAGGAATGATGCTCAGAGTCTGAGTTCACTTCTGAGCTTCAGTAGCCGAGAGACCTTTTTTCTCTTCAGGAAGGCTAGCATTGCTGTCTCTTGTGTTTCCATTATTATAGTCATACTCCTTTGGATCAAAACTTATATTATCCCAAACCCACATTTACTCAGTGCATAAAGTCTATCTCTGAGATTTCATTTTGTTACAAGGATATCCCTGTGGGCTGTTCATATTGTTTTTTTGGGAAGATATGTGACTTGTAAAAGGAATCAGTGAAGAAGCATTACCAATCGAGGTGCTGAAACTAGTCTGGGCTTGATGCTGGCTCCACCAACCCCTGTCTGGAACAACCTTGGCCAAGTTATTTAATGCTTTCATGCTTCCTGGTTTCCATCTATGTAATGGGCATAATAATAATGCCTAATCTAATCTATTTGTGAAGGTTCAATAAGAAAAAAAAATCCTCATATGTTGCCCTGCACAGAGATGGTTGCTCAATAAATGTTACTTATTATCTTCCTAAATAGATTATAGTCCCTCAGTTAGTAGGTGTGCTTTATAGCGGGGGCTGTGGGTATCTCTTACTTACTTAGCACACAGTGTTAATTGCGTGTGAAAGGATAAAGTTATAAGCTAGGAATCCCCCATGCCTGGGCACGTGGGGGGCGCTTGGATCCCCAACGCCAGTGGGGGAGGGTGGGCGCGACACTGCGTGGCGGCCATGTAAGCGGAAATGACTTAACTAGTTCTTCCGGCCTCTGTGAGAGGCTGATAGGTAATCAGAGCGCGAGTTTGGATGGTTTGAACTGATTGGCTTAGAAGCTTGTGGTAGGCGGGTTCTGTTATAAGTCTATAAAAGGTCAAGGCAAGCCACTCCTCGCTGGGCTTACTTCTTTACCCTGCTGGGGAGACTGTAACCCCCCAGAGCTCTGGATATTAAAATCCTCTTGCAAAATTGCATCAGGTCTGTCTCTCGTGAGTGTTTCGGGGTACCAGTTTCCGAGGCATGGGGTGCAAGAGTACCCCGTTTTTTCTTTCGGATCTTACACGTGTAGCTAGCTTCTCTGTGAGCACTGGACATTTTCTGCCTGGGAACTTCCTTGATTGAGTTTCCCCACAACTTCCACAGTGACACAGTGCTGGGTGGGTTCTTCTTTTATAGTTGACAATGGCAACTGGTAGATGAATGTCTTACTTTCCTTGTCATCAGTAGGAAACGTTTGAGCTAAGTTCTACAACCCACTGCAGAGGTCATCAGCATAAACAAGACTGGGTTGCCCTGCTAATCTGCTCGTGACACTTTTAGGCATGACATTTTCTATCCATCATCTCTCTTCACCTCTTCCTCCCCTATGGAGGAAACAGTGAAACACCTCCCGATATGGTCTAGTAAGACTAAGCAAAGGCAGAGATTACAGTTCTATATCTAAGCCACAGTGAAAGGAAATCAACAACAGGTCCAATATCGATCCTCTTCTTATCAGTCAGTATTTGTTTAATAGCCTGTGCATGGTATTCTTGCTTATGGAATCATGTTCACTAACAAGCACCAGAAAACCATGAGACTCAGTTCTCTTGGTAATTATCCCTCCCCCTTTGTCTATAGGATGGGTCTCCAGGAAAGGATTCTAAGTCAGTCAGGAACTGCATTGTCCCTATCTTGGGGGAACAGACAGCCAAAGGATTGCAGCATTCAAGTTTGAGACCTTCCTCTTGTGTGACAAAGGAAATGACTACCATGGTCTACATCGCACCTGGTCTTCTGACTCTTGTCCTTTCTTAATTTTTGGTTTGTGTTAACTACATAAATTGCTTACAATTCATTATCTCGTATAAGCTATACTCACCCTCAAGTTGTGCACCTTTTCCTCTCTAATAGGTGGCCCAAGCTCAACTAAGCAGCCTGGAGAACTAATTTAAATGATAAAGTAGACCACAGCACCTGTCTCCTGTTTCCATAAGGCACAAAGAAAGCTCCATTTCCTGGGATCAACCCTCATTCCAAGCTTTATCCTCTTCTTCAATGACTTGTGGCTTGGCTCATTTGCCTCCCTAAGCAGACACTGATCCAGGATCATGTGAAGAGGTCTTATTTCCAGATATCATGTAAAATTAATTTCCATAATTCTCTTGGTTCCGGCCTATCTATCCATGTCTTTCTTCATTAACCACTTTATTTCCACATCAGAGCTGTTGCTGTACCACATCTGGAAGATAAAGATTGAAGTATGAGTTGGCAAGAATACACGGTGGAGCTTGATAGAACTTGACCTCCTGGTCCTGGGTGAACCTTGCAGTGCCCTTTACAGATATTATAATAGCACCCGAGCAGTGCAGTTGAAGAGGCATTCATTTTTATTATGAATAATTAAGTAAAATAATAAAAAATACTACTCTAGTGGGAGTCATTTAGGTGTTTCCGAGTGTATAGTAACTCTATACCCAAATTTAATAAGTTTCGTGTACAGTATAAACTATAGTGGGGGCTTTAAACTTGCATGAAAGGCTCCACACAGCCCCCTGCTCTCGGGTGACCCTTCGCTGGAGACATCATGGATCTGCCCAGAACCTGAAGCATTCTCTAATTAAGTTGGGCCCCTTCCACCATCATCCTGTGTCTTGCCAGCTGCTCCCTCCTGAAACTGCCTTTAGGTGCCAGCCTATAGAGCAGGTTTTTGCTGCTGTCTACATGGGCGGAGAGGTGGCATCTATAAATGAAAGTCATCATTTAGTCGGGGTCTGCAAGGCTCTCTTTCATGGGGACATTTCTTTTGTATGTCTCTGCTAGAGACAGACTTATTTTTCCTTTTCTTTTTTTTTTTTTTAATTAAACTGCAAGTTTGGCTTTGTTGCCCCAGGCCTTGCATCAGGCTGGGTCAGAAAGCAAGCCAGGAAACACAGAATGTACAGCCAGAACATTGTCTCCAGCCCATAGGAGGGAACGGCAGTACAGAGCAGAGGAATTTGGGGGGAGGTATGTGTCACACTTTTGTGGAGTTCTTTGCTTTTGTATTTTGAATATTATGCGGCAGCACCACCCCCACTTCCCTGCTTTTAAAGCAAATGAATGAATATATAAAAAAATTCTCTTTAGTATTTCTATATAAGTAAGGACAGATGCCCCTGTGAAATGGTAATGGTGAGTAAGCAGGGAGTACAATTCTCTTCTAGGAGTGCCACAAACCCTTCTTTGCACCTAAGACTCAGAGCAATGCTAAGCCCCTGGAACCCTTGCTAGAGGCGGTACCTTGGGCTCCATTTTTACCTTCTACCATCGAAGCCTGTATTTTACAAACAGCTTCTGGGGATTCTAGTTCATACTCTTCCCCCAGGAAATTGCATGGTTTTCACAGTGGCCTCTGCCTTTGGCTGTCTGTAGGCACTAAGAATCCTAGAGCCACTCTCAAGTGATGGAATGAAACAGTGTTTTAGCTGATCTTAACCTAGGAAGATTTTCAGCAAACTAGGTGGCTGGATCTTGCTGTGCTGACTTACTTAGGTGACACACTTCAGATGCAAAGTGATGGATGTGCTGCCCAGGTTTATATCACATGAGGCGCACCTATCAATATGGCGACTGTACAATCTAAAGAGCTGTTTATTTAGTTAATGGCTTTGGAGTCTGGGAATCTATGTCTATTACTCTTCTTGCTTGTGACAAAATAGTTGACAAGAAACTACCTATGGGGAAGGACATATATTGGCTCATGGTTTTAGAGAGTTCAGTCCATGGTTGCTTGGCTTCATGTGAGTAGGCAGAACAGTGTGGCAGGGGTATGCAGTTGAAAAAGCTTCTTTACCTCTTGGCAGACAGAAAGGAATGGTTGAGGATGGACTGGAAATAAGAAACAGCATTCGGAGTCACACCACTAGTAAATTACTTCATCCAATGAGGCTTTGTACCTTCTGGAGTTTTCACAACCCTTCACACTGCAGTCACCAGCTGAGGATCAAGAATTCAACGTATGATCCCCTGTGGGACATTTTCATATTTCATACCAAGTCCAAGCCTAGTGAGGCCTCTAGTGAGGGCTCTATCATGGTCACACCTTGGTATAAGGAAATTTACTGGGGTGGTAAAGAGAAAGAGATCTCACATGAGATAGGAAGCTGTAAGAATTTAAGACCAGGGTCAATGCTTTATAATGAGCCATGCTCACAGAAACAAATTCACTGTGTGATTTCAGCACTAATCCCTTCTGAGGTTAGTACACAATGGCTCTACCACCTCCCAGTAGCCCCTGTTCATTAAAGTGCTCCACCTTCTCATTCTGTCCCACTAGGGATGATGCACTCAGACTCAGGGAGTGGTCACTTAATCTTTATCTTCTCTGGATGTTCTTCCCTTTAGCACTAATATTTCCTCATCCCAGAAGCCCAGCAAAGCTTTAAAAACTGGGGCTCTTTGGAAGTCTGACCTCTAAGCATGAACAGAAAACATTTAATTGTCTGAAGCTCTGGATGCTATGTGGTGGAAATGGTAATTGTAAGCTCCCAAGTCTTGTTATTTTCTTTAATGCCCAAGTACGTGAATTGTGAAAAGCAGCTTAATGATATTGTTTCTTAGATAGCAGTTGCAAATGATTCTAAGACATGAGACAGGTGTTTCTGCATGGTTCACTGAATAGAATGAAGAAAAATGTCTTCCCACATTACTGAACAGATGATATACCCAATGGCTTGAATTTTCAAATGAACAATATGCTCAAGTGCATAGTTGATGGGATTCTGTCTGGTTTATCTCTAACATTCAGAGCTTGAATGGAAAGCCCTATAGAGTTTCTAGATTTGGGGATGGAGGAATCTCACCATGTTTTATGAAGTCATTGAAAGAGGCGTGTGTGTGGTTCAAGCCTGCTGTATCTGCAAGAAGCCAGCAACCTATACACATCATCCATCCAGAAAATTACTTTTAGTGGAAACAAATGCCTGGTGAGTCTTGACTGTGTGCTCAACGCCATCTTGATATGAGATTCAGGGTCTCCTTTGTAAACCTATTTCCTTCTATATTGTCAAGCAACAATTCCTACTGAATAATCTTGGGTCTGGTTCTCATTTTCTTACAGCTTAACACAGTCCTGCGTTCTCCTGAAGTTAATATTTAAACATTCTTCTCTTATATGCATTAGCATGGCTGCTAGAAAATGAGGCCATTAGAAAACTCACTGAGACTTAAAAGAATGCAGTGCCATTTACTATCTTCATATGAACAAAATATTATTAGGAGAAGCCTAGGACCTTCTAGGCTATTACATATCCCTTGGTTAGTACCCAAGACACACCCAGGAAGCTGGCAAGCATTAATGCTTGAATCCTACATAACAAAGTCTGATTTAATTAATCTAGGGTGAAGCACAAGTGTGAAAAATTTAAAAGCTTCCCTGTTGATTCTGGTGTGCTCCAGGCTTATTTATAATAACCTCCATGCCTGCATATTCTTTAACTAATGTAGTATTATTTGTTTGTACCTTTATTCCAGTGTTTGCTGATTTCTGTTTATTATTTTATATGAATTTATTGATTCATTGGTCCATTCATTTATCCCTCTTGTTTGTTTCAAATATTTTGCAATAAAACTTACAGTGAAACAAGAAAACCCTTGAACAATTTTGTTTTTTATTTGCTGTTTTGATTTTTGTGTTTTTAAGTATCAGATTTAATGGTAGTTTGTCCAAGAGAAACTACCATTGGTTATTTCCTTATGCCTAAGTGTGAACCTTCAAGAGCATTTTACTCCTCTGTCATCGACCTCAGGTATAACTGAGAAGTATATAATTTTTAAACAGCATAAACTTTTGCTAAACAATTAAATGAAAGGCTTAAAGTCAACTTTGAATGTAGACTTTCTAATTTTCCTTTCAGATTCACTAATGTACGCTTCAATTACCAGCACTTAAAGATGTCATCAAACACAGAGTAATTCATGCTATTTGTAATCATATGGGTGATCCCAAATGCTGTGAGAGAAAATTTATTCATCATTAACAGCTCTATCATTTTGAAATCTCAGATATTCGTGGATCAAAATATTATGCTTAGAAATCTACATGAATTTTTAGATTTGTCAGGGAAAGATCATAAGGCCCATAACATCTTTGTTGTAAGGCAGGCTTGATGGTGCTATGGTCCTCACATCTGCCTTTAGTGTGAATTGGTCACCATTACCATACTTAGAGTTCTCTCTTCCCCTAGATTGTTGCTGGAGACTGGGGTGTTAAGGGGCCATGGTCTGCAAATCTTTGTCAGATGTGTTCATTTCAGTCAGCATGTCTCTTGTACCTCTCTTCTGAGGTTAGACTCTGAGGTTCAGCTTTACAGACATTACCTGAGTTCTGGCTAGAGAGGGGAAAATCTCAGCATCCACTCACAGATAACAAGTAGGAACTTGCATTTAACAGGACATTTGAAGGAGTTTCTAACTCATAGAATGAGGAACACTGCTCTCAGACCACATCTCAGTGGACAGTATTCATTTCCCAACCACTTTCTACCAGCATCCTTACATATCTTGGTCACTCTGTATTCTGCAACTCTGCATGTTTGTAAGTCCTTCTGCCCATACTTCCTTCTTCTTTCTTTGATTTTCAAACTTGATTCATCCTTCAAGACATGGTGTATATGTCTGCTCTATGAACTCTGTGAAACTCATTTTAGCTTCCCTAAATGGACTAATGTTTAGTTTCCATCTTTCATTTGTCCTTGTGCTAAAGTTATATTTTTAATTGCATATTATTTGCCCTTAAACTATAAAGAATCTGCTAGCAGAGCTGTGTGGTACTAATCTCTCTATTTATAGAACTGCATGTGAATTCACTGGAAGTTTTCAACAAAGAGACCAACTAACTGTGATGCCTTTGCCAAGTTAACTGAACTTCTTTGAGTCTGTTTAGTTAACTGTAAAAACAGAGTCATGAATTATATAACCTCTCGATAGGCAATTTCAAACTATTAAAAATTTCTACATGCATTTCCTGAATAAATATTGATCTGAGATGAAGCTATAGATAGGATAATGGTTATGGACTCTGTCATATGAACCTTACAATCTGGTGGGAGAGACAGACCACAAAGAATACATCAAACAAACAAAAACACCCCCATTTTTCAGTTGGTCAAGTGTTTATTAAAGCATAAAAGGCAATATATCTCAAACAGAAGGGAAGTTAACTCAGTTTAAAAAGCGAAGCTCTTTGTGTTATTTGTATTATTATATTATTAATCCAAAACAAAGTGGGGCAAGCTTAACTTTCTCAAGATGGTGCTTGGAATATATATCTTGTTAGTTCCAGAAAAACCATAAGCTCAGAAAATGGGCCAAACATATTTGAAACACAGATTAGACTAGAATTTTTTTATGATTCATATAGTAATATGTCTTTCCAAATGAAAATACCTTAAATGTAGTAATAGAATAGAAACTATAGGAAAAATGTAGTTATGACAGAGGTTTTGTACAGAGTTCTAGGGCATATGGATATATCCTATATCTTAGAGGGAGGAAAACACGGCTCTTGAATGTAGAGCTTGTTTGTATCAACTGTGTAAAACTATGAGGCCTGGGTCTCATTTTTCTCTACTGTGGAAAGATGGATTTATACCTCAAAAATATCTAAAAAAAAAAAATACTCAAATATCTTTCCTGGAGTTCAGCAAGTTACCAGCTCTTGTGACAGACAAGGCTGATTTTCAGAGATGTGGCTCAATCATTTGAATAAATTAAGTCGTCTTTTACTATTTGCCCACAGTTTCTCCCTTTGCTTTTGGGACTAGAAGAATATACAAGAGGGGACCTGGGACTAGAAGAAGGTAGCTACACTGCAACAGACTGGGCAGTCCAGAGCAGGACAGACCCCTCCTTCCTCTGCTGTGCACTTCATGCTCTGTACAGGCTGGTAAGCTGCCTTTCAGCAGTTGCAGGAAGAGATATATCATCAGAAGGAGCAGAGCCAAATATTTGATTTGGTTGATTATGCTGCAGGTGCCTCATCAGCCCTACGGTACCTAGATTCCTCATTACTTTTCCTCAACCTAGTGCCTCTTGCGGAAAGGCAGCACAGGGAGGGAGTCACGAGAGGTGGCTGTAATAAATGAGGCCCGGAGTGGCTGATGCCAAGGGCTAGCTGGAGAAGCTGAGGCTAGAAAAACCAGAGACAGTGGAATCAAAGGGAAGAAAAGAGAAAGGGCCTATCAAATAGTGAGCTCTGGATACCTGCTGATAAGGATAGGGCTTTCTAATGTCACCTTGCTTGGTTCAAAGGAAAACAACTTCCATTCATAAAGTTGAGCCAGGAGGGTCTATTCCCAATCATAAATTCCCTTAAACAGGTACAGTAGTTTCATAGGTCATTAGTCAATGGTACATGAAGGGGTTAACCAATGTTACTGAGCTAGACATGTCTACTCCAGTAAAAGTACATTTCCAGGTCTGTTGTGACATTGCAGCATATAACTGTCATCATGTTGGCTATTGCTCAGCCTCATAGCCGAATGACAGGTACTTGTTGTCTTGATTTGACAAAACAAAGTGCCAGAATTGGGAAGGCTAAGCAGTGTGTGTAAAGTCATGTGGTTCAAAAATATTGGTACCTTAGACATGTCTTTCTGACCTCAAGATTACAAGATTGGGACTTTCCCAACTCTTGTGTCTTTCCCCATTCAAGATACAAGAAGCTCTCCCCTTCTCATTGTTTCAGTATGCGGTGTATATGGCATCACAGTGAACAGATTCATCATCATAGCATCCCACTTGCTTCCCAGCATCTGGGTCAGCAGATTGCTCTAGTCCTTCTAGAATATGAAACATCTGTGCATGAACACAGTGTCTGCCACTGTTTAGAATGAACAGTTAAAACACATCTGTAAGCCTGACTACATTCAATTCTGCTGCTTTAGTACAGAGCTCTTCCTTGAGGTTCAAATGCATGTGTCTAAGTATTGGCTTCCTAGACAGTAAAGGAAACTGAGCTGCAAGTTCTTTCCCCTTAGCCCACATCTCCTCTTCCTATCTGTCTACATTACTGGCCACCAGTGTTACAGGATGGAAACTGCCACCATCCAGATTCTTCATCCAATGGTTCCTTTGTGTCGTATTCTCTACTCTAAGAAAGGTTGTGAGCATGAGTCTGTCTATACCTGGCTGATAGGTACAGGTTTATAGCCTTGAGGTTTAGGAGTGTGGCATTGAATAACCAATAATGTATCCTACGTTCACTCCAGAAAAAAGGGAAATTCCATTTAAATATGGTCTACAGATATTTTCTTCGTTCTGGGCTCGGCAAATTTTACAATTGGCCTTGTTAACCAGTTATAAAACTCCAATGATTCTATTTCCTGCACATTCCCTAAAGCCATAAAACTGCTCTTAGGTCTGTTTCCTTCTGTTCTTCCTGACAACATCTAATCCTAAAACCCTTTTATTTCACTGAAACGACAACAGCCCCATCACTGGTCTCAGCTCCTTCTGTCTAGGCACTATTTCAAGTATTCTGGTTGCAGTCCAAAGCCATCTTGAAGAACAGGCCTTGTACTATCACTCCTGTGAACTGACCCTATTCCATAGCAAACAGCTCTCTATTGCTATTCGAATGAGCATCAAGCTCCAGGTTTAACAGAGATCTTCATAAGATATTCACTGCTTGTGGTGGTTAGTTTTGTACACCAACTTCCCTGGGGCTGTTGTTCTCAAATGCCTGATCAAATGTAAGTCTATTGCCACGATGGTATTGTTTTTTAAAGATGGGATTAATATTTAAGTCAGTGGACTTAAGAAAACCAGATTCTTCTCTAGAGAGATGCCTAAAGTGACTTCTTAAGGGGGGGAAAAAAGAAAGAAAGAACAGGGCATTTGTTCTCCCTGAGTCTATAGCCTGCTGGCTAGGCCTGTAGTGCTTGGATTTGCCAATCACTATAATCATATAAAGCCAATCTTTTAAAAAGCCCCATCTCTGACTCTCTTACACATACCCAGGTGTGTGGGAGTATGCACACACATACACACACACACACACACACACACACACACACACACACAGAGTTGTATTTTCCTAGAGAACCCTGATAAAAACACATCCTCTCTTTCTCTTTTTTTCACTCTCTCTTTTTCTCTCTACACACACACAAACACATACACACACAAACACACACATACAAATACACAAACACACATGCGCACAGGTACACACATAAATTGCACACTCAGTTGTTCTGTTTCCCCTTTGGCCATTTTGGATAGTCTCAAGTTTTCAACTCTCTTACCTTGAGACAATTACCATTTTGTTTTTTATAAGTGAGATACTCGTCTCCAGTGTGTTATTTGTCTCCCAATCTGGGCTACAAATGCCTTCAGTTTCCTTTAGCCAATCACTTTAGTTCCTATCTCTGCATTATTTCTCTCTAGTCTTCCCTCTCTCCTCTCTTTCATTGTCCTGGAGATCAAAGGTATAACCTTACACATTTAGGCGTGCCTTCTCTCACTGAGCTACATGTATAGTCCAGTCTTCCCTATTCTTAACACTACATTTGGCCCTTTTCTTGACCACTTCCTTGAGTGGACTCAAAGCTTCATCCAGGTAGGGACTGTGTCACTTTTGTTTTTACTTTCATGACCAATCAGAAAATACTTGGCTCAGAAAGAGACTCTTAGATGATGGAGCGAATTGAATCAATGGTCACTTAAAAGCATAACGTTGTCAAGTCAGAATAACGAATCCATACATGTGACACTAATATGTCCTCAGCCTTCATGTCTTATAGACTATTTTTATTTTACATTTTGTTTTGAGGGGATAGTGTGTCAGTCTTGATATGGTTGACATAGATTTCGACTCGGTAAATAAAAGAATAAGCTCGGTGAGATGCGGTACTGCTGTAATCCAGCACACAGAAGGCTGAGGCAGGTGGATTGTTCCAGTTGCATGGTGCTTTCAGGCCTGGAGTACAGTTTAAGACTCTGGGCCAAAACAACACAAAACAACAACAACAACAACAACAACAACAACAACAATGTAAGTATAAATTTAAACAAAGAAAGGAGATAATTGGTTTATCTGCTCTGAGGTTTGAAGATGGACGTGATGCAATAATACAGGATTCCACTGTATTAGAGGCCAGTGAGAGATCTCACCCCCGAGTGAGGACAGGATTCCTGGCCTCATGTATGCTGCTATGAACCAAAGAAAATTCAAAAGCAAACAATGGCCATAATTTCTGGGAGAAGGCAATTACATCAGACACGGAGTTTCTGAAGCCTGGAGACTTGGTTCTGTGGTATACCCTCCATAATACCACCAGAATCCAAGGCACCCTTCCATAGTTTATTATTGAACTCGAGACACTTATAGAAAGACCGTATCCCTCAGAAATTTGGTTTTGAGCATGAGGAAGTATGCTCTGGAATTTTCACAACACATCTCTGCTGGAGATCCTAGCTAGGGCTTAGATGGAATGGTGGGGTCCCTGGTGGAAGCCACCTGACCATGAGTGGCAGACCCTTTTCTTCTCCTCAGGCACTGTGGGCTTTGCGTCTGCCCAATTTGTGCTGTGTAATGAGTGGGTTTGCTAGTTCTGTAGATGGAGTTGCAGCGGCAATCACCCCCTCCCTGAGACGCAAGCCTCTCTCCCCACCCATCCGTCACCCCACAGGCTGCCTGGCAGAGGCAGGGGGCAGGATGCACATTGTAATAAATTCTATCCACTGCTGAGCTGAGGGATAGCAGATGGATAGGTTTCTTCGCGCAATTTCCACTTCACTTGGTTTGGATATAAAATAGCAGAAGGGTAGTTTCTTCTCGTGCAATTTTCAAACAGATAAAACCAGAGGGAGGGTGTATTAGGCTGGGAAGAGGGTGGTGAAGGACTTGACTGTCCTTTAGAGAGAGCCAAATGAACAGGAAGCCCTGAAAGTCCTGTGAATGATTCAGGATTGTTTTTTTTTCCCCTCCTCTTCTAGACAGGCAGTTGCACTTCCATCCAAATCTGCCTGCTCATCCCCAGTAGGCATGGCAAAGGGAACGGTCTCAGGGAGGCCAGGCAGTCTGTTGTTCATGTTGTTACAGTGTTATGGTTATTGCAGTACAAATTCTCAGGGTGAGAAAAGGTATGATGACAGATTGTGTGATTATGCCCATACTTATAATTAAGCTGTTACAATACAGACAAGCGCCTGCTCTCTCATGTCACCAACGGAAAGCTCTTTGCTTGGAGAGGAAAGTGACTCACTCTGGCAATTAGAAGGAGTTCCCTACAGGACATTATTTTCAAGCCTTATGAGCGCTTCAGTTAGGAAGATGTATAGCTCGCTTGAATTACAGGGAAAAGTAGAGAGCCAGGAGCAGCCACCTGATCTCCAGGTACAAGATGCTGCTGGTTAGGGAAGGAATTATTACCATCACAAATTACCTCTTTGCTGTACACAAAGGACTCAAGGATCCTGCTTCTGCAAGGCACTTTATCACGATGTTTATAGTCTCCTCTGTGGTCTGCATGGGATCAGTGGTTTTCACTCTAAGGCAGGGAGAAGAGGAGAGCAGGAAAGCACAGCAGAGCAACAGAACAATTTGGTGTCTAATTGGGAGCTGGCCACTCGACAACACAGCCACTTGCACTGGCTGCCACTGGTCTAGCAGCAAAATGGATGATTTTTTTTCCTCCTGAGAAATCCTCAACTTCCCAGATAGGGTTGTGTTGAATCTTCCCCTTAAAATTAACCCCTTAACCATTTTCACATCAGAACCAACCAAATGTTCTTCCTCTCTCTCCCTTCCCACCTTCCCTTCCCTCTTTCCTTTCCTCCTTCCTTCCTTCCTTCCTAGCTTCCTTCCTTCCTTCCTTCCTTCCTTCCTTCCTTCCTTCCTTCCTTCCTTCCTTCTTTCCTTCCTTCTTTCCTTCCTTCCTTCCTTCCTTCCATCACTATAGACTCCTATATAGACTCCTATGTCTTATTTCTCTTTTCACTGGTAGGTAAACATCACTCTTTGGAATCTACTTTTCCTATGTGCACATGTATTGTGGACTTTAAATCAGGTAATGCTTGTGGTCATCATGTAAAACCTCTTTAGAGGTGGAAGAATTCCTCTGTATAGCAGCCATACTCTGTGCAATTTCTGCATAGAGTGTCACACTGCTTTCTTTGGTGTGGATGAACCTGGGATTTCTCTGTACAGTACTTTCGCACAAAGGGAAAAAATATTAGGAATGTGTTGGGGTATGTTGCTGGGTTTCTTAGAGGCTGCACACTTTTTTTCAGGCATACTGCTTCCTAATCTGCAACTCCAGGTAATACTTATCCATCTCCAGAGAGCATCTTGAAGAGCAATTAGTTAATGGTTGTGAAGTGTCTTGAAGACTCCAGGCGCAATACAAGTGGTAGGAATTAATACCATAGTCTCATGCAAATGATCCCTGGGTGCCAATGCTTGAGAGTTCACATCAAACCTTTTCATAAGGAGGCAACATATATATTTAATGCTATATATGTATATATATCCATACACACACACACACACATTTGAGTGATGATGGAAACAAGTGATGTGTATCAGGTC